>OY728160.1:954322325-955572325 GCA_963277665.1 Viscum album | reverse complement strand
AACTCAACTCTATATCCAGATCATTCTCAAAGCTTATCCATAACTTTGAGGTAAACCTCAGTTTATGATATGATAAAACTGAGAGTGGTACTCTAATAAATCTCACAACTTTCTTAATGTATAATCGAGTGATCAGATCAAGAGATAAATCTTATATAATTTCAAAAAATGGGTTGATTTCATATGGTGATTGACTACAACCAAAATATCATTGTTCCCTTTATATGTTTTAAGGAGTCCGATGAATAAATATATGGTTATGTTTTCCCATTTCTATTCTGTAATAAGTAGGTTGTATTATCCCCTTGTAATTATATATCTTAGACTTAACTTACATACACAAAAGGAATTGATATACATACTTTTCAATATCCATTTTTATGTCATCCCAACAAAAATATTCTTTTGGATCTCTATACATCTTTGTACTTCCATGATGAATATAGAATGATGAACTATGAGCTTCATCCAAAAACTTCTTCTTTAAATCTAGTATTAATGGGACACATGCTTGGTTCCTAAAACTTATCATTCCAGTATGATCATATTTTAACTCAAGAACATTCATCACCTTCTTCTGTAATTCCACGTATTCCTTATATGACTTCTTAATCCTCTCATGGATGGATGATTGAACATTCATCTTGTAAAGATAATATCTGTCACCTTTCCTCAAGATTTAAAGATCAAATTTCTTCAAATACATAAATATTGGATCTCTTTCAATCCTCATCATGGAAAAACTAACACAATATTTCTGACTCAGATCATCAACAACCTTGTTCACCTTCTGAGGGTAATAATGTATTAAAAAATCATAATATTTTATTAACTCTAATAGTGTTCTCTAGTTCATATTCAACTATTTCTATATAAATATATACTTTAAATTTTTATGACCAGTTTATATATATAAAATTTTTCACCATACAAATAATGACTCCATATCTTCAATGAAAAAATTACCACTGCCAACTCCAAATCATGAGTCAGGTAATTATTCTCATGAAATTTAAATTAGAGAGAGACATAAAATATAACCATGTCATTATACATGAGTATAAATCATAATACTTTCTTTGATTCATCAATATAGATAAAAAACCCTTCTCCACTATAGGGTAGTGTAAGCGTAGACATGCTGACCAATCTTCTATTTAATTCTATGAATCTCTCCTCACATTTTTCTATCCATAAGAACTTAACCCCCTTCTGAGTCAACTTTGTGAGTGGATTAGATATATAGTCATGAGAAAAATCTCATGAAGTTTTGATAGTATCCATCCAACCCAAGGAAAATAGGGATCTTGATTACCATGGTTGGTTTAGGCCATTACTCAATAACTTTTGCCTTTTAAGGGTCCACCAATTTACCCTCTCTTGAAATTATATAACCCAAGAATAAAAAATTTTATATACAAAATTTACACTTGGGGATTTTGGTATATTGCTTATCCCTTTTTAGGGTCTTCAACATGATCCAAAAATGTTTTCATCCTCTTCCTAGAACTTTTAGTATATAAGAATATCATATATAAATACTATCACAAATTGATCAAGGAAATATATAAAGACTCTATTCATTAAATCCATGAAGATAGCAGGGGAATTGGTAAGTCCAAATAAAATTACTATAAATTAAAAATGACTATAACTAGTATGGAAGGCTGTCTTGGTTATTTCCTCCTTCTTGACCCTTATCTAATGATATCTAGATCAAAGATCAATTTTGGAAAAATATTATGTTCCTCACAATTGATCAAATAGATCATCAATATGAGTCATATGATACTTATTATTGATCATGATCTTGTTAATTTTTTTTATAATCAATGTATATTCACATTTATCTATGTTTTTTCTTAACAAAAAGAATAGGTACATCCCATAGTGAAACACCAGGATAAATGAACCCCTTATATATATTTTTCTAAAGTTTCTTCTTAAATTATTGTAACTCAATCATGTCCATTGTATATGGAGTCTTTAAAATAGGTGTAGCACTTGGTATGATTTCTATTGAAAAATCAACTTCAAAATTCAAGGGAAGACTAAGAAACTCTTCTAGAAAGACATAAAAAAACTCCCATACAATAGGCATGTCTTCAATGCTGAGTTTCTCTTCAACCATCTAAGATATATATAATATATGAATAATTAGTAATATACATATAATAAAAGAAATTTTTATTGGGAGGTCAGGTTTATCTTCCAACCTATAGACTATCATAAGCTAATTAGAAATATCAAATATAATTTACCTTCCCCAATAGTTGATATGAGCTCTATAATGAGTGAGCCAATCCATTCCCAAGATTATATAAATTTCAACTATAAGAAGAATAAAAATATTTTCAAGAAGTATATTCCCATAAAATTATATCATAGAGGAGATATAGAATTGATATGAAATCATTCTACCATTGAGAGTTTTCAATAACAAATTAATATATAACCATTGAGGCAGTGATGTGATACCCTTATAAAATTATTCAGATATAAAAGAGTGGGTAAAACCTGAATCAAATTAAACATTTTCACTTATAGAGTGTATGATAAATGTACCTTTCACCACATTGCTAGGAAATTATAAATTAGTTATAGTAATTCCATATTCTTGGACTTCTCCCCTTGGATTATTCTATGATATGTTCTCTTGATACTTGAGGCACTAGTTTGAATAATTCCACATCTATTTACAATTAAATCACTAGATAACAGTGGGTTCTTTATTTACCTTACAGTTATTAGCCAGATGACCCTTATCTCCACACTTGTAACAAACCCCCATGCCCTTCAAGAATTTCCCATGATATTTATTTCTATAATTTTTATATGATGTAAATTTCTTCATTCCCTTCTTGTTTGTTGATGCATTACCTTTTTTCTTGGTGATCAACTAACCACTTATTCTTTTTATTTCCCTTAAAGATACAGGATTTAGAAAATTTCTTCCCCATTTTAATGGAATTTGATACTATATCATAATATGATGAAATTATTTGAGAAATTGGTGAAATCCAGAGTCTTGACATAATCCCATCAAATAAATGGCCAATCTTGCTTTCCAAATTATGTATATAGTCCAAATAATGCCTATATAATCTTGTAAAGTTAGTATCATACCATGCCACACTTTTTTCTTCCATATACTTTAAATTGAGGAACTTCCTATCTATTTAATCTCACTATTCTCAATGTAATTATTTCTTGAATGAAATCACTTTAAAAGTTCTCTATTCCAATATTTCTATTTCTTAAATATCTTTAGTATTCTGGATCAATGAAAACCATTGATCTGCATCTCATTTTAAATAATACACTACTAGAATAGCTTTTTCAGTTTTATTACATCACAAATCAAGGAATATATTTTTGAGATACTGAATCCATTTATCAACTACTAATAGATTAGAAGTTTTATTAAAATATAGAGGCTTATATCACAAAAAACAATCCAACATAGAAGAATCATGCTATGGAACAAAAGGTTGCTCCATTCAGGCAAGGTTATTCATCATAATCTGAGTAAGATACCCTAATATGGCTATGGTCTTCTTAGTTCCAATACCATCTATATTGGTTTTCTTAGCAGGCCAATCTATACATTTTTATGGTTTTTTTTACCTTTATTTCATTAGGCACCATCACTGAATAATGGAACACATTGAGTTAGCTCATAATCATCATGAATATTGAACCATAAAATAAAAATCCTGATAAGCATAAAGTTTTTCAAATACTATAAGGGATTATCATAATTCTTATGCTATATATGTTTATTTAAAATCTAGTTCCCAATATTTGTTCTAAATTTTCTATGATACCAATTTTTGTAACTCTAAACCCTATAACCTAGAGCTAGTATCAACTTTATTACATTGGTATAAGATACAAGGGGTCACATCCTAAAGGAACAATCAGTTTAGTAGTCTTGAAGAACCTGATACATACATGATTCCCATATTATATTGGAAATATTAAATACATAGCATAAAATCATTCTTGTATCTTTAATATTATTAATAATATCATTCCTCATATCCTGGGGAAAGGAAAAAAAATAAAGGGTAAGTTCATGTTCTTAGTAAGAGTTACATATAATAGAAGCTATCATGAATCAATAAGGCATAATCAATATGAAAAGGTAAATAACTGAAAACACATTCCATTTAATCAATATCTTGAGCACAAAATAAATCCATGGATAATATCAATGCATTAATCTCTTGGATAATAATAACTAAATCCTCAATGAATGAAATGATTAATATTGGATTTTCTGATTTCAGAAATTATGATATCTACACCATAAAACCCTTGTTCCAATACAGTTTAATTAATGACCAGGTATACACTAGAAACCCATTTAATTTGGCCAACTAATTAGTCTTATGAGTCATATCAATACATCAAGGTGCTATATATAACCAGGCCCCACCCACCACTGCATGTCCAATTCATTACTCATATATTGAATGATCAATTCAATTCATAAACAATATACCATATCAGATTATTTCGGTATTTTATTAAAGAATACAAAATATCAATACTTATCTTGTCAATCAAATAAATTTCATAACAAAACACCATATATAGAAATTTTATATGATTTAGGAAATAATAATTTACATGATATAAATAATATGAATATTTAAGAGAAATTTAACGTCACATGATCACAATAAAGTGAATTTTTAAAGTGAAAGTTAATGACCACAAAATTAATGAAAGATGACTTTTAATTCATAAAAAATATAGGTTTTGTAGTAAAATAAGATCTTTTAGAAAATATAATTGGAAAATTAAAATAATAATTCATTAAATATTTTTCTTTTAAAAAATATAGAAAGATTATAGATGAAGGTAAATAATATAAACTGGTTATAGAAGCAGGAAAATCTGTTAACGTCGTATATGTTCAAATGAAACATTCCTTTTGGATTTTGTAAGCAAAGTTGAAAATGAAATTTTTAGAAAAGAATTAGAAATATTCCTTTCAAATATTGTAAAAATTAAAGGGTAACATAAAATGTCCTTGATAAATCATTTGAGTAAATAAGGACTTTTGTAAAACAATTTTAGAAAAATATGGAAATGGAAGAAAAATATACCTGATCAAAGAGAAATAATACTGTATTTTCTTTTAAAAATATATATTAAAATAGTAACTTTAATTGAATCATTAATCATAATTAATAAATATATATTCATGTTGAGTACCTCAATGTGGTAGTATATACACCAAATAAAAGTAAATAGGTGTATAATACCAAATATGTCTCAATGGAGTGGAAATTGAGATCAAATACCTTACTTAAAGTTCAAATTGACTCATAAGTGTTGGTACTGGGGCATAGAATATAAGACTATTAATCGGGTATTTAAAAATATTCATAACTATAGTGATGATAATTTGTTTTCTCTAGCGATCCATGCCCCAATACGGTCTGAGGATCTCTCCTGAATTAATCAGAACACAAAAACAAAACAGAATGAGTACCTTATTTGATTTGAAGTACAATCATCTATCACAAGTATCTGACATCCATTGCTCGAATGATCCAAGGATAAACCCCTTGATATCATCCACACATTCTTCTTGAATCATTATAAACACCATTCATCATATTTTAGGTGCTAGTACGGAGCTTCGACTATCTCTTCGATGCCATGACGATCACCATGATCTCATGCCTATGATTCACAAATGTGTTCTTAAATCATTCACTTAGGTAGAGAGTTTCTATCTCTAGGATTTAGGAGAAGAGATAATCTCTCAATTAAAACTAATGAATAGTTGATGGAATTATATTCTCCTCCACTTATATAGTGGATGTTCAAAATACCTTGTTAGAGTTCCCCGACCTCCGTATATTTGATGTGCACTAAATAAGTAATAAATAAATAATTATGACAAACTAAATACATCATAAATATTATTTTTATTTTATCAAATACTTGTAATATCTATTAAATATATTACATGATAAACTTGAGTCATTAACTTGAATTGTAATTCCTGCTAATATTAAATAAACCTTTAATAGTAAAATAATATTCCTTCATATAATATTATTCCTTATATTTAATCAAAAACTTATAAATACTTTTAATAAATAAATTCAACTAAATTATTATATACTCAAATAATAATGAATTTATTTATTTTTTAGTGATCGATAATACTTGGACAACTCTCATACTCCGTAGAGGGGCCCGCCATGTCCTATATACTTATTCATTAGAATATGGTAGAATCTTGAATGTGTTATTATGTATGACCCTTTAGGCCCTCATCTTGGTAGTAGTGAATAGTATTCACAGACTAAGAGAAGAGTATATAAACCCATCAAGACCCCTAAAGAGACAAAGAATAGTCATAACAATGAAAACCAACCTAAGAACATGCACTATGTAATATAATATATTTTCTATATGATATATCATAAAGTAGGATTCACACTTATGTCGTATTCCTTTATTTATTTATTATTTCTTGATCTAAATATATAGAATTACCTTAGACTACCATGTCCATGGATTTATGATGGAACTACCAACCTAATTAATTAGGGCTTAGATATGTCTTCCTTAACTCGGTAGTGAAAAATTCTATCTTGATCATTCAACCAATTCCATACCACCAATGATGGACCCAACACAAGCATCCTTACCATGACTTAATTGTAATGGATTTTGTCTTACATTAAAGTATGAAATCAAATGGAACATATTGATAATGATCTCAAGCTAAGAGACCAATACACATGTCTGTATATAGGAATAACCAATGACATCTAAAATATGTGGTGTTCTTATTGGAGGATTTGTACTCATGATCTCAACCACTAGAGATCACCAAGTGAAAAGTTCATGAGAATAAGTCTCAATGCTTATGATCTCCCAAAACCTAACAGTCACAAATCATATGTGTCCTATCAATATGATGTATCTATACTGTAGGATATAACTTTATGATTACTGTCATGGTATCTTTAGGTTATCATTATATCCTGGTAACTACTATAACCATTTTATACGACACATAATCTAAGGAAATTAACATAAATATAGTATAAGAATAATTATCGACACTATTATGGTAAGATAAAAACATGTATATATCAAACTATATACATGTAATGGTAATCAAATCACATACACAAGTTGGGTCTAGGGAACCTTCTTTCAACACTCCCACTTGCACTAGAGCCAACTGTTGAGAAATATCAATATGCTATCTATCACATGAGAATCATGCATTTAATGAGATATGGATTTTTTAAATGGTTCTTCCAAGTTATCCTATATAGATACTCTTCTAACCGTGACTTCACCTCTCTAAGTAAAATCCTTCAAGAGATGATAAATTTGAACTATATGCTTTGTCCTCTAGTGTGATCTGGGCTCCTTGGAAAGCACCACTGATGCAGTATTATCTAAATAAAATGGAACATGGTCTATGATTCTAGGAATAACACCAATGTATGATAAAAATATCTATATCCATACCACATCCTTAGGTACATCAAAATCTACTATATACTCATATTATACAATTGAATTGGAGACCATAGGTTGCTTTGAGCTTCTCCAACTCACTGTACCACTATTTAGGAAAAATACATAGTCTGACTATGATTTCAAATAATCATGATCCATTTGGAAACTAGAATCAGTGTATCCTTTCACTACTAGTTTCTCATATCCTCCATACACTAGGAACATATCCTTTGTATGCCTCAAGTACTTCAGGATAGTTTTGACAAATGACCACTGCAACTCTCCTAGATTAGATTAATATCTACCCACCATTCTTAAAGAAAAGGAAACATCAAACATGATACATAACATGACATACATGATATATCCCACTGTTGAATCATAGGGGATTTTACCCATTCTTTTAATCTCCTCTTATTTTTGTGGACACATTTTCTTGGAGAGATTGATACCATGTAACATTAGAAATAACCATCTCTTAGATTGTTACATACTGTACCTTTTAAGAACCTTATTAATATATGTTATTTGAATTATCCCAAGCATCCTCTAAGATCTATCTCGATATATCTTTATCCATAGAATGTAGAATACTTCACCTAAGTCTTTCATGAGGAAGCATTCATTTAACCCAGTCTTAACTGACTATAGGACTTGCAATTCGTTTCCCATAATTAATATTTCATCAAAATATAATACTAAGAAAATGATGGAATTTTAATTAACCATCTTATAGAAACATGTATCACTTTAATTTTTGATTAAACCAAATTCTCTTATGGCCTCATCAAAATAAACATTCTATGACCGTGATGCCTGCTTCAACCCATAAATGGATCTATTCTACTTGTACACTTTATTTTCATTCATTGACTTAACAAACCCAATGGGGTGAGTCATATAGATGACTTCAACCAACTTCCCATTCAAAAAATAAGATTTGACATCCATTTTCCAAATCTCATAGCCATGGAAGGTTTCTATTTCATGTAATATTCTACTGGAGTTAAGAATCACTATTAGTGTGAAGGTTTCATTATAGTTTATGCCTTGGAATTGCCTGAAACACTTTGCTTTTAGTATTTAATTATAGGTATTGACCTTAACATCCATGTATTGATTTTTTCTTAAATACCCATTTTCACCCAATGGGTTTTATATCTTCTAGAGGGTTTAGAAAAATCTAAACTTGATTTCTATACATGGAATCTATCTTAGAATGCATAACTTCTTTCCATTTAACATAATCCTTTCCACATACTTCTTACTTATAGGTTAGAGGTTCACCATCCTCAAGGAGTAATGTTTCACTAAACATGGTGATAAGAAAACCATAATTCTCTAGTTCCATAACCTCTCGAGTTGACCTACACAGTACTTGTGTCTCAAGAACATCCACATCTCCCACTGTCTCTTGTAGAGATTTTTCTCGTACCAACTCTAGTTCATCTAGAGAATTGACTTCATCTAAGTCAATATTGATCATACTATTTACATTCAAAATGTTTTCCCTTTCTAGAAATATGTCTTGTCTTTCTATAATCACATTAATATTTTAAGGGTTATATAGGTAATATCCCTTAGTTTCTTTAAGATAACCTATAAAGATGAAATTCATGCTCTGGGATGCTAATTTTTCACTAGGTATAGTCTTTAAAAAATCCCCAGACATACCCATACACATATGTGTGATAGAATGGGTTTATTTACATACCACAACTCATATAGAATCCCATTTGTAGCTTTAGTTGGTACTCAATTAAGAGTATACATCGATGACTGCAAAGCATATCCCCAAAATGATAATAGAAGTGTTTTATAACTCATCATTAATCTGACCATTTCATGAAGGGTCCCATTACTCCTTTCACTAACACCATTCCACTGTGGTTTATAAGGAGGAGTGTGTTGGGGTATTATCCCATACTTCTTTAAGTTATCAATGAAATCTTGGTTAAGATAATCTCTGCCTCAGTTTGAGTGGAGTGAATTAATCTTCTTAACAAGATATTTTTATACTTCGTGTTGGTATTCCTTAAAAATTTAAAAAGAATATGACTTATACATCCTTAAGTAGATATATACATACTAACTATAGTCATCGGTAAAAGTAATGAAGTTTTAACACCCACCCCTTACCTCTACTAAAAATGGACTGCATATGTCTGTATAAATTAATTCATGTAATTTAAAAACTCTTTATCCATTCTAAAATAATGGAATTTTGGTCATTTACCCTTATAAACAAGCACGACATACATCCAAGGGTTTTAACTCAACTGAGACTAAATATCCAGATTTATGCAATTTCTATAATTTCTTCTCATTTACATGACCAAGCCCGAATTTCCATAGGCGAGTGTTATATGAGTCATGTTTGTTGGTTTTTTAATTGATTTTCATTATCAAGTTTTCAAGTACAAGTATATACAAACCATTTTTAAGATACTCTATACCATAACACATGTTATCCTTATAGAGGAGACACCATTTATTTTTAAACTTGAAATAAAATCCCATAGTGTCCAGACTTGACACAGATATTATGTTTTTAGTAACTGAAGGTACATAATAATAATTATTAAATACAAGAACCTAACCACTAGGAAAAGTAAAGTGATAATATCACACTACCAAGGCTTCTATAATCACACCATTTTCATCCTGAAGATCCACTTCACCTTTTGAAATATTCTTGAATCTACTTGGTTCCTGTATATAAATACAAATGTGTGAGACACATGCTATATCCAATACCCAACTTGTACATAATGACAGATTGAATTCAATGAAAAATACCTAAAGTAGAAGAATCACCTTGATTCTTCTTCCTAAATCTACAATTATTCTTCCAATAACCTTTCTTTAAACATAGAAAGAAATTAGACACATACTCATTAACTTCTCTCTGTATCTTTATATTTTGGGAAGGATGGCACGCTGATGTCTTTGGCCTTGAGTTGTCCTTAGAATCCTTAGCCTTTCCTTTCCTCCTATTATGCACCATAAAGACTGAAGAATTGGTATTATTCATATCCTTATCTTCTTGGAGAAATAAATCCAAAAGATCCTAGAGAAATATTTTCATGTTATTAATGTTTTAATTAACAATGAAAGTGGAGAAGCTTGACGGTAATGATGAAAGAATGAGATCTGTCTCTAGTTCTTGGTTCATATTGAACCTAAGGGCTTCATGTCTCTCAATGTACCCAGTCATCTTGAGTACATGAGGTCTTGATTAATTATCTTCTTCTAGCCTGCACCTGTAGAGTGTACTGAATATCTCATACCTTTCTTGCCATTATCTCTCCTGATATAATTCTTGGAGACGAGTTAGTATCTTATAGGAATCTTTGTCCTTATAAATTTTCTACAATTGACTGGATATAGATGACAATATGATGCACTATACATCTAGTGCATCATCTACATGCTTCTTATACTTTTCATTATCCACCTTGCCTGATCCCTAAGGAGGATCACTAGGAATTGAGTATTCTAATACATAAATCATCCTCTCTTGGTATAGTACTATGTGAAAGCACCTGTACTACTCCTATAAGTTATATCCAATCATGATATTTTATTTATCTATTATGGATCATAGTTATAATGTTCCACTGGTGTTGGTGATTTCCATTGTATCAAAAAAAAATAAACTTAGTAGTTAATACTTTATTTTTATTAACTTTTGGACATTTTTAATTAATTATTAAATCATTAAATTTCTCCCAATATTTTTTCAAATTATAATATCCCACACTACTAGAATTAGAATACTCTATCTCTTGAGTATTCTAGTAAAAATGATCCTTGAAACCTTCCTTCATAGTCTACAAGCTAGGACTACACCACTACTCAGAGAGTTCCAAGGTAGGAACTAGGCAGTCAAACTGCATTAACTCACGGTTCATTGATCTGTTGAGTAAAGTACCAGCTTATTGGAATCATAACATTTATTCCCTCAATTACTTGCATTTAAAGTGATATAAAGCTATATTCGTCTACTCATTTTCTCATAATGTTAGTTAATTGAACCAATTACTCTCATAAGAACTCTCGGGTAGTAGGAGACACCCTCAACTATGGATGATGAGCACTCCAAACACCCAGTTTTGTTCAAATTTGAGCAACATAAGGAATTAAGACTTAATTTAACTTCTAGGGGTTTCTACTATTTATTGATTAATTTAATCTATTTCTATTAAATATGTTCAAACTGTGTTGTATCACTCAAAACTGAAAATGAATTAATAGAAAAACATTCACCACATCCTTATGTATTTTTCTTATTTATTATTTTATGTGTTCTCATAGAAAACATGTATATGTATAAAATAATAAAAAATGTATAAAGTAAATAATTTTAACCAACTGGTCTTGAGAATCTCATTTTGATTTATCCCTTTTAAAATTAATGGATCAATATTGATCTAGGGGTTATCATAACTGAGTCGAGTCTTGACCCACATCACAGCTCACCATCAGTTCAGTGTTTTTGATTCTTGTCTGGAGTACCACCTCATCTTAGTAGGTTCCATGTCTTAAAGCGTCATTGTCAAATGTACAAATATACTCACACTCAGGTGAGAGGGTATAGGGAGGCGTAATATACAATAGATAAATTGGACATGCAGTCCCATATACACATTGAACGGAAAGATGATGATACACATACCATCATATAACTAACTACTTATTACAATCATCACATACAATAAATTATTAGATAAATTATCTAGACATACACATGTTCAGTCAATTGATCAGGACCAGTAGGTATATTAAATAAACATGCAATAAAATTAAATTACAATAAATTTAAAGTATGAGGGAATTTAAATAAATTAAATAAATTATTTAAATTTAAATAATTTATTTGAATTTGGTCCCATCATTAATTTAATTTTTATTCAAAAAACTAAATCAATCAATTAATTTTATTTAATACTAAAACTAAATGAACTTTTTTAGAATATTAAAATATTAGTATTTTAAACCATAAATTAATCATTTAATTAATTTAATTTAACAATAAAATTAAATAAATTAACTAAATTAATTTTGATTATATAAAAAATTTCCAGGCCCTGAATTTCACCCAGGCCCATTGCGGGTCAGGCCGTAACCCTACAGGACCATTTCGGGTTAGGCAGACCCCTTGCAGGGATGTTCTGGGCTAGGTTGGCCTACCCAGACCCATTCCAGTTCAAACAGACCCTACCTAGCCCATTTTAGTGTGGGTTGGGTCTCTCATGCCCCATGGGAAACCAAACCTATCACTGGGAACCCGATGTAGACCAGTCAGGAAGAGGTACAATAGATGGGGTTTTGGTCATGGTTGTATGGCTGTTTACCGAATGGTTCAACTTAGACTGGTAAGGTAGGATGACTGTCGGCTATGATGAGGTCTGTGAGGTCGGCTGGATCAAAGGAATGGTGGATTGTGGCTGATGAGGTCTGGTCTAGGTAAGCGCAACGTCCAGATTCGAGGGTGGTAGTCAGCCTCAAAAAAGGTGACAACAATGCTCTATGACCAAGCGACGATGGGATCCCAAAATGGCAGCAGTCCCCAACTCATATGATGATGAGTGGAATGATTGTGACTCGAAGGAGGAGGGAGGTGGTGTCTCCCTGTCTCAAAAAGGTGGCAGTCTCATAAGGGAGGGAGGCTGCCGGTTTCTGGAGAGGTCAATGAGGCGGTGACTGGGGAAACTCACACGTGAAAGAGGTGGCTGGGGAGGTGAGGGTGGTGTCATAGGTGGAGGATGATGGCTCATCTGAGGGAGATGCGGCCTAGCTGGGAGACACCCATATAGGAGGTTCCAGTGGTCAGGATGCTTCCTTAGGAAGTGTCTTCCCATTTTTTTGATAAATTTTCCACTTCACGATTAAAGTTTTTATTTTTTGAAAACAAACAAAAAAGCTACCACATATGTGGAAATATACACCCTTTTGTATTTTTGTGGATAATTCCACAAGAGTGTGGAAATAAGTTTCACCGGACGAATCAAATCCGACCACCAAAATGCAGCTGGTCTGTAGCCCAATAATTAAAATTAAACAAAAAATATATACATATTTATTGTTATTCATATTTTAATATCTTAAATTTTAATATCCAAAAAACACCGCTTTTGATTTTTAATTTTTTTAGGATTACCATAACTTGGAAATTCCAAATCAGATCGACACAAGGTCTATTCTATTGAGACTGATTTCAAACCCTATAATTAAACTTAAAAGAAAAATAATTTTTCTTGGATCAAAAAATCCACACAAATCCATATGATACTAATTGTTGGTACTAAGATATGTAGAGAAATTCAGTGGGCTAGAGATTTAAAAATTTTCAACCATGGAGTGATGATACTTCATTGTCTTCAGTGATCTGAGCCCCATTACAGTCCGATGATCTTGCATGAATTAATCAGAGTACAAAAATAAAATAGAATGAGTAACTTGTTTGATTAGAAGTGTGATCATCTGTAGTAAGCCACTATCGTCCGTTGCTCAAAATATCTGAGACTGAACCCCTCTATATCATCCATATACACCTCTAAAATCTACATGAACATTTTTTATTGAATTATGGGTGCTAGCATAGATATCTGACAATATATTTGATTCCATAAAAATCACCATGATCTCATTCCTATGATCCATAGAGTCATTATTGGATCGTTCACTCAGATATAGTGTCTCTCCCTCTAATATTTGGGAGGATAGATAAACTCTCAATTCTGATTGATGAATATTTGATGGAATGATATTCTCCTCCACTTATATAGTAGATGTTCAAAATACCTGGTTAGGGTTCCCCAAACCCCGTATATTTAACATTATCTAAATAAGTAATAAATAAATAATTATGACAAAGTAAATACGTCATAAATATTATTTATATTTTATCATATACTTGTAATATATATTAAATATATTAAGTGATACACCTTATTAATTCACTTTACTTGTAATTCCCATTAATATTAAACAAACCTTGAATATTAAAATAATATTAATTTATATAATATTATTTCTTGTATTTACTTAAACACTTATAAATAATTTTAATAAATCTATTCAACCCAATTAATCTATACTCGAATAATAATGAATTTATTTATTTTTCAATGATTGATAATTCTTGGACAACTCTCAGAACTTAGGGTGGGTCCCACCATCCCCTATATACCTATTCATCATAATAGAGAAGAATATTGAATGTACTATTGTGTGTGGACCTCTAGGACCTTATTTTAATAACAAAAAATATTATTCACTGACCAAGAGTAGAGTATAACAACCTATAAAGGCCTCTAAAGTGATAAGGAATAATCATTGCAATAAAAACCAACTTATGAATACACACTATGTAATATAATCAATTTGTCATACAATATCTCATAAAGACGGATGCATACTTATGTCCTCATCATTTCCTGCTTTATTATTTTTTGATGTAACTGGATTTAATTACCTTCGACTACCATGACCATGGATTTATGAAGGTACTACCATCTCGATCAACCAGGCCCGAGATATCACTACCTCAACTTGGAAGCAAAAAATTCTATCTAGACCATTCAACCAATGTCACACCACCAATTTTTCACCCAACACAAGATACCTCTCTACAACTTCATTTTCATGGGTTTTACCTTTCATTAAAGTACACTATCAAATGACACACATTGATAATGATATCAAGTCATAAGACCAATACACATGTCTGTAGATAGGAATAATCAATGACGCCTGAAGCATGTGGTGTTCCTATTGGATGGTCTGTCCACATGATATCAACTACTAGAGATCACCAAGTGTGTACTTAATGAGAATAATTCTCAATGTTTATGAGACCCCAACACCTGATAGTCTCACATCATTCGTGTCTTGTCAGTACAATGTATTTGGACCATATGACATAACTTTAATATTATTGTCTTGGTATCTCTAGGTTCACATTATTGCCCAATAACTGCTATGGGGTAGGTTATCCTTAATTTATATGTGCAATTTAGTATAGATCAATCATTTATGGTCGAGGCGATGTCTATGCTCATGGGTTTACAGATTTTCAAGCACCATAACATTGTCCTTCCCACGGTTGAGATTGACTCCCTTATTCTCCATGATACCATGCATGGTAAAAGGAATGCTCCCTAGTCCTTATCCTATGTTCTAAGAAGGTTAAAGAAGCTTACCATCAATGACACTATGATTTAACACACCTGGAGGGAGGTCAACAAGGTGGATGACCTCCTCGCTTCTATGGAAACATAAGGGCTTCGTGTTTTATTCCCCCAGATGATCATTCTTTCCCAATTGAAGGGAAGAGCCTAATAAGAGGGGATGCCCTGGGCCTGCACTACTTTAGACCTCCATAGGATCTCTCCTCCAGTGGACCCTTCTTGCTTATTTTGTTCTTTTATTGTACCCCCTTCCATTGTTTTTAATAAAATTAATAATTATTGGGTGGGGGGTAATGGTAATAAAAGTACATACACAAGTTGGGTCTAAGGAACCCACTTTCAACAGTATGTTCTTTTAACCACCTATATAATAAAATTAAATTTATTATAATTACACAATAGAACCATATACACATCAATAATATCACATATTATCTATTTATAATATCTTATCACCCATTTATTAACCATCTTTTATCATTATCATTGTTTCAGGTGTTAACTGCTTCATTTTTCATGTATATTTTAATTAAATAGTTCTGGTCCTTGTACTTTAATTATGGTTACATAATCTCTAGAATTTTATTCATGAAATAAATATCATATATAATAAATATATATATATTTATATTCATCCATAAAATATATATATAGAAAAATGAATTACACCATTCATGGAGATGATGGGATGTACGTACGCATAAATGCTGTTTTTAGTTTTTGACAGATGAAATGAAAGAAAGGTAAATAATAATTCACCATTATAGAATTATTATTATATAATATATATCCTACATATTCATTAAATCTATCTTTATTACCATCCATTTAAATCAATAATTAAAAACAAATCACACTGCTTCGTGGAGCTGGTACTCTACACATATACACGAGCAACATTGTCGTTTTCCAATAGATTGGAAGGTAATAAGATATATATGATATTATAATTAAATAAGAATAATTATTTCATAAATATAATATATATTCACTAGTTCTATCTTTATAACAATCCAAATGAGGTGGTAATGGAAACCAAATTACATCGGTTCGCGAGGCTGTAGTCCGTCGTACACAAAGCGATGATTTTGTTTCCCATTTTATAGAGAAGGAGATGGATAAATATTATGAAATGAACATAATAACATCTCATTATATGATTTATACTAGTTTTATTATATTATAATTTTTAGTTCATAATTTAAGGTGGTAAAAGAAGAAGAAAAATAAATGTGCTTGGTGAAGATGATTACCTCATTTTGAAAGATCTCCTTTTGATATCCTCTTAAGGCTCATACGGTTAATCAGTTGGGAAGAAAATCACTCCTATAACTTGTATAAGGATTATTAGAGGAGTTTATGGGAGGTTTTTGTTGATATATATGACTCAAAGTGATTTAAAGAAAAAATATATTGGGTTTCCTTTTATAAGGGAGGGGAGGGGCATTCTTGTAATTTCATAAAGTATTAAATTAATATAAAATATTTTTTTTCATTTCAAAATGGAGTCAAATTGATATAACTAGTATTTAATATGGGTATGAGTTAAAATACTCTCATATAATAAAATTTGGATAAGTTTTGGTTATGTTTTCACCATTAACTTTTAGATTTAACACCCTGTTAACCCTTTTGATAACTACCATAATATTAAAGTTTTGTATTATTTAAGGGTCAATAATGTTACCATAAAAAGAAAAACCACCAATTAATGGACCATGGATGATGTTTTTAACCATATACCATTAACTTGGTGGAAGATAGTATTTTTATGAAATTTAATTAATTTAATAAAATATTATTTATTATAAAATATCATTAATGTCATTTTTGAAACTACTCATTAAATTTGACTTCAAATACATCAAGATAAAGATGTAATTAAAATATAATCCTTGAAAACACCCCTGACATGTCATATGTATCTATAAAATTCACTATACACAATAATTTATCAAATTTCTATTACTTTTAATATTTTTAAAATAATTTATTTTATTTTTCTATTAATTGAATAAATACTGTGTTGACATTACATAATAATTTTAGCTAATTATTCATTAAATAAAAATTAGAAATAAATTTACATAATAAAAAATTAATTTATATTTCAAATAAACATTTAAAACTAAACATAACCACTTTTTATCCTTATGAAAAATATTATATATATTAAAAGCAAGAGAATGGCATTTTTTACTTTATCCTTTACTTAAATATTATAAATGTAAAAATCAAATATAAATGGAAAAAAGTTCATATATTCTAAGTTTTTATTATTATGGATGAAATATACTCATCCAATGAAATAAAATCAAGTGTTGGATATATTTTTAATGCATCATCACATTATTTTTAACCTTAATTAATTTACCCTTTGCCTAAAAATAAAAGGAACCTATTTACCAAATTTGAACCTCCTAATTATAAATACGAAATCCATTTTATAAAATTTAATTTATATAGGTTACATAAATTAATTTAAGATAAAAATTTAAAATACAACGAAAAACATTTTTTTAGAAAAAATGTGTTTTTAAGTCCAAAAAAGAACTTATACTAAAATATGTTATAATGATGATTCAAATATAATTAACTATAAAATTTCTAAATAAATGAGCCTTATGATAATTTAGTATTTAATTAAAATTATTATGTATCTTTTTCAATTAAAATAAATGAAATTTTTATAAAAATCATTATTTTCACTATTCATTGAAAAATCAATCTTTTTAGAAAAATCCCAAAATTTCAAACTAAGATAATATTAACATGATGAATTCAATAATAATAATATTTTAATTGGTTGTTGCAGTTTGTTTAAACTTGGAGCTTCATGTAGAGAATGTTATAAAAAAATTATTTAAATAAAAATATATAATAAAATCTTAGGCTATTACATCCTTGTATTTGGATAACAGATAGCGGAATTGGATACTTCAACTTAGAAAAAAGAAAATTTAAGGTTTCTCCATCTATCTAACTAGTTCTCCATATCTAAACTAGTGAAACCCCCTCATACTTATCTAATCCCTACTGTTGGAGCTTACACAACATCCTCCTCCTAAGTCGGGTAAATCCTCCAATAGTCAACAACATCACTGCAACTCACCAACCTTAACTACACACTGATGATTACCATCAAGAATATATATAAAAATGATATAAACATACTAATATTGATTTTATAGAATTAATTTAATATTCATTTAATTAGATTCATTTTAAATCTTCCCTAAAATTACCCCAATTAAAGCCCAAGCATAAAAAAGTATGATTCATGTACCTCTCCCAGGTCTCTACCCTCAAAATTGTTCCAATATTGGCCACCTTGTTCATTCCAATCATCGATGCCCCCCTACAATAGCTGGTCTGGTTTCCAAGGAGATAACTAGGATAGAGTAGTTTTCTAATGGAAATGACATGAGCTTGATTTTAGGGATCTATAGGGTCCAGGCTATCCAAATTTCCAATGGTGGTGCAAATGGAAATATTGATGTAGTACAAGATTTACAGATTGTTATTCAGGCCCATATGGGGAAGGATGGATCAATAGGAGTTGTAGTTACATCACCAAAATCATATGTGGCCATTGTTGCAAATTCTTCAAGGAGTGGTTTAGATAGAAGATTAATTGTGTCATCTGGTTTAAATGTAGGGAAAGGGTAGAAGAGAGAGTTAGTTCCTACTGGTATAAAATCACCCAGAACTCAGTTGGTTTATCCTGTCACATCGAAGACACTCCTCTCTGACTTGGGTCCTCCTCAAGGAACCCATGAGTGTCTTAATTCCTAGCAAGGTTGACGAAGTTCAATAATGATCTCTCCTCCTATCCCAGGGATTAAGAACTGTTTCAAAGGTCTGGAGTAGATTAGTTTAGATGATGTTAAGGGAGGATTGAAGAAGTTAAAACAAAAAAAGAAAAATACCAGTAGTGCTACAAGATTAGCAAATGAGAATGATCAGTTATGGCCTCATGAAGAGGTTTTCGTACCTCCTTTTGAGGAAAACATGAGTGATGATAACTCCTCTAGGAAATCATGTGCTTATGAAGAGGAATTCTAAGATGAGTAACTCAAGTTTATAGGGAGGAAAAAAGGGATAAATACAGAGAATAAGTGTAAAGGTATAAATATTATTCTTTTTTACCTAAGCCCTTGCATACAAGATATACAGGTAAAATGAGGGGATTTAAGGGGAGCGTTCAGAAAAACCTTCAACCTGAGACTTATCCCATCAAAATTGGAAAGAATGACATTAATGAGGGATCCATGTAAACTTGTGATGATACAAATCATCTTATGGATGATGTTGTTAGGTTTCAGAAAGTATCTAACACTTGTCCTTTGATCTCAAAGGAGGTGAGGATGGAATAAAATTTATATATTTCTATTTTAGGAGAGTCCCATAACACTTACTTATCTTCTATTTTGGATATTTTAATGTACTACAACTAATAAGAAATGGTTGATATGAGGAAGATAAATTCCTCACTAGAGGATGATGTTAAAATGTTTGGAATAGATCTATAATTTGATACTAATGAGAAACGAATGATTTGGATAAAAAACCAGCATCAAAACTTAGTTCATGGGTTTAATGATGTTAAGATTAGATTGGAAGAGTTCATAATGACTTGAGATAATATGTATTACTACATTGAGGACCTTATTAAAGATGATCTGGAAAAGTTCCTCTCCATAAAATGTAAATTTCAAAGGGTTCATGAATCTAATAGGTTAAAATTATTTTGGAATGGTATGGTTATGTCTTATGGTGTTTCAATTTTTTTAGGACAATGTTGGTCTATTCAGGTTCACACTTAACCTTTGAAAGTGGATTTGGAAATGAAAAATATATATTTGGTGAGCCAATAGACGAGTGATAGCATTTATTATAATCAAACTCAACCAAATGCTAGTGCTCCACCCATGATCCACCAAAATCAAAGATGTATTAATGCTATATATCCTATAATATTTGAATGGAAAAATCTACTTGTCTATACATATGAGGATGGAAAGTAGTACTAAGTAAGTGTTGATATCCAAAATCATAGTAAATCCCTCCCCAAAATCATGAGTTAAATTGATGATATCTATTTGAAATTATATCCCTTGGTTTTCCATGAAGTCTTACTATCCACTCCATGTCTCATCTTGTTAGAGAATCCAAAAAAACCAACTCCTTAATCTCTATTAAATGGTCTAACTTTGTTAACCGATCCATGATCACCCAAATAATATCATACCCTATTTAGGATTGAGGTAAACTAGGGATGAAATCCTTTGAGATGTCCTCCCAATTCTACTCAGGGAAATCCAAAAACTTTAAAAAACCACCAGTAACATTATTATATTCCTTTTACTAATGGTATACTAAAGATCATGATACAAATTTTGCTACTAACCACTTCATTTTGGTCCACCAAAGACGACTCCTCGGGTCATGATACATCTTGGATACAAAAAGATGTACGACAGAAGTTGAGCTATAAAACACCTCGAGATCCCCATCATGAATCTCCTATGGAAAAAACAATATACCCTGAAATAATATCTAATTTAAATCATCCTCTAACCATCCCTCAATAGATTCACCATGAAAGAGATGATCTCACATCACCGCTACCTCTGAGTCTCCCCACTAAGAATCCCCCAATTGTTGCATTAAGAATTATTATACTGCAATCTGGATCAAGAAACCCCTACCACCATCCTCCTTTGAATATGAATGAAAGGTAATTTATCACCCTCCAAGTATATATTGACTCCCAAAAAATATATCCCTATGAATTCTCAGTTAGCGCCTTAGTAACTACATTCCCTTTCCTTGGGGTGTAGAAGATCTCAAATTCATAGTCCAATACGATCTCCATCCACTACCACTAATGTATATTTAGATATAAATAGGATAAAATTTACCTCATGATTTTATAATCAGTAAAAATTAAAAATAACTCATCGATGAGGTAATATCACCATAGGTTTAGAGGAAACATGGTTGGAAACAAGGAAGTTCTTTGCTGGAAATGGAGCGTGGTTTGTGTTTGTTGTTAATCCTATTATGGATGATCAGGGAGATTTCAAGAAAAGGGATCATAAAGTTTAAGCCATAAGTAGTATTGAAGGTGGTGTCATTTCCCTATGTTTTCCAATTTTTTGGGATCCAAAATTTGGAGAATAGAAAACATTATGAAAATTGGTTTCTCTTGAAGGCCTTATGAAAATATGAAAAAGACATGAGTTTTGAAGAGATGAGATTCATGAAGTGTGTTTCACAAAGACATAAATATTTTTTTATGGTGATCTCTACGAGTACGATGAGGTTTGAGAACAGTGAAGGTGAGGAGCATTGTGAGTGGATCATTGCAGTGGTGTGAAGGGTTTTTACCAAGAGAATCATGACAACGTCAAATTTTAGGGGTGCTTTGTGAAGGGAGGAGTGCTGCGAAGATAATTGTGACTGATTTGGAAAACACACTAGAGGTGGTGGAGCTTCTCAATCATCCATGCCTATAAATAAGAGGATAAACCTCTTCATTTTCAAAAAACTTTATAGAGAAAATTTGAAATCACTCTAATTTTGAAAAGTATGGGGTGCTATGTGAAACTAGGATTCTATGAAAGATTGAGATTTGTGATAAGAATATTTTTGTCTTGACCTAAGTCAATGCGTCTAAGTATTGAGTGCTTTAAAAAGATGGGATGTTCCACATTGGATCAGTGAGCTTCACAAAGGTAGTTTTTCCACGAAGGCAGTTTATTTCACGACGACAGGTTTTTTCACGAAGGCAGATGTACATTTCAAAGAAGTGAGCTCTATGAAGGAGTGAGATCTGTGAAGGAGTGAGCACTATGAAGGAGTGATATCTGCGAAGGAGTGAGATATATGAAGGAGTGATCTCTTTGAAGGAGTGAGATCTGTGAAGGAGTGAGCTTTGTGAAGAAGTGAGCTCTATAAAGAAGTGAGATTTGCAAAGGATCTTCAGGAAGGATCCTTGGAAAAGGTAGTTTTTGAATATTAGGTTTAAGTCGATAGGGATTTCAATGTGTATCAACTCAGGTCTACGGTGCCAACAGAGTCCCATGCTAAGTTAGGGACAAATACTTTAATTCCAAATCATTGAAGTGACCTTCAAGTTGATAAACTAAGTTTTAATTATCTCAAAGAAGTGAGCTAGGGGGAGTCTATGGAAGTGTTCTAAGGTAAAAAATGAGTTTTCCCTAAAATCTTATAAAGTATTAGATAGCCACAAAATTGACATTTCATGAGTGGAAATGTATTCTCATTTTGATTCCTCCTCATGTATCCTTATATTTTTTTCTGCTTGCCATTTATGGATACCTGAGGATAGTTTTTAGTTCTTATTTTATATTGAACCGAGGGTTTCATTTTCAGTACTTCAGGTGACTTTTCAACATGACCAACCTTCATCTTTCCTTTATTCTTTCCAACTTTATTTGCATCATTCGATATTTCTACATCACAACTGATTCCACTGTTTCCCATGCATGCATGTCTTTGATCATTAAAAATCTTTTCAAGTCCATCAGAACCATGCTTAGCTCTCTCCAATAATTCAGCATCTAAGAATATTCCAAAATTTATTTTCTTCTTTGTTTTTTTAAAGTTTATTCACTCTCAAGTCTACTCCAAAGAGTAACAAATTTTTCTCTAAGACCATCAATAGTCCTGGACTTATCTTCCAATCTGGTGGTGAGGTCATTGATTACCTTTGCCTATTATTCAATTCTCAACATTAGTTCCACTACATCTTCTATGATTTCAAGGGTTCTTGACTATAGTTTCACTACTTCTTCCAATCATTAAATTTAATCTTCAAGCTAATCAACATATGCTAATGATTCTTCCAAAATTTCTATCCACTTTTTTAATCTCTTACATTGGTTCTCAAGCTTACTAAAATCATCCTTAAGTTGCAACTTGAGATCAACATCAATGGTTAACTGACTGTCTCAAGATTTATCTCCCTATGGTTCTATCTTTTCAATGGTAGCCATCATTGATGTAAGGGTTCCAGATTTAAATTCTGGTTCTTCTTCCTCAAAGTATTCACTATCATTATCTTCTTCTTCACAAAAAAACTATTTATCTATGATTTATTACCAAACTTGAAGTCTCTATTTTTGAAAAACCTTTTCCAAGGCTTCTACATGTCTCTAACTTCACTTACTTCATCATTGATCTTTCTTATTCATCGAGAGGCAATGTTTCCAACTATACCATAACAGAAACAAGCCAGAGGTAACTTACCTCTGAATTTCCCTTTTACCTTATTGAATTTCTTGGAAATGATATAAATAAGTTCACCTTCTTAATTATCTTCATCAACATTATTTCCTGAAATTTCTAGTTTTTCCATAGCATTGAATTCCATTTCCTTGCTAACACGTAGCATCACATCTTCTGGATTTACTCTCATTTCTTATACCACCAAACTACTCAGTAGATTATACAATGAAAGTTTATATAGATAAATTTCCTAATTTGTTGAAACCTTTTCATTGTAAAGAGGTGAAAGTATTCTCCTGATTTTCTTTACAATATCAGTTTTTTGATCTCTTCACCAAGTCCTTGAATTAATCCTACAACTTCAATAATTTGATTGAAGAAAGAATCTGCATTTTTATCTAGATTCATCTTTAGATCATCAAATCTATTATGAAAAACTTCAAGTTTCTCCTATTTCACTTTACTATATCCTTCATATATAATTTCAAGTTTCTCCTATATTGACTTGGAATATGTGCAACTCATTAACTTTAGATAGATATTATCAGCAAGAGCTTTAGTGAGATCATTCTGTGCTTTAGCATATGTATCAAGAATTTTCCTATCTATATCAGTCATAAATAGCCCTGTATGATCACTAAATTGTATTCCTTGCACAATATCAAATAGAACTTCTATTACAAGAGATCTTAGATGAGATCTTATCATGTTCTTCCAAATCTAAAAGTTACTTCCATCGAAGAGGGGGAATCCCCTGACATTTACCAAATTTTCCATGAAATAAAATAACATATTTAACACCAAAAACCTAGCTCGGATACTAGTAATGAAATTTTTTTCTACATGATTGTTGAAGAAGAAAAAAACTTGTGGCATTAGAGTTTGGGGAACATTAATTAGAAATACATGGAAAATATATCTAAGCTAAAGATTGTCCTGGATATTCCCAACCTGAAGAGTGAATGGGAAAATTATTGTGATTCTTGCATACGGGGGAATTTGGTCTACAGTCTATATTGTCCAAAGAAGAAAAGGGCATCAAATCTTCTTGATCTCATCTATACAGATGTTTGTGGACTGATAAATGTTTTCAAAACTCATGGAGAGAGGTGATTTTTCCTCTTCATAGACAATTAAGTATTATGGCATGTGTGATGGTTATACATAAAAAATTTCAAGTGATTGATTGCATGAAAAATTATCGATGAATTTCCAAGAATGATACTATATGGAAAATCAAAGTTCTGCAGTCAAATAATGGAGGATAATATACATCCATTGAGTTTTAAAAATTACCTAAAAAACATGGAATTCAACATCATGTGGCTGTTGTGAGAACCCCACAACAAAATGGAGTTGTTGAGCGTTGGAATTGATAGGTGGATAATATGTTCAGAACTATGCTAATTGATAATCATATCTCTCACCATTATTGGAAAGAGGTATTTCAAGATGTGGTATATATTAAAAATTGAACAGGTCTTTATATAGGTGAAACCAAGACACCATATGAGTTGTGGCATAAAAGGAAGTCCTATTTGAAGTATTTCTGTGTTTTTGGAAGTAAATGTTTTATCAGAAACAAAGAAGGAAATAAGGTAAAATATAGTGATTTGGATGATGAAGGAATATTCATTGGACATTCAATGAATAAAAAATCCAACAAGTGTTTTAATAACCATCCTGGAATTTTTTTTGAAAGTAGTGATGTCAAGATAGTTGATGATAAGACCAAAAATACCATGAGGGGGTCTTATGCTGATGTGATTAAAGGTTCATATGACAAGGGACATGGAATATATTCAAATGAAGAAGAAGAGGAAGGCGTGCAAGACATTCAAGGTTCATGAAATGATGTGGATTTAGATGAATAATAGGATAAAGAAATTTTGGTTGAAGAAAATCCTCTTGAACCTCATAGGAGGAATCAAAGAGAATAAATTGATAAATCTAATATAATTGGGGATTTAACTACACCCACACAAACAAGAAGAATTAGGAATAATGAGCAATCTATATTCCTTTTAATTTTATAAGCATCATCATTTGAAGAAGCTGCAAATGATGAATCATGGGTTAAATCCATGAATGAAGAGTTGGATCAGGTCAATAAAAACCAAACATGGGATCTAGTCAAGAGACTCAAGGGTTACACTGTTATTAGTACAAAGTGTATTTTTAAGAATAAATTTGATGATCACGGTAATGTGATTAGAAATAATGTGTGATTGGTGTGTAAAGGATGTTCACAAATTGAAGGTATCGATGTTGAAGAAACATTTGCTCTGGTGGCTAGACTGGAGTCAATCAGGCTATTTCTTGCCATATCGATCCAAAGAGGGTATAAAGTATATCAAATGGATGTAAAGTCAACATTATTTAATGGTTTTCTTGAATAATAAGTCAACATTGAACAACCAGTGGGTTTCTTTCTTAGAAATGATGAAATGAATGTTTTTAGATTAAAGAAAGAACTCTATGGTCTGAATCAGGCACCATGAGGATGATACTCTCAGCTGGTTTCTTATATGAAAAAGATTTAATTCAAAATAGGAGGAGTGGATCCCAATCTCTATGTGAAGAATTATCAGAAAGATCAGTTTATGGTAATGGTGTATGTTGATGATATTATTTTCGGTGGAAGTAGGCGTAGATCAGTGGATGAATTCTCCAATCACATAAAATCAGAATTTGAAATGTCTACGATTAGAGAACTCAAATACTTCTTGGGGTTACAAGTGATTCAGAGGAAATATTATACTTTCATCTCTCAGAAAAAGTATGCAAGAGAGTTGCTAAAGAAATTCAATATTTATGACTCCAAACCAATGTGAACTCTGATTGCGGTTAGAAAAGAAACTTAGAAAACATGAGGTTGGGACGTTTTTGGATCCAACTATATATAGAAGAATCATTGGAAGACTCTTATAATTTACTACAATATGTCCAAATATTGTCTTTGCAACATTCTTGGAAGACCATTTTGAAATTAATACAAAGGAAGAACATATGGAAGAAGTAAAAAGAACCATGAGGTACAATCAAGGTACTCATAATTATGGGTTATACTTTGCTGCAGAAAGAGATAACGAACTATCAGCATTATTTGATGCTGATTGGGATGGAGATGTAGTTGGTAGAAATTCCACAATTAGTGGATCATTCTTTATTGGTAAGAAATGTGTGGGATGATTGAGTTAGAAATAGGAAAGAACTTCTCTCAGTACTGCTGAAGCTGAGTATATTTCTGCAACAAAGGCATGAACATATCTATTGTGGATGAAACAACAACTAATTGATATTGAAGATGAAGTGAAACAACCATTGGTGATCCATTGTGATAACAAGATTGTAATTTATCTTACTAAGAATCCTATTCAACACTCTCATAAAAAACACATTGAAATTAGATATCACTTTATCAAGGAAAAAGTTGAACAAGGCATGATTAAAATGGATCATGTGGGAACTAATGAGAAAGTGACTGATATTCTGACTAAGACACTAGATGTGGCTGTGTTTTAGAAACATTAGTTGAACCTCAGTGTTCAACCACCTCATGTGTGTAAGGAGGTCATGAGATTCCCCTCTCCCCAGTTGTGCTAACTGTTTGAATCTGTTTATGGAAGTGATATATGTTTATAGGGGAGATACGATCTAGGGGAAGTATGTTCTGAGCTCTACAATGTTCAAATACCAGTGTTTGAGTTTATTTAAAATGGGGGAGGAATGGATAAATTCAATGTTGAAATGTATAAAATGAAATGTTTTTCATATTTATTTTAACTGCAGGAGAATAAATACTAGAGATGAGTTACAAATGGGGATAATGTTAATGGATGAACCAATACAAATCTGGTGTTATGTGGAAATAGTCATAGCATTCGTTAGAACACACTAGAACAAAATTTATGTCTTCCCTCTTGTCACGACCCGTCCTCAGGGCCCGTGCCGTGACTACCCCAAGCCCGCCTTCCATAGGCCAGGGGTTGGCGACTAGCACCAAAGGCGTAAATCCCGATAACTGGGAAGGAATTGCCTTTATAAAAGTAAACAAACACTACAGAGTATAAGCGGAAGTAAAACAATAAGTACAAAGAGAAGTGCTGAAAGGTAAATGGGCCAGAATACAAACCCAAAAGAAAGTACAACTACAACTGAACCAGTACAACAGGGAAAGTCAACAGCTAGAACAATGGAAGCGGCTCCTGGGTCATCCTCCTCGGATCCTACCTGAAGGGTAGGTACATATGGCGCATCTCCTGGATCGTCCACCACGGATCCTACCTGAAGGGTAGGTACAGATAGCCTCCACAACGCTCTCACCCGTCAACCTCCTCCGAGTGTCGTGTCACCGTGAAGTCCACCTCCAAATACTGACTCGTCGTGTCGTCCACCTCCGGGTACTGACTCGTCGTGTCGTCCACCTCCGGGTACCGTCCAGTCCTCAAATACTCGGCCTCCGTCAGCACTACTCGTCGTCTGCAACCAACACAACGAGGTGCAGGCATAGCCCGTGCAGGGGTGAGTATAATGATACTCAGTAGGGACCCCGAGACCCTCAAGGTCTCACTAAAAATAACAAGGATAACCACAAAGAAGATCTCAACAGATAACCTCTACTTAGGCATATGCCCATACATATACCTAAGTTATCAAGTAACCCATCTCAATCATGAGAAAACACAGGGATCATAGACTCAGCTCAAATTAGGATTTTCATTATCGAAACCATAACTGCCGAAGAACCTCATCTCTAGAGTGTACAGTGGTCCTGTCACGACTCCGAGGTACTACTCACTAACCTAAGACTGCTGAGGTACTCCTCCCGTCGAGTACCGCGGGCCTACCACCTCACACAATAGTGCTTCCCGCCATGGGTCTGCCACCACACACAGTAGTGCTCCCCCTCATAGCCTACAGAGGTACTCCTCCTGTCGAGTACCGCGGGTCTGCCACCTCACACAGTAGTGCTCCTCCACCGTGGGTCTGCCACCTCACAAAGTAGTGCTCCCCACTGGGCTATGCAAGTCACTCCGAGTCGAATCGGACAAGCAGTCATCAGGTCTCAGCCGGCTACACGGTCTCCGTACTCCGCACGCTCGTCTCCGGGAGGGTCCGCTCCACGAGCTACTGGTCGATACTACAAAACATCACAAGTCCCACGAAAAAGTATCTCAAAGGACCTCCTCATCACAGGGGTCTCAACACAACAGACGGCGCGTCAATCAGACGCCCGGTCTGTGAGTTATTAGCCTTTTTGTCCCAGGGGCCCGGTTGGTTTCGTAAGAGAACCAACCCGGCCGTATCTCAACTGTACCCCGAACTCTCATAGGGTATACTCATAGGGACCGTTTCTCGACGAGATCACCAACGCCGCTGACGGTTCGTCAAACGGACGTCCGGTCTGAAAGATATCATCTTTTTCCATTCCAGGGGCCCGATTGGATTTCGGGTACAATCCAACCCGGCTATAACCCAACTACATCCAAAACTCGGGCGGAGGATGCCAAAAGTTCCGTATCGTCAACAGGAACGCAACGCAATAGACGGCGCGTCAATCAGACGCCCGGTCTGGAAGTTATTAGCTTTTTCGTCCCGGGGGCCCGGTTGGTTTCGTAAGTCAAAACCAACCCGACCGTACTCCAACTGCATCCAAACCTCGAGCTGAGTAAGCCAAAAGATCCGTCTCCCTTAGAGGAATCAATCAAAGTCGACGGCACGTCAATCGGACGTCCGAAACTCAAGATATGAGCGTTTCCGCTCCGAAGGCCCTGTTGGTTTCGTGTACAAACCAACCCGGCCGAACCCAAAGTAATCCGAAACTTTGAGTGTGATATACCGAAACGACCGTCTCGATCCAAGAATCGCATTGCCGCTGACGGCGCGTCGTTCGGAGGCCTGTAGCTCAAGTTACGTGAAAAAGACCGAAAACGGTCCGAAGACGGGGGGGGGGGGGGGGTCTGGGCCCGGGCCGACCCGACCCGACCCCCCCCCCCCCCCTGGGCGGCCGAACCGGGTCGACCCGAACCGGTCCGGCCCGGCCGGCCGGCCCGGCTCGACTCGGCCGAGCGGCCGAGCGTGGCAGCCGCGGGGCGCTGCCCCCGCGGGATGGAAGAGCCGCGGCCCTCAAGAGGCCACGCTGGAAATCAGCGGACGCGGCTTTTTCCGCGTCCCGCGTGTGTGAGCCGAACCCGCGCGACCGCGGGTCCGCTGGCCGCCGCCGCCGCGTCGGCGACCCGCTCCGCCGGTGGCTTCCGCGGGCCACCGGAGTTGCTCCGGTGGTCCGTTTTCCTTCCCGTCTGCGCCGCTGGTCCTCTCGGGACCCGTTCTTCACTGCAGAATCATTAAATCACCCTTGCGTCACGTTTTGTCATCGCCCGCCAAATCCGCACAACAACGAAGAACTGCGGAGGGTTGTCGGGCCGTGTTCGTTTGGCCCGCACCCTTCGCGTTAGGCGATAACAATCGGGAAGAATAATCAACATATCAAACAACAATTTTAATCAATTAAAATTGTTCTTATGAAACCGAGTTATTTATTTTAAAAGAAACGATCACGGGAAATATAAATTATTTCACAACAAACCCCTACCTCGTCAAGTCGTCGCACGCGCGTTCTTCGCGGAGTTGATCGCCGCGGAAGGAGGCGATCGTCGCATCGCGGAAGGGCATCACGTCGTCGCAGATAGGCATCGCGTTGTCGCGGAAGGGAGTCGCGTCGTCGCGGAATATGGTGACGCGTCGACGAACTCCGAGGTTCAAGAACAACAGATTTAATTAATAATAATTAAATCCATATTGTTTTTTTAATCCACAAAGTAAAATTAAAGAGCCACAATCTCTCACCTCAATGGGTGATCAAAGATTTTCGTTGCGGATGAAGGAACGTCGCAGAAGAATGTCGCGGGAGAGGAAACGTCGGCGTCGCGGCACACGGCGTCGCGTCGTCGATTTCCGCAGGTTCAGCGTTCTTCGTCGGAGGCCGACGTTCTTCGCGTTCTTCGTGTTCTTCACGTTCTTCGCGAAGGAGGATGAAGAACTCTTGGTTTCTGTCAAATCCTCTCAACGAACATTTTTCCAGAAGTCGTGCGTTGGTCTTATTTTATTATTACGCCAACGGATTGAAAAACAGGTTAAGAAACGATTAAATTAATTCATAGAATTAATTCAACGAATAAAACCGCCCAATTAAATGGTGTGTTAAGAATTTAAGAAAATGCGTCAGTTGACTTCATAATGACAGGTTTTCACGGGTGCGTTACTTAGCGGAAAAGAAATGGTGGGGCTCGTTTGGGCCCCACCTCACAAATATCCTACCAAGAGGGTGGGATATTTTTGGATAGCACCTTATCCGCATCAACTTAGCTTAAGAAGCTTTAAGTGGCTTTTAAGTGGCTTAAGTGAAATAAAAATAAAATTGTCGCACAACTTTATTTTATTTCATAACTTTAATCCCAAAAAAATAAAAACCACAACCGAGCAAACGCAACTCCGGAAGAGGCATTTCTAAGAAAATACCGGCGCTGCGATTCCATCGGTGCCCTTAGAATTCGATTCCGGGCACCGGTTCAAAAGTTAGAAAAACCCGCTCGTCTGTTCACTGAACGTACCCGAGCCAAAATTCGAAACATGATTTCGGGCACACCGAGCCTCGGAATCAGGTTCCGTCAGAAACTGCGCTCTTGTAAAATTTCAAAGAAAATTAAGAAGAAGAAAAAAATTCCTTGAAATTTCCGGGTCTTTACATTACTCCCACCACAGGGCTTTACGTCCCCGTAAAGCTTCAACACAAACTTGGGATACAAAGGCGGTACTGAGCACGCATCTGAGCCTCCTGCTCCAAAGTGCTCTCCTGGAGGCTCCCGTGCTGCCATCTGATGTGCCCAAAAGGAACCGATCATCCACGTAGGACCCGCTTCTGTCGATCCTCGATCTCCACTAGGACCTCCGCAAAAGTCGCCCCATGGTCAATGGTGTGCGTCGGGTCGTGCACGTATCTCCTCAGCTGAGATACGTGGAAGAAGTCGTGCACCCGGAGCAACTGAGGTGGTAGAGCCAGGCGATAAGCCACCTCACCAATCCTGCTGAAGACCTGGAAGGGTCCGATGAAGCGTGGAGACAACTTGCTGCCTCGGCCAAATCTCCGTAATCCACGTCGAGGTGAGACACGCAAGAAGACGTGATCGCCATCCTCGAACTCAGGTGGCCTCCGCCTCCTGTCAGCAAAAGACTTCTTCCGGCTCTGAGCTGTCCTTATCCGCTCCTGGATGACCTGGACCTTCTCTGTCATGGCCTGGACCATCTCCGGTCCCACAAGAGCTTCTAAGATTTCTTCTTTTCCGATAATAGAAATCTGGTCTCATCCCCTAGATGAACCACTTCCTTTTCCTAATACAGTCAATTCTGACATGGATGTTACTAATCCATACCAAGGATGACGTCGTAAGGCCTCGACGCTACTACCAAGAGATCCAACCGTTACTCTCACCTCCAAGGGTTGAGTCACACTGTCGGCATCAGTGTGTGGTAACTGGGTCTCCTCCAGTAGATGTCTCACAAGTGAGGGTCAAGTCAACAGTCTAAACCGGAACCTCTTAGTAACAACACAAAAGAGGACTGGAATAAAAACATCACAAGGGTATTCGTCTTTTATTATTGCAGCTCATAATACAAAGACACAAGGCATCTACAACAAACATCAACAAAGCTAGAAGCAGCATAAACAAAAGTCTCCAGATTTGGAGCTAGTCCCGCTCCCGTTCATCTGCTTCCGGAACTCCATGATCGTAGGCCTCAGCTTCCTGAAGCTGAGCTCTCCCATGTACACCAGTTCCCTGTGGTCGGGGTGGACCTCCTGGTGGTGGTGGTGGAAACACCCCGAAGCGTCGTCCACCTCCAGCTACACGGACAGCTCCTCTGCCATGGTCGCCTACTCCTAGTGGTCTTCCTTGATCGAACCTCTTACTCTGCATGGGAGGTTCTTCATTTAACTTCTGGTCATCTATATGGTGGGTCGGACAGTCATGTGCCATGTGACCAATCCCGCCGCAGGAGTAACACTTCATGGCAGGTCAGGATCTATCACTTCCCTTGGTGCCTCGCACTACCGACCCTGAGTCACGCGGTCGACCACTTGTAGGTCTGGTCCTCTTGGACCTCTGCGTCATCTGTCTACTGCCTGCTGCAGAAGACTCTGGCACATGTTGGCTAGTGGTGGGTCCTGCTGCTGGAGACTACTCAGCAAGGAAACTCTCCACTAAGAGGGATCTCTCCAACACCCCTGTCTGCGTCAGAATGTTGTCCGATACAACCGAAGCTCTGATCTCCCGCCTGAGCCCCTGCTCAAAGGTTCAGGCCCTGAAGAATGGGTCCTGTACCATGTCTTTAGAGTAGTACGAGAGGTCTGTGAATCTCGCTGAGTACTGCTCCACTGATATGCTGCCCTGCCGCAGCTGAAGTAGCTCCTGTATACGCACCGCTCGAAGGGTGGCTGGTACAAATTCTGCCCAGAACAGGCTCTCGAAGTCTTCCCATAGAAGTGTCACCTCGTCATGCATCTGAAGCATCAGGCTCCACCATCTGCCTGCTGCTACCTGAAGAAGGCTGGCAGCAAGGATCACCATGAAATCTGTCGGCGTCCCCACTAGCCTGAAGACTCTCACCACAGCCTCCATCAAATCCTCAGCCGCCTGCGGGTCCGTCCCTCCCTGGAACCAGGGTGGCCTCTGGTGCTGGAACTCATGCAGTGCGCTCAAGAAACGTGCATCCTCTGCTACTGGGGCTGGTGGCATCGGTGGCCCAACGGGTAGTAGTACCGCTAGTGCCTCCGCTGGTGCCTCAACTGGGATAGGGCCCTGTACTGAGGCCTCGTCGCTCGGCGGGATGTCAGTACGTACCACTCTCGGGGCTTTAGCTGGTCGTCCACGGGGAGGCATCCTGAAAGAAACAACATGACACAGTCAAAAGATTATTCCTGGTGAGCTGACCTGGTTTGAGCTGACATTTAAAAACTTCTGGAAACACACACGCAATTAGTGTTTTCGTGCACAAAGTCGGAAACCAGTTGTCAGGGTCCTGGTGTATGGATACGTCGGCCGCCCGCACCAACACTGGACTCCCTGAACTGAAAACCACACTCGGTACTCTTAACATTATTGCTTCATATAAAGAAAATATCAGAGTTATAATTTCTACGGTAGAACCGAACTCCTCTGATACCAATTTGTCACGACCCGTCCTCGGGGCCCGTGCCGTGACTACCCCAAGCCCGCCTTCCATAGGCCAGGGGATGACGACTAGCACCAAAGACGTAAATCCCGATAACTGGGAAGGCATTGCCTTTATAAAAGTAAACAAACACTACAGAGTATAAGCGGAAGTAAAACACTAAGTACAAAGAGAAGTGCCGAAAGGTAAATGGGCCAGAATACAAACCCAAAAGAAAGTACAACTACAACTAAACCAGTACAACATGAAAAGTCAATAGCTGGATGAATGGAAGCGGCTCCTAGGTCGTCCTCCTCGGATCCTACCTGAAGGGTAGGTACATATGGCGCAGCTCCTGGATCGTCCACCACGGATCCTACCTGAAGGGTAGGTACAGATAGCCTCCACAACGCTCTCGCCCGTCAACCTCCTCCGAGTGTCATCTCACCGTGAAGTCCACCTCCAAATACTGACTCGTTGTGTCTTCCACCTCCGGGTAATGAATCGTCGTGTCGTCCACCTCCGGGTACCGTCCAGTCCTCGAACACTCGGCCTCCGTCAGCACTGCTCGTCGTCTGCAACCAACACAACGAGGTGCGGGCATAGCCCGTGCAGGGGTGAGTATAACGATACTCAGTAGGGACCCCAAGACCCTCAAGGTCTCACTAAAACTAACAAGGATAACCACAAAGAAGATCTCAACAGATAACCTCTACTTAGGTATATTCCCATACATATACCTAAGTTATCAAGTAACCCATCTCAATCATGAGAAAACACAGGGATCATAGACTCAGCTCAAACCAGGATTTTCATTATCGAAACCGTAACTGTTGAAGAACCTCGTCTCTAGAGTGTATAGTGGTCCTGTCACGACTCCGAGGTACTGCTCACTAACCTAAGACTGCTGAGGTACTCCTCCCGTCAAGTACCGCGGGCCTGCCACCTCACACAATAGTGCTTACTGCCATGGGTCTGCCACCTCACACAGTAGTGCTCCCCCTCATAGCCTACAGAGGTACTCCTCCTATCGAGTACCGCAGGTCTGCCACCTCACACAGTAGTGGTCCTCCGCCGTGGGTCTGCCACCTCACAAAGTAGTGCTCCCCACTAGGCTATGCAAGTCACTCCGAGTCGAATCGGACAAGCAGTCATCAGGTCTCAGCCGGCTACACGGTCTCCGTACTCCGCACGCTCGTCTCCGGGAGGGTCCGCTCCACGAGCTACTGGTCGATACTCCAAAACATCACAAGTATCACGAAAAAGTATATCAAAGGACCTCCTCGTCACAGGGGTCTCAACACAACAGACGGCGCGTCAATCGGACGCCCGGTCTGTGAGTTATTAGCCTTTTCGTCCCAGGGGCCCGGTTGGTTTCGTAAGCGAACCAACCCGGCCGTATCTCAACTGTGCCCCTAACTCTCATAGGGTATACTCATAGGGACTGTTTCTCGACGAGATCACCAACGCCGCTGACGGTTCGTCAAACGGACATCCGGTCTGAAAGATATCATCTTTTTCCGTTCCAGGGGCCCGGTTGGATTTCGGGTACAATCCAACCCGGCTATAACCCAACTGCATCCAAAACTCGGGCGGAGGATGCCAAAAGTTCCGTATCGTCAACAGGAACGCAACAAAACAGACGGCGCGTCAATCGGACGCCCGGTCTGGAAGTTATTGGCTTTTTTGTCCCGGGGACCCGGTTGGTTTTGTAAGTCAAAACCAACCCGCCGTACTCCAACTACGTCCAAACCTCGAGCAGAGTAAGCCAAAAGATCCTTCTCCCATAGAGGAATCCATCAAAGTCGACGGCACGTCAATCAGACGTCCGGAACTCAAGATATGAGCGTTTCCGCTCCGAAGGCCCGGTTGGTTTCGTGTACGAACCAACCTGGCCGAAGCCAAAGTAATCCGAAACCTTGAGTGCGATATACTGAAACGACCGTCTCGATCCAAGAATCGCATTTCCGCTGACGGCATGTCGTTCGGAGGCCCGTAGCTCAAGTTACGGGCAAAAGACCGAAAACGGTCCGAAGACGGGGGGGTCTGGGCCCGGGCCGACCCGGCCCGACCCCCCCCCCCCCGGGCGGCCGAACCGGGTCGACCCGAACCGGTCCGACCCGGATGGACCCGGTCCGGTCCGGCCAGGGCGCGGCCCGGCCCGGCCGGCCGGCCCGGCTCAACTCGGCCGAGCGGCCGAGCGTGGCAGCCGCGGGGCGCTGCCCCCGCGGGATGGAAGAGCCACGGCCCTTGAGGGGCCGCGCTGGAAATCAGCGGACGCGGCTTTTTCCGCGTCCCGCGTGTGTGAGCCGAACCCGCGCGGCCGCGGGTCCGCTGGCCGCCACCGCCACGCTGGCGACCCGCGCAACCGGTGGCTTCCGCGGGCCACCGGAGTTGCTCCGATGGTCCGTTTTCCTTCCCGTCTGCGCCGCTGGTCCTCTCAGGACCCGTTCTTCACTGTGGAATCATTAAATCGCCCTTGCGTCATGTTTTGTCATCGCCCGCCAAATCCGCACAACAACGAAGAACTGCGGAGGGTTGTCGGGCCGTGTTCGTTTGGCCCGCACCCTTCGCGTTAGGCAATAACAATCGGGAAGAATAATCAACATATCAAACAACAATTTTAATCAATTAAAATTGTTCTTATGAAATCGGGTTCTTTATTTTAAAAGAAACGATCATGGGAAATATAAATTATTTCACAACAAACCCCTATCTCGTCAAGTCGTCGCACACGCGTTCTTCGCAGAGTTGATTGCCACGGAAGGAGGCGATCGTCGCGTCACGGAAGGGCTTCGCGTCGTCGTGGATAGGCGTCGCATTGTCGCGGAAGGGCGTCGCGTCTTCGCGGAATATGGTGACGCGTCGACGAACTCCGAGGTTCAAAAACAACAAATTTAATTAATAATAATTAAATCCATATTGTTGTTTTAATCCACAAAGTAAAATTAAAGAACCGCAATCTCTCACCTGAATGGGTGATCGAAGATTTTCGTTGCGGATGAAGGAACGTCGCAGAAGAATGTCGCGGGAGAGGAAACGTCGGCGTCGCGGCCCACGACGTCGCGTCGTCGATTTCCGCAGGTTTGGCGTTCTTCATCGGAGGCCGGCGTTCTTCGCGTTCTTCGCGTTCTTCGCGAAGGAGGATGAAGAACTCTTGGTTTCTGTCAAATCCTCTCAACGAACATTTTTCCAGAAGTCGTGCATTGGTCTTATTTTATTATTACGCCAATGGATTGAAAAACAGGTTAAGAAACGATTAAATTAATTCAACGAATAAAACCGCCCAATTAAATGGTGCATTAAGAATTTAACAAAACGCGTCAGTTGACTTCATAATGACGGGTTTTCGCGGGTGCGTTACTTAGCGGAAAAGAAACGGTGGGGCTCGTACGGGCCCCACCTCACAAATATCCTATCAAGAGGGTAGTATATTTTTGGATAGCACCTTATCCGCATCAACTCAGCTTAAGAAGCTTTAAGTGGCTTTTAAGTGGCTTAAGTGAAATAAAAATAAAATTGTCGCACAACTTTATTTTATTTCATAACTTTAATCCCAAAAAAATAAAAACCACAACCGAGCAAACGCAACTCCAGAAGAGGCGTTTCTAAGAAAATACCGGTGCTGCGATTCAATCGGTGCCCTCAGAATTCGATTCCGGGCACCAGTTCAAAAGTTAGAAAAACCCGCTCATCCGTTCACTGAACGTACCCGAGCCAAACTTCGAAACATGATTTTGGACACACCGGGCCTCAGAATCAGGTTCCGTCAGAAACCGCGCTCTTGTAAAATTCCAAAGAAAATTAAGAAGAAAAAAAAATTCCTTGAAAATTACGGGTCTTTACACCTCTTGTTTTCTACACCGATCATTTCTCACATAGACTTATATTGTTGGATGAGTTGATTCCTACGTATTAGGTTTTGATAGTGACTGATGATCTATTGAATTTATCTGAAGATTTCCAATAAACTCAAAGGGGGAGATTATTGGAACCAAGGATATACTTTTCTGGAAATGGAGTATGGTTTGTGTTTATTGTCAATCCTATCATGGATGATTAAGGATATTTCAAGGAAAGGGATTATACAGTTCAATCCATAATCAGTATTAAAGGTGGTGTCGTTTCCCAATGTTTGCCAATTTTTTGGGGTCCAAAATATTGAGAATGGAAAGCATTGTGAAAAATGTTTTCTCTTGAAGTCCTTATGAAAATATAGCAAAGGAATGAGTTTCACAGAGATGGGATTCATGAAGTTTGTTTTTCAACGACATAAATAATTCAGACAATGATCATTTTGAGTACAACAAGCTTTGAGAATGGGGAAGGTGAGGAGAATTGTAGTAACATAAAGGGTTTGGCGGAGTGGATCATGAAAACATAAAATTTTAGTGGTGATTTTCAAAGGGAGGATCACTAAAAAGACATTTTTTAATGATCTATAAAACACACTGGAGGTGTTGGATCTTCACAATAGGTCGTGCCTATAAATAAGAGGTTACCCCTCTTCAGTTGCAACAAAATTTTCATAGAAAATCTAAAATGACTCTGATTTCATGAAGAAAGGGGTGCTCCATTAAACTAGGATTCTATAAAAGCTTGAGCTTTGTGAAAATACTATTTTATTCATGATTGAAGTTAGTGATTATACTTATTGAGTGCTTCACAAATATGGGATGTTCCACATCAGCTCAGTGAGCTTGGTGAAGGTAGTTGTTCTGCGAAGGTAGTTTGCTTCACGATGACAGGTTTTTCCGTGAAGGCAAAGGTTCTTTGTGAAGGAGTAATCTCTTATAAGGAATGATATTTGTGAATGAGTGAGCTTTATTAAGGAGTGATCTTTGCGAAGAAGTGAGCTCTGTGAATAAGTGATCTCTATGAATAAGTGAGCTTCACAAAGGAGCTTCATGAAGGAGCTTTGAAAAAGGGATTTTTTGAATATCAAGTTTAAGTGGATAGGGATTTCAGTGTGTATCAAGTCAGTTATACAATGTTATAAGGGTCCCATGTTAATTTATATACAAACACTTTAATTTTAAATCATTGAAGCGACCTTCAAGCCGATAAAGAAAGTTTAACTTCTCTTAGAGCAGTGAGCTAGGGGGAGTCAGCAGAAGTTTTATGAGGGAAACAGTGAGCTATCCTTGAAATATTGTAAAGGCTGTGATCCTAGCATGGAGTGACTATGAATGAACCTCTGTATTCCATAGCTAGTGAATATTGGTGGATTTTTGTATGATCGACACACTATTGGCATATGCTCCTTGGACGTAGCACTTAGTGATGAACCAAGTAAAAGTGTTGTGTGGTCTCTATGCATGTGATTGTTTTATTATTGTTCTTATAAGTCATATAGGTTTAACGAGTTCCTACCAACATGGGAACAAGATCCTTCACTTTAAAAGAAAAATTTTACACCCTGATTCACCCCTCCCTTCTCAGGGTATCCTGGGGTCCTACAAACACCACCACTAAAAACTCTAGATCACGAGTTACATAATTATGATCATGGGTTTGTAACTTCATGGACCCATATGATATCACTTCCCATCATTATATCAACACAAAAACCAAATTAAGACATGTATAATTATGTAAAACCTAAAACATAACTACCTTCTTTGGAAACCAATATATGGGATCACTAACTAACTTCTCCTTCAGGTAGTAGAAACATTTTTAACACCAATCAGTCTATACAAAAACCCAGTCCATCCTAGCCAGAGATGTTAGTAGTGCAATAGTATGAGAGAATTCAGACATGAATCTCTGATAATATCCCATGTGACCAATGAAACTACCGACCTCCAAAATGTTCCTGGGTACCTCCCAAGAAACAACCACCTTGATCTTTTAAGGATCAATAAGTTGTGATATGAGGTGAGTTCCTTTCCCTCTTTTCTTGGTTTCTTTCCCATTATTTCATCCTAGAGGGGATATACAATAATTGGATTCAATTTTCATTAGAATAGAGTCATATTTTTTATGAGGATTGATTTTTCTATATTATTGAGGATTCATTACATGATTTTGGTTGAGTGAAAATCTTTTCTTCACCTTATTCATTCACTATGATTTTCGAAGCGATAATTGAGGTAGGATATTGAAGAACTATCTTTATTTATGTGTGAATTGTGTAAGTTTAATGATATTTATTTCATTTTGTGGATAATTTATATTGGATTAATGAAGATAATGAACTTGAATAAAATAAATTTATAATAATGAGGCGATTCACATGTGTTTACATGTTTCCATGTTTTTATTATGCATGTCTGATGCCTATGTTATTGATGAAAATAATTTATTATCGAGTTATGTATTGAGTTTTTAATATGATTTAAATAATGAAATCACCCTTCAAAAAATGGTTAATTATATAAAGAAAGTAATTAATTGAGTGTGTAAAATCTAGAAATTATTTCATTATCACTCATGATATAGACGTTGAATTAATCTAGAATCATGTTTTAAAAATATGATTTTTAAATTGATTTATTGATGGATTTTTTTCATTGTGTGATGATGAGATACATATTTTAGTGATGTGTTTATGTATCCTTGGTTGGGGGATGTGTTATGACTGGTTTGGACTATTGTAAAGGGGTGTGCAATGGGTTTTATGGATGACTTTCCACAATTAGCAATAGGAGATGTGGTCATTGATATAGAGCGCTGTTAAGGTTGGTTATGTGGTAAGGGGATGTATTATGTGGCTATTGTGTGGGATGTTGACCTGTGTTATGGGATGATTTTGTGAAAAATTGGTTGGTGGATGTGGAGATGTTTTATATTTTCTTTTTTATCTATGGAATTAAAATGTCAACAATTGAAATAGTAATGTGTATAGGTAGTGAGTGGGATGTTAATAAATGAAATGAATGAGTAACAACTGGAATGAAAAATGGGTGATAAATGAGAATGGTCTATCATTAAATATGGAATTAAATAGAATAATAATGCAACATAACTAGTAAATAGAAAATTTTTAAGTGGTTAAATGATGTGATTAAATGAGAAACTGTGAATAGTTGTTGTGGAAATTTTATGTGGAAAGTAAGGATGGTTTTCATTATAAAAATTGGTAGCGATGATAGTACATGGAAGTGATGTTGTGGTGGTTGTTAAGGTGTGGTGGTGTAGCTTTGGTGTGAACCCTTAGGTTGGGATTGTATGTGTGGCTAAATATATCTTTTATTTTCTTATAATTTCATATGCACCCTACCTGTGTCTGATAACCTAAGTGACACCCAACTATTTTGGGTTCCATGTGTTTTTCTAAATATCCAGGTTGGTGAGGGAATAAATAAATTATTAATCCCTCTTCATCTCTCTCCCTTATAGGTATGACATGGGTTGTGGTGGATTATATTATATTGTCTATGTGGATGTAGTGATGATACTTTGTATGGGTTTTGAATGGTAGGTTGAGGGAACAAGGTTGATATCTTTATTGTTTATGATACCTTATTGAGATGGATGTGTGATGAGTATATGGTATGAGGCTATGATAATGTGGTGATATAGCTATGATTTAAATAACTAGATCCTTATAGCCTATTCCTTGGAAATTTGTAAGCTCCAAAGTGATTAGGGAAATATTAGAGTAGGATTAGTGGAGTTTTGGAGCTAGAATTTGGTTGTAGGAGAAGTTCATGATGTGAATTTTTGTTCATGACATGATAGGTCAGTTCAAAACTTGAATACGAATTCATGGTCTGAGAAGGGAAATTCATAGGGTGTGATTCAGGACACAAACCATTGGTTTATAATGTAAAAGGGTGGAGGATCAGTTTTGATTATTTTCCCTAAAAAATAAACATGTGAACATGAATTTTACAATGTTAATTGATCTAGGTTTATTAGATCATGGAAATTCATTTTTTATAATTTCTTAAAACTCAAACCTTTCTCATCATGAATGACCCTTTCACACTATGAAAGTGAGCCTGACAGTGCACCTATAAATCTAATCACGCCCTCGGTTTTTTTGAGAAAACCTTTGATTCTATCCCAACTCTAGGTGGCCATTGTTTCTTATTTAGTTTTTTAATTCTTTTGGATAATTATTGATCGCTGAATTCTATTTTTTAATCTATGGTGATCCAAGGTGAGTTTTCCCTCTTACTATTGTTCTTACTTCTCCTATAGATTTTGTTTCCACCAATTTTGTTTTACCATACTATGGAATATGACATACTTTATTCCTATAAATTTATTTGACTTTTTTGGTGTGTTTGTGGAACTATTTTCCCACGGGGAATTAGTTTCTTTATAGGAGGGGTGATTAGAGGTTTTCTCTTGTTGTATCATTCTCATTTAAGAAATTTGAAATCCTTGAGGCTGGGGACATTTATTCTCCCATTATTTTTATGTCTAATCATAAAGTAAACATGATTTACCTCTTTGGGTGATGGTGTAATTAACCTTAATAAATAATAAACCATATTAATAGAAATAAATGGTTTATAGTTTTAGCGATCACTTTTGTTTTCACCATGATAATAATTTTCCTCTTGTTTTACTAGATTGTATGCTATCTATATTTATGCTTTGATTAGAATGTTTTTTATGCTTGGGTTTAGCATGTTAATTTGATGAAAATGGTTAATAACATAAATCCATTAATGTTATTGGATAAATAATTAAAGAGGTATATTTAATGAATCCATTGATTCTTATAATTTTATGGAAATCAAATGATGCCTGATGTATGTTTAATTGAAATTTTTCTTCCATATTTTAATAGAATTGGATAAAGAAGATGAATTTGGAAATTATTTTTTTTTGAAAGTAATAATAAAGAGGCATGTTAATAAAATTATTATTTCTTAATGTTTTTTGAAACAAGATTTTAATCTTTAGAGAACATTTTAATAATTTATAGCATTTAATAGCTGATTCCTTAGGTTAAATGTGGTTGTAACCCATGATAAATGAATTCGTCAATTCAAGATGGTAAAAAAATAGTTGTTTAATAAAGATAAATATTTAGGGATAGGAATTCCCATTTGATTATAAAGGATTAATGCATTAGTTTTTAGGGCCTAGATACCCTATTGACTCTGTTTTTTATTTCATTTATACCTTGTGTGTTTCTTTGATGTGAGCCTTTCTATTCCAAATGATGTTATCCTTAGATGGATAATGGTTTGGTGAGATATGGGCATGGATACTTGGGTCTTGTGGTAGCAACCGATTCCAATGATGATGAGATATATGCATGGTGATATGCATGGTGGTTTCAAGGATGAAACTATTATTTATGGAATGGGTTGAAGCTGAGCTTGCCTATTGTTGTTATGAAAGATGGATTCTTTCTTGATGATGTTCTACTTTAAAATCTAGACAATTGAGTTTCTTGTTTACCCACATTCCTTTACCCCCTACTTGAGGAAACTAGTTTTTCTTGGTTTATGAATCTATTTTATAGTAGCTTAGAATGTTTGATATAGTTCCTAGTATAATATAATGACAATGAATAATAAATATTTTAACCCATGGGATTGTTACTTGAATGGAATGAAAATGTTGATAATTTTTTAGAACCGTGGAATCAGTTGTATTATTCTTGAAGGGAATGAACTTCACTTGGTTGTTAGTGAATGTGAAAGAAATAATGTTAATTAATGTCTAATAAATTAATTTTAGTTGGGGTGGTAGCTGAGTGGATGAACAAACCCTCCTATATGAAACCCATGATCAAATCCTGGTGGAGGATTATTTTTGAGATATTGTAGTAGTATTATAGTGGTATTGTAGCAGTACTATAACAACAAAACTATTAACCTGATTTGGTCCTTCATGTCACTAGTTTGGGCTTATGGGCCATAGGGCCTTTAGGACACCATAGGCCTTCAGGACACAGGGCCTTCGGGCCACCAAAGAGCATAAAATGATGTAGAGTGACTAGTTGATCAATGAAATGCATCTGGTTAGCAGTGTATCCGGGATTTGAGTAGTATTTCTGGGTGGGCATCATAAAATAATGATAGGTGAATTGAAAACTATCAACTGGCCAATTGACCTCTTGGGATAGAGGGGTTTTCTTACATTAAATTTTAAAGGGTAGCAGATCATGATGGTTCTTAGAAGTGGGGGTGATAGATCATGTGAATAGCGAGAACTAGATAAACAGAATGACACATCTTGGTAGATAGTGTGACATGGAGACATGTGGGCGTTACTGGGTGGAAAGCTCAAAAGAGCAATGGGTGAGTTGAAAAATATCATATGTACTTCTTCTTATATGTGGGTTTAAATAGGGGTTCTCTAGCATGACATTATAGTGGGGGAGCACAATGTAATGACTAATGGTAGGGGGTATCACTGTGAGAAGACTAATATTATGATGAAAAGTTTGGCTGCTCAACTTGGGACTTTGGGCCATCTCTTTTAGATTTCAAGACATAGGTACTTTGGGCCATCAAATTTGAATGGGTCTTCATACCACTAGTCCTATGATTCGTATAAGGGTTACTTCTAAACCCTATTTAAATGAGGGTTTCCTTTCCTTAATAAAATAAGGGGATATTTCCACATACCTATTTAAAAAAATTGATAATGAACTAATTAATGTAAAGTGAATTGTTAAAATGAAATAATTAATCAAATGAATATCCTTTAATGATTATGTGCTTATATTATATCTAGTTCTTAGTGTTGGCAGTTGAGTGTTTGAGAGACGTTAATTGAAATTGAGCCTAAGACTAGGTCAATGCCCATAATGTGGTTGTGAGCTATATTATATCGCTTATGTTTATTATTTCATATGCTACCCCACCCATGTTGGTAGGGAGACTAATACCTATAGGAATTTGAGACAGTGTTTCTCCCAACATCTAGGTTGGTGAGGAACAAATGGATGACTACCCACTTAAACCCTTCTCTCTTCTCCTAGTAGTATTATGTGCTAGTATGCATAGTGGTTCTCTTTCTGCTTATATGTGTGTAGAGGTCTATAATTAATTTTTTTCATTTCACACACATATATCTCTAGATATAGTATCCTAATGTTTATAATAGGTATGTTGTGTATGGGATGTAATGGATTGAGGTATAATACAGAACATACAGGTTACAATGTCTCTTAAAAACTCATCGATTACTATTTAAAGATGTGGCATGGGATGATGAAATTATGTGATGCATGAGGTACATGGTATCTGATGATGAGATGATTTTATTAACTGGTTACAAGGTACTATATATTATCACATGTTTCTTTGGTATAACATACTTGTGGAGTGAGATGGACCAGGACATGTGATGTTGGGGTATAGTGACAAACTAGTGAGGAAGTGGTAGTGGGATACCTACTTTTGTTATTATATTATATGTTAACTTATATTTGATACATGGTGAGATATTACCATGGTGTGGTTAGAAACTTAGCATACCTTTTTAGGTGATGAGTTAGTTTCACTTGTTGTTCAATGAGATTTAACATGCTTTCTTTATCTTTTTCACAAGAGGTTCCAGGGAGGATCCTACTGAGCATATATTCTATGCGCACCATACATATATATAATTTTTTTTTCAGGTATGTAAGAGATGGTTGGTGATCAGGTAGGACTTTACTATATCATGGGTTGTTCAGGAGCTGTTTTGGATTTCATGGTCACTACCGAAAATTATCTTTTGGTGCTTGTAGTTTCCTTTATAGTTATTCCATTGTATGAAATTACATGCATGTTTTGGGATCTATCTTAATTTTTTATGAGAAGGAGTTGTTGGATGTTTCAATATTATCTCTTATATTATAATATTTTAGAGGGTAATGCCTTCCATTTGTGTGTATGATATACCATCGGTGCTTTTCTCCAACCCTTGTCCTATTGGAAGTGGGCTTTAGGAATCATTATCTCCCTTTTCAAATTTTCATACCGGGAGGGGTACCTTTGGATGGATGGGGTCATAACAGAGTGGTATCAAAGGTTTCAGTTGAGGGATATGATGGAGTTCAAAGGTAGGAAAAGGTGAGGACTCCATGGGTTGGTAGGAAAATGGTGTCAACTAAGTTTAGTTAGCAATGAAAAAAGGTATACCATCTAAGACATGGGTATTTAGGCCCTTGTGATCTGATGCATGGACCGTTAAGTTTATAGATCCTACTAAGCAAAGTAATACTAGTTATGAAGAAGATACATAGGAAAAGATCATACATAATTCTTATTTACACCTATGTTTGAAATGGGTATACCTTGAGATTATATTTAACCTTAAATAATTAAAAAAATCTTAAATGTTTCATATTATAGGTTTAGGAGTCTCTAACAGTTTACTATTTTATGGGTATGGATTCAGGTAAACATCCTCATCTGGTTTACAATAGTGATGTTCAGCAGGATGTGCTAGAAGATTAACGTAAAGTAGATATCGACGTTGATAAAACTGGAGGAGGAAACTCTAAGAGTTTTAGCTTCAAATTCTACAAAAGTATGAGGGATCTATTTCAGAATCAGTGTCATAAGAATGGTTGAAGGACGTAAAGATAGCCATTAGTTTGATTTGTGCTTGAAAGAAGCATTTTGTTTCATTATTGGTGATGATGTTTCATGGAGCTATGAGGCAGTGGTAATATTTATTCCTTAGGGATCGTGATGTTTTGAATGTATTGTGGGAGAAGTTCCAAGACTATTTTTGAGAAGAGTTTCTTTCTTTGACCATAAGGGTGTCCATTTCCCATGAGATTATTACCCTTTAAAAGGGTAAATCCAATGTTTGGGAGTTTAGTATCCATTTTGGAACCATTCTATGATATGCACAAGGCTTATTTTAGATGAGTAGGACTAGTAAAGAAACTCTGAGGAGGCTTTGTATCCATAGATCTAGTGTTCTAGGTTACTCCATTTATGCTACTAACATATCTTGAGGTGATGGAAAGAGTAAAGGTTGTTGGGAGGATGCTGTCTAGGACTATATTATTATAATAGGGTAGCTATTAGGATTCTCCATTTAGTAGGGCTATGGTTATAGGTTCCTAGTTTCTTGTATAGAAGAGCTTTTTAATAGCTGGGGATAGGTTCCATCCCTCATTATATTATTCTCTATGGGTGGTATCTCTCAATATCCTAATAAAGGATGAGATGTCTATTTTTCATATAGAGTATTAGGTCATCATTGGTAAGAGTGCCTAAACTTTTTGAGTAAGAAACGTGTGATAGTTGTTCCACTTCAGGTTCCTTTGTTGATGTAGTTTTAACTAAGGCAATAACAATAGGGTGTTCTAGATTTAGAATAGAAGAGAGAAGATGATGAATGTATAGGTATACCCTGTGATGATCCTCACCCTTATATATTCAAGTGTGACCATTTAGATGGTCTTCATTAGGGTTAGAGAGGTCTTGGAGCAGGATATGGTTAGATGCATGCTCTAGAGTTTCCAATACCAGGCCATCCATACATTATTTGAGAGATCCTTTTCTTGTTTTCTACATGGGTTCATGATTTGTTTGATTTAGAAGCTATGTAATCCTTCATTTCACCTACCCTAGTACATGATTTGGAACTTGAGGTGGAGAGGATTCTAGTGCCCTTGGTATTGACTTTTCTAGTTGGAGGTTGAGCTTATCTGTATGAAGTATATAGAGACTATGAGCTAGTGATGATATAGAACCACTCTTGGGGAGACTTCTTATGTTTATGGATAAAACCATACAACATAATTCTTGGCATGGACTGGATGTATTCAGTGTAGGATATTATTGATTTCTTTAGAAGATAGATTGTGTTATATGATGTTGATGGAGAGCCGACAATGATTTTTGGTGAGAGAGACCCACAAATGGGTTAGAGGTGGGTTCTGTCCTTATATTCTATGATGAATAAGTTGATGCCAAGTTCTTTGGATGTTTAACCAATGGTGTTTCCTAGGGTTATGGAAGAGCACCCTGCTGTATTTTATGTAGAGGTTGTGGTGTTACCCTCTCAACAATAGATTGAGTTTTTGATAAAACTACAACCATATGCTTCTAAAAGCGCGATGTATCCATATTGGATGATGCCTTCTAAGTTATGAGAGTTTCAGGTAAAAATTGATGATATTTTTCTATGATGTTTTGTTTGACTGAGCATGTCACCTTATGGTGGTCCGGTTCTATTTTTGAAGAAGACTTATGGTAGTCTATGTCTCTATATCAATTACTGTTGCTTGAATCATGTGATAGTGGAGAACCGCTATCCACTTCCATGGATTGATGATTTATTCGATTGAATGAAAGGTTATAGTTGGTTCTTTAAGATCAATTTTTAGTCAATATGTCATCAAATGTGGGTAAAATATAAGAATATTATGAAGACTAGTATCTATTGTTTCTATAAGAATTATGAGTTCATTGTGATTCCATTCAACATGTTGAATTCTCCATCTGTGATCATGGTCTTTATGAACACAATGTTTTTATAGTTCCTAGATCAGTTAATGGTGGTTTTTATTGATTACATCCTTATGTAATATTTATATAAGAGGATAAAACCAATCATTTATGTGCCATTTTGAGAGTTCTTATCATCAACAGTTTTTTGGGAAGCTTTTGGAGTATGAGTTATGGGATCATGAAGTTTGTTTTTGGTGAATTCCATGTCCCAACATGGTGTAGATGTGGATCATTTGAAGATCAAGGGACTCATTTCTTGCACTTCCCCAAGATAGTTGCAGTGGGGAAAAGTTACCTTGGTCTTGTAGGATTTTATATAAGGGTTTCAGCTAATTTATATTGGGTTGTGACTCCTCTACAGCCTTGACCAAGAATTATCAAGTGTTCTTATAGATTGATAGTGTCAAGAATATTTTGATTACCCTAAATATAAGTTTTTTAGAGCTTCGGTCCTTCGTTTCCTAGAAGAGGTAGTTCAATTTTATGTTTTCTAGGATGATTAGCATCTTAATTTGGGACACGTTATAATATAGAAGAGATTCATTATTTCTTATGGGTTTTATAAGTTACATACCCATGAGCATAACTATTTCACCCATGATCTTGAGTTGATAAAAGTCCTGTTTTATTTGAAGTTGTGGTGACATTACCTCATCAAATTTTTTTTGTGGTTTTTATTGATCACTAGATCCTATTGTATGTATTCTCCTATCATGATCTGAACTTGAAATAATTATGGTGGATGGAATTATTTTATGATTATGAATTTGAGATTTTATATACCCTGGGAAAGGGCAATGTTATAGATGATGTGCTGAATAGGAAGTCACATAGTGTTTTTATGCATGAATTTGGATATTACTAGAGATTAATGGAAGAGATATTAGTGATAAATATTGATATTGGAGAGTTTGGTGGTAGAATATTCATTTTTACAATGATAGTGTAGTCATATTTGGTGCAATAAGTGGAGTCTCAACTGAGGGATTTTGAGGTGGAGGTCTAGAGAGACATATTTGTCTTTAGTGATGCCCCTAATGGTTGTTATGAGGATTAACAACACCAAGTGTTATTATACGGGAGTATTTTCATCCATTTAGTGATGCATGATTTGGTTCTCCATGAGTTACATAGTTCACCCTTAACTGTACATCATGGTGTGATGAAGATGTACCATGTTCTGAGACGTCATCTTTGGTTGCTTAGGTTGAAGCATTCCGTTGTGGATTTTGTATCCTCATGTTTAGTTCTCTAGAAGGTGAAGGATAAATACCATGTTCCTAGTGGTTTTCTCCATCTTTTATATGTTCCCTAATGGAAGTGTGAGGAAATTCAATAGAATTATCTACCTACTTACCTCAAGATCATGGTTCCTATGATGATGTATGCATGATATTGGATCATTTTATGAAATCAGCACACTTATTAGTGATCAAGGAGTTGAGCTCAGTGGATGTTTTATCAAGGAAATACCTAGAGGAGGTGGTGCGACTCCACAGATTCCTAAAGAATATCACATCTAATCACGATCCTCATTTTACCTCCAAGGTATGGATAGGTCTTCAAAATGATTTTACCTCTCAGTTACACCATATAACTGCTTTCCATCTATAGATGCATGGTCAAACAGAGTATACCATTAATATTTTTTCGTACATGTTTCACTTTTGTTTCCTAGATTTTGGAGGTTTGTGGGTGATGTACATGCCTTTGGTCGAGTTTTCTTGCAACAAAAATTTTCACTCCACTATTGTTATGAAACCATTTAAAGCTTTATAGGGACGAACGTTTTGTTCTTCATTATGCTGGACCGAAGATGGAGAGTTAGCAATTCTCAGGTCAGAACTAGTGTAAATAATGACATAGATAGTTTAGGTGATTCATGAGAGTATGAAGGCAGAACAAGATTGTCATAATTCATATGTTGATCAAATGAGGATACCTATTTAGTTAGATGTTGGAGATCATGTATTCCTAAATATGAATCATTATCATGGATAGTGATATTTTGGATGTGGGAATGAGATTACTCCTTGTTTTTTAGGCATTTTGAGGTGTCATCTCATATTGGATCTGTTGTATATTAGATACAACTTCCCTCAAAGATGATCCAGATGCATGATGTCTTCCATTTATCATAGTTCTTATATTATCTTCATGACGAATCTCACATCATTGATTGGTGATAAATCAATGTTGAAAATGATGTGATCTTTGAGGAGTGGCCTATGGAGATCCATGACTTCCATGAGAAGGTGTTAAATGGGAATTCTATTCACTTGGTTCATGACTTATGGAAACATGGTGGTTTGGAAGAGAGCACTTGTGTAACACCCCGACCCCTCAAGGCTGGAGCTGGTGCATTACTTGTGACATTGGCATGGTTAGAAGGAATGAAAATCCCGAAGTAATGATCAGTTTAGTAGTCTTTAAGAAACTAGATACATAGATGTTACTCGAATTACATTGTAAAAGTTTACAAAATACAATACATAACGAAACTAAAAAATGAATCCACAAGAACTCAATAAATGATTTTCTCTTTGTCACCCATTGAAAGTAAAAAAATGAAAGGGGTGATCTCAAATGCTCAGTAAGGGTTACAAATAGCAGAATAATGAGTACAATAATAAGTGAATCACAGTCAATCTGACATAATGAATATAGCATAGTGAATAAATGAATAACTAATGCCATTAATAAACTGAGAATGAAAATGCATCCATAGATTTTGTCATAGTGAAAATCTCATGGATAATAATAATTGCTGATAATGAATAAAGATAATTCTTATTAATTGGATGTCATGTATTTGGCACATGAAACCATAATACTGTTAAAATAGTTAAGTTCTGTGGGTAGAAACCCGTCTAATTTTTGGAAACAAACTCAAAGGGTTTGCTGCCAACTGATTTGTCTCATGAGACCTAGTGATGAATATAGGGGCTATAACGGGCCCCAACCACCACTGAATGTCCAAATAATTCTTTATACATTGATTCAATACAAGATCAATATGACTTTCCAATATCCGTATAGAGTAGAGTATACAAATTCATCAATATTTCTTTAACTAAAATAACTTTCCAAATAAACACTGTATGTAAAATGGTATACGGTTTAGAAGACAAAAATATCCATGATATGAGATTATGGATATTTAATATAAATATAATTTCAAATCAAAATTTATCTCAAATGATCAGTAGGTACACCACATAAGGATTATTATGTTTACCATACAAAGTTAGTCACAACCAAATAGAAGTTGAGACAAAGTCTCTTACCATAATGTTATCAGTCGAATAATATGACCAGAATGTAATGAACATAAAATGAATCATTTAATAACATTAATATAAATATAATCATGTTATTTTATATCAAATGGAAGCACACTTATACCACATATATGAAATAAGTGGCGAACAATGAAAATCTCATAGAAATGAAAGTGAGATGAGAAACCCCTTATCTTTTGCTCGAGTGTATTATTAATTTGTTTTAATGAACTGAATAATAAAATTAGATTCATTAATTAATAATTCCAGAACCTCCTATACATTTAATTTATTTATTATAACCTTATTAGGTTCATTCATGGCTTTTTTAATGGGTTTAAGAGGTTTAATTTTATTGTTTTGGAAGCATTTTCTTCCTTGGTTTTCATGATTCGTTTACTTTCTCTCATGAATGGAAGTTCATTTGAAATGTGGATAAATATATAGAGTTTTTAATATATATTATTAGTGGAATTAAAGAGATATAAATGATCTTATAATTATTATAGGTTATATACTTGAGGATGAATCATTAGGTAAAGGTTTTTGATAAACGCTTGGATTTAGCTTGGCAGTTTTCTATACAATGAACTCATTTTGTATTATTATTCCGTATTATGAGTGTGTAAATATTCCAGAACATTAATGATATGAAATAAATATATTATTATTTGGTTCAACCATTAAAATGGTTTCATGACCAGTAATGAAGGATAAAGTGAAGAACAAAACTCCATTGTCCACAAAAGTTATAAATTGGAACCTCATGGGCGTTGATTTTGCTTATAAAAATAAAAAGGGGGGATTAAGAATATTGATGATGGTTATTCCATTCACATGATATAATTATAGTATATAGATGATACTGGAGTTTATCATTGTCATTTGGATAGAGGAGGTGAGAAGAGAAAAAGAAAAAAATGATCTTGAAAATAAAAGAAAAGTTGAGAGATCCCTTATGAAAATTCGGCAGCATAACGACGTCGCTTAAAATTTCATAAAATGAAATGATGAGAAAAAATGGTATCTCATCATATTTAAATCAAAAGAAAAGTAAGAATAATAAATAAAATCAAACCCCAATATATGAGAAAGGAATTTCAAATAGCTAACATAAAAGAAGTGTCGACTTAAAGAAGAGAATGAAAGATTCCCTTACCTTGTAGAGTAACTCCTAGATCTTGAAAGATGAGACCTTGAGGGCTTAAGGACACCTTAGGAGGACTCTTAGAGAGGTAAAACCAACAGATCTTAGAGTATTATGGATTTTTAATGAAAGAAAACGAATGGATGAGTGGGTATTTATAGAAAAAGAGAGGTAATTTTTTAATAAATTCAAAGGGACACATCATTAGTGATTTTTTCCAAACCATGGGCTTTCCCATGGTATTTTCCCATGTTTTTATCCAATTGGGACACCTAATCTCATACGTTACTGTACAAAAGTCTATCGTACTTTTATATTTAATTATTACATCATTATGATGTCATTAAACTACTGAAAACTCAAAACTGTATTTTTACTATTCATGAAAAATTCATGTATTTTAGAGAAATCCCAAAAATTTACCCAAACTATTTTTTGACGTGTAGAATTCAAAAATTAAATCCATTTTTTGAAAATAATTTTCTAAGTATTTTTAATTTAATTTTTTAATAAAATCATAGTTAACTTGAAAAATAACAAATTTAAAGGTATAATTAGTTCTATATCACATTGAAAAATAAATTAAGATATCATTATCTTATTTCCTTAAGAAAATAAAATATTATCATTAGTTACTATTTATAAGGGTCATATTACTATTCATAAGGGTATGCTACTATTCATCAAAAAAATCATGTTGGTTCTATCAGACTCCAAATGACTTACTGGTCACAACTCTAGATGACCATTTTTTGAAATTCAAATCATAGAAGTGAAAAAATTATGTTTAATGGATAACTTATAAGTTTCTCCTATAATGTTTTGATTCATAAAATACATAGTGCTTCATGAAATATAGTCTATGAATAGAATTTATTTAATAGAATCATACCATAAAATGTTTGGGGTGTTTATTATTCCCTCCTTCAGAAATTTCATCCTCGAAATTTTATGTATAAATTACCCCAAAAGATGTGGGTGGTTCTTCTTCATGATATCCTCTGGTTCCCATGTTGCTTCCTCCATATTCTGGTTTCTCCAAAGAACCTTTACTAGACGAGTTATTCTATTTCTCAATACCTACTCCCTTGTGTCAAGAATCCTGATAGGTTTTTCACAGTATGGAAAATCAGGTTCTAGTTCTGTTTCTTCATATGTGAGTACATGCGTTGGGTCTGACATGTACTTCTTTAACAATGATACATGGAACACATCATGAACTCTATAGAGATTCAGAGGAATCTCTAAATGGTAAGCTACAGTTCCAATTCTTCCCAAAATTTCAAATTTTCTGATGTACCTGGGTATTAGTTTCCCTTTATTACCGAACCTTAAGACACCCTTTCATGGAGATACTTTCAGAAATACATGATCCCCCACTTGGAATTCCAAGTCCTTTCTCCGGTTGTCAGCATAACTATTTTTCCTACTTTGGGATGATTTAATATGGGCTTGTATTTTTTTCACCTTTGTCATGGTCTCTTCAATAAGTTTTGGGCCTAAAAGTTTACTCTCACCGACTTCATCCCAACAAGTTGGAGTTCGACATCTCTTTCCATATAATGCTTTATATGGAGCCATTTGAATACTAGAATGGAAACTATTGTTGTTGGAAAATTCCACCAAAGGGAAGTATTGATCCCATATACCTTGGAAGTCCAGAGAGCATGACCTCAGCATGTCTTCTAGAGTTTGAATAGTCCTTTCAGACTGTCCGTTAGTTTGTGGGTGATAAACAGTACTCATATGAAGCTCAGTATTCAAAGCCTTCTGGAGACTTTTCTAGAATTTTGATGTAAATCAGGGATATCGATCAGAGACAATTGATATAGGTGCACCATGAAGTCTCAAAACTTCATTAATATAAATTCTTGTCAGGTGCTCGAGTGGTAAATAATCTCTTATTGGAAGGAAATGTGCTGATTTAGTGAGATGATCAACAATTACCCATATTGAATCATTCCTTCTAGGTGTCCTCGGTAGTCCGGTGAAAAAATCCATTGTAATGTTATCCCACTTCCACATAGGAATAGGTAGATGTTGCATCACTCCTTTGGGATGTTGTCTCTCCACCTTCACTTTTTGACAAACTAGACACCTTGACATGTAGTCAGAAATTTATCTCTTCATATTATCACACCAAAAATATTCCTTCAGATCTCTATACATCTTGGTGCAACCCGGGTGTATAGAGAAATTTGAGCTATGAGCATAGTATAATAGTTCTCTTTTTATCTCAGGTACTGATGGAACACATAACCTCTTCCCAAATTTCATAATTCCATCTTCATACACAAAGTCAACCAGTCTCCCATCCTTGACTGCATTAATTTTCTTGTGCAGATTCTCATCATTAGATTGAGAAATTTTTATCTTCTCTAGTAAAGATGGTTTAGCAATAATTTTAAAGGGGAGTGATGTTTCCCCTTCCTTAACAATTACCATATCCATCTTTAGTATATCCATGAACATAGGATCTCTTTCAATCCTCATTTGAGTCAAATGTCCATGATCTTTCCTGCTTAATGCATCTGCCACCTTATTCTCCTTTTCTGGGTGGTAGTGTATTGAATAATCATAATCTTTGAGTAACTCGAGCCATCTTCATTGCCTCATATTGAGTTCTTCTTTTGTGGAAATATATTTGAAACTCTTGTGGTCCATATAAATCTCACATCTCTCTCCGTAGAGATAATTCCTCCATATTTTCAGAGTAAAGATTACAGCTGCTAACTCAAGATCATGAGTTGGATAATTTTTCCTATGAGTCTTCAAATGTCTTGATGAATAAGCAATAAATTTATCATTTTGCATAAGGACACAACCCAATCCATTCTTTGATGCATCACTGTATATTACAAATCCATCACTTCCAGATGGAAGAGTCAAAATTGGAGCATTGAACAATATTCTTTTCAATTCATTGAAGCATTCTGTACATTTTTTTGTCCACACAAACTTAACTCCTTTACGTGTGAGCTTGGTTAGCAGGTTAGCTAGTCGGAAAAAATTCTAAACGAAACACCGATAATAACCTGATAAACCAATAAAACTACGTAACTCAGTTGTGTTTGTTGGTGTGGGCCAATCTTGGATTGCCTTTGTCTTCGTAGGATCAACTAGGATTCTATCCTTAGAGACAATATGGCCTAGAAAAGAAACTAATTGAAGCCATAATTCACACTTTCTAAACTTCCCATATAATTTATTTCTTCTAATAGTTATCAGAATAACCCGTAAGTGATTCTCATGGTCTTCATAACTTTTTGAGTATATGAGGATATCATCAATGAATACCACAACAAAGTTGTCAATATTTTCCTTGAAAACTCTATTCAATAAATCCATAAAAATAGAGGGTGCATTTTTCAGTCCAAAAGGAATCACTGTAAACTCGTAATGCCCATACCTGGTCTAAAATGCTATCTTAGGAATATATTCCTTCCTTACATGCAACTGATGATATCCAGATCAAAGGTCAATCTTCGAAAATTATTGAGCTCCATGAAGTTGGTCAAATAAATCATCAATCTGGGGTAGATGATACTTATTATTTATTGTAATATCATTTATTTCCATGTAATCAATGCAAATCCTCTTGGATCCATCTTTCTTCTTGACAAATAGGACAGGGGATCCCCATGTAGAAACACTAGGTCGAATAAATCCCTTTTCACTCAAATCCTCTAGTTGTTTCTTTAGCTCTACTAATTCTACATTGGCCATTCTATAGGGAGTCTTTGATATAGGTCTTGCATCATGAATTAAATCAATAGAGAACTTAACATCCCGCTCTGGAGGATGTCCAGGTAAATCATCTGGAAATACATCAATATACTCTTTCACTATGTTCACATCTTCAATTTGAATATATCTTTCCTCACCCATAGATATTGGTTTATCTTCCTCTCCAAGTATTGAATTCAGTAGAGCTACTGGGGGTGGTTCTTGATAAGAATGAGGTGGCAAAGTTTTTTCCCTAAAGACAAGGGATTCTACACCATTTTCAAAAATTGTAACTTCCTTCTTATTACAATAAATATTTTCATCATAATTTGACATCCAATCCATACTGAGAATTATATCAAATTCAGTAATTATTATGATGATAAGGTTAGCAACTAGAGCACATTTTGGTGTCTGGAGGGGGACTAGTCGACATGCCTTGGTTGCAATGATACATCCCCTCGGAGTTTTGACTGACAAATACCTTATTAAATTAAGTTGGACATATCTAATTCTCTTGGAAATATAGGAAGATATAAATTAATGTGATGATCTAGAATCAAATAAAGTGTTGGCTAAGTCTGAGGAAACAATTAAAGTACCTTCCACCATGTCATTAGGGACTTCAACCTCTGCGGTTGTAATTTCATAGGCTCTCCCTTGCTCTCTTGGACTTTTCTGAGTCAAGTTTCCCTGACGCTTAGGACACTCATTTTCATAGTGTCCCATATCTCTCTGAAATTATATCATTGAATATCATTGAATTGTTTCTTCCCCTTGCATCATTAGATCGAAGACCCTTTTTCTCCACAGTTATAGCAGACTCCCATGCATTTCAAGAATTTCCCGAGATGATTATTTCCACAGTTCTCACATAATGGGAATATCTTTGTTCACTTGCTCTTCTTTGGTGATTCTCCTTTTACTTTGTTATTAGAGTACCACTTTTTATCTTGGTTTCCTTTGAAAAGATTTAATCTAGAAAATTCCCTATCTGTTTTGATGGCACTTGATACAATTTCATCATATGATGAAAATGATTGAGAAGACAGTTCCCTTCGAAGACTTGGCTTAAGACCTTGAAATAAATGACCAATCTTGTCTACCGAGTCACGTACGTAATCTACGACATACCTGGCCATCCTTGTGAAAGTAGCCTCATACTCTGCAACACTATATTCTTCTCTTTGTTTTAAGCTAAAGAATTTCCTCTTCATTTTAGTTTGTTGCTCATGAGCGAAATATTTTTTGAAGAATATTTACTTAAAAGTCCTCCATTACATATCTTCTATTTCTTCTTCCTCCGTGGTATTTTGAATCAAAGACCACCATTCATCAGCGTCGCCCTTGAGACAATATACTGCTAGTACTACCTTTTTATTTTCATTGCATCTTAATGCCAGGAATATCTTTTCAAGGGACTTGATCCATTTCTTAGAAACCAATATGTTAGTAGTCCCACTAAAATATGGGGGCTTCTTCTGCATGAAACGATCCAACATAGGTGTGTAATGATTATTCGTTACAAACTAAGTAAGTTGTCCCAATATGGTCATGATCTGATTTTCTCCAACATTAACTGTGTTGACTTGCTCAGTAGGGGGATCCCTAACTTGACCACGAGTATTGATTCCACTTCTTCTTTTAGATGCCATTTCTAAATAATGGGATACACTAGATTAGTTTATAAATCTCAAATAGAAAATTACTCAACATAGATTGAAATTATATGCATAACTAATCTTATAAACATGATTTATCTGAGGTGAAATTTACATTAAACTCTTTCATAATGGCTTGTAAAGAAAATGTGAATTATCCTAAGAATATCCCATGGGAGTTTCATAACCAAGAGTGTAGCAAGGCCCATTTTCGTGCACCAGTTCCCATTTGTTTCTAGCTCAAAGCGGTGTTTTCGGGGTTTTCCCCTAGATACATCTGTACCAGAGCCGCCTCTACCTGCTCATATCCAGATAGGGACGTATTTCTTAAAATATCCACATAACCTATCCCTTACCAAAATACCATGACGTTCTTGTATGTTTATCCTCAAATACTTCCTTAGGGCATTGTTCCCTACTATATATTTCCTACTATAGTTTCCGAGTTTTCTACTAAACTTCCTGTGATACCAACTGTAACACCCCGACCCCTCTAGGTTGGAGCCGATGCATTACTTGTGGTATTGGAATGGTTATAAGGAATGAAAATCCTGAAGTAACAAGCAGTTTAGTAGTCTTGAAGAAACTAGATACATATATGTTACTCAAATTACATTGGAAATGTTTAGAAAATACAATACATAACGAAACTAAAAACTGCATCCACAAGAACTCAATAAACGATATCCTCTTTGTCTCCTATTGAAAGTAAAAAATGAAAGGGGTGAGCTCAAATTATCATTAAGGGTTAAAAATAGTGGAATCATGAGTAAAATAATAAGTGAATCACAATCAATCTGACATAATCAAGATGGAATAGTGAATAAAGGAATAACTAATGCCATTAATAAACTGAGAATGAAAATGCATCCATAGATTTTGTCATAGTGAAAACCTAATGGATAATAATAATAATTGATAATGAATAAAGAGAATTCTTATTAATTGGACATCATTTATCTGGCACATGAAACCATAATACCATTAAAATGGTTTAGTTCTGTGGGTAGAAACCCGTCTGATTTTTGGAAACAAACTCGAAGGGTTTTCCGCCAACTGATTTGTCTCATGAGACCTACCGATGAATAGAGGGGATATAGAGGGACCCAACCATCACTTAATATCCAAATAATTATTTATAGATTAATTAAATACAATGTAAATATGCCTTTTCAATATCCGTATAGAGTAGAGTATACAGATTCATCAATATTTCCTTAATTAAAATAACTTTCCAAATAAACACCGTATGTAAAATGGTATACAGTTTAGACAACAAACATATCCATGATATGATATTATGGATATTTAATATAAATATAATTTCAAATGAAAATTGATCTCAAATGGTCAGTAGTTACACCACATAAGGATTATTAGGTTCGCCATACAAAGTTAGTCACAACCAAATAGAAGTTGAGACAAAGTCTCTTACCACAATGTTATCAGTCGAATCATATGACCATAACATAAAATTAATCATTGAATAAAATGAATATAAATAGAATAATGTTATTTTATATCAAATTTAAGTACACTTATTCCACATATATGAAATAAGTGGCAAACAATGAAAATATCACTAAAATGAAAGTGAGATGAGAAACCCCTTATCTTTTGCTTGAGTGTGTTCTTAGTTTGTTTTAATGACCGGAATAATCAAATTAGATTAATTAATTAATAATTACATAAACTCATATACATTTAATTGATTTAGTATATCCTTATTAGGTTCATTCATGGCTCTTTTAATGGGTTTAAGAGGTTCAATTTTATTATTTTGGAAGCATTTTCTTCCTTGGTTTTCATGATTCGTTTACTTGCTCTCACGAATAGATGTTCATTTGAAATGTGGATAAATATCCATAGTTGTTAATATATATTATTAGTGACATTAAAAAGATATCTTATAATTATTATAGGTTATATACTTGAGGATTAATCATTAGTTAAAGGTTTTTGATAAACGCTTGGATTTAGCTTGGCAGTTTTGTATACAATGAACCCGTTTTGCATTATTATTCCGTATTATGAGTGTGTAAATATTCCAGAAAATTAATGAGATGAAAAAATATATTCTGATTTGTTTCAAACATTAAAATGGTTTCATGACCAGTAATGAAGGAGAAAGTGAAGAACAAAACTCCATCATCCACAAAGGTTATAAATTGGAACCTCATGGATGTTGATTTCGCTTATAAAAATAAAAAGGGGGGAGTAAGAATATTGATGATGGTTATTACATTAACATGATATAATTATAGAATATAGATGATACTGGAGTTTATCATGGTCATTTGGATAGAGGAGGTGATAAGAGAAAAAGAAAAAAGATGATCTTGAAAAGAAAAGAAAAGTTGAGAGATCCCTTATGAAAATTCGGCAGCCTAATGACGTCGCTTAAAATTTCATAAGATAAAATGATGAGAAAAAAAGGGTATCTCATCATATTGAAATAAAAAGTACAGTAATAAGAATAAATAAAATCAAACCCCAACATATGAGTAAGGAATTTCAAATAGCTAACATAAAAGAAGTGTCGACTTAAAGAAGAGAATGAAGGATTCCCTTACCTTGTAGAGTAACTCCTAGATCATGAAGGATGGAACCTTGAGGGCTCAAGAACACCTTGGGAGGACTCCTAGAGAGGTAAAACCACCATATCTTCTATTATTAGGGATTTTTAATGAAAGAAAATGAATGGATGAGTGGGTATTTATAGAAAAAGAGAGGTAATTTTTTAATAATTTCAAAGGGACACCTCATTAGTGGTTTTTGCCTAACCATGGGCTTGCCCATGGTATTTTCCCATGGTTTAAGACACTTGGGACACCTAATGTGATAAGTTACTGTACACAAGTCAAATATACTTTTATATTTAATTATTACATCATTATGATGTCATTAAACTACCGAAAACTCAAAACTGTATTTTTACTATTCATGAAAAATTCACGTATTTTTGAAAAATCCCAAAAATTTACCCTAACCATTTTTCGAAGTGTATAATTCAAAAATGAACTCCATTTTTTGAAAATAATTTTATATGTATTTTAAATTTAATTTTTAAATAAAATCATAATTAGTTTGAAAAATAACAATTTTAATGGTATAATTAGTTCTATATCACATTGAAAAATTAATTAATATCTCATTAACTTATCACCTTAAAAAAATAAAATATTATCATTATTTACTATTTATAAGGGGAATATTACTATTAATTTTACTATTCATAAGGGTATGTTACTATTCATCAAAAAAATCAAGTTGGTTCTATCAGACTTCAAATGACTTACTGGTCACAACTCTAGATGACCATTTTTCGAAATTCAAATCATAGAAGTGGAAAATTTATGTTTAATGGATTTATTATAAGTTTCTCCTATAATGTTTTGATTCAAAAAAGACATAGTGCTTCATGCAATATATGATATGAATAGAATGTATTTAATAGAAGCATACCATAAAATGTTTGGGGTGTTATAACTTAGGAATGTGATTTGTAGATACCCACTCTGTATCTCGAGATGTTTTATGTTTAGGTATTCTTTTTTTATCAGTTTTTTTAGTTATTATCCTTTATTAGGTTTATGAGATTGTTTTCTCTTACTTGATCCATTTTTTTCCCTTGATCTTATTTGAGAGGTATCACCCCTAGGAGCATGTTTTGGAGTTGGTTTCTAGTGTTTTACTTTGTTCTTCTAAGTGAGGTCATTGGGATCCTATGATGGACAGATTCTTGAGAGGTATATTTTGGGGTGGCTATTTGTATGATCCATTTTATTTTCTTTCTCTCTAAGTTTGGTTTTAAATTCTTGAGGATGAGGATTATTTGATAGGTAGATTATGTTAATCCCTATACCCTTATATCACATTCCTTTGAATTTTATGAGGCCCAAAGTGCTTGGGGAAAGCTTAGAGTAAGATTGGTAGAGTTTGGGAGTTGGAATCTTGTTTCATAAGAAGTTTATGATGTGAATTATAGTTCATTACTTGAGAGTTCAGTTTAAATCCCAAACAAGAATTCATGGTATGATAAGGGAAATTCACAAGGTGTGATTTAGGATGTGAACTATCAGTTCACGAAGTGAAAGGGTGAAGGATTATATTCAATGAATATGTCACTGAAAAATCATGATTTGAACATGAATATCATGACATGAATTGATCCAGGTTTATTGGATCAAAATGACACATTATTTGATGAGTTATAAAACTCAAACATTTTACAAAGTGAATAGCCCATATATGTTGTAGAAGTGTGCCTAATAGGGTTCCTATAAATCTAATTGCACCCTTAGTTTTACGAGAAACCTACCAATTCTCTACCAACTCTAGGTGACCATAGGTTATTTTTTTGGGTATTTTGAATCCATTTCAATAGGAATTTATCCTTAGATTTTTATGTTTAATCTATGGTGATTCAAGGTTAGTTTTCCCCCTTTCTTGTATAGTTTCTTCTTTAATTAGTTTTATTTCCTCCTATTTTATCTTTCCATGAAATAGTGGATGATATTATTTTTTCTTATGGAGTTATTTGATGTTTTTTGGCATGTTTGTGGTGCAACATTCTCATGGGGTTATAGTTTCCTTATGAGAGAGGTGATCAGAGGTTTTCACTTGTTGTTCCATTATTGTTCAGGAATTTTGAAAGCCTTGATGTAGGGAATTCATTGATTTTATTATTATTTTTATATGTAATTGTAAATTAACAATGATTTATCTCTTTGGGTGATGGTGGAATTAACCTTAATAAAGAATAAACCAGATTAATGAAAAAATGGTTTATGGTTACAATGATCACATGTTTTTTTCACTATGGTATTGGTTTGTCTATTTTTTTACTATATAGTGTGATATTTATGTTTATGATTTGATTAACATGACTGTTATTCTTGGGTTTCTCATGGAAAGGTTATAGAAATGGTTAAGAACATAAATCCTAAAATGTTTTTGGATAAAAAATTAAAGAGACATGTTTAATGAATATATTGAATCTTATAATTTATGGAAATTAAATGATGCTCGATACATGTTTAGTTTTAATTTTTCTTCTATATGTTAATTGAATTGGATAAATAAAATAATTTTGGAAATAATTATTATTGATAATAATAAAGAGGCATGTTATTGGAATTATTCTTTTTTTAATTTTTTTGAAATATTATGTTACAATTTAGATAATTTTAAAATAATTTATAACTTTTAATAACTGATGCCTTTGGGTACCTATGGTTATTACCTATGATAAATTAATTAGTTAATTCAATATGATAAAGAATTTTTTATTTGATAAAGAAATTTTTTTGGGAATGATCGTGCTCGTTTTCTTGTAAAGGATGGATGCCTTGGTTTTAGGGCCTAGATTCCATGTTGAATATATTTGTTGTTTCCATGATATCTTGTGTATTTTTATGTTTTTAGACATGATATGTGATGCGATTTGAGCCTGATATGGTTTATGGTTTAGAAAGATATGGATAGGGAGTCTTGGGACTTTTATTATCAGTTGATGCCAGTGATGGTGGGAAGATGCATGGTGATATGCATGGTGGTGTTAGGGATGATAGAAAAATTGACATAACCGATTGAAGTTGTGTTTTGCCATTGTAGTGCTGAATGTTTGATGTTTTGTTGATAATATTATACCTTAAAGGTCTGATGGTTAGGTTCCTTATTTAGTTATATTCCTTTCCCCATTTCTTGAGGCAACTGGTTGTGCTTAGTTTATGAATCTCTTTTATGGTAGCTTAGTATTTTTACTAGAGTACTTGGAATTTTGGAATGATAATGAATAATATTTTTTAACCCATGTGGTTGTTTCTTGGATGGAATGAAAATGTTGATAATCTTGTGGAACTATGGAATCAATTGGATTATGCCTAGTGGAAATAAACTTCACTTGTTTTTTAATTAAATGTGAATGGAATAATGTTAATTAATGGATAATAAATTAATTAACATAAAGTGAAATGTTAAAATGAAATAATTAATTAAATGAAGCTCCTTGAATGCTTGTGTGATTATATGATATCTAGTTCTTATCAGTGGTATCTGAATATCTGAGAGACAATAACTGCAGTTAAGCCTAAGTCTAGATTAATACCCATAGTGTGGTTATGATATATATATATATATTATATCCTATATGTTTTTATATTTTATATGCTAACCCACCCATTTTGGTATAGATACTAACACCCAGTGGACTATGAGAGGGTGTTTTCCCAAACATCTAGGTTATTGAGGAACGAATGGATGATTATCCCCCCTAGCCCAACTCTCTTCTCCTGGTATTATTATTTATTGGTATACAGGATGGTTATCTTTCCACATATATGTGTATAGAGGTATGTAATGTATTGTGGTTTTTTCACACACATATGTCTCTGGATATAGTATCTTAATAGTTATTATAGGTATATTGTGTATGAGTTGTGATGTTTTGAGGTATAATACATGACATACGTGATATGCTGGCTCCCAGAAAATACTCAGTCATATTATTTAGAGATATGGAATATGATGATGAAATGATGTGATGCATGAGATGAATTATATATGATGATGAGATGATGAAATGCATGGGGTACATGGTATGATACATTAGCCTAGGTGTCTTTAGGGTGGCATAATTTTGGAGAGAGATGGATCATAACTTGTGATGTTGAGGCTGAGTGGAAAACCAGTGGGTAAGTGTTAGGGTTTAATTTATTTTTTATTATATTATATTTCCTCTTTTATGAAACTTGGTGAGATATATCCATAGTGAGGCTGGGAAACCAACATAACTATTTAGGTGGTGAGTTAGCTTCACTTTTTGTTCACTAGGCTTTAGCATTCTTTCTTTATATTTTTTATAAGAGGCTCTAGGGAGGATCCTACCGAGTATGCATGTTATTATCACCCTATATATATATACTAATTTTTAGGTCTGTAGGAGTTTTTTTGTGATCGGGATGGACTTTACTAGCTTACAGGTTATTTAAGATTTTTTTGGGATTTCATGGTTACTACCGAGGATTATCTTTTAGTACTTGTAGTTTCTTTTAAAATTGTTCCACTTTATGACATTAGATGAATATTTTTTGGGTCTCTCTTTTGTTTTTTATAAGTAGGATTTGTTGTATGTTACTATCTTATCTCTATTCTTCTCAAATATTAGAGGGAAATGCCACCCATTTGTGTGTATGATATACCCTTGGTGCTTGTCTCCAAACCATGACCTATTGGAGGTGAGATTCAGGTGTCATTATCCCAATTCTATAATTATTATCCTGGTAGGGGTAGATTTGGGGGGAGGGGGTTGTGATAATATAATGAAATGAGTTGGTGGATATGTGATGATGATGATGATGTGTCCATGGTATGTGATATGTGGTGATGATGTGAGATGTGGTGTGCTGTATCATGACTGTAGAAGGTACGGAAGTACTATAAAATTTTCCATTAGGGAATAAGAGTGAAAAACTAGAGGGGATGTGTTTATGGGGTTCCCACTTGATATATATTCTATTGTTACTATGTTATTATACTTGGATGTGGTTTTGGGTGAGCATGCCTTGGTGAGTTTAGGTGGTAGTTGACCTTCCATGTTCTTTTTGGTTTTTCTATTTATTCACTGAAGCATTAGTATGATTCTACCACATTTTCATGATAGGTCTCGAGGTGAATCTTATCAAGAATAATTTTATTCTCAACTCTCTCTCTATAAATCATTTTTAGGTTTCTAGGGAGAGTTTGAATATTAAGCTAGAAATTACTAGCTCAGAGCATGGAGATGTGGTTGGAGCTTCTACTTTAGTATTTTTATTTTTTTATTCATTTTTGGAGACATTAATTTGTATTAAATTTCATGTATTTTGGTTCATTATGGGATCTTTTTTTTATTTTATATTATGGAATTGATTGGTGAATTTATTATCATTTTCCTAGGTTACATGAGGGAAATGTCCCACATTTTCATGTTTTATACCCTTGGTACTAGTCACAAACCCAAGACTTATTAGGGGAGATCCTTGAGGGTCATCCTCATCTTAATTGGAAGCCTAGGAGGGGTTCTTAGTGGGGGTGGGTCATGACACCAACTATGATATAAGATTTAGTTTTTTTTCAATTAAGACTATGATTTATTCTTTAGGTTTAAAATTAAATAATAAATGATAATTATTATTTTATATTTGGTGTTAGGTTTGTATTTTAAGTAAGGTATTTAATGATATTGATCTATAAATAGTGGTACTTTGAGTCAAAATTTTTCTTAACTTAGAAACATAGACTTTTTTTTGAAAATATGGGGGTAGTTACTTGTCTCACCATACCTATTCTTGAGTACATTTTACTTTTCTTTGAGTCTAAACCTTTACATGAATGAGTTTCATATAATTTATGAATGTGATGAAATTAGATATGTGTAGATATAATTAAATTTTATTTTTAGGAAGTAAACACAAATCATTATTTGTGTAAAGTATTATACATTAATATAATTAAAACATAATAATTTTGTTTATGGTATAAGATAAAAAACAAATTTTTAGAATCATTCATATATATTGTGGATATATGAGATAAGATGCTAAGATATGGAATATCCCCTTAAAATATTAAGTGTTAAATTCCCTCAAAAGAAAACATTTATCAAAACCCAGATAATCCAAATGAGTAGGTCATACCATAGTTGTGTGTCCATGAATTATCTTGTGCAAGGAAAGTAAAATATGAGTGAAACTAATATGATTAAGTGTCTATATCTAGTATGAGATTTTGGTTATAATTAATTGGGAAACCCTAATGGCTATGATACCATATTAATGAAGTTGAGATAAATCTATATAATTTATTTGAGTAAGGAACTATCCAGTAAACTATCCAAGTGTCTTATATGATATGGTTGACATGATTTCCAACCTAAATTACTAAGTGATGAGAGAAATGTTAAAGAAAACTTAGATATTAAGTAAAATATGGTTTGTGTTCCATTAATTGATATGATGTATATTAAAAGGGACTATAATTTTAGTGAAAATATGTTTAATTAAAGGTCATATTAAATAAATGTAAAACATTATACTCATATCTTTTATTATATTATAATATCATCATCATCAAACTTACCTTTGAGATAAGTCTTATTAAAACTTCAAAATTTTTCTCAAGTAAAAAAGAAACATTTTATTTATTAGAGAAGCTAGGTCTTGATACATGATTAGTGAAGTTTTTTAATAAGAAGATATATATGCTTTAGTTTATAAGGGATTTTATTAATATATTAACAATAATTCTTAATCTATGAAACCTAATTTTAAAAAATTACATAAAAATATGGATGTGTTCAAGATAATAGATAACCTAATATGGCTCTACCATGAATAAACAAGGCATGAAAGGTACAGTTTTCAAGGATATTGTTTAACTTTAAAATGATTATGAATAAATTTAATCTTTTCTCATATGCTTAATATGATTATATATATTAATAACTTAGAGAGGCTGATATATCCTTTAAGTTTGTATTTGGATACAAACATAATTATAAAATAATTTTTAGATTTTTTTGATAATTTCTTATTAATTAAAATATGAATGAATTCAATAAAATTTTTCCCAATATCATCAATATTTTTAGGATATTTGAATAGGAAATTGGAGGACTAAGCTCTAGTTTTGTTATGATAACATTCAAGGGTAAAATTTTATGAAATAAATAATAAGAAAAATATTGGGGGATCCAATATCCAACTTGAGTCATTGAAACCTAAATGAGTTATTAAGAAGGATAATGTTTCCATTATAGAAAGATTGGACATTAGAGACTTAATTACCTTGGATGAATTAAGGGGTGTAAGAAACTCTATAGAGCGTCCATGTTAGGTATTAATGTTATAGAATTCAATTCTTTTATTTTGAAGTGTATATGATACCAGTTTTACATTAGGAAATTATGTTTAATACATATAATAGTTAAAAGATAAGAAATGATTGATAAAGAATGAAATTTTATTCAAATAATGCGGAAATCCACTATTATGGATAAAATAATACAAAGGATTACTTTAAACTTGATGGATTTGAAAATTGTAAACAAGATGTGTACTTTCATCTCTTTATTTTTCTTATATGATAAGTGAATTTATTTATGAAATAATAGATCTTTTTTATTAAATGAGAAATTAATTTTATAAAATGGTGTATGATATGATCCATCCTATAACATAATTTAAAAAAAGTATAGTATGAGTTTTATTGAGGATAAAAGTGTTTTATCCAAGTTTATTTTAAAATCTGAGGGAAAGAGTTACCACCACCCATCAATGGTATATTTTTATAAATATATATTTTCTTTTCAAGGATATAACTCCAAACACATAAAATTCCATATGAGATAAAATTATTATGAATTATTTTTAAAATATCATAATAAATAAAATAAATATTATTTTATTTATAATTTTTTCTTGTGTTTATGAATTATATTTTTAGAAAATATAATTTCCAAGTGGATAATGGGAGTATATTTAAACATGGAGAAGTTAAAAATGTTACAAATAAATGATGATACCTATACAATTCAAAGTGAAAGTCACTTAACATCATAATGATATTTGTGATATATTATCAAAGAAAAATCATAATATAAAAAGTTATATTTAGATATGTTTCCAAATGATCTCAAATAAAACATTAAAATTTTATAGAAATGTTTCAATTTGATGATAATTTAATATTAAAAGATTTATAAGTATTTAAACACAATAAATCCCATTAATATAGAAACATTAGATATTATGAAGAAAAGAATCTTGAATATTAGGTTCAAGTGTTTAACATGAGGATTATGAATCCGAAACCTCACAATTATTCAATTTTTTTATTCATGGATGTTATCTCATTAATGTGTTATATAAATTATAGAAAAATAATTGAAAATGGAAAGTGTTCAAACACATTTATTTACATGGTTTTAAAAATTCAACCAATATAAAAATAGGGGAGAAAAAATTAAACTAGTTTAGAGAGAATTACAAGGTCATAAATTGAGTTAGAACATTCCAACGACCTAAATAAAATTTAATATACATAAACTCCAATGTGTAAGAATTTTTTATTTAAAATATTTTTTCACATTATATAAGTTTTCTAGTGTATTTTCATCTTCTCTAATGTGAAAATTAAATTTTATGTTTCCACATGAACCCTACATGAAAATTATTTTCATGGATTTGTGTAAACCTCATATGAAACATTTTTTCCAGCACTATATTCCACATGAACCTCACGTGATTTTTTTAGAAAATTTTTACTTCACATGAACCTCACATGATTTTTATATTTTTTAGAGACTTTCAATCCCTAAAACCTCTTCCCTTTGAGTAGGGGGTCACTGCCCCTGGAATTTATTATAATCCCTTACACCACATTTTAAAGGTTTAGTGATGATCATTGGGAGATCATTTTATAGTGTGGACTACATCGAATCAAGTTCCACATATATCTCAACATAAGAGAGTTTAATGTGAGGATTTATCAGATAAATACATGGATATATGAGAAATATTACATAAGATGAAGCATTTTTAAGACGACTAATAAAATGCATAAAATATAAGGTCTTTTGTGTATTTTTATATTGGATATAGTAAAAAAAGATGTTTATGCATGATTTTGTTAGTATTATTAATGGATTTTAATAATCTATAAGATGAATAATGTTATAAAAAAGTTATTTATTCTTTATCAATAATTTTTTTGGGATTCATATTTAATGAAATGAAATGATAATTAACCTCTAAAATTATGAATTTGAGTTATATATAATCAATATTCATCATGGAAATTTATGAGTTGTGATGACATGCAAAGATTAATGCGAGTTGGGAATCATATGGAGATAAAAAGTTTTCCACATGGAATATAATATGATTTTTGTATTCTGGATGACCCACTTGAGTATACCAAATATAAAGGAATGGGATTTACACTCTCCTTAAGGGCACGCAAATAATTTTTTCTTCACTTCCCCTTATCATACACGGAAAGATGAATCTTATCATATATTTTTGAGATGATTTTATTTTAAAGGACTACACTACACTCCTCGATGATAAAAATTGTAGAAAAATATTTCAAGGAATTATCATTATTTTTTTTAAAGAGTTTAGTAAGTTAAGGAACATGAACCAAATCATCAATGAATGAAAAATTCACTTTAGGTTTTTCAAACATCTCATGAAACGTGAGAGAGTTTGGATCATGATTATCTTTTTAAAACCATTTTGAAAATGTCATGAGTGGAGAAAAGTATATCATTTCATGAAATCTACCCTCCCCAACTTTATTTCCTTATTTTTTATTTATTTCAGATCTACTTCCTTGTGTTTTTTATGGTGAAGGAGAATCTTCTATCCCTATATGTACATTGTTTTATCATTTTCTAGAATCATCATTTTCAAGTTTTTCATTCAAAAATCCATCACAACACAAAATTTGGTATTTCCTAGGCCACCCCTAGTGGTTTCTTAAGTTTTTAAGTGACTCTTAGTTGTGTTAAACATGATATGCTCCCTATAATTTATCTCACTAATACTAAGAAAATGACCATTGTATCTATCACTCTAACTTTTGACCATTTGAAATAACTAATATTCCAATATATGAATGATAGATTGTTAATAATCCACTATAATGACGTGATATCTAGAAAAACATTCCAAATAAATGGTTTAATTATAATTCCCAACATTTTTTTTGAAATTTTTTCTTTGTCAAATTTAAATACCATGGGGTCGTTGGTTGTTTCACTACCCCTTTGTCTCTTCATGACGATTCATGTGGTTTCTATAACCAGCATCGTAATAAATTAAAAAAGGTTTTAAATTCCCTTGTTTTATAAAACCATAACAAAAAAATATTATCATTATTGGTGTGATGTATGATTATGTCAAATTTTAGACAAAAATAGCTTAGTATGCCCATATATTCCACAAAATTCACACTACTTACTAAGCAATTTATCTTGATTTTGAAAACTAACTTATTTAGTACTCTATAATTCATGGAATATTTATATTTTCATTCATAGGATGAGGCTATACAATCTAATCATCATGGTTCCTAATACTATTTTCTCTTAATTTTTCCATTTTCACTCTGTTTTCTCTCTTAAGGACACTATTTTTTATCAATATATGGGTTCAATTATTTTAAAATAGGAAAATATGATGCACCAATGTGCATAAAATAACTGGAACAAAATAATCAAGAATGTTTTTTAGTTTTTATATTATTAAAATAATCCAAAATATTACCAACTCATTATGACAATAAGATATTCAATTTTAGTAACATAACATATAATATTTTTTTAGCAAAATGACCATTAAACAATAGTTTTAATCACTAAATGATAAACAAATAGCAGTATTCAATACTCTAAAAACAAAAAGTATTAGAAGAAATGATTTCCAAAGGTTTTATAAGAAAAAAAGTAGTTTTCAAGATTAAAGTACTATAATCAGTATTCATATTTCAAGTTTGCAGAACTATCACAACAGAAATTTTTTTCATCCTTTAAAAAATTATTTTTATTCATTATTACAAAATTAACATAGACTTAAGTAGGAAACACTTTAATTTTATAAATATATTGTTCTTATAAAATATCATTAAATTTATTTCTTTCAAAAAAAAGTTTAAAATAGATAATTTCTCAGATGAATACTCAATAAGGAACCACATTACTTTAAAATTGGATACAACTCTTAGTTTCAAGATTCAACCATATCCAAATCAGTCAAGTAAATTATAAAGTGAATACGAATCAAATGAAAATCATGATAATCGAATAGATAAAACTACTCTTAGATAATTATTAAATAGATTTATAGATCATAGTTAATTAGAAAGTTAAATATTGATAGAAAATAGTTCATGTGACCATGAAAAAGGTATCAGTTAAATATTTTAGAAGCTTAGGATAAATTTTCAAGAATAGTTTCAAAGGAAGAAAGAATAGAGTAAATGAATTTAGACTCATCAATTGTATTAACCCTCTAAAATTTAATCCAAACATAATTTTTAAATAAGAATCATGAAAATAGAAATTCATTAAAATAAATTAGATAAGAAAAGAAATAATATAAAGTAGAGAGAAACTTATTTGAGATAATGAGCAGGTTACTCATGATCTTGCTAGTGAAGCTTCACTCATAGCTCTGAACCATAGTCTCTATACATCTAAAAATATAGTTCAATTCCCCACTATTAGGTTTTGAATAAGACCCAATTTAATTACAATATATGAAAGACAATCATCCCTCTACAAAAATTGAAAAAACTTCCATCCACTGATTACATTCTATTGATAAGTTGCTAAAAAACTCTAACCAACATCCATGTTAGCTGATTTTTAGGAAGAATTCACAAATACTCTCAACTAATATCTTGGAATTCTATATTATTTATTAAATAAGGTATTTAATATTTAGAAAACCACCACTACCACATGTATGTAGCTTGTGAATTAGACCTTAAACTCTCACTTTGAGAAAAAACAATGAAAAAAAGTTCACCTTGGAAAGTGATAGGAATAATTTAAAGTATCTCACCATAGAACCATCATTAAAATCCTTAATAACTTGGTTTAAACATACCTAAAACTTATACTATCATTTGGATTTAAAATATTAAGATCCAAATATCAAAATCACAATGAGTAGCATGCTATTCAAATATTCTCTAAAGGACATGAACCAAAAACACTAAGTCCTCACAAAAATTAATACAAATTAATCTCTACAAAAACTAAAAAAATCCAAAGTAGTGAACCCTTCATCATGTTAACTCAACTTCAACTGGTCTGTATTTCATAATTAATTTTATTTAAACCAGTAAAAAATGATGTTATCTTTACTTAAAAACCCCGATGAATAGATCAACCAAACACATACTAATATTTATTTCTAACTGTATTATAAAAAACCTATAACAGACTAGATCTGCATCATAGATCAAATGTAAACAAATTAGATATATCTAATTGAAATGGAATGAATTATATAAATTCAAAGCCACAGTGAATTAGAATCTTTACCCTCACATGAACCAACTCCACTCAAATAGGTCCTAAAAGGTGAAGCTCTCATGAGAACCAAACTAACATAGCCCATTCAACATGAACTTGTTTCACATTAACCCTCATAAATACTCCATAATATAGAGATTGACTCATGGAAATACCTAAAATAGCGAACCAATGTTATATAAACTTCATATCTTAACTTTATAAACAAACCACTCCATAAAAAAATAGTAATGACTCCTTATTTGAGAACTTCCAATAAATCTAAACTAAAATTATCTCTCCTAACAAAATCAAATAAATTTGTAGTAGTGATAAACAATTTGGTTTTATGATAAAACCCTTAATTAAGTCAAATAAAATCTCACCCATTAAATAACCTATTCCAACACACAAGCCCATATAAAATCAACAACTAGGTCCATTATGAAATTTGAATCCAATACCATCATACCTAACACCTACATGAACAACATAAAGTAATCCATCAAAAAGTAAAATCACATAAAGTATTTTTAATTTTATACTTAAAATGTGACACCCATGATTTAATTTTTAAAGGTTATGGGTGCAGTAGAAGCTGATCATACCCATGCCTAATAATGTTTTTTCCTTATATTTAACAAATAATCCATAAAAACACAATAAATAATTATCATATCCAATGAATATAACCAATTAAGATAGATTAAAGTAATATTAGAACATAGATAGTATATTTTCATGTTAATTTTATAATTAATTTAATAATAAGAATAATATCAATATTCACATTCATTATTTAAAGAAGATGTTGATTGTTCAAAACTCTTTCGAGTTGTACCATCATTTTACTAAGAGGATCTAAAATTGAATACGTCTAGTGGTTATCCACACATAATATAGAATCTTAGAGTGTCACTAATGGAACATCGGGTGCTAGCATGGGATTACATATCATTTTTCATCACAATGTTTTTTTTATCAAAACACAGTTCTCCAGGTTAGAGGATCATCTATATTGTTCTCTCAATCTTTTGAGGGAAGAAATAGGTCGATAAATTATCTCAGTCTTGAGAGGAATCCTAAATATTTTCTTTATTAATATAATTCTTGAGGGATAAGATTCTATGTTCACAACACAAATGATTTTGAACATACTATAAAATGATTTAAGTGGGTATATATAGAGCTAGGTTTTAATATTGATAATTGCATAAATGATCTAAATTAAATAGTGAACATAATATATTCCTTGTGATGATAATAATAATAATAATAATATTTTATAATGTCATGTGACAACATGTGAAAATAAATATCATTTCATTAAATAAATAATTACCTATTTATTTAAATGATATTTAATGATTATATCATTTTTGTTATCGTGCGTATATATGAAGGTCCAGAATATTAATGAGCCTCAATTTTTCATTCTGGTGTGTCTGGTAGCTCATAACTGTTTTTTATATTTTAAGATGTGGGGTTTAAATTATTTTTTAAATTATGTAAGTAATATCAAAGATTTAAAAGTTTATTTGGGAAATTAGAGTGGGAGTTTTAGAAGTGATCTAATTTTTTGTAAGTGTTTTAGAATTTTAAAAGTAATAATAAAATATTTTTTTAATTATTTATAAGTTATATTAGTTATAAAATTAATATTCTCATTAAAATGTTGACCCTTAGCATGATTTTTAAGTTTCATAAAGGTAATAAGGTTTTCCTAATGGTTATGTAAGATTAAGCCTTCATTTTCATACCCCGAATAATAGTAAAACCATTTCTTAAATATTTGTGTAAGGGTAAACTTGATCTTTCATTTTGTACTTAAGTGTAAGTGGTGTTTTCCCTTAGTCACATAAAAGTAGCACTAATTTTTACGAGCTGTGTAAGGGTCAAATTATAGTTCATTTTTTCATGTAAGGGTAATTGTACTTTATCATGTGATGTGTAATGGTCTTTCTCATCTCACGTAAAGGTAGTTTGAGTTTTCTAATACCTAAGTAAGGGTAAACGAATAATTCTTCTACTCATGTAAAGGTAATTAGAGCTTTGTGTTAGGGTAGTCTCATATCATAGTAATGTGTTACTCACCCAAAGGTAGTTTCTTAGCTATATAATGGTAAGTTTGAAATATTTAAGCCTATGTAAAGGTATGATGTTTTCATGTAAGGGAACCCTAGATTTTTCCAATTTTATATAAGGGTGGCCAACCACATATGGTAAAAACCCTGTGACCCTTACACAACATTTATGAGTTGCATATGGGTTTCCCCCCAAATTTCATGTTTCCACATCTGAGAAACATATGCAATGTAATTTTAAAATCAATTAATGAAATTAAATGTGGAAAATGTTGGTTTCGAATATTTTAAGAAGTGATAAATTCATATATTGAATCCCATGATTTTAGGATTCATAAAATGAGTTGTGGGAGGAAATTAAATTGAAACAAAATAACTAAATATGATTCAGTATGGGTTTTTAGCAGAGATATCCATGGAACTTGTATGAGTTATTATTAAAAATTATACTTCTTCACTCTTTTGAAGTTATTGGTTTCCATTGGGCAAATAAAGCTTCTCCATTCACATTCATAAAGACTTTTATGAGTCATATAAAATCAATTCAAGTCTCTATCTTTTTTTTCCTAGTCCCATGTGATGCCCATAATTGTACATATCCCCCTCTCCTGTATTTTCTAGCTGCATTATGTAAAGCTTCTCTTCTCCAAGTATGAGATCTGATGCTTCTCCTTTATTTTATATGAAAATATAAATCAATAATTATTAGTTTCTTTGTTTAAATGGATTTATTAACCTTAAGAAGATAGTAATTTGGTTATATCAAATAAATAATAACAATTTAAGAATCTAGAAATTCATACATGGAGAATAACCAGTTGTAAACCACATACAATAAACTATTTCAAATAATGAAATCTATGAATAAAGATAGATTATAATAACATGAAATGGTTTAATTATTTTATACAGAATCTTTGAATCCCATGATTAAATAATATATCTGATACCCTCTAAATAATATAAGAGAGATAATCAAGATAATATATTTCCATAAATAATTTATATTGTTTCAAAATAAAGACATAGCTTATTACAAAATGTTAATAATTGTTTCAAAATTCTAGAATATAGATATTTTTAATGGGATAAAGTGTCACATTATTTAGAATTAATAAATGTTACAAATTAATTTTTTTTATTATTATGTAAAGAAAATTGATTATTTTATCCTAATTCTGAATTTAAAATGAAACAGATTAATGTTGCTAAACTACAATCTTATAATTTCTTAAAGTAGAATATTATTTTTTAATACTATTTCAAGAAATGAAATAAAATTTTATTACATATAGTTTATGATTAACTTGATATTTTTATTTTTTCCATAATTGAAATAGAAATAATATTTCATACTATGGATAATTATTCATTTCTTAGAATCTAGTAATCACATGTTAGAATATTTATATTTAATATTATTGATAACCAATTAAAAAATAGAATTTAATGATTTATCACATGAAATAGGTAATAGTATTTGATAATCTGTAATATTATTATAATAAATATAAAATAAATAATTTCTTGTTGAAAAATAATGATAATTATTATAAAAAATTATCCAATAGAGAGAAATATATAATTGTATGCTATAGTATAAATATTATTTGATGATATCGAAATGATAACACGATACAATGTTAAAATGCTTAGTAAATTATGATTATTTTTATAATTTTGGAAACTAAAGTATTGAAATGGGTATTATGACATAGTAATGATGATTAATATTTTTTATTGTGGGAATTAAATGAATGGTTGAGTTTTTTATTAAATGTGTTTTTACGCTTACTTTTGACATGTACTAGATTGTGTGATATCTACTTTGCTATGTTTTTGTGTTGTTTTTTTTATCATGGTTGAATTCTTGAAACAAACAAACAATGTAAATATAGATTTTATTATTAATTAAATTAAAGAGGCACAAGTAGAATAATTACCGCTCATCATGAATTGTTTAAACATGGAATTAATTCTTGAAGCATGTTATATTGATTATAGCTAATTTTATATAATGATATAGGTTTCTTAATACATAAAACCTATGTATAAGGTTGGAATACTTGATGAGTAATGGGTGGAGATGAATAGGGATATGATGGTGGCATGAGGTTCCGGTTATGATGATTATGGTGGCATGAGGTTCCGGTTATGATGATTATGGTGGCATGAGGTGTCGATTATGATGATGGTGGTGAAACATGGTTCTAGTCATGACGTTAGTGGTGGAATGAGGTTTCAATTATGATGATGATGCTGGAAAAAGATGGTGATTTTGATAATATATGTAATAGCGTAGGACATCGAGTGGTCATGATGGGTTCAATGCAGGGATTTCTCATCGATGCTTGCTTCTAGATTTCTACTTATATGATGACCAATGGATAATTGATATTTATATAACCAATTTACAAATATGGGATGCAATTTTATTCTATGCACTATGATTTCATTTTTAAGTGGTATCTTGGGCTGAGTCTTAGAGTACTCAAATTTTTATGAAATGACAGATGTAATAACGAAATAATAGGGTTAGTTCTTGATGATTACTTATGACAATGAACTACTTGTATTGTAAGATTAAAATATTTATCCTATAAAATAAAATGGAATAATATTATTTAATATCTAATGAATTAGTTGATATGTAACTTAATGCTTTTATGCTTGTTTGATATATAAACCTTAGCAATGGTAGATGGGTGTCCTGTTAGTTGATAAAAACAAATGAATCTAAGGTTAGGTAGTTTCCCTTAGTATAGTTGTAAACTTATATATTTTGTATGCTTTGTTATTTTATATATACCCCACCTATTTTAGAAGGGAGAATGAAAACCAGAGGTTCTAAGGGGGTGTTTTTCCGCACATCCAAGTTGGTGAGGATACAAATAGATGACTAGACCTCCCCCCTCTCTCTTAGATTGCTGTATTATGTGTGGGTATGAATGATTGTGATTTATCATACATGTGTGTTGTGGGCTAGATGTATTATGGTTATTTAGGATTCATTTATTTTGGATGTAGTGTCCAAAGGTTTATTATTGGTGTGTTACATATGGGATATTATGGCTTGAGGTGTAGTACATAAAAAACATGTTTTGGAGGCTTTCTAAAATAAAAATAGATACTATATGGAGGATGTGGATATGATGATGTACTACACAGGTTTCATTGTATGGTATGGTTTCTCATTTTTTTTAGATAGGATTATTATGGAAGGTATGGGAGCTCATAATCTATGATGTTAGGGAATGGGAGAGGAAAACAAGTGGGAAAGTGGTTACGAGTTGCCCACACACACACACACATATACATGTTATCAACATTATTTTTATACTTCTGTGCATTATTTGGTGAGTGTGCTATGGAGATAATGAGAAATGAATAATAAAGCTATTTAGGTGATGTGTTAGTTTCATTTATTTACTCATTGGGATTTGGTATGCTTCTTTCACTTTTTTCATGAGAGGTTTCAGGGTGGATCCTAATGATTATACATGTTATACTCATTATACACACATATAACATTTCTTTTAGTTCAGTAGGAGCTCGTTGGTGATCTATCTAGAAATTAATAGTTTTAGGAGTTATTTAGGAGCCATTGGAGCTTTATGGTTATTGCTGAGGATTATATATTTAGTATTTTAATTTTAGTAGTATTCAATTATGTATGAAATCACATCATGTTTTGGATTTCTTATTTACTTATTATGAGTAGAAGTTTTTTTGGTGGTTTTTATCATATTATCTCTTACTTATCCACTATTTATGTGGGTAATGTCTCCCATTCATGTGATTACATACCTTCAGTTCTTTTCCCCATCCTATGGTCTATTATAGGTGGTCTTCAGGAAACATTATCTCTCTTTTTCTATTATTGACTTAGGAGGTGTACCTTTTAAGGGAGAGGGTTGTGATAGAGTGGTATTAAAGGTGATGGTGGAAATGTATGATGGAGTTCGGAGTTTGGAACTAGTGAGGATGCATGGGTTTGTAGGGAAACAATATCATCTAGGCATAATATTTTCTATAAATAAGGGAGAACAACTAGGACATAGGATTTAAGGAATCAATATGATTTGACACAAAGAAATTTAAGTTAACTATACATTTTAGGTGAAGTGATTTTACTTAGGGGGTGGATACCTAGGAAAGGATCATGCATCATACTTGTCCATTCTTATGTTTTAATTGTTCAGACAATGGGAAATAGGTTAAAAAATGAATTAACTAATTAAACTTAAAAAAATATTTGCCTTGGGTTTAGAGTCCCTAAAATTTTCTATTTTGTAGGAATAGATTCTGGTTGAATCCCCCATTAAGTCTATACCAAATACATTTAACATGATATGTTTGAAAATCACTATAGATTATAGAAAGACGATGACAATGCTTAGATAAAGACACTCTAAGAGTTCCAAAAATAGTGTTTATAGAAGTATTAGTCATCCATTTGAGATCATGAGACAAAAGTTTGGTTAGAGAAGGTGATGAAATCCTTCGGGTTGATTCATTCTCAGGGAGATCACTGAGATTCATTGGATATGAGGATTTTGTGTTGGATAGCTTGACAACGGTAGTTCTTATTCCTTGAGGTTTGTAAGGATTTATAAATTTTGCAGAGAAAGTTTCAAGATAAATTTTAAGGATGAGTTTCTTTCTTTTGAAAAAATGTATATTTTCCTTTGGTTATGTTTTCCCTTCACTTGGGAATTTCAGACCTCTACTCTTGATATGTGGTGAGAACTTTAAATTTCCTTTTTAGCTTGAAACTCTTTGATTATTATTCCCTTGAAATTAATTAACAGTATTATCATCATTATTTGATTGATAGCCCTTCCAAATGAGTGTAGGGAAATCTATTCATTTGATTGAATGAAACCCAACTGTTAAATACTTGATCTATGATTTTCTTACCAATTCAACCTTTAGTTTCCAAACCACACCTAATGGATTTTAGAGACGATAATTATTATTTATTCCTTTAAACTAGTGTTAAGATAGAGATATGGTATATGGAAAGGGTTTCTCTAACATTATTTATGACGTGGTTATGGACTTGTGTGCTTACATCCCAAAAATGGATTTATCTTATAATATTAACATGTGATATAGCCTCAATCATATGAAGAAAGGGGAAACTTCACCCATAATGACATGTTATTTTTCATTATATGTTTTAAAACAACATAGGTGATTCAGTGACACCCAAAGTGGAAAATATTATGGTGCAGTGGATGGGTTACTTTGATTTGTATAATTTCAGAAGATCTGTTTATATTGATCTATGTGCTTGTGTTGGTTGAGGAATTTTATGTGGAGTTAATTTAGAACTCTTGAAAAATAATGGCATGAACCTATGGTAAATGGTAATTGGGAGTTTAAATCCCTTGTAGTTTTTTTCATGAGTGCATTCTTGGTGAATAATGTTTTTCTATCAAACATGGAAAAAATTTTATGATGCATGTCATGTATTAAATTGGGTTCCCAAATTTTGAAGTTACGAGTATTGATATTAAATTGATTAATAGAATGATATAAATGTGTTAGTGGAATAATTTTTTTTGAAGAAAGCATGTAACTTGTCTATATATGTAAGTTATTTTAGAAAGCATGTTGAACATACTGGGATAAACATTATGCTTGGAATGATTTAAATTTCTATAATGATAAAATAGTTTAATATGAAACATGTTTGAGTTTTAAATTATAGTAGTGGGTGGATAAATTAAATCTTATGATGCATGATGGATTAAGGTGGTCAATCTATTGGAGAGTTTAGTTGTTTGATTAGTAACATTTTTTTTGTAAAAACTTATTTTTTTGGTAACATTTTTTCATAAAAATAAACTTACAGTTATTCCATAATACTTTAATTTACTTTAAAGGTATATTTTACAAAATCAATGAAATCATTTTCATATATAATTTTTTTGATAAACACCTTATTTTGAAAAAATATTAAAAAAGGAATTCATTTAAAAGTTTTATAACTTGGTAAATGTTGAATGAAAGATGCTTACTAAAAGTTTTTATCACTATGATTTTGAAATTTGATAGGTTTTAATATGAATATTTTTGAGTATAATATCTAATATTATTAATAAATTATTATTCAATAAGGTCACTCTAATTTGTTCATGATATATTAAGCATGATAAGTTCTTAATGTTATGAATTGAATTTTCTAGCATGATAAATAAGGATAAATCATGCATAGATTTTAATTTGATGGGATGACCAAGTGAAATTGATGAAATGTTGGACATGATAATGCATTTTCTTATATTAAGTTCAATGATTTCTATTTAAATTAATATGAAGTGATTGTTTTTAATGGTGTTTCATTCTCTAGTATTGTTTATATTAATGGTTGTTTTATTGATTTTCATTCCTCAATGGGTTTTTTATATTCATATATATAGAACCGATTGTGATCATGTGCACTTAATTAAGAACTAGAGTCATAGATGCATGCTCAACATTCCATGCTATTTAATGCTTGATTTTTTTTGTGATAAAGTATCTAATCTCATGTTGATATATGGAATTGATTCCCTTCCTTGATGAAATATTTTATTAATTGTCTTATTCTTTTTTAAGAGGTATCTCCCATGTGAGATTGTTTTGAGAGTGTGTTAAGTACCTTGTGTGGTTCTGTGCTTTGTTCCTCTAGTGAAATTTTGTTTTATATATAGAAAGATCCTTGAGAGGTATCTTATGGGGGTTTAATTTATCTCCCTTACTGTTTTTTTACTTCCTAGTTTTGTTTTAATTCTCAAGGATGATAATTACTTGATAGGTATCTAATATAAAGATCTAGAATATTCTAGACCCTTCCTTTATTATTCTGGGGTGCATGAAAATTTTTATTTTCACATTTTAAGAAGTGTTTTTTTAAATGTTTTTGAAAATTATATAATTAATTTTAAAGTTTTAAAAGTTTATTTAGGAAATTAAAGTAGGAGTTTTGGAATTTATTTAATTATTTTTGGAAGTGTTTTAGAATTTTGAAATAAATAATAAAATCTTTTCTTAATTATTTATAAGTTAGGTTAATTATAAATTTAATATTTTTGTGATAATATTTACCCTTACTCATGATTTTAAAGTTTTGTTAAGGTAAATAGGTTTTTCTAAAGTATATGTAAAGGTAATCCATAGTTTTCATACCTTACGTAAAAGTAAAACTATTTTGGAACTATTTTTGTCAGGGTAAACTTGATTTTTTATTCTGTATATATGGGTAAGTGGTGTTTTCCCTTAGGCATGTAAAGGTAGAGCTCATTTTTATGAGTCAGATAAGGGTAAGCTTGTGGTTCCTTCTATTATGTAAGGTTAGTTGTAGTTTCTCATACACCACATGAATGTTTTTCCCAGCTTATGTAAAGGCAGTCTAAGTTTTCCAATACCTACATAAGGGAATCCTAAGAATTATTCTATTCATGTAAAGGTTGTCCAAGATTTTCATGAGAGAAGTCTCATGTCAGGGTAATGTGTTCCTCATGAAAGGGTAGTTCCCTAGCAACATAAGGGTAAGTATAAAATCCTTAGGTCCTCATAAACATTGGATATTATCACATAAGGGTGCCCAAGGTTTTCCCAATGGTACATAAGGGAGGCCAAGTATGTAAGGATAAAAACTTGTTACCCTTACACAACTTGTATGAGTTGCTTATGGGTATCATTGTTGCCCAAATATTTAGTTTATTCTTCCTAAAAACTTTTGTTACATAATTTTCAATGTAATTAATGAAAATAGATCTAGAAAATGTTGTTTTTGAATATGTTAAGAAGAGATAAATTCATATATATAATTCCATGATTTTAGGAGTCTTAAAACGAGTCATGGGAGGAAATTAAATGGGATTTTTTTAATGTGATTTAATATGGGTTTTTAGGGAAACTGTCAGTGGAACTTGTATCTTTTATTCTTAAAAATCAGAGTTATTCCCTTATTCAATTTTTTCCATTTCCCTTGTGTGTCTTAAGTTTTTCCATTTATTTTTAGAGAGTCTTCTCTGAGTTATCTGTAATTAGTTTGAGTCACTCTCTTATGTTTTTTAATAGGGTCATGTGATACCTAGACCTATGTATACCCTCTCTCTTTATCTCTCCTTTGTTTTGTTATTGCATCGTGTAAAGCTTCTATTCTCTAGGAATGGGATCTGATACCTCTTCTTTATTTTATGCACATATTTGAATTAATAATACTTTATATTATTTGTTTAAATATACGTGACTAACCTTAATAATATAATATTTTTTTATATCACATGAATAACAATAATTGAAGAATTTGAAAATTCATACATGAAGAATAATCAATTGAAAACTGCAAGTAGTAAATTATTTCAAATAAGGAAATATATGAATTGAGATAGATTATAATAGTGTGTAGTTATTTAATGATTTATCTAGAATCTAGGAATCACATGATTAAACAATATATTTTATAACCTGTAAATCATCTAGTAGAGATAAGCAAGACAATTTCTTTCCTCAAATTGTTTATATTGTTTCAAAATAAAGATATAACTTGTTTCAGAATATTAAAAATTATTTCAAAAATTTTGAAAGTAGAGACTTGTAATGGGATAATATGATACATGATTTAGAATAAATAATTTTTACTAAATAAATAGATTTTTTTATTATATAAAAAAATAATAATTTTATCATAATTCTAAATTTAAAAAGCAGTAGATTAGTGTTTCTAAACAATAATCTTATAATTTACTATAGTAGAGTATTATTAATGTGTTATTACTATTTCAAGAAATTAAATATAATTTTATTTCATAGACTATGTATTTTCAAATATTTTTATTATTTCCAATACTGAACTACAAATAACATTTCCTTATATAGATAATGATGCTTTTCTTAGAAGTTGGGAATCACAAGTTAGAATATTTATATTTAATATTACTGATAATAATTTAAAAATTGGAATTTAATGATTTATCGCATTTAGTAGGTAATGATATTTGATAATTTTTAAGATTATCAGAAGAAATAAGAAATAAATAATTAATTTTTGTAGAATAATTATAATTATTCTAAAAAATACCCATGAGAGAGAAATAAATAACCGAATTCCATATTGTAAATATTATTTGATGATATCAAAATGATAACAAAATTCAATGCTACATTAATTAGTAAATTATGATTATTTTTATAATTCTGGAAACTAATATAATGAAATGGGGATTGTCACATATTAACAATGATTATTATTTCTTATTGCAGGAATTAAATGAATGATCAGGTTTGTGATGAAATGCGTTTTTATATTTCCTATTGATATTTACTAGATAGTGTGTTATCTACTTGGATTTGTTTTTGTGTTATTGTTTATCATGGTTTAATTCTTAAAATGAATAAACAACATAAAGATGAATGTTATTATTAATTAAATTAAAGAGGCATGAGTAGAATAATTATTTCTCATCTTGAAATTATTTAAACATGGAATTAATTCTTAAAGAATGTTACATTGATTGTAGATACTTCCAACTACTTATATAGGTTTCTTAAATTAGAAAACCTATGCATAATAAAATAGTTAATTCAATATAGAAATAAAATGTTTGTTTATTAAAGATAAATTTATTATCGATGAGTGAGCCCAATCCTGATTGTGGGAGGCTTGAATGCCTTAATGCTTTGGCCATATTTTCACTTGAAATTGTATTTGGAAAGAAGTAAATTTAATATGTATTTATTCTCTATGTATTTAGAGACTTTATGTGATTGATCAATGACCTTGTGTGGTTGAAATACTATATGAGTAATGGGATGGGATTCCCTAGTTTGTTAGGGTAGAATGAAGGACCAATTATGATGATGATGGTGGCATGATATGTCATTTATGATGATGATGGGGTAATGGGGTTCTAGTTAGGATGTTGATGGTGGAATGAGGTACCTATTATGATGATGCTATTTTCATGAGATGTCAGTTGTTATAATATGCATAATGGTGTGGGACACCGGGTGGTTGGGGTGAGTTCAAAGTAGGGTTTGCTCATCGATGATTGCTTATATCTTAATGATCACACGATATCCAATGAAAAATTTATATTTATATAGTGCATCATTTAAGGAGTATCTTGGGCTGAGTCCTAGAGTATCCTAATGTTTATGCAATGATAAATGGAATAATGATAGAACAAGGTTAGTTATTGATTCTTACTTTAGATAATGACATACTTGAGAATAAAAGAAATAATAAATAGTTCCATTAGAACTTATCTTGGAAGATTAAAATATTTATGCGGGAAAATAATATATAATAATATATAATAATATTAATTAATAGAAAATGAATTAATTGAAATTTAACTTGATTATTGTATGATTTTTTGATATCTAGACTTTATTAGTGGAAATTGGGTGTCCTATAAGATGATAACTTCATATGAGTCTAAGGATAGGTAGTTTCCCTTAGTGTTTTTGTGAACCATATCTATTCTACATGTTTTTTTATGAACCCCACCCATGTCAAAAGGACAACCAACAACCAGAGGTTTTGGGGGTGTTTTCACCGACATCTGAGTTGGTGAGGATACAGGTAGTTGACTACCCCATCTCCCCTGCTCTCTCTTTGGATGTAGTATTATGTGTATGTATACATGGAGGAAATTTTTCATACATATTTGTTGTGGGTATTGATGTCTTGAGGTAATTTTTCATACATGTATTTTGGATATAGTATATAAAGGGTTATTACATGTTTTCTATGTATGGGTTGTGATGGCTTGAGGGGTATTACATAATAAAAAAGTTATGGTGGATTCTAGAAAATTCTAGATACTATATGGAGGATGTGGATATGATGATATACTGCATGGGGTTCATGGTATGGTATGGTTTCCTAGGTGTTTTTATACATGATTATTATGGAATGGATGTGTGCTCATGACGTGTGAAGTTGGGACATAAGAGCGGAAAACCAGTGGGGAAGTGGTTGTAGGGTACCAATCTCTCTCTCTCTCTCTCTATATATATATATATATATATATGTTTTCAAAATTATGGTTATACTTATGTACATTATCTGGTGAGTGATCCATGGAGAGTATGATAAAATAATAATATACTATTTATGTTACAAGTTAGTTTCATTTGTTTACTCACTAGGATTTATTATGCTTCTTTTACTTTTTTTACAAGAGGTTTCAGGGAGGATCCTACTAAGTATACATGTTATTATAACCCTATGTATATATAAACTATTTTTTAGGTCAGTAGGGTTTGGTTATTGATTGAGTTAGACATTAATATTTTGAGAAGTTATTCAGGATCTGTTGGAGCTTTGTAGTTTCTTCTATGGATTAAATTTTTATTATTTTCATTTTAGTTGTAATAAATTATGCATGAAATCACATCATGTTTGGGGATTGATTATTTATTTATTATGTGAAGAAGTTTTATGGCATTTATTATCATCTTATTCCTTACTTATCAAATCTTTTTAAGGGTAATGCCTCCCATGCATGTGACTATATACCTTTAATGCTTGTTATCGACCCATGGACTATTAGAGGTTAGATTTGGGTATCATTATCTCTCTTTTTTCCATTACTGGCCTAGGTGGGGTACCTTTGGAGTGAGGGTATTATGATAGTATAATTAATCCAATCCACCTTCCTCAAAATTTAGCAAACCTTGAATAATAATAAATAAATTTGATATTCACAGTCTCGTGAATAAATATTTATTTAATATTCAAATAATGTAAAATATGGAGACTGAATATTTGTGGTTAATAAATTTTGAATAAATATTATTTTTCATACTTGATAATAATATTTATTCCAACTTTTAAATTCAAATAAAATTTAACCAAGATTAATGGATACCTTAAGTGTGTGGCCCTTTAGGCCTCTTCCTCAATGACATTAGTCATAATTTCCTAAAGTCTAATATCAGTGTCTCAAAACACATAAAATCTCTAGAGAGGAATCAATTAATGTTGCTAAGATGATAACCACATATGAATGCTCAAAGTGTAATACAATCCCTTTTCAATGATATATGAAATCAAGTATGTCGCATAATCATTTCATCATGTTCTTGATATATATTTATTTGAATTATTGAAATAAACCCATCAATATCCATGGATATGTAATTTTAGTTCAAAATTTCCATTCTAATCAAAGGTCCTGAGATATAATCTTCATTAAATTGAAGGGAAAAATCCTATACCTACTTATTCATTAATTAAATACCACACTTAACGCACCCAATATATCCTACCTCTCCATTAGCATATATTTTCATAGTTTTCATCAATAAATAAAAGTATACAACTCATGATATGAATTTATAATAATATCAAGTCTAATGATCATTATATATGTTCATATAAGTAATTAACTATGACACATAGACACGTTTAATTACTACTAGAGGGTATATGCTAATAATTTATCGTATAAGAGATTACCAATTACAAAATTCATGAGATGGAGTCTTATACACTTATGATTATCAATCTCACATTAATTAATCAAACTATGTGTCCCATCATATCATGTTATCTTGAACATAAAAAATAATTTTAAGAATATCATCATAACACTTTAAGGTTCTCATCACAGTAGAGAACTACTATAACCTTAATGTGACCAGTACTCAAAGATATTATCACATTAATATTACAGAGTAGAGAAATCAATATGTGATAATATATATATATATATTTATATTCAATACTTTGAATATAAAAGTAATATAATGTATAAAATAGTTAGTCCTAGGGAACCAATTTTAATAAACTCCCTTTTTCACTAGAGTAATCTACTAACAAATTCTAGTACTTTAGCTCCCACATGATATTCATGATTCTGTTGAGATAAATTTTTATTCAATGAATCTACCACATTATCTTCAATGGAAATTTTTTTATTTCGTATCACTTCTATGAGAAAAAATCCCTCAAGATATGATACTTCTAATGTGTGTGATTTGTCCGCTGATGAGACCATGTCTCTTTGGAAAGAGCCACCCCTATTGTATTATCACTTTATAGTGTGATATGATATTTAATCATAGTAACCATGTCAAGATATTGGATGAATTTTTGTATCCAAACTAATTATTAAGTTTCATAAAAAGACACAATATACTCAGACTGTACTATATAATTAGTGACCACCACTTTCTTTGAACTATTACAACTCACAAATCCTTTATTGAGGGTAGATACATATCCCGATTGTGATTTCATATCATCTTGATATATTTAAAAACTACAATTTTTATATCCCATTCTGACTAGATCATTATATCCTCTATAAACTAGGAATATATCATTAATATGACTCAAATATTTTGGTATTTTTAAGACTATCATCTAATAGCGGTTTCCTGGGTATGCTTGATATCTACCCACCACACTAAATGTGTTGGAAAGATCAATACTAATACATAACATGAAATACGTGACTATTCCTATCATTGATGTGTATGTGATCCTTTTAATACTCTACATTCTCTATGTGTTTTGGGACACCTTACCTTAGAGATATGTATACCATGTGACATTGATAACAATACCCTCTTGGATTACTACATACTAAATCTCTTTAGTATCTTATTAATGTATATACCATGACTTAGTGTAACTATCCTCTTGGATATTTAACGATTGATCTTGATCCTAAGAATTTATGTTTCTTAACCTAAGTCCTTCATGGATAATCATGTGTTCAACCATGTCTTAGTAGACTACAAGACTAGAATTTCATTTCTAATTCACAATATTTTACTAAAATACACTATAAGGAAAATGATCTCACTCCCACTAATCCACTTTTAGACATAAGGCTCACATTTATTCTTAATCAAACTAAATCCATTTATGGATTCATTAAAGTGAACGTTCTATGACTTGGACTCTTTATTTGATCCTTTAATGGATCTATATAACTTACATACCTTATTAGTATCTTTTTTAGTCACAGAACATTCTGGTTGTTCCATATAGATATCTTCCACAAGGCTCCTATTAAGGAAATATACTTTGAAATCCATTTTAAAAATATCATTATCATGGTAAGAATCTATGAAAATTAGAATTCTGATGGATTTTATCATTAAAAATGATGAAAATGTTTCATCATAGTAAATTTCTTGATGCTATCTAAACCATTTTGCAACCAGTATATCCTTATAGGTGCTGACTCAACCTTACATTACTAGTTTATTCTCTAATACTCATTTTCAAGCAGTGGGATTTACGTCCACTAGAATATTTACAAAAATATAGAATTGGTTTTGGTACATGGAACCCATCTCATAATTGCTGGTTTCTTTCCATCTCGTAGCTTCCATTACACTTATTAACTCCTTATCAGACATAGGTTAATTATTATAATCTAATAATGATTCACCATTCTAGATGACTAGAAAACTATATATTTATAGTTATTTAACCTCATTAATGCTATTACATAGCACTTGTGTCTATAGAACTTCTTCTTCCATGGGGATTTGTAAAATATATTCATGTTACAACTTCTATATATCTTGATCCTAGACTTTATCAAACTCTATCTCACTCCTAATATCTCTTTTATAGATGTGCTCCCTCTCAAGAAACATGGTGTGTCTTTCTAATATTTCCTTTTTATATGGGGGTAATATAGGTAATATCCCCTTATTTCATTGGGATATCCTATAAATATAATTTTTATGCATTGGGGTGTAATTTGGTTACTTGAGGAGGAATTAACAAATGCTTCACATTCCCATGCATGTAAGTTAGAAAACACATTTTCTTTCCACACGAAATTTCATATGGAACACCATTTTTTGCTTTAGTTGGAACTTGGTCATGGTGTATACCACTATCTATAATATGTACCCCCAAAATTATAATAGAAGACTTTAATGTATCATAATTTATATCATAATTTCTAACAAGGCGTGGTTCCTCCCTTCACTTACACCATTCCATTGTGTTGTATAAGGAAGAGTAAGTTGGGATAATATACCAAACTCCTATAGATAATCAATGAAATATTTTTTTAAGATATTATATTACATGTATTTATTAGTGTTTATTTATCTTCTTACCAATTTTATTATCAACTTTATTCCTGAACTCCTTGAATTTCTCAAAAGAATTTGAATTATATCCCATTAAGTAAACATATAGATATATACTAAAGTCATCAATAAAAGTTATTAAGTATGAGTATCCACCCCTTATTTCTATAAGAAATGGTCCAAATGCATATGTATTAACCAATTGAAGTATATATATGTCCCTTTCACCCTTCACTAAATGGACCTTTAGTCATTATGACTTGAAAAAAATCATACTATATACCAAGTGGTTTTATTTAAAAAAATACACATATTGATGCAATTTTTCCAAGAACTTTTCATTTACATTACTTAACCAGTAATTTCATATTTGGGTGTGACATGAGTTATGAAAACCATATTCATTATCAATTTTTAATACTTGGATTTCACATTCAGAAACATAAAGACCATTATTTATATGTTTCATACCATTACATATGATATCTTTGTAAAAGAAGAAAATTTTATTACGAAATTAAAAAACAAAACAATACATATCAAGGTTTTATACAAAAATAATGTTTTTGGTAACACTTGAAACACAATAAAATTTCTTTAATACCAATATCAATATTATTTTCAATGTGATATAGCAGTCTCTAATATCCACTGTTGTGAGTCTATATCCATTAATAGCTCATAAATACACCTAATCTCAAGAAAATATTCTAAATCTACCTGGTTCCTATAATTTTATATAAATTTTATCACAAAAAGGTGCATCTAATACCCAGTTTATAGAAATAAAAAATATTTCACTTGATAATGAATGCACATGGAGATTCCCCTTGTTTCTTTTCCATGGTGTAGTTATTATCTAGTGGATCTTATTTCCACATGGAAAACAAATAACATCTAATTCATTTGATTTACCCTTAATATTCCTCTAATTGGATGGGAGTTTTAAAGACTCCTTAGACTTGGAATTAGTCTTAAATCCTTTCACCTTTCCCTTCCTCTTATTCACCATAAGTAAAGAAGGATTCTCCCAATTCATGTCCTTATCTATCTCGAGAAGTAAGAGTAAAGATATCTAAGAGATAATTCTCAATGATTTTCATATTAAAATTCACAAAAAATCTAATGTATTTATGAAGGAGTGAAGAAAATATGAGATTAGTGCACAATTCATTGGGAAACTTAAACCCTTGAATATCTAGATGCTCAATGCAGAAAATCATCTTGACTACATGAGGTCTATCTTGGGAGACCTCTCTAATTTTTCATGTAAAGGGTGACTTAAATATCTCAAACCACTCTTATTTATCTCCCTCTTGATAAAAAATATGAATATGTTTAAGCATGATATATATATCTAGGTTCTCATGTGACTTTTAGAATTCATAAAATATAAATGATAACAAAAAACATTGGAAATATAGAATATCTTCATGTGTTTTAAGTATATATATATATATATATCTCTCTTCTTAACTTTCCTCCTTAGTCAGAAGATCAAGAACCGGGTCCTCTATCATGTAAAGATTCAGTTCCTACTACAGTACAATGCGAAAACACCTGTACCATTCCTAAAAATTACTGCTAGAAAAAATGTTGTCTTCCTCTAGTATATATCTCAAGGATATCGATGAAATTTCTATTTTTTTATAAAAAAATAAAATTATATTTAGTAATTTATCTTGATTATAAAATAATGTGATACATAATAATTTTAATTATCTTATTAATTTCACACTATTTTATGAATACCTAATAACCCTCAACATTGGACTCATAATATACCATCATATGTACATTCTAGTGGAAATGATCTATATTACTCTTCTCATAACCTAGACTAGGTCTGGGTCAATTACATGGAGGTATTTAGGAAGTTGGCCTTGAAAAATTATAGCTTATAGCTCCGTGATCCATTGAGTGGATTTCCCAATCCCGAAATCCTTATTTATATTTTCTCAACACTTTCCTCCATGTAACATCAAGTCTAGTGAGAGGTACTTATATTAATTTATACCTTTCTAATTCAACCCAAAACATTCATAAAAAATCTTAGATAAAATTAAGAGTCTTAATGAGGGTGATACCAACACTTAGTTCTATGGTTCTATTCTTAATCAAGTAATGAAAGGCTTTTTGACTTAATGTTTCCGTAAGGGATTTTGTTTATTTCTGAATAAATATTATTATTATTTATTTTACACATCCTTTTAATATTATGTGGATTTTATATAATCAATTAACTATGTTATAATAAAATTTTTACACACAATCCTTCTATTTTACTTTTTCCTGCATGTCTTGTTATCTTATTAAGTTTCTGTGATCACATTTAAAATCATATAAATATGTATCTCATAAAATAGACAACCATGAACTTTAAAAAAATAAAACAAATTAATTGACTTAATCATGAGGTTTATAATGGTGGATTTATCTATAGGATGATAAATCAATCTATAACCCTAGGATAAATATTAATTAAGCTAGGATTGATTTGAGTTAAAGCATTCCACCATCATGAGAGGACCAATTATGGATATACTCAACACTAAGAGGGGGGGGGGGGGTGAATCAGTGTTGGTAGCTTTTATCTAATTATAATTTTTTATAAATTTAACTATTAGAACTATTAGGAAATTAGTTCTATTATTATATTTTCCTTACCATATACAAGTATATGAAAATAGATAAAATATGGAACATTATATCTTTACAAGGTTCACTACTCAATAAGAGCAGCTAGTCCTTGGTGAATATGGTGATATCTAGTACACAAATTCTCTACTATAATGAGATACCAAATATAGTGGTTTGTATAGAAAATAAACCTTTTCCTCGTGTGGGTCCCTACACATTAGGAGGGGGAAGGGTAATAATCCACTCCTTGGACCAGTGATGACCTTTTTCAACTTCTATCTCCTTGTTGGTTTTTTATACTTCCTCTAAATATAGTCCTCACATGCATATTATGGAAATTTTTTACACTAAGAAATTCTTACACATATTGATAATTCTGATATATTTCACAGTTCTACTTTGTTCTCCTCTTCCTTCTTCTTCCCTTTGTCACTTTTACAACCTAAATCAAGCAACAATTCTTCTTATTTATTCACCCAGATATTTTCAATCCAATAACTTCATTTGATCTTATCCATCCAATGAAAATTAATTCAGTAAAAATTTATATAATCCTCCTTCTATACCGTGTTCATTTGAAACATTTAAATCTCAACACAAAATCAAAAAAATTAAATATCTTTACAAAAACTTTGTAAAGTTCTTAGAGTGTCTCATCTGGTACAACTTCATAACATTTCTTCCTTACAGAGAAACTTTTTATAGTTCCCCTTAACAATTTTATAGGAGCATAATGAAATATTTCATAGATTCTTCTTCTGATTTATGACATGATTTAAAAAACTTTTCTCTAATAACTTCTTTGTTATGATGAATCTGTTTTATATTCCATTTGAAATTTTATTTAACATACTTTCATAGAAGTCTTGCTCCATCTGATGGGTTTTTAGATGTTTTTTAGTTTTTCTTCATATGATGAACCCTTATAGATTATCTCTACTGCTTATATCTGATGGATTTATATAACTCTATTAGATAACTTTGTAACAATAATCCTAATGTCTTTTTAATAACTTGTTTTCGATGACATCGTTATGAGACTTCTATCCAATAAAACTATCTGAAAACCTCAACAACTTTTATCTGATAAGTTTTCATGGGAACCTCAGTCTAGTGAACATTACTCAGAAACCTATGTATGATAAATTTATATGAAAACTTTTATTTGACACCTTATCTTGTAATTGTTTGTTCGATGCCACTGCTCAAAAAATTTCATACGATGAATATCACATGGATATATCTATCTGATAACTTCATCCAGAATATTTTATCTAATTCAGATGATTAGAAACCTCATCAAGATCTGCCTGATGGTATTCATATTTTTCCTATTACTTTAAGAAACATTTTTTTGATAATTCACAAACCATTATCTATATTCTTCACAACCATTCTTCTGTTTGATAACCTTATTTGGAAACTTCTTCTCTATTTGGTGATTTTAAAAAATCTTTGATTGTTGGTATTCACACATTTTATATAACTATTTACAACATTAAGAAAACTATATTTTATCATTTGAGACCTTCTTCACTTTATATATCAATTTTTATACAAGTCCATCTGATGAAATTTTTACAACTCTTCATTTAACTCCATCCTGAATCACAACCATAAGGCATTGTGATGTTTGATCAATAAAGAAAATATCACTTATAAATAACTAATATTTTTTTGTTTAACCATTCTCTATCTGATTTGATTTACGAATATAATTATTCAAAAAAATTTCTCCTCTTCTATCTAATCGAGTTAATCCATCCACATTAGTCTGATATAACTATGAATGTTCCTTCTATGGTTTCCCAATTTTTACTCTATCCAATTAGACTTTATATATTGGTTCATTTTAATATCACTCTATCCGATGGAATAGTTTATATCCCTCTATATGATGCTGCAACATGGAAACATTTACATGGTTATCCTTATTCAACCATTAGATTTCCCTTATGCGGGTGTTGAGAATATTGATGTACCATTACATAGTGTTTGACTTGCCTTTATGCTGGTATTTACTACACTGAAACATATTTCTTTTAAGGATTGGGGTTTCTTTACATAGGTCAGAGAATGACCATTACATATCTTGGAAACCCCTATTTAATTTCCCAAATATGCTGGCCTCTATCCAATTGTCTTCACTATCTATGTATGTTCGGCTCTAGAAAATTCTTAAGGAAACTCCTTAAGAAAACTTTGTCTATTCTTCTTAACAAACTTCTTAAGAAAAATCCTTATGGAAAATTTCATAATGTTGACAAAAAATGTGCTTCTCCAACAAATATAGAACATGTTGTATACATTAAGAATAGATCTTCAATCATCATACTTTAAAATCAAAGTCTTCAAATAACTTTCTTAAGAGGATAATACTTGAGAACTTCCTTTATTATTTTATATTCCTTTTAAGCTATATTAACTTTCCTACCAGTGTTGGATACATCAACTGAACTTTACGACAATTTTTTCTTTATAACTTCATCAATATATTGAAATTAATGAAATCTTTCTATTTAATTGACAAAAATTTATATATAATAACAACCATTGAAAACTAATACAATTCACCCATAGAGTGGGATCTTCAATATCCCCCTTTTTATTGATTTTCAATACCTTTAAAGTTATTTCCAAATGAGTATGTCTATATGTGAATCTTTCTATCCCTCACCACTCAGAATTTTCTCTCCCCCACTGTTGTTTCAAACATCCTTTTATTTCACTTTATTGACACTTAATGAGAAAAAAATAAAAATTTCATCAGAAAATTTCATCATACCATTATTAAAAAACATGATATACATCATTTACCTCTAGTTCTACATGATCCATGCTCTATGAGAAAACAATATGATTTTATCTAGAGAATAAATCTATCCCTAACAAACCAATCTTCATTCCTCATGGAATAAGAACTCTTAAGCTTATATTCAAGGTTTATACACTTTTATTCTAGGATGAAGATACTAAATGAGATATAAAAATTTTATAATAATAATCAACTTGAAACTCCTATAATTACTTCAACAAAAAGAATAAAAACATTCAAGAGTAGCAAGAAGGATAAACAACCATTAATCATTTTCATACTTCCACTTTTCTTATGTCATTGATTAATTTAATCTCTCTATATTTTGTTTTAGTTTTTTATTTTTAGTAACCAATGATGAGATATTAATAAATGAATACATTTCTAATGACATGATCTATAAGAACTTTTTAGAATAATCTGATTTTTTTATGAGATAAAAATTATGGTAGCAAATGAAAATTTCCTTAAATGCTTATTACTCAATGATATTTTTATTATGATATTAATAATGATAAAACTATTCAATATACATGATTTTAAAACTTCATGTTGAGAAATTACCAAAATGGATATTTTCTTATAAGGATTTCCAGAAAATATTTCACACATTCACCAGGGATTATCCTTTTATAAAATCTTTAATAAACTATAGGAAACATTCTATGATGGAAAATTACTTAATGAATTCTACACTAGGTTGAAATCCATTTTATTTTCTTAGGCTCTCCCCCTGAGATTATAACTCACCTTCAATTCCCAATTTTTAAATAGAAAATGTAAAACATAAATGTTAAGGGAATAGGGAAATTATTCCTTGCTTCTTAATTCCAAAAACAAGGTTGAGATAATTTTATCAACCATGTTGCTCCATTTTCTACACTCTTCATTCTTGAACATCTGAACTTAAATTCTGATTAGGTAAATGTGGATATTATTACTTCTTTAATTTATTTGTGTGTGGAACTTATTTATTAAAGATATTTTAAATCACCTATACTACCTGGTATAAAATTCATCTTCTTGGATTTAGAATCCAAGGTCTTATCACCTTTCCTACGTAACAACTACTTGGGATAATTTTTTTCATAACATTATTCTTCTTAATTACCAATAATTCTTCTTCTTTATTATCCAACTTCTATGGTCTTATTTTCTTAGAATATTTTTATAAATATTTATATGACCATTAACTAACCTTGTGATCATAATATTTCCAAAAATAACATATATTTTTAAACTTTCCAAAACTACTGAAAGTTTTCAGATTTCCCTAACTCTGTAGATTTTTCTTCTTTATCTTTGACTTTATCCCCCTATGCATGGGATTAATTTATGATTTATGATTTAGAATATTGTGCCAAAAATCCAACGAAAAATTACCAAATCTACTAAAACACTAAAATTGACCAAAAAAACTTGATATTATTATATTTTATGTATAAAGTTTTTGGGCCTTCATCATAAATTGTTGGGATCTTTATAGGGAACCATATTCCACATTATTTTTCTTATCCACCTTAAAAATGGTGGTAGGATTCTTTTCTTATTTATTCATCCATTCTTGGGAAGATTTTTTTTCAATCCCACATTTTTATAAAAATAGATTTAAAAACATTATTACATGATAGTATGGATGTCACAATCAGATTTTCAATTCCATGCTTTGGTTCAAATCCTCTTTTGATTCTTAGATTTCTCTTGGTTTCTGGGTGTTCTGAGTTTGAAGTTTTGGTTTCTCTTGTGTTTTTGATGTATGACCTTGGTCTTGGGGGTATTTTATGGTACTTATCCTCTTTTTTTTTTAAATTAATGGCATGAGTTTGTGTTTTGGAGTTGGTTTAGTGGAAGTCCTAGTGGAACCACTTGTGGGGTAAGTTGTTGAGGTGGTTTGTACGCACATGTTGGATGAGTTTTGGGGGGAAGAGAGTTTTTTGTTTCAGGAATTTTTCTCCCCTATAATTGTCCTATCACTCCCCTTAGGTTTTCCCCTTGGAGACCTATTAAATTTGAGGAGAATGGTATGGTTTTGGGTGGACAAAATAGGCTGCACGGTTTGGTCGCACGGTTTACTAAACTATGCAGCCAAACCGTTCAAGGTGTCCAGGTCATTAAAAATATTTTTGAAATTCCAATTTTTCCCTCCTATAAATAAACCTAATCTTCCCTATTATTCCTCATTTCATGACCTACCTCTATATACACCCTCCAAGGTCTCTCACCCTCCAATGGAACTCAATTTTGAAGGGATATTTGATGGGTGAAACTTCAAAATCATGCAATGTGTAAGAATTTCTTGATGAGTTAGCATGCTCGATTTAATTATTTTGAATGTTCCTTATATGTTGTGCATTGTGTGAAAACCATTTTTTATGGAGTTTTATAAGTGGTTAATTTTATAGCTGCACTTTTGTTTCAAATTGGGTGTTTTCCATGTGTAAATCTTGTGGTAATATTTGGGTTTATTTTATAACACTTGAGAGTGGTTTAATAAATGTTTCTAGGTCTGAAAATTCTATTTGGATTGTTATTGGTGTGATTTTGGCCTGGAAAGAGGGTTTTAAAATGGGTTTTGTGCGCAAAACATGGTTATACCCCTTGGGATTGTTTTATGAAAATTGAAAATGATTTATTGAGTTAAAAAAAGTGGGAAAAGGATGTACATGTATTGTTTTGGTGAGTGTATTCACCTAAGATGGGTTTTTTAAAGTTAAAGTGGTGATTTAAGTTGTCAAACATTTTTATAATGTTTATTAACATTCTAAAATGTTTTATCAAATTGCAAGAAAGGCGCCAAACACATTTGTGGGCTGTTTTGTGTGAGTATGATGTGAACAATGAATTTTGGTTGTGAAAGGAGTATTGTGTGACATGTGTGTGGGATGTTTCGTGGGTGTGTGATGTGGAAGTGGTATTTGAATGTGAAAATTATATTTCATGGCTTGTTGAATTTGTTTGAGCATAAGAGGGAAACCTAGGTATCTAGGTGGGTGGATGTGTACTAGTGTTCTAGTGATCCCGTGGGGTTTGTCCCCAGTTTCACATAAAAAGTTTGTTGATGAAAACACTAACTAAACTATGATGATGATGATGATGATGTGGGACCACTAGGTTTTAGGTATGATCCCTACTAATGGATTGTGTTCACAAGAACAAATATTAGTTTGGTTACTTTCACTAAGATATGAGGTACCTGTGACCCACAATGAGCTAGTACCTAGGGGTTATTTCTCATTGCTTACGCTCATTAGATACTTTATGCTTACCATCGGTATACGGTATGTTTGGATGGAAATTAAGTAGCTTTTTCATTCTTTTTAAATTTTTTGATTCTTTAAAGTAGCCCACTTGAAAACTGTTTTTATTTGAAGTTGCATCTCTTTAAAATTCTTAATATCACTTCATGTTTTTGAAAACTTGCAAGATTTTCTTCTTTGAATGGTTATAAAATGAAATCCTTTAGTGGTGGAATACTACTGAGATTTGGATCACACCTTAATTACACCTTTGGGTGTAAGTAGAATTGATTATTTTTGTCACAGTTTTGGGTATAACTTTTGTGCCAATGGTTCAGGTGCTAGCGGTCCTTCGTGATGTAGTGTCGTGGAGATGGATTGAGGGCGGTTCCTCTTGACATGAGAAGGTTCTTGGGATGTCCCTTGGGGTTTGATCCCTTTTTTTAGTCTTTGAGTATTGTTTTAAATTTCATAATTAAATTCTGAATTTTTGTAAAAGATGGTTTGTTTTAAAAAATCTAGATTTGTTATATTGCCCGAATGGCCTGAAGGCCTTCATTTTTATTGATTTATGACAACCCCCCTTTTAAGGGTTGAGGGGGAACCCTTACAAGGCCCGTAGGATTAAATATTACTTGACCCATAGTATTAGGATATTACATGACCAGAAGTTCTTATGGAATTCAACCAGACTATCTACAAGGAACTGCCCCTCCCCAGTATCTACATCTTGATAGTAGCTCTCCACCTTCGCATGGCCGTTCAGATAGGATTACTCTGCAATCACTCGCTGGTACCGATGTTATATCCATACCCTCTCATTTTGACAAATCAATTTGGCTCTGCTCTGTTGAGTGCACCTGCTCTGAATCCTCTTCTGGGGATGCTCTTTTTTTTGTAGAGTCTGTCAGGGGAAACTACATGTGGGCCAAAATCCTTGAGGTGGCCTAAAGGCCTTAAAGGTGGCCCGAAAGCCCTACTAACTTTAAGGAATGGGTGGAATGAAATCCTTAAGGACTCCATGCCCAAACAGGTATCCCAAGGTGAATAGTTCCAGCTGCTACAGTACTAAACAGTACCTGCTACAGTACCCACACAATATACAGTTCTGCTACAGTATCTGTACAGTGTACAGTCTGCTACAATACTGCATAGTTTATATTTCTACTATAGTTCTTGCTACAATACCCCTATAAATATTCCTACACCTGGTTTTGAACCGAGGTCTCATGGATGCACTTAAGGATACCTCACCAACTGGGCTGAGGCTTATGTGCCCAGATTTTTTATATTGGATTTGTTTGTTGCTTTATGTGTATGAACTCAGGTAAATCATTCCCAAATTTCATGTTATGATACCCGAGAACTTGTTCCATCCCATGGGGATTGGGAACACCCTTCAGGCCTTGTCAGGGGCTGGGTTTGGTGCCTATTTTGAGGGCGACCAGATTTGGTTCGTGACAAAATGGTATCAGAGGAGATTCACTCTCTTTGGGTCATGTTATTTGGGGAAGAGTCAGGATAGTTTGGAGCTAGTATTGTCAGGGAATGACATTATAACTATAGGTAGTGTGCCTAGCTAGCATACCTCATGAAATGATTCAAGTCACTAGGGGAAGTAGAGTTTTATCTGAGTCCTTTGGTTCTCTTGGTTTGATAACGATTAGGGGAAATGAAAAGAGAGTTGGGTTAATGGTCTGAGTGATCTCGTAGGGTCTAGAAACCCATGTGAAGCCTAGGGTATTTCCCTAGGACACTCTTTTTATTGGTTAAGTGATTAGCGTATGACTTCCAACCATATGACCATGTCACCCATCAAAACTAGTTTCCTCTCGCATTGTCTTGTGTCCTTTAGTTTTCGAATCTTGGATGTTTGGTTTTAAAGCAAAAATGACATGGTTTAAAGAAGTGTAATGTTTTTGTAAAAAGATTTTATAATAAAGAGGGAATGGCTTGATTTGTAAAATGGTGGAAATGAATTTTCAAAATTTTTCTAAAATGGTAAATGGTATATTTAAACTCTTTTAAAAGTATAAATTATGTTAAAGAGGTTTTTGAAAATATATTTCAAATAAAATTTTCTGAACTATTAAAAATTGTTTCAAATGGAATAAAGTATTTCAGAATTTATGTGTGAAGTTTGAAGATGGATTTTGATTTGGTAACTAATAATAATTTGAAAAGTTTTATGAAATTTTAGAACCTTGTTTTGAAATGAGAAGATTTTAATTCTTAATTAAATGGCGATTTATGAAATGGATTTTATCAGGAAATTATAGGTGGTTTGAAATAGGTTTAAATGTTTTGAAATTAATGCATTTGAATTGAAATTTAGTTTTTATTAAATGATTGGCGATCTTTTGAAAAGTTTTACGAATCATTGGAGCCCTGTTTTAAATAATAAGAGATGAGTTTTTCAATGAATGGGTGTTGACCAAATAGTGTTTGTCATAAAACCATTAGTATTTTGAAATGGGATGAGATGTTTTGAAATTAATGTGTATGACTTGAAAGTGAGTTCTTATTTGATTGATTGGGCCTTTCAATATTTTTTTTGTAATATGTTAATTGGGATTTTTATTTCTTGGTTAGTAGTATTGAGAAAAAAAGTAAGTATTGGTTGACTATTAATGTTTTGAAAAGTGGAAATATTTTTTTAAACTTTGGTATTTCCATGGGAGACCACATGTATGGGGTTACATGGGATGATGGATGGTTAATGGAATGGTTGGATGAGTTCCGAGATGGATACAAGGAGGGTTCCTGGTGTGGTACGAAAACATGCATGTGTAAGGCCCATGGGGTACCATTGGTGGATACAATAACCACCAAACTGTTTATTTTGAAATAGATGATTTTAAAGGAAAACGTGATGTATTGATGACTAGTTTGGGATGCTGTATCTTATGTGTTTTTAGAAATGTTATTTTTGTGGGATGCTTTGAGTCCAAGAACCCCTCTTGTTTGAATGGTGTTTTGGGTTTGTGTTTGGTCGGTAAGTTGGGTTGAAGGGATGGTTATAGGTCTCTTTTGAGAAAAATTTGGGAAGCCTTTACGGTGGTTACCCTCATGTGTTCAGTTCTGTTTTATGGAACATTTTGACTAATGGACCAGCTTGGTTGGGTTCTTGGGTTCTCTCATTGGATATGGTATTCCCCCATTATGAGTTAATGTATGACTGAAGTGCAACCCAGATTGTTTCTCCTTTGTAAGGTCCTCCAATTGATATATAAAAAGAACCATTTTCTCAAGCTTTGAAGATTGATTTTACACCACTTCCTTTCTTGGTTTTTTGAATATTCTAGTGGTGGGAGAGTGCTCGTGGAAGGTTGAAAGAGACCTTAATTTTTTAGTTACCTGAGTCGTTAAAGGTGATAATAGTTTGGGTTTGTTAGTGTTGGATGTTCTCTAAGAGGGACTCAGGGTCCTTCTCCAGTCACTTCGAAGAGAGGGATGATGTTAATCCACCATTGTGGAAAATCTGGTCAAGATAGGCTATTGTGGCTATTTTTTGGAATTGTGTATTTTTTAGGACTTAGAAGAATATCCCTTTCCTTATCTTGTTTATATCAGTCGCAATTTTCATGTTCAGTGATGCCTTATAATGTCACGTGATAGTTTGGTTGTAAAGGTGAAGGTTTTGTAATCATATGAGAGTATTTATTATATTGGGAGTATGTATCCCATTGAAAAACTTCAAAATCATCTATTTTAGAGGAAGGTGTTTATATATGTCCTTTCCTTATGTTGTTTCTCACCTGAAGATACAAGGTGTGATGTGTGTGAATCTTCTAAGCCCTTTTTTAGTGAAATGTCGGGTTATGGTAAAGTATGTTTGGAATCTGTTATGTCTTGGTGAACCAATCAGGGATCAGGGTATAGTTTTCATGTCACTGAAAGGAGAAGTTCCATTTGGGGGGTTTCCAAAGCCTAACTGCGAGGTCGAAGATGCTTCAATCATTTGATATCTAGCCATAGTTCTTGGGGTAAATATAGCGCATAGTTAGGAGAAATCGTAGGGTTGTTGAAACCCTTGAACAAAGTCCTATCCTTAGTATGAAATATGGGAATATTTTAAACCTATGGTGTTGTCATCTTTCTTTTGTTGTTCCCGTTCGATGGGAATAGGTGGGAAGACCTTGTTTCCATGTTATCACCCAATTTCATTCCTTCCCCCTTTTTTTCCATTTAGTTTTTGGATAAAGGTTTGAGATTTGGATAGATAGGTTGAGCACATGGTTATTAGTAGCCATTCCCCAGAAAACTGTGTAGATAGAAGGATCCCCACAGTTAGCGCATTGTTTCCAAAACCGTGCAGACTAACCATGCATCCATCCCAACTTTTAAATTTTGGGGTCATTTTGTGCCGGCCCATAGTGGTTAGTTAATATGGTTTGTTATTATGTTGGGGAGCCCCAATATGAGTCTTATTTAAGTTATTTTTGAAGTTTATAATGGAATTCTACCCCTTGTACTAGGAAGTGTGTTCGGGCCTCCCCCTATTAGTGTCCTGATTCTGTATTGGGAAAATTGAAAGTTGTCTCTTATGGTGGAGAGCCTATTTGTGTCTCACCATACTTGTATCTCATATTTGTCCTTGGTCTTGTCTTGGTGGTAGGTAGTCTCATTCAGATCTATCTAACTACCAACATATTCTTTGGGTTAACGTGGGGATTGGAGAGTTCCCAACAGTTTAGTTAAAGTAAGGTAAGTGTAACCTAGTTTTGATGTTGTTGTTAATTTGGGTAAATTTATTGAATCTTGTTTGGATATATTTGGAGGAGTTTACTTTTGGGATAAAGTCTGAATGTTCTTGATTTTTTCAAGAAGGTGGTGTATGTTTTGGTTTGTGAGATTATTCTTTCTTTAATTGATCGCTGGAGGTGTTTTGGCCTTTCAGGGGTGGATGAAACTTGACAAGGGAGTCAATATTGGTTTATTAGTTGGGTTTGGTTTTTTCTTTCAGACTTGATGTGGATTTTTGGGGGTGGAAAGATTTATGGTGGGGAGAATTTCCACACCCCAATTTTCAATTCCATGCTTTGTTTCAAATCCACTTTTTGTTCTTAGCTTTCTCTTAGTTTTCAGGTGTTATGGGTTTGAAATTTTGGTGTCTCTTGTGTTCTTGATATATGACATTGGTCTTGGGGGTATTGGATAGTAATTTTCCTCATATTTTTTCAAAGGTATGGTATGAGGTTATGGTGTTTTGGAGTTTTTTAGTGGCACTCATAGTGGCACCACTTGTGGGGTAAGTTGTTGAGGTGGTTTGTAACCATTAGTTGGATGAGTTTTGGGGTGAAGAGAGTGATTTGTTTTGGGAAAGTTTCTCCCCTATCCTTGGCCTATCTTTCCCCATAGGTTTACCCCTTGTAGAGCCATGAAATTGGAGGATAATGGCATGGTTTTGGGTGTCCAGAACATGCCACACGGTTTGGACACATGGTTTACTAAGCCATGCAGCCAAACCGTGCAAGGTGTCCAAGTCATTAAAAATATTTTTGAAATTACAATTTTTCCCTCCTTTAAATAAACCTAATATACTCCATTATTTTCCATTTAGTTTCCTACCTCCATGAACAGCCTCCAAGGTCTCTCACTCTCCCTTGGAACTCAATTTTGAAGGAATATTTGATTAGGGAAACATAAAAATCATGCAAGTATGTCTTTATCTCTTTTATTTCTTCCCTTTATTTAGGGTTTCTTTCAACCTTTCATGAAGTTATAAAATTTCTAGAATCTAGGGTTCATACCTAGGGTTTGTCTTTGAGTTTCTTGGTATAATCTTGAGGTTTTAGGTTTCTTTTTCACTTCCTTGTGGTGCGGCGGTGGTGCGGTTGATGTTTCACACTAAGATTTGAGGGTTTTGACAATTTTGGTAAGTGATTACATGTGTAAGAATTTCTTGATGAGTTATCATGCTTGATTTAATTATTTTAATGTTCCTTATATGCTTTTAATTGTGCTAAAACAATTTTTTATGGAGTTTGTTAATCGATTAATTTTATAGTTTCACTTTTGTTTAAAATTGGATGTTTTCCATGTGTAACTCTTGTGGTAATATATGGGTTTATTTTATAACACTTGAGAGTGGTTTAATAAATGTTTCTATGGATTCAAATTCTTTTTTGTATTGGTATTGGTGTTATTTTGGCCTCAAAAGAAGGTTTTGAAATGGGTTTTGTGTGGAAAACATGGTTAAACCCCGTGTGATTAATTTATGAAAATTGTAAATGATTTATTGAGTTAAACAAAGCAGGAAAAGGATGTACATGCACTGTTTTGGTGAGTTTGTTCACCTAAGATGTGTTTTTGAAAGGTAAAGTGGTGATTTAAGAAATCAAAAATTTTTAGAATGTTTATTAACTTGCTAAAATGTTTTATCAAATTGAAATAAAGGTGCGAAACACATTTGTGGGCTGTTTTGTGCGAGTATGATGTGAAAAATGAATTTTGGTTGCGAAAGGAGTATTGTGTGACATGTGTGTGGGCTATTTGGTGGGTGTGTGATGTGGAATTAGTATTTTCATGTGAAAATTATATTTCATGGCTTGTTGAACTTTTTTGACCACAAGAGGGAAACCCAGGTATATAGGTTAGTGGTCATGTACTATTATGCTAGTGATATCGTGGGGTTTGGCCCCAGTTCCACGTAGCAAGTTTGATGATGGAAACACTAACTAAACTATTATAATGATGATGATGTTGGGGGACCACTTGGTTATGGGTATGATCCCTACTAATGGCTCATGTTCACAAGAATAGATATTAGTTTGGTTACTTTAACTGATATATGAGGTACCTGGGACTCATAGCGAGCAAGTGCCTAGGGGTTATTTCCCATTTCTTGTGATCATTAGATACTTTATGATTACCATTGGTATATGGTATTTTTGGATGTAAAATTAAGTATCTTTTTCATTCTTTTTAAATTTTTTGATTTATTAAAGTATCCTACTTGAAAAATGTTTTTATTTGAAGTTGCATATCTTTAAAATTCTTAAAAGCAATTCATGTTTATGAAAACTTGCAGGATTTTCATCTTTGAATGTTTATCACATGGAATCCTTTAGTGGTGAAATACCACTGGGCTTTGTCTCACACCCTACTTACACCTTTGGGTGTTAGTAGACTTGGTTATATTTTTTGTAGGTTTGGGTACAATTTTTGTGCCATTGGTTCGGGTTCTAGTGGTCCTTCGTGATACAGTGTTGTGGAGATGGCTTGAGGGAGGTGCCTCTTTCCATGAAGAGGTTCTTGGGATGTAACTTGGGTTTTGTTCCCTTTTTTAGTCTTTGAGTATTGTTTTAAATTGTGTAATTAAATTCTGAATTTTTGTAAAAGAGGGTTTCTTTTGAGAAATCTATATTTGTTATATTGGATTTGTTTGTTTCTTTATGTTTATGAACTCGGGTAAATCATTACCAAATTTTATTTTATGATACCCAGGCACTTGTGACAACCCGTGGGGATTGGGAACACCCTTTGGGACTTGTCTTGTGATAGTTTTGGTGTCGATTTTGAGGGCGACTAGATTCAGTTTGTGACAATGGATGGTAGCTTCTTGAGATAGATCATTAAATGCATTCCTGATCTTCTTATCAAATATTGGAGGTATTTTATCCTTAGAATATTCCAATGATAATTTTATACCAGTAAAAATTTTTTACTTCTTTTTTAATGTATCAATATGTGTCTTCTCAAAATTGGCCAAATGAACTTCCAATTATAGATATCTCATATTAAGGATGCTTTTGTGATATTCAATCATAAACACTTTCTCTTCATAAACCTTCTTAATTCTTTCTATTTCCTCTTCATTTGGCATATCTTTATTTATAACAAAGATCCCAGTTCCTTGATTTTCTTGGATTTTACTTCAAATTGAAAATATAACATCAATGTTATTTTTCAAATTTTATTAATGTGTATGGATATTTTATTCTAGAGTGTTATTGAATCCATATTTCTATTCAAATTATTTTAGAAATTTGCTTTCAAATTTTTAGTAACTTATTTAAAGATCCACCCATATTTCCTCAAAGGATCCAACCAATCATGAGAGATTTATACCCTCTATAAATTTTCCCTGAAAATCCTTCTCCATGTTTTCTACTTCTTTCTCTATCTGGGTGATCTCTTCCTAAATACTTTGAAATACATCACAAACAAGAGAGAATATTTCTTTAGGAAAATAATAAAAAATATATTCCAATCTATGAAATAATATATCTTGAGAAGTTATATATTTATCATTATTACCACTTATGCTAGGATCTTCTTCTTAAGGACAATTTATACAAGAATTTTCACATATCTCAAGATCAATTGACATTCTTAATTCACTTCAGGTATGCATATTTTTATTCTCCTTGGTAGAAAATTAAGCCACCTGTTCATTACTATCCAAGACTGATGTATCATATTTTTCATTATAGAAAAGAGAAAATGATACTTCCTCTCCATTATAAAAGAGGTATAACTTGTTCACCTTTCTTTTATCTTTAATTCTCCTTTTCATTTTAGTATTGGTAGAAATATAATTATTCTTAGATATAATTGAATCTTCCCCAAATACTGCACTTCATTTTCAATTTAGGAAAGAAATTCAAATATTTAAAAGAGAATAACTACAACATAGAGAATCCAATAGAGGAAATCCTTCCCTTTAATAACAATTGAGAGGACCACTTTGGGATGTGCTCAACATTGATATGGGTGTGAATTGGTGTTGGGAACTTTTATCCAATTATACATTTTTATCCCTTTAGCTCTTAGAACTATTAGGAACTCAATTCTATTAGTTTATTTTCTATATCATATGTAAATATATGAAAGTTTATAAAACATGGAAAATAATATTTTTAAATGTTTCACTACTCAATAAGAGTAGCTAGTCCTTGTTTTATATGGTGATGACCAATACACAGATTCTACAATATAATGAGATACTAGATACAATAGTTTTTTAGAAAACAATCCTTAGCCGAGTGTGGGTCTCTACACTTCGGGAGGGGTAATGGAAATAATCCACTACCTGGGTTGCTGGTGACCTTGTCCAACTTGAAGCACCTCACTGGTTCTTATGCTACCTCTAAAAGAAATCTTCACCTTCTTCTTAAGGTACTTTGCAACACCGAGAAAGTATCCCACTCATTGATACTTCTGATATGTGTTATAGTACTATTTTGTTCTACTCTTCCACCTTCATCTTTTTGTTACATACATAGTAGTGGAAAAGTAACTTTATTTCTTCATTGTTCATTCAAAGATTATTTTTCTAATAAATTCATTTTATCTTATTTGTTCGAATATGATTCATTTAGTGATAGTTTTTCTAATCCTTCTTATTCACCCTATTTTTTCAATACCAAATGAAAAATATATCTGTGTAGTATCTAGATAAACCTTTATTCCTATTGATCATCTGATAACTTTTATTTTGGTGATGATATTCTCAATAATTGTTCATCTAATATGTCATATTTATTTCTTTGTTTGATGCTTTAGTTTTATCTGGTTCTTTAACTCCTTCAGTTACACATTTCTTAGTATGATTCTTCTTTTCTCAAAAATTTAATCTAATTGAGAATAGATATCAGGTTTCATGGATGATACCTAATTACATTTAAAATTATTTAGTACTTTAGGCCCTTCACATGTGAACTGTGTTCCACACACCAATCATACGGTTCCTAAACCCTTTTTATATAGGTGTGATTCCATAGAAAATCATGAGAACTCAAACATATTTTCCTTCCCATCTCAAACTTTAATTTAAAACTTTCAACTCAATTTAATTACACTGGAATTATTTCTCAAACATTCTCTAACATTTGATTTGATAAAAATATTAATCAAATTCCTTTGAATTTTACATAATAAAAAACTTCCCTTCATAATTTTTTAAATGTTGAAAGCTTAGCACAACATCAGCAGAATTAAATATCTTTATGAAAACTTCCTAAAGTTATCCAAACACTCCATTCGTTACAAATTCATTACATGTTTTCCATTCAATAAAACCGTGTATGGTGTTCCTTTATAATTTTATAAGCACATCATGAAATATTTCACAATATTTTTCCTTCGACCGATGAAATTATTCAAAAAATTTTTATCTAATAACTAATTTTTTCCTAGAACTCTGTTTAATATTGACGTTTAAAGTTTATTTAGAAAACTTTTGTAGGGGTCTTCCTCCATCCGATGGGTTCTAAGATGTTTGTTAGTTTTCCTCCATTCGATGAACTCTTAGAAGTCAGATCAACTGCCTCTATTTTATAGATTCATAGAACTCTGTCAGATGACTTTGTAATACTCAGATTGATGTTTTTGTAATAATTTTTTTATGATTACATCACTCTAAGACTTATGTCCAATGAAACTATTTATAAACCTTAACAACTTCTATCCAATCATCTTTCTTGGAAACTTAAGTCCGATAAATGTTACTCAGAAACCTATTCTTAATAATTTCATACTAAAACTTATATCTAATGCCTTATCTCAAAATCATCTCTCTGATTCCTTTTCTCAAAAACTTTCATGTGATGAACATCAAATTGAAATATATATCAGATAACTTCACACGGAAACATTTTTCTGATTTGGATAATTGAAAACATCATCAAACTATATCTGATTCTCTTCATATTTTTCCTATGACTTTGTTATGAAATATTTGTTTGATCAGTCTGAAACCTTTATCAACATTCTTGAAAAACATTCTTCTATCTGATAACCTTTTTGGAAAATTATTCTCTTTCCAATGATTCAGAAACTTTTCTTTCAATGATTATCACACATTTTCTCTAATTATTGTATTCATTAGTAAACTTTTTTTGATCATTTGAGAATTTATTCACTTAATATATCGATCTTTTTTACAAGTCCTTTTAATGGAATTTTAATAAATCTTAATTTAATTCTAGATTGAATCAAAACCATAAGTAGTTGTGATGTTTGGTCAATAGAAAACATATTAGTTAGAAACAAATGATATTTTTTTATCTGATCACTCTCTATCTGATGTGATTTGTAAATATAATCAGTCAAAAAAATTTCTCCTCTTATCATAAGACTAATTCCATCCATTCACATTAGTCTGATATAACTATGAACATTCTTTCATTGGTTTCCCAAATTTTACTCTATCCAATTGGGCATTATATATTGGTTCATCAGATGAAAAATATTTTCTATAGAATATTTTGGAACACTCCATATAATGGTGAAACTTGGAAACCCTTACATAGATACCCTTACACAACTATCATATTACCCTTATGTGGGTGTTGGGAATCATGGTATACCTTTATGTAGTGCTCAAATTTCGTTTATGATGGTCTTTAATACCTTGAATCAAGTTCCTTTTAAGAACCAGGGTTAATTTATGCATGTATGGGCATAAAATTTACATAACATGGAAACCCTCATCTAATTTTCTTAGTCTACTAGTCTCTATCTAGTCATCTTCACTATCTCCATCCATTTAGCTTCAAAAACTTCTTAAGGAAACTTTGTCTATTATTCTTAGAAAAATTCTTAATGAATCTTCCTTAATATTTATAACAAATGTTCTTATCCAAAAAATATAACATATATTGTAGACATTAAGAATGAATCATAAATCATCATAATTTAAACTCAAAGTATTTAATGAACTTTCTTAAGAGAATAAGACTTTTGAACTTTCTTTCTCTCTTCATCTCCCAACCAAGAAATAATAACTTTGTACTTGGATTGGATATTCCAATAAAACTTTCTAAGAACTTTTTATTTATAAATTCTTTAACATATTGAAATAAATGAAGTATTTCTATTTCATTGATGACCATATAAAACCAATAACAACCACTGACAACAAATAAAACTCACACACAGAGCATAAACTTCACATAAACCTTATTATATTCTCAATTGGTTTCACCTCATTTTGTGTTCAAGATCACCTCCTCTCATTGGAGCTCCATCCTTTACATATTTTTTACTCAAATAATATTGATGGGAGCTATAAGTGTGTGATAAATAAATTGAACTATGGAAACTAAGGACCTACATAATAATGGTGGGAGGGATGACTCTCAGTAAATCATGTTTAATTTAATAAAACTTTATCACATATAAAAGCCATGAAATAATTTTAAATTAAATAGAATTCCAATGCATACATTGTTTGGTCAAGATCATGATCAGTCGCATATATGTAATGGAATCACATTCATACATTCTATAATTCATTTCAAATCTCTCTATTAATCAAGATAAATTTTTATTGAATTAATAATTAATGGAACTATTAATTAATTAATTATTTATATGAATCATTAGTCCAAGTAGTCGTAGAGATACCTGATATTCTCATCCTTTATAATTTTGAGTAAATTAAAGAAATTATTTTTTATTAAACTTACTCATGTATGTGGTGTGTACTCAGAGGAAACATAGTGTATAGCCACTCTAACTACATGGTGTTTTGGTCGATCCTTATCTTATACTATGTATTCACACAACATGTAACATACACAGTGTGGTTCATATTAAATGGCATGTAGTCCCTTATGTCAAGGAAAGTTGTTAACTTGGTGTGTATGACCAACAATACACATTAATATATATGATGTTTACCTCTATTAATTCATGTGTGAATTTCATGATGTGTATAAGGATCATATATGATGTGTAGTTATGAAATAATATGAAAATTCATTAGAAATTTAATTTTCTATAAACCCCTATCACATGGTGTGCACACCAGCTACATTCCATGTAGTTTTATTTGATGTCACGATTAATTTTCATCTTGTTTAATTAAATTAAATGGTTTATAGCCTATATTAGCATGTAATACATTTAAATAGGTACAAATTACACAAGGTGTACACTATAAACAAGGTGTATACTTATTTTTTATCCATTCCACATTACACGCCTAGAAATTCAGTGTGTAATCCATATGAAATAACACCACATTTGATGGCATGTGCACTGATTATATATTGTGTAATGAAAATTGGTCCATGTCACCCGACTTCCATTCAACACATGATGTATTAATTAAACACTTCAAATGGTGACCACACGACCACCTCATTGTGTGGTGTTACATGATGTGTACGTCAGTCACATACCGTGTAACCTTGAAAATCGTGTTCCACCTTGGTGGTCAATACATGATGCAATTATACATCATGCAATGAACCCTCACATGACTAGCCACGATTGGTGTAACCGCATAGTCATGTGGTTGAGTAAGACTACATGATGTGTAATTAGGTTACATATGGTGTAATCTGGTTGTGAAATTAAGATCTCTAAAACCACTGGATGGTATCTCCATGTGCTCTTCACTTGTTCTTAGCCTATTATTGGTTATATGATAGTGAAAAAACTTTTTATATTGACTGAGTGGATTAAAAATGAAAAATGAAATAAAACAAAACAAAATAATAACAATACTGATAAATAAAATTAAAGAACTATAAATTTTAACATGACTGATTTGATACTACTTGAAGGTTCCAAACCCATTGGAAGATTGTCGGGCCCATTTCCAATGATGGGTTTTAATTAGATATAACATATAATCTCAAATAATCTGAAAAATATCATCATATATAATGAATATAACTGATGAAACTAGATGAAATGAATCCCAAAACATAGATATGATTTTCCATATTAAATTTATAATTAATTTAATAACAATAATCTCCTTAGTCTTGAGATTATTCCTTTAATGAATATTTTAATTTTTTAAACCTCTTTTGAGTTATGCCACTATTGTGATAAGAGGATCCAAAGTATAATCCCTTTAGTAGTGATCCAAACATGATCTGTATTGGGAGGAGCCTTAGAATTCCTCTAGTAGTGATCCAAAGTTGAATCCCTCTAGAAACACAATCCTTTGGGTTGGAGGATTGTCTCATTGTTATCTCGATATTAAGAGAGAATATAGTAGATAAATTCTCTCAGTCTTGGGAGGAACCTTAGAGATATTCTTCATTGATAGAATTATCCCGAGAGAGGATTCAATGTGCATAACATAAATGTTTTTTCACACTCTAAAATGATAAAAGTGGGTATATATAGATCTAGGGTTTAATATTAACAACTATACAAAGGCCCTTAATCAAATAATAAACCTAATATATTACCTATTCAAAATAATAATAATAATAATAATAATAATAATAATATATAATGGCACACTCTAACTTTCACAAATAAATATCATTTCATTAAATAAATAACTCCTTATTTATTTAAATGACACTTAATAATTATATCATTTTTGTTATTGGGTGTATAATTTGGCCCATCCACCTTCCTTGACATTTAAAAAACTTTGAATAATAATTAATAAATAATATTTATTTTATAAATAAATTTATATCATATACAGGGTCTTATGAATACATAATTATTTAATATTAAAATCATGTAAAATAGGATGGATTAATATTTGTGAGAAATAAATTTTTAATAAATATTATTCTTCAGATTTGATAATAACATTTATTCTAAATATTGAATTATAAATTCTGATATTAGCATCTAACAACACATAAAGACTCCCATAGAGGAAGAAGTTAATGTTATAATGATGAAAACCAAATAAAAATTCTCACAGTATAATATAATTCATCTTCCATGATATCTTAAACGAAAAAGGTTTCATACTCATGTCATCAACCTATGCGATCGATATATCTTTATTTGACTTCCTGAAATGAACCTATCAATCATTATATCCATGGGATTTTTGTTTTACAGTCCCATTCCAGTAAAAGGGATTGAGATATTATCTTACTTAAATGTAATGGAAAAATCCTATAATATCTCTTTCATTAATGAAATACCACTCATGATACACCAAATGTATCCTACTGGAGAATATGACATCATGGATTTTATCAATATATCAAAGTACACAACCCGTGATATGAATTAATAATAATAATCTCAAGTCTATGGATCATTGCACAAGTTCACATATAAGAATTACTAATGTCATGTAAACATTTATAATTCCTACCACACATGATAATGAAACATACTTTGTGTTCCATCTTAGTATGTTATCCTATATATAGGAAAAAGTTTTAGGATTTCATCATAAAACGTTAAGGTTTTCATTATAGATAGTAACCACTATAACCTTTTAATGAAATAGATACTTAAGAAAATTATAACATTAATTTTACATAAAATAAAAATAAACATGTGATTATATATATATTAATATCCAAAACTGTTAATATATAAGTAATATAAATTTAAAAAGTAGGATGTTCTAGGGAAACAACTCTAACAATTTTTGGTATGAAATCTATTATTTATTTATTTTTACATTATATTTTAGTTTTAGGATGAATATTCTTGAAATTATGAGAAATGGGGAAATAATTCAAGTTTTATTCTTAGATCACTATTAGAGAAAAACATTGAAACCCATCCATGTAAGGGGTAAAACATTTTCTAAATTTTTTTACATAGTTCGTACAAAATTTCCCAAACTATGCAGCATATCTGAAGATTCCTAAAGTTGTCATATAGTTGAGGGATATTTTTCTAAACCATGTGGGATGAAAAAAATTTAATTTTAATAGATTTCCAAATTTTACCCTATTTATTTTTAACCCCAATTTAATTGTTCAGTTTACTTAATTATATTTTATAGAACTCATAATATCAAATCATACTCCCCTAGCTTTATGGATTGATTTCATGTGGTTTAATTCTTCAAATAATCAATATTTCATCAAGTAAGTACCTCCTCTCTTATTATTTCTCCCTCTTCATCCCTCTCTCTACATCTTCTTCCTCTCCTATGACCATAACGGCTAAGGGATTCTAGATTATAGGAAATTTATGAGTAATTTTTTATTACAGTGTTTCCACTTGATTCTTACGGTTTTAATCACCCTCTCCTATCATGAAAACACTTATTTCCAATATATTCCACTACTTAAGGTAGGGTTCCTAGTAAAAAATACATTTAATCTATAAAAGTAATTTGATTGGTTGGTTTTAACATTTTTTTGAGTAATATAAGGTCTATATAGATGATTTTTAATTTTTTTAATCAATCACATCATGAGATATTTTTTTCTTCCAAAAATGGATGGGCGAACACTTATTTTAAATAATATGATAGACATGATTTAATTTTATGACTATTGTGTGTTAAAAAAATTCCAAACCTAGTATTTAATGGTTTTAAGGGGAATTTGTTTTCATAAAAAGTTAGTTATAGAATTCCTGGGTTTTATAAAGTGCCTCTTTATAAAATTTCCATACTTTAGTTAAGTTGGGTGACTAATGTTTATTACTTGAAATACCCATTTTAAAATTTTTAACACTTGGTTTTTGTGGAATTTGTTTACTTGGTGATTATTTTTATTATATATTGAAAAAATGACAAAAGGGGGTCATTAAATACATGGTTTTGATTGTAAATTAACTTTGAACTATAAAAATTCATGGTTAATTTTCTTGGGTAATAGGAGGGATCCTATGATAAGTGCCAATATATTTTATGGGAATATATCCCTATCTTGTGCCCTTATAATATTTATGGAACTCTGAATGGGGTGGATAATCATGATGAGGCTCTGGATATTCCATTATTGTCTTTACATTGGTTTATGATGAGGCACTAGGTGGTGGTCTATGTAAAAATGATTATAAATGATGGTATCACCATGGATTTGGTTTTTTTATTTAGTATATTATGAGGATCTTAGGTGTCCCCTACCTTATTCTCCTTTTTACTTAATCATGACACATTGATAATAAATTATTTCATTATATAAAAATTATATTTATTTACTTACTTATACACATTCACATTGCTACTAACCTTGTGTTTTGTTTCATTTTAATCAAATTTAAAATGTAATTTTTTATTATCTATAGTTAAAACTTATATATAATGGTTTTTATAATTAAATACTTGATTAGGGAATGTGGTGAATTATTATTAGGATTTTATTCCTACACCCAATATACACCCATTTGGTGTATACAAACCTTTTTATGACTAATATAGGTAATAAAAAGGATTTTATTGGAGGGGGTGTATATTCATTCTATCTTTAAATAGGTTTTAGTGGTAGTGACATGGAAGGAGTTAGACTTTGTGTCGCATAGAGATAGTTTTTAGCTATTGTTTTGTTTACTTTGGTTTCAATTTTTATCATACAAATCACTTTAATCTCACCCCCTTTATTTTACCATCTTTAATCCCCTCTTAATTTCGTTTATAGGTTACATGTTTCTTATTTATATAAAATTTAATTTTATGGCTAAGTTTAATGTTTGGTATATTATTTTTGTTAAATTATGATGTCATGGTTTTTATATGTTTTTAATTTTCTTATTCCATGTTTTTATGATTATTATATTTATAAAGTGTTTATTTGGATGTAATACTTACCAATATATGGTAAGTTCCTGCCAGGTTGATAAGATAAACCCATTTCCTTGTTCAAATTCTTTATTTGGTGATACTATTCTTAAAGGAAATTTTTTGATGCCCATTCACTAGTTTCCAACCCATGGGTATTGATAATTCCCTTCAGGACTTGTGATGGGTTGACTTGGGTGTTAGAAATGGAAAAACCGGGATTTTTTGTGACAAAATGGTGTCAAATATAGATTTTTATTTTATGTTATCTAAGAAAGTAAAATTAGATAAGAGATAAGATCATCAAAACTTGAGGGGTAGGTTACGATTGAGTATTTATCAAAAACTCATTTTAATGAGCCTTAAGTTTCCATAGGATTGCAGGGAATGGGAATTTTTGGTTATAATATGATATAATATTGGTTTTTAATAATTTTTGAGTTAGAAAATCAAATTTAATGGGCATTCCTAAGGTGCATAGGCTGCAAAATGTGTTCCAATTACACAACATACTCTGGAGGAAATTTAATGTTCCACACACTATCATCTCATATTTTTTTAAACCATGCAGTTTAACTATGAATTTATATTTCAATCATCCAATGAGAACCATATAGTTTATGAAAAGTCTTGTAAGCCATGGGTATTAACCCTGTATAGTGGAATTTAAGTATTTTGCTATTGTTCTTCCTTTTAAATGCCTTTTCATGACCTATTTAATTACTTATTGTATATTTATGATTTTAATTGATATTTTTTATTGTTTTCAACTAATTTATAATTAATTTAATGAGTTTTATTTATCATTACTTAAATTTATATAGTTTCATGTCTCCAAAAAAATCTCCAATAAATCCTTTAGAGAGAATAATGAATAATTTCTCACAGGATAACCCTTCTATTGATTAATATATAATTGAGGTAGTGGTATATACAACCATGGAATTGGACTAAGAGGTGATTCCTAGACCAAATAAAGCCAAGTAAGTAGGCCTTAGTTTAACTTATGAAAAGGATTGAGCCCAATATTTTCTTCAGAATAAGACCCATTCCTTCCAAGGAAGTAATGAATCTTAAGAGGAAAAAGATTGTCTTGAAAATGTTAAGCCCCATTTTTGGGTGTTGTATTTTTTATCAATAGTTTTCAATGAAATAATATATATTTAATTGATTTCAATATATTGAAAGATATGTAAATAATAATAATTAAAGTTAATAGGATATATTTACTAGAGTTTGGAAGTTCTTTTAAGAATCCAAAACTGTTGAATAAAAGAAAAATTTCCCAAGTGCTGTGTGATTGATATTAAGTAACAATTTGATAACACATCTTGGTAGATTTGTGGAATTCTTGGCATAGTTGTTTTGAAAATATATTTAAGTACTAAGGTTGTTTGAAGAGTTTTAGTTCCATATAGAATAAAATTTATAATTAATACATTTATATATCTCTATGATGAAGAAGTTTATAAAGGTGTTCCTTATAGGCTGTTTATGAGAATTAAAATATATATATGGAGATTTTTTTTTAAGGTTTATAAAGAGTTTGTGAAGGGTATTATCACAGTGATTTAAGTGAAAACTTGAAGAACCGGTACCTACCACAAGAAAACCCGTACCAACTACATGAAGTGTGAATTCATGGTCAATGTATTGACCACATGAAGGTGATGACTCACTACAAGATTCACATAGTAGGTGAAGCTACCATGACCAAGTGACCACAATAAGTAATTCCAATCAACTATATTGAGAAATATAGACCTACCTCATGAAGGATTTATTATCTATTACATGGTAGGTTAAATTATCATGGATACACATGGTTGGTTGAGTGACTTGGGATCACATGGAAGGTTGATTTAACACACAATCAGCAACATGGAAGATCAAGAAATGGAAGACCTAATAGGTCTCAAAGATTAATGTAAAGAAAATGACATGCAATTTTCACCGAATTATTTGAATAAAGATAAGTAGAAGGAGATTGTTTGATTCATTTAATGAAAATTTAATCATTCCTCATTGGTATAAACATCTTGATATGATTATTATGATCCATGGATATAGGAAAAATTAAATGGCCATTCCCATGTAGCGGTTTATCAATGGTGGATATTTTAAGATGAAGATTATGGATGTTATAAAGAAAGTTTTACAAGTTTTTTATACTATAATAGTATTCTACCACAATTTTATTAAATGAATATATATATTCAAAGTTGGATATATGAAAAACATTATTGATAGAATATAGTTATCATGTATAGTTTCAAAGAACTGTGATTCGAAGTAATTACTACGCACTTGATGCAGTTTTTAAATAAGAAGAACTTGTGAGATTTACATCACAAATGGAGATTCTATAACTGAGTTTGGTGCATTTATGAATGTTAATATTCAGACCCCAATTAATGAAAATTATCATGTATTGAAGGAGTAGTTTTGAAGAATGATGAATCCACATCATTTGATATATATTAACACATAGCTATTATGTGAGATTATTAAAGGTGAAGTTATGCAATAATGTTTATTTTAGTAGGATCAATTAATATCGAGTCTTTAGGAATTTAAAATGGGAAGAAGATATGGCTAAAGATTATATATCAAGTGTAAGATAGTGAAGGAAGAGATCCATGTGTTTTTAATTACTTATAATAATGGTAATTTAAAATGTTTAATTCATATGGTATTTTGAATATAGATAGAAGAGAATAATTTATAAATAATTAACCGATACTAGAAACATTTATTATTATATATATTATTTTATGCCAATTACAAAGTTGTATTGATGATGGTTTGGAACTATTATTCTAAAGAAGAAATATTCTAGTGTCAAGAAGAAAAAGATCTGACTCTATGATAATCACCCCCATATACATAATGTGAGTTAAATAAAAGAATAATATAACTAGTGTAGGCCACATTCATTTAACAAAGAGGGTGCTCTAGTGATATTAAGTATGTAACACCCCAAGCTTCCACGATACGCTTCTCTTTCAATAATGCAATAGCTTGCATTGTACGCAAGTTCGAGGTTCTAACACACCGCGACCAATCAAAGTAGCCGTTATGAATAGTAATACCCACATCTTGAAATTATATAAATTTTATATTTCAAAATGGACTTCATTTTTGGAGTCGGAATATCAAAATTGGCCTAAGTTGAATTTTTGGTATTTTTATGAGAACTTCCAATTTTCGATGAATAGTGAAAAATACTTAAAAACAAATTTTTTAATAAAAATAATTTATAGTGATAAATTATACTATTGGGTGGTTTTAAAGTATTATTAGAATATATTTTTACCATTTTATCCAATGGTGGCCATTATAATTAATTTCACTTTGAAATTGGACCAAAACAATTGTCAATCTTTTGATATATATTATTTCTTAAAAACATGCTATTTGTTGTGACGACGGGAATTAATTATTAAATTAATTAATTCAACTTATATGTTTTTAATTTTTTAAAATAGACATCATTTTTGAATTAGGAATATCAAATATATCTTTGTGTGAATTTTTGGTATTTTTTTTGAAAAACTTCAATTTTTGATGAATAGTGAAACCACTAAGTGGTAGTTAAAAAACTATTTTTTCATTTAAATGAAACTTTACCACTTCTATGAATGGAATTTCAAAAATCCGACATACATGGTTGTCATTAGTAAGTAAAATGTGGTTCAATGAGATGAAAATAATTTTTGGTTTATAGTAACTTTTAAGTTTTATTAATCGCGATTAAAGGTAATTAGTGTAATTTAAGGTAAATATAATGTTATAATAATATGAAATTACCTTTACACTTGTCCTAACCTTATTGGATGAGTCATGGATGACCAATACAGTCCATGGGTCAACTTGGGGACCCCATGGAGCCACTTGGATAAGAAAATGACATTAATAAATTTTATTTAAAGTAAAAATTAAATTTTCACAAACATGTGTTGTTTTACTAAAACAATTATTATATGGGGTTATATAAGTTAACTTTTAGATTATAAATATTCATTGTAAATATAAAAATATTTCCTACATCATGGTATTTTTTTATAATTTTTAGGCATTAAATTAATTATAATTTTTATAACACCATGATGATGCAGCGATTACCTCATTAATTAATGATTTAAATAAAATGAAAAGATAAGGTAAAATATAAGACTTAAACTTGTATAAAACCTATTGGATGAGTATATTTAGAACCCTTATCACCTTATCCTAAAAATATATAATTATGGGACCTTTGAAATCTGAAAAATACTTCATAATAATGTATCATTTCATGACTTTCCAAGAGTGCCCCTCCTCTCCTCTTATAAAAGGCCCCCACCTCTACCACCTTATTCAAAACTTCAAAGCCATTTTTCTCAGACAACCTCTGCCCAAATACTCTCTCAACTTCCCTATCTTACTTCTAGAAGCCTCACTTTGGGCAGAAGTCTTCTCAAGGAAGCCTTTGGCTCAAATCAAAAAGAGTTACCCGATTTTAAGGTAATGTCTTCTCTTATGTTCTTTTGTTTTATTTTGATTCTCCAACCACTTAAACTATTTTTATTCCTTTCATTTGTAACAAAAAAAGTATCTTCAATATACTAGGATGTTTTTATTAGGAGGATTTTATTTACACTTACACACACCTTCGTCTAATGGTTAAAGAACATACTGTTTCTGTGGGTGGTGAATTACTGCCACACAAAATGATGATTGTTTAATCTTATTTTAACACCTCTCATGGTGGACATTAAGATGTAACTATATTTATATATGATATATAAAATTTTTATGTTTTCCTTATGCTTCTTTATTTTTCATTTTTGTCATACCTTTATGATTTCCATTATGGGTAAACGTGATAATTTCATTTTAGGAAGTGCGGACTACCGCCCCCTCAAAGTGATTTGAATCGTTAATGTCATATGTGGGAAGTATAAAGGATGAAGTTAATGATATTATATATATTATATTATACAGGAATTATAATATACCTTTATATCATTATGATTTCATTCTATTTAATACGAAAAATAAATGAAAGTAGCGTTCATGCGTACGTACGACTTACCATGTCCATGAACGGTGCATTTCATTTCTTACCTATAAATGTTATGTAATATTATAAATGAATTTATATACTGGATATATATGATATATATGATATATAAATCATGAATATAATTCTGGATATAATGGATATTTTACCACATGAACAACTTGTAATTATGAGAAGTTTATTTTTGACTCACATACCAAAGATCGACAAAACGACCGTTATTAACTTAAATAATTACATAATGTTTATAACATGGTAATAAGTGATATAAAATGAACAATGAACTTGAAAAATGTTCTTAAGCAAGTAGAAATTAACTCTAGTTTATTATTCATGAGGTTAAAGAACGATCGAGTCAAGTCGGACACGAGGTAAGGGACTTCGTCTCAATCTCCTTTCATTGAGGCATATTTTGTTTTATACACAACTTTATTTTATACGGTGTATAAACCCCTTTTACTTTTATGTTTATTCAAAAGGAATCTTTTTATATGAAGCATTTTACTAAAAGACAAAAAGGAATGTCTTTTTGTCGTACGTATGCGGTGACAATGACTTCTCCGCCGCTGTGACCATTATTTGAGTTTCGGCTTCCTCTAAAAGCCATAACTTTTTTTAAATGAAAAAAAATAAATACCATGTTTTGATTTTCTTTTATTTTGGTATTGAAAATGGTTTTATTATATCAATTTGTTGTATTGATATATTGTGATTGAAATGTGGAAATGTTATGTTTCCTTCATGCATGTTTTATGTGATACAATTATGTTATGGTTTATGATATATTTATACCTTTTCATATAAGGAATGCATTGGACTTAGTATGTGATGGGTGGATCCCGCTATAGCTCCTCAATGCATCGGTAGGCATCATGAGACAAACTAGTGTCTTGGCACATAGCCTTGACAAAATCTTATTTGTAGTCTTGGCACGAGGCCTTGGCTACGTGGTTATGATAGTCTGACATTATGCATTCCATCATTATGAAAGTGGTTATTGATATTGAATGTGATTATTCGACTAGTATAATATCCATGTGAATAAGTAAATGGCATTATTTCATTTTATTTTTGCCATTTTATGCTGAAGTTAAAGTTTAAAAGGCTTTTGTTTTAGTTATACATTGCCTTAAATGTTTATGTTTATTTATGAATATTTCCTCTATATTGTTATCCTTACTGAGCAACTAATCTCACCCCTTTCTATGTTTTATTTTCCCAGGATGTGAAGAAATATTTTATGACTGACCTGTAGGGATAGTCTGAAGGGGATATGAGTGTGGACTATGGAGACTATGTTATTGTGATTTTTCACTTTATGATGTAATGTAACATTTATGAATGTATCTAGTGTTTCCAAGGCTACTAAACTAATTGGTCTTTCGAGACTTAATCTTTTGTGATCATGACAATGTTACATAATAATGCATCAACTCTGGGTAACTAGGGTCTGGGTGTTACAATTGGTATCAGAAGCAGTTTAGTACTAATGTTGGAAGCTAGATTTAGAAAAAATCTGATTAAATCACATAGCCCTAAGATAGACTTTGAGGATTAGTATAGAAGAACTTCCTATAATTTTGGTATTATAGAGATTTTTTGAGTTTTTCGAGAAATACATCCCTATCTGGATACAAGAAGGTAGAGGAAGCTCTAGCACAGATGTACCTATGGGTAAAACTTGAAAACACCGATTTGAGCTAGACTCGAGTGGGAACTGGTGCACGATAACGGGCCTTGCTGCACTCTTGGTTACGACACTCCCGGGGGATATTCTTAGGATAATTTTCATTTTATATACAAATCATTATGAAGGGTTTATGATTATATACTTCCTCAAAGAAAACATTTTTTTATGATTATGGATTATATCCATAAATAGTTCAATTTATGTTAAGTGTTTTACAAGTATGGAATTATGTACTTCGATTCATAAACTAATCTAGTTTATGAAATTATTTAGAAATGGTGCCAAGTGGAAGGAAGGGAAACCATATCAATGCACACACTCCATGTAGGTATTTCCCTCCTAATCAAGATAATTATAATGGAGTTGGTGATACAATTGGTGCTGATCAGCTTATCACCATACTGGGGCAACTCACTCAGGTTATGAATAATAACCTTAGTCGTATAGAGCACCCTGATCCGCAATGTGAAGGATCAATATTAGACCGCTTCATGAAGAAAAAACCACCAAAATTCAATGGGAGTACAAATCCATTAGTATCTGAGCAATGGATAAGTTCCATAGAGAAAATATTTCAGGCTTTGGGGAGTAGTGAAAGGGAAAAAGTTATCATGGCAGTTTACTGCCTCACTATAGATGCTGATAAATGGTGGTCATTGATTCAAAACACAAAGGAAGATGATGAAGTATCAAATATGGAATGGAGGGAGTTCAAAGAGATTTTCTTAGAAAAATACTTTCCTCATGACCATCAAGAAGATATAGAAAGACAATTTTTGAGTCTAAGGAAAAAGGAGGATGAGAATGTCACAAAGTATGAGGCTAACTTTAAAAGGTTAGAGATGCATGCAACAGATTTTATATGTAACCCAGAAAGTAATATTGATCGTTTCTTTGATGGTTTAAAACCATTTCTCTGTCGAGCTTTAGTATCATAATCCTTCTTATCGTATGAAGATATTGTCTCGTGTGCTATCAAGATAGAAAATGAATTCTCTAAGTCTTATGACAACAAAGTAAAGTAAGAGAAGAAGAGAACGGTGGAACAAGAGACATATAAAGGGAAAAAGGGAAAGAATGATTTTCCATTATGTGATAATTGTGGGAAGAATCACCCCGGTACTTGCCTAAAGGGAGTGGGAGTTTGTTACAAATGTGGAGAAAAATGTCACCAGGATTGTGATTGTAAGGGAAAGAAAGAGGCTATCAATGTTGAATGATACAATTGTAGAGAAATGGGGCACTATGAAAATGAATGTCCTAAGCATCAGATAAACTTACCTCAGAAAAGGCCAAGGGATCAAGGCCAATATTATGCTGTTACTACAGTTGAAGTGTAATAATTATTGTATTTGTGTTTTTGGACTCAATAACTATATTATGGTTATAAGAATAATGTGATATATATAAGGACTGTACTGAAGTACTTGTTGTTTTCATTAAGTTTTTAATATGATGAAGGTAATCATATTTTTAGTTTGTGATAATAAGAGAAACTTTACTTTGTTTGGGGAATTTGATGAATTGATTTTGGAATTTAGAGACCTTTTAGAGAAAGTATAGACATAGGTATTTTGGGTAACTATAAAGGTTGGAATGGATTAAGTTTAACTTTGGATAGTATTGTTTAAGGTTTAAACATTTCTGAATATTATTTTTGGAATATTATAATACTATAGTTTTAGGAAAAGGACAACCTGCAGGTTGGGGGATAACCCGTCGTGTCAGATAAAGCTGTAGGAATCCAACCCACAACCATAGTGTGAAAGGCCTTTATTACCTACCACTATCCTATAGGAAGTCCCTGGTTATTACAAAATAGTTTTCCTAATCTAAATGGTATGTGTTAATATTTGTAACCTTGTACGATTAGGATAAATATAATATTTTTGAGTTCTATTATCTTTTTGAGTGAAAGATTGGTTTGTGGTAAAAATTTATTAAAGAATGAAAAGTCTACATGACAAGTATGTATATTTCCTTACGTTCTAAGTAAATCTCCTAAATAAATTCCTCAACTTTATGAAAGGCAACTTAAAACAAAAACGTTGTCGGTTAAATTTTCCTACTGGGGAATCAATGATCGTTTAACCAATCACAAGTATGTGATTTTCTTGTAGTTAACTTTCTCCTAATCCTGTTTTCTACAACTCTCCATCAGACCTTGATGGTTTGTTTCTCCTCCATATCCATGTTTTCATAGAATCCTAGTATGGGCTATCTCGGGTGAACTTTTTACTTCTCTTTCTTTCATTTAAAGTTATATTTTTATTAACCCTATTTCCGATATGGGTTTTCCACAAAGGTATTTTCTACTTTGAACCTTTTTTTAGAAGAACACTTTCAATTTATGGGGATGAAATTTATTGAATAAGGGGAAAATGTAACACCCCAAGCTTCCACGATACGCTTCTCTTTCAATAATGCAATAGCTTGCATTGTACGCAAGTTCGAGGTTCTAACACACCGCGACCAATAAAAGTAGCTGTTATGAATAGTAATACCCACTTTTTAAAATTATATAAATTTTATATTTCAAAAAGGACTTCATTTTTGGATTCGGAATTTCAAAATTAGCCTACGTTGAATTTTTGGTATTTTTCTAAGAACTTCTAATTTTCAATGAATAGTGAAAAATACTTAAAAACAACTTTTTTAATAAAAATAATTTATAGTGATAAATTATACTATTGAGTGTTTTTAATGTATTATTAGAATATATTTTTACAATTTTATCCAATGGTGGTCATTAGAATTAATTTCACTTTGAAATTGGACCTAAACAATTGTCAATCTTTTGATATATATTGTTTCTTAAAAACACGCTATTTGTTGTGACAACGGGAATTAATTATTAAATTAATTAATTCAACTTATATGTTTTGAATTTTTTAAAATAGACATCATTTTTTAATTAAGAATATCAAATATAGATTTGGGTGAATTTTTGGTATTTTTCTGAAAAACATCAATTTTTGATGAATAGTGAAACCATTAAGTGGTGGTTAAAAAACTAATTTTTTGTTTAAATGAAACTTTACCACTTCTGTGAATTGAATTTCAAAAATCTGACATACATGGTTTTCATTTGTAAGTAAAATGTGGTTCAATGAGATGAAAATAATTTTTGGTGAATAGTAACTTTTAAGTTTTATTAATCGCGATTAAAGGTAATTAGTGTAATTTAAGGTAAATATAATGTTATAATAATATAAAATTACCTTTACACTTGTCCTACCATTATTGGATGAGTCATTTCAGACCAAGACAATCCATGGGTCAACTTGGGGACCCGATGGAGCCACTTGGGTAAGAAAATAACATTAATAACTTTTTATTTAAAGTAAAAATAAAATTGTCACAAACATGTGTTGTTTTACTAAAACAATTATTACATGGGGTTATATAAGTTAACTTTTCGACTATAACTATTCATTGGAAATCTAAAAAGATTTCCTACATCATGATATTTTTTTATAATTTTTCAGCATTAAATAAATTAATTTTTTTATAACACCATGATGATGCAACGATTACCTCATTAATTAACGATTTAAATAAAATGAAAAGAGAAGGTAAAATCTAAGACTTACACTTGTATAAAAACTATTGGATGAGTATATTTCGAACCTTTATCACCTTATCCTAGAAATATATAATTGTGGGACCTCTGAAATCCGAAAAGCACTTCATAATAATGTATCATTTCATGACTTTCCAAGAGTGCCCCTCCTCTCCTCTTATAAAAGGCCCCCACCTCTACCACCTTATTCACACATTCAAAGCCATTTGGATCGTCCAACCTCTTCCCAAATACTCTCTAAAATTCCCTATATTACTCCTAGAAGCCTCACTTTGGTTAGAAGTCTTCCCAAAGAATCCTTTGGCTCAAATAAAAAAGAGTTACCCGATTTTAAGGTAATGTCTTCTCTTATGTTCTTTTGTTTTATTTTGCTTCTCCAACCCCTTAAACTATTTTTATTCCTTTCATTTGTAACAAAACCAGTATCTTAAATATACTAGGATGTTTTTATGAGAAGGATTTTATTTACACTTACACACACCTTCATCTAATGGTTAAAGAACATACTGTTTTTGTGGGTGGCGAATTACTGCCTCAGGAAACGATGATTGTTCAATATTCTTTTAACACCTCTCATGGTGGCCATTAATATGTCACTATATTTATATATGATATATAATATGTTTATGTTTTACTTATGTTTCTATATTTTTCATTTATTTCATAACTTTATGATTTCCATTATGGGTAAATGCGATAATTTCATTTTAGGAAGTGTGGACTACCGCCCCCTCAAAGTGATTTGAATCGTTAATGCCATATGTGGGAAGTATAAAGGATGGAGTTAAGGATATTATATATGATATTATACTGGAATTATAATATAACTTTATATCATTATGATTTAATTCCATTTAATAAAAAATATAAATGAAAGTAGCGTTCATGCGTACGTACGACTTACTGTCTCCATGAACGGTGCATTTCATTTCTTACCTCTAAATGTTATGTAATATTATAAATGAATTTATATACTGGATATATATGATATATATGATATCTACATCATGAATATAATTTTTGATATAATGTATATTTTACCATATGAACAACTTGTAATTATGAGAAGTTTATTTTTGACTCAAGTACCAAAGATCGACAAAACGACCGTTATTAAATTAAATAATTAAATAATGTTCATAACATGGTAATAAGTGATATAAAAGGAATAATGAACTTTAATAATGTTCTTAAGAAATTAGAAATTAAATCTAGTTTATTATTCAGGAGGTTAAAGAACGATCGAGTCAAGTCGGAAACGAGGTAAGGGACTTCGTCTCAATCGCCTTTCATTGAGGCATATTTTGTTTTATACACAACTTTCTTTTATATGGGGTATAAAACCCTTTGACTTTTATGTTTATTCAAAAGGAATCTTTTTATATGAAGAATTTTACTAAATGAAAAAAAGGAATGTTTTTTTGTCATACGTATGTGGCGACAATGACTTCTCCACCGCCGTGACCCTTATTTGAGTTTCGACTTCCTCCACACGCCATAAATTTTTTTAAATGAAAAAAAATATAATGTTTTACTTTTTTTTATTTTGTTATTGAAAATTGTTTTATTATATCAATGTGCTGTATTGATGTCTTGTGATTGAAATGTGGAAATGTTATGTTTCCTTTATGCATGTTTTATGTGATACAATTATGTTATGGTTTATGATATGTTTAAACCTTTTCTTATAAGGAATGAATTGGACTTAGTATGTGACCGGTGGAGCCCACTATAGATCCTCGATGCATCGATAGTTCTCATGAGACAAACTAGTGTCTTGGCATGAGGCCTTGATAAAATCTTATTTTTAGTCTTGGCACGAGGCCTTGACTACGTGGTTATGATAGTCTGGCATTATGAATTCCATCATTATGAAGGTGGTTATTAATATTGCATGTGATTATTAGACTAGTAGAATATCCATGTGAATAAGTAAATGACATTATTTCATTTTATTTTTTTTCCATTTTATGCTGAAGTTCAAGTTTAAAAGGATTTTTTTAGTTATACATTGCCTTAAATGTTTATATTTATTTATGAATGTTTCTGCTATATTGTTATCCTTACTGAGCATCTGAGCTCAACCCTTTCTATGTTTTATTTTACTAGGATGTGAAGAAATATTTTATGACTGACCTGCAGGGATAGTCTGAAGAGGATATGAGTGTGGACTATGGAGACTATGTTATTTTGATTTTTCACTTTATGATGTAATGTAACATTTATGAATTTATCTATTCTTTCCAAGGCTACTAAACTAATCGGTCTTTCGAGACTTGATCTTTTGTGATCATGCAAATGTTACGTAATAATGCACCAACTCTGGGTAACTGGGGTCAGGGCGTTACAAAGTATAGACTAATAAGTAAGAAAAGATCCAGTGTAATCAATGCTCACTGAAGTAGAAGAATAAGAGAGAAGTGAACGAAGTAGAATTGGATAAGTTGGTTATGAAGTTCATTATAAGAAAAGAAGAGTTTTATAAAGCCTATATCACACAAAATGAGAAAGAAGAATAAGTGTTGTGCTTTCACGTTAAAGGTCTTGTGACTAGGACAATAAAAAGAAGATGATAATGATATACTTTCAAGGTATCGTGAAAGTTATAAAATAAGAAGTAGAATCCGAGGGATCACTATGACAATAAACTAAATTCACATATAGTGGAGTAATTTCTTAATGTTGTAAAGAAATTTAAGATGTTCCACACTACATAGGAAGTATAAATATCCAACAAGAATCTATATATAGACCAAACTATCCTTATTCCAGGGAGTCAAGATTGGTTTTTTTCCACCCTCCTAATGTTTAGAGAACCACACTTCAGTTTTGGATTGTTTTTAGGACAAACCACTGTAATTAGTACCTCATTATAGTGGAAAATATGTGTATTGATAATCACCATGCACGAAATAACTAGATACTCTTTCTGAGTGGTGAAACTTGTAAAAATACCATGTTACATACTTTAATTGCAGTATTCACTTGCATACAATAAGGAATATTCAACTGAGAATCATTCAAATAATAATGATAGAGCTAATTGAAAAAGAAATAAAATTATAAGAGGTTAAAAATCACCAACACTCATTCACTCCCTTCTCAGTGTGAAATACATCCCTAATTGTTCCTTATAATTAGTATCAATGGGTGGTTCACCACTAATTTAATTATTTTATTTGAAAGTTATTATCTTTTAAAGGTTTGATGTTTATTTACTCTTTCATAATAAAGTACAGTTTTTTGTGATTTTTTTTATATTTTAGATCAAAATTTATTTTCTTCCTAGACTATGTTGAATAAGATAAAGAAGGATATAAGGTGGTTGAAGAATTTACCCCTCGTTATTAAAGAAGAAGAAAGGTCAATACCTATGATAAATGAATAATACATATATATTTTCCATGGAGATTAATAGGTGGTTGTTTTAGTAGTCAAAGACATATACCACCCTTCTACCTCAAAAGAATCAAGGAGTAAAAGTTAGCATGGGGTATGTAAAAGTTATTATGAAAACTTTCCACAATAATAAGATCCAAGTGAAAGTGATGATTTGTAAATAGACGTGTCTATTGATAAAATAAATTATATGGTGTATATTATTCCAAAATGATTAATTTATATAATTTTTGGGATCATTTAAAGAATGCAGAATGAAATTAATTTTCTTGAGGATGAATCTGAAGAAATGGAGAAAATCATGAAGAAAAAGTTCAACACTTATGAAGAGATCTCTAAACATATTGGATCCATTAAAGTATTAAATTTAGAACTTAAATATAAATTATCCATGTTTAAAAATAAATTTATCCAATAATTTCAAGATAAATACGAAGTCCATGAACTTTTAAAGGGAATACACATTTATTATAAGACAACTTGAAAAAAAACATTGGTGTCAAATATTTACAGGTAAATGTTAAATATAAGAAAACCAAGTATCCTTGAACATTTCTACTTGATAAAGTTAAAATTCATGAATAGGAATCTAAAATTTTGAGGAATAATTATGAAGATAGATTGGAATTCATTGAATATCCGAATAATGTTCTCAATATGAAATGTCTAGAATTAGAAATTAATCTATCTAACCTTGAGATGACACATATTGAGACTTCAAAATTAAATAAGAAATTATATCTTACTATATATTGTTCTATATAGTATTCTGATTTTAAAAGATCTATATTATGTGTAATGAATATTAGTACATCCTCAACCAATCATTCTTAATTAGTTTTAAAGAAATAAGCACTATCTATACCCATTTCTAATGATTTTTCTAAATCATTTTCTTTGGAAAATGCATATTTCAAAACAAAATTTACATAAGTATGGATGGGGATAAGTGGTGAGGAGTCTACTACTATGTATATGGTATAAATAAGAAATAACATGGAAGTTTGTTTCCCAATAATAGATTACTCAGTGACATATATTACCTAAAAAATTAATGATATAAAATATGGATGACAACTAGTTTTCAAAATAAAATCAAGGTTTGTTGGGAAATTTTAGTGCGATAATAGGTTTGGGAACTATGAAATGGATTTTTATTAAAATAATATAAATGATAAATTAGAAAAATATACCATCTATAAGGGAAGAATGTTAAAGAATATATGTCAACAAAAAATAAAGAATATAAATCTATCAGTTTCCAACATATTTGAGGTACATAGAGATTAATTTTTCTATTTGGAGTACTTGTGGTCACAACAGTGGTGCATGATCATATAATAATGTATCAAATAAAAGTTAGCATAGAAGTAAACATGATAATAATGGAGAATAAACATTGGGAATGAGGATTACGATTGATGAAAACATGTATTCTTCTAATAAGATATTAAAGAAAACAGACAAGATATGCTCGAAAAAAATCAAAAATCAAATCAGATAAAAAAATCCATGAATTCTAAGAAGAGTGAATCATCTAAAAGGAATTATGTGAAGAAATTAAATCATAAATAAACAAGTGGAAACATGAAGGAAGCTATCAATATACCTAAATATTTACAAATAATATGGATAATAAATTTATAAAGATTAAAGAATATGGAAGAAACATAGGAAAAGGTTAGTGATAAACGAAAAGAGAAGAATCCACATGATGATCTTGAATTTCATCATAGGTTTTAAATAAATGAAAATCCTTATATTGAAAATGTTCTATGTAATAAATTAAATAAGGTTGGACACATTGTATTTTTTTTCAGAAATATTACAATAATAAGAAAATTTTATCAAAGGAATGAATATTGATTAGGTTAGTGCATATGATTTTATGGATAATGAAAGAAGAAACATTTAAAACAAATAAATAAAGGATGTGAAGAGTTCTATGATTCCTAAAGTAAAAATAAAATAAAATAAAATATGTGAAATAATAAAGTCTAGAGAAATGTAGAAACTTGGTTGAGAAAGTCCTTTGAACCATGCTATTCAAATTTGAAAGTGTCCAGTCAGATTATTGTATCACTGAGAGGGGGTGGGGTGAATCAGTGATACACTTTTTCTTGTATGTTTCTTTTTAATCGAAACAACCTTTGCCTCCTATTAAGGATTTTAATTCCTTTTTGAGAAAGAAATCAACACACATCCAAAGGAACACAATGATTTACATGATTCACTATTCAATAAGAATAACTAAATCCTTGGTATGGTTTGTAAATGATCCAATACCATATAATCCACTAAGTAAACAATCCTTGGATAACAATGAGTAGGATGTACCCTTTCACTCGTGTAGTACTATGAAACAATACGACTAGTACATGTGCACCCTCTTAGCATAATTGGGAAATACATTTGTTTTGTAACATCTCATGTTACCTGTGATTATTTTTAATTCACCAAATGTATTCAATTTTAAAACAATTCTTCTTTTCCTTACCCAAAATAAAGGTAAGAACATCTTGTACTATGTAAAACAATCATTCTGATTACCCTGAGTATGGTGCTCCCAGTCCGAATCTTCTCGGTTTGATCTTTCAATTGAATACAATAGAATAGAATCAGCTCCACTCTAATACTTTCATACAATAGTCAAGAAAAATAGAATCGACACCACTTCAAAACAGGTATTTAATAGACAATACAAATAGAATCATCAACACTTCAAAACATTAATGCAGTAGTCAATACAAATAGAATCAACACCACTTCAAAACCTCTTCTTCTCTCTCCTCTATTGTGAACAATAATCATTGTCAGAAAGTACAAAGTACCTCCTCCTTTTATAGGTGAAAATTGTCAGGAAACCAAAAGTTTTTCCTACTTACTCAAAATTTCCCAAATTTGAATTTCCCCCTAAAATTATGAGATACATTTTTGACTTCTTCCGAGTTTCTCAAAGCTTCTCGAATCTTCTTGAAACTTCATATCAATCTTCATCTCTTTCATTTTTATCTCTATAACCATTTATTATTCTAGAAAACCAAAAAAATTCTTTTAGAAAACCATAAATGTGGGTATAAATGTTGAGTATGATTGTTTCTAGGTATGACGATCTTTAATCAACACCATATCTTTTCTTTCACTTTCACCTGTGAGTCTGATGTAAAACAAATTCATTACCTTGTCGGTATAACATGTATGATCTCTTAAATTTCTCTTTCCATCAACATGAATCTTTTCACTTTTCCATCAGCATGACTATTTCCATCGGCATGACTATTCCCATCGGCATGACTATTCCCATCAGCACAACTCTTTCCCCTTTTTTATCAGCATGACTATTTCCTTTTCCATCAAAATGAATATTCTATCAGCATGAATATTCCACCAGCATGACTATTCTATCGACATGAATCTGAGTCCGATGAAAAACAAAGTCATTACCATGTGGGTATGACATGCATCATTTCTTCTTTAATCGGCATGACTTTTCCATTGGTACGACTATTCCATCAGCACTACTATTCCATCAGAACGACTATTGAGTATGATACAAAACAAAGTAATTACTATATCGGCATGACAAACATCATTTATTCTTTCATAGGCATGACTATTCCATCAACACGACTATTCCATCGACATGAAAATTGAGTCCGATACAAAACAAAGTCATTACTATGTTGGCGTGACAAACATCATCTCTTCTTTCATCAGCATGACTATTCCATCAGCACGAGTATTCCATCAGAAAAACTATTCCATCAGCAAGGCTATTGTGTACGATACAAAAAAAAGTCATTACTATGTCGGAATGACAAGCATCATTTCTTCTTTTATTGGCATGCCTATTCTATCGACACGACTATTCCATCCGCGTGACTATTCCATTGTCATGACTATTGTGTCCAATACAAAACAAAGTCATTACTATGTTGGCATGACAAGAATCATACCTTCTTTCATCGGCATGACTATTCCATCAGCATAACTATTCCATCATCATCACCATTCACAATTTTTCAATAGTCACCACCATTCAAATATTTTCAATAGTCACTACTATTCACAGATTTTCAATAGTCACCATCATTCCCATATTTGTAATAGTCACCACTATTCATAGCTTTGTAATAGTCACCACTATTAACAGCTTTATAATAGTCACCACCATTCATAGCTTTGTAATAGTCACCACCATTCAAAGCTTTGTATTAGTCACCACCATTCACAACTTTTTAATAGTCACCACCATTCACAACTTTGTAATAGTCACTACTATTCATAGCTTTTACATACCCCTTTCTTCCCTCAAGATTGAATCATAAGTTACACCACTTTAATTATGATCTATGAGAATTATAAAATAGAAAATCATAATCAAATTTAACATTAGAAAGTATCAAAACTTTCCATTCATTCTAGTTTTTTCTTTCCTTCTCATCCTGAGGAAAAACTTTCTGAAAACAAGAGTCTGATTCTTTTCAAAACAAAAACCCAAAAACAATTGTTTCCAAAACAAAGTGAAGTGATTTCTTTTCTTAAAAATCAACCTTGACAATAAAAAACAACTCTTTAACCCTTTATCGCCTTTATAATTATCTTGGTCCCAACAATATCCCCCTTTGGATTTTGTTTTCAACAAAGTTTCATAAATCACTAAACTTTGTAGCCTCAAGCAATGGATTAGATATCAACAATTATAAGCCTACGTGAGCTAACTCATTATAGGAAATAAGAATCATTAATTGAAAAACCATGCTATCCAAAATAGTGATCATGACCACATGTTTATTTTCTTCATTATTCCTGGAAAACAATTCAATTTCCTTTCCTACAACCACTCCAACAAATTGTTCGAATAGTTCACACACTAAACAATGATGAATTCACAACTTACCCACAACTCTCCCTTTTGTGCAATATATTTATAAAACAAAACAATTATCCCCCTTGAAAAAAAATCCAAAGGTAAGATGAGAGAGGGGACAAATACACATACCTCAACCTTAAACAGAAAGAGGTTGGGCACCCATGTTCAACCTCATTTTTGAAAATGATTCCTTCAATAAAGGTTTTGTGAAAATATCAGCAACTTGTTTTGATGCTGGAACATACTCTAGCTTCAATTATTCTTCTCCACATGATCTTTGATGAAATGATATTTGATATCAATATGTTTGGAATGTGAATTTTGCACTATATTTATGGTGAGATTGATTGTACTTTGATTGTCACAACCCAAGATCAAGGTTAACTTCACTTCTACAAGTAAATCTTCCAATTGTGTTTTCATCCACATAAGTTGAGTAGCACCTTGAGTAGAATCAATATACTCAACTTCGGATGTACTAAGAGTTACTAATTTTTTTCTTTGAATTCCTACTAACAAAATTTTTCCCCAGAAAGAATACCCCACCAGATGTGGATCTTCTATCATCAAAATTTCCTACCCAATATGCATTTGAATACCCAAAAAATTCAATACAATTTGAGCTATCATATTTGATTCCAATGTATTTTGTGCATTTGATGTATCTGAGAATTCTTTTTCTAGAAAGTAAATGTGATTCTTTTGGAGCACTTTGAAACCTTGCACACAAGGTAACAACATATGCAATGTCGGGTCTTGAGGTAGTAAAATACAATAGACTTCCAATAATCTTCTGATACACTTTTTGATCAACTTATTTTCCTTCTCCATATCTACTTAGATTTTTTTCCACTAAAATGGGTGTGGAAATAGGTTTTTAATTTTCCTTTCCAAACCTCTTGAGAAGTTATTTTGCATAATTTTCTTGGAAATTAAAAATGTATTCTTTCTCTTGCTTGATTTGTAACCCAAGAAAGTATTTCATTTCTCCTATAATGGAAATTTCAAAAACATTCTTCATTTCTTCAGAAAATATTTTACAAATTCCTTTATCATTCCAAAAAAAGATAATGTCATCAATATAAAAAATTACAATGAGGGAATACTCTTTACTTTCTCTGATGTAAATATTTCTATCCAATATTCCTTTTTTAAAATTCATATTTCTTAAGAATGTATCCAATTTGGAGTTCCATGCCCTCAGAGATTGTTTTAGGCCATACAATTCCTTTTTCAATTTACACACATAACCTTTATCTTTTCCAATAATAAATCCACAAGTTTGTTTAATATAAACCTCTTCTTAAAGATCACCATTTAGGAATGAAGATTTAACATCCATTTGAAAAATCTTATAGCCTCGTTGTGCGGAAATAGAAAGAAAGATTCTGATCATTTCAAGTCTTTCCACTGGAGCAAAAGGTTTCATAAAAATCAATACCCTCAATTTGTGAATATCCTTTGAAAAATAATCTTGATTTTTTTTATAACCTCACATTTTTCATTTATCTTGTACTAAAAAACCCATTTTGTGCCAATGATATTTTTTTTCAGGAATGGGTATGAGTTCCCATGTATTATTCTTCTCAATCTGATCCAATTCGTCATTCATGTCTTGAATCCATTTTGGATTCTCAAAATCTTCTTTCACATCATTCAGTTCCACTTTTGAATACAAAGAAGTATGTGTAATGGAATTGGTTGTTCTTCTTGTTTGAACCTTCTGATGTTGATCACCAATTATATTTTGTGATTTCACATGTTTCCTCAGCCTTGGATAAGATTTTATATTGTCTTCCTCATCACTGGAAATAGCTGAGTCTAATTTTTCACCTTTATTAGGATTAAAATTGTTTGTATCCTTATTAGAATTATCTTCTTCAGCTTACTTAACTTCATTGTCCGATTGAATATGTTTCTCTTTCTTAGATACTTCAATCACTTTTACATCAACAGAATCAACAATTATTTTTATTTCTTTGATGAAACATCTATAACCTCTTCCTTCTGTATAATATCCAATAAATATTCCTTCCACACCTTTATACTTAAACTTACCATGGTTTACACCTTTCTTCTTTATAATACAAGGACTCCCGAAAACTCTAAAGTGATTCAAACTTAGAGTTTTTCCATAAAACAATTCATAGGGAGTCATACCTAATTAGGGACTATAGAAACAATGGTTCTAAATATAAACAATAGTACTCATGGATTGCCTCCAAAAGTAATGGGAAAGACCATGCTCAAGTAACATGGTTCTTCCCATTTCCACCAGACTTCTATTCTTTCTTTCAGCAACCCCATTTTGTTGGGGAGTGTATAGAAATATATAATCATGTTGAATTCCATGTTTATAAAGATAGCTTTCAAACTCATCACTTCTATATTCACCACCATTATTAGTTATCAACTTCTTGACAGAATACACACATTATTTCTCAGTTTTTCTTCTGAAACTTTTAAACATTTTCAAGGCATCTGATTTGTGTTTCATGTACATAACACAAGTAATACGAGTAAAATAATCAATGAAAGTAATGAAGTACATATCTCCATGTGTTTATTTTTTGCTCATTGGACCACATATATCATACTAGATCAGCTCCAGGGGTTATTTTGAAAAAATATCAACTGTATTATGCACAGAATTTGTAATCTTTCCTTTCTGACAAATAGTGCAACTCCAATATCTACTTCTTGGAAAATCAGGAATGTCTCAAACACTATCTCTTTTAAATAACTTTCTCATATTTCTCTTACACATATTTCTAAGCCTTTTATTCCATAACTAATTCTCTTCCACCACACTTATGTAACAAGAGTTTTGTGAGTCACCAACCTGAAACAAGTTTCCTTTCGTGCATTGACCTCTTGTAACAATCTTTTCATCTTCTTCACTCTTTAAAAAAAATCCCACTTTCTTAAAGATAAATTTGTTACCCACATAAAAAAATTGTGAAACACTTAGTAGATTGTGTTTCAGCCCATCAACATGCAATGTTTTCTTATATTTCAACTTTCTTTTCTAATGATGGAAGACCCAACACCTTGTATTTTCAAGGTTTCGTCATTTCCAAATGTCACCATTCATTATTTAAAATCTTTCACATATTTTATAAATTTCAATTCTCCTGTCATGTGAGAAGAACACCCACCATCAAGTATCCAAGGTCATTCTCCTTTCATGGATTTTAACGCAGTTTCAATAACCAGTTCCTTTTCTACATTCTTTTCATTCTTCATATTCAGATTTTGAGAATTGAGAATCTTTTATTGAGATAGTAACAAAACACGACATCCTTTTGCAAGGTGTCCAGGTTGTTAACATCTTTCAAAAATAGTTTCCAATGGTTGGAACCTATTTTCAATCTTCAATTCATTTTTTTCATATTTATTCAAGAAAACATTATTATTTTTCTTTCTTTGAGGAGTTTGAATCCCCCTCAATATCATCCTTTTATAACCTGTGGGATAATAGTAATGCTACTGATTGAACCAACACATACTTTCTATGTGCCCGAATCAACCACAATACCGGTAATACCCCTAGAAAGAGTATTTTCCTTTGAAACCTTCATACTGATCAGAATTGTGAATGTGTTTCTCAGCCACCTTCTTCTCTTTCTTTTCTTATTCACCAACTATTCTATAATCAATCATATTCCTTCTTTTCTTTTTTGGATTATTGAAATTAGACATATTGAAAACATTTCCAGATTCATAATGTTTCAAAACATTCCCAACCTTGTTGGTCTTGGACACATATATAACTAAGGGTTGGAGTGGATACTCAAGAGGGGGTTGAATTGAGTTCCAATTAAATTTTTTGTTAAAACGGTTTCTATTTAAATCCCCAAATTTAAAAAACAAGTTAAACTGTAGTGAATTTAAAAAGATTGTAAATGTTCAATTAGTCTCTCAAAGATTGATTACTTCTCAGTTAACTTAATCTAAATATTAAGTTAGCTTTTGAAACTAACTTACTGGTTCACAATAAGTATAAAAACTTTCTAGTTCAACTATCAGAGTTACATTAAAACAGATTTATATTTAAAGTACTTAGCAGCGGAATATTCAAAATAGGTTTTAACAAAGATAAAAATCAAAAAAATTTATAAAACAAGAGGTTCAGTCTAAAGCTGAGACTTAGTCCTCTCAAACAGTTTATATAAACTATGATCTACACCCTTTATTGAGGGTTTACAATAGTACTCATACTGTTCAGTTCCTCAGACCTCTACCACAGTTCTACGTGGGAAAAATAATAGAAACATCTCTCTGGCTGTCCAGGTTACACTTGACCTCGTCCACAACTCACAGTGAGATACAAGAAGTTGTAGAAAGTTTGGTGTGAGGATTTAGTATCCTCCAATTCAGCTCAGGAGTCAGTGTGTATCTAAAATAGACAGATGCACACACACTACTCAAAATGTTAAGCAAAGGGATACAACAGAGGAAATGAAGGATTTTAGAATGCTATGTGTAATTACATATGAGCTCTAGACTCGTTTTGATGTTACTGATGTAATTAAAGACCTTTCTGGTGAGGATGACACAAAACAGAGTATCGTTGTTCTTCTCAGCTACAGTTATGAAGAATTGTGCATATTACCTTTAGAAAGGCACAACAACTCATCTTTTGGGTTTGTTCCAGGTTAATGATAAGCTTTAAGATCTTTGGTTTTTACAGGTGTTCTTCAAGTTATTCCCCTTTCACGAGTCTTCACACTCATGCACTTTATTTTTGTTGTATTTTTCTATTTTGTTGAGATATCTCTTTTTCACTACAGATATTCCTTTTTATTCCCTGATATCTAGAAAAAATAATGATTACCTTTTTATAGGTATGAGGTATGGTTTCCTAACATCCAAAAACCAACATTAATTAATAGCAGGTGCATTAAACTAAGAAAATATGACCATTGGAATTAAAAGGGTTAATAGAAATTCAAAAAGTTTTTATGACAATCAGTGAGTTAGGATATCGGTAAGTCATTTGAATTTACATTGGTATCGGTAGGTCATGTGATCAGCATCAGCGTCGGTAGTTCACATGATCAACATCAGCTTCGGTAGGACATGTGATCAGCATCAGGGTGACTGTTCTCATCGGTGAGACTATTGTCATCGGTGTGGCCATTCTCATTGCTGTGACTGTTTTCATTAGTGCGAACATTCTCATCGGTGTGACCGTTCTCATTGGTGCGGCTATTTTAATCAGTGTGACTGTTCTCATCGATGCGACTATTGTCATCGGTGCGACAGTTATCATCGGTGCGATAGTTCTCATTAGTATGACCGTTGCCATTGGTGTGACCATTCTTATCGGTGCGACTGTTCTTATTGGCGCGATCGTTGTCATGCCTTCAACTAACGGTGACTCAAGAAAATAACTAACGGTGAGTCAAAAACATGAAATTCTCACAAAGTGTCTGTTCAATCCAGAACACATCCAGGTCAATAGTAAACCATAAATAATCATAGATAAACATATGAGGACATGATTAATCATAGTAAACACATTTAGAACAGAATGAATAATTTAATAAAATGACTTATAAACAAAGATAACAATGATTTGTGATTATTAAAATAACCATATCACATAGGGTTCACCAATCTCCCACTTTTTGATAATCACAAATCTATGGAATAAAGGAAGAGGGATGAGAGGATATAACATTCAGTATACTCCCCCTATGTAAACAGAATATATGACCAAAGATAGACTGGTCATCAGAGAATGCATCAGGTCATAAACAAGGCGAGAGTATATCAACATAGAATCAGATTACAAAGATCTCCCCTTTATATAAAATATTTTATCTATTTATTCATTTATATAAGTAGTCATTTCTTCCCCTTTGTATATATATTCTTTTCTCCCCTTTTATCTATATATTCATTTATATAAATAGTATATAAGCAGTCATCATTTCTCCCCCTATGGGATTATCAAAAAGAAAAGGAGAGAAGAAAGAGAAAAAAGAAGAAGGTTCCATTGAAACAACCACGGAAAAAGGTACAATAAAAAGAAACACAGAAAAGACACCCTATAAAAAATGATAGGCACCACTACTTCTTGGGGTGGAGAGGAGCTTTTCCTTTAGTAGATGGTGGAATGGATGGGCCAAAGGGTGGCTTGGTGGAAGGTTGATCTGGTTGGATAGAGAGAGGAGGGAGAAAAGCTCAGGCTGGTAGCATAGTGGGTGCTAAGGTCACTTTCAGTTGAGTAGAAGATCTTCCAGAAGGTGGATACTGAATGACTGGACGAATATTGGAGAGAGCCTGAGAAACTGATAACTGACCAAGAGAAACACTGGATTGACTGATAGGATCAGCAGTAGGAAAAATAATTGCCTTAGATTACACATGAAGATATGGTTTGAGCAGATTTAAAAAAATCTTGAATGAATTCACCACCATATTTCATGGCTTTCTCAAAATCATCTTTGTTCGGCATGAAGCTCTCTAGAGTAAGAGTAAAATCTTTCAACTACTGGACCTAAGCCTTAAAGGCATGAGTGACTGGAGGAAGCCTCAAATTCTTAGCCAAGACTTTAAAATGATGGTTCAACTCATGCTTGGTATATATTTTAGAGAAATAGTGATCCACCTTTTCTTTGATCTCTTTCTAAGCCTGAGTAGCATCAATCGAATAAATCTTCACCATCTTGTGAATATGATCACTGTTTTCTTTCATATTTTTCAATGAGTCCAAATCCAGAATCTATCCAAGAGTTGCTAAATATTCTTTTATAAAATCTTTTAAGGAATTGGTCTCATGTCCAGTAATCTTGGTCACTTTGGAGGAGCTAGCTTGAGCAACAATCTGAGTTATTTCAACCTTCAAATTTCTCAAATCTGACTTCTTCAGATGTTCTATCAAATTTCTCAACACTTCCATCATACCGGTGATGGTTGTTCTAGATTCTCCTAACAGAGATACTAAGTTATTGCCAAAATCTTTGAGCTCTTGATTTAGTGAGGTAATATGCCTGCTAATCATCTCACCAGTATTGCATAGGTCTGGCTTGATAATAGTTACCACTCTTTGAGTTATAGCATCCATAGTAGCCTCAGATAAATTTACAGGATCAGAAACAGGAGCATGAGATAATTCCTCTTTCATTGTCTCTCTAACTGCATGGAGCAACTCATATTTAAATCTGTCCAAATCAGATTGAGAAAATAAAGGACCAGGTCTTTCTACTTCCATTCGCACAGACTCGGCAGCTAGTCTAGCCTTAACTAAAAGGCTTGCACTTGATTTTTTCACCCCTTCTTCCTCTTCCTCTGAATAATCCAGACCTAGAACTGCAATACCTGGATGTTCTTCCCATTAATCCATACAAAATGTGTACTTAGGATTTAAAAAATCAGCTTTACCAGAATTTTCATGAGAGCCTTCCCCATCTACATCAAAAACTGACTGTACTATCCTTTTAGCCTTAGGAACAATTTCTTCTTCAACTCGTTACGATTGTGAATCATCTCGGATCACATTTTGACCATCTACTGGTTGAGTATCATCATCATCGTCATCACCACCATCATCATTACCATCATCATCATGACCATTTCCATTTCCATTATTATTTACTGAAGTCTCATTGGAACTGTCTTTGTTACTGGATTCATACTGATCAGAATTTGATACTTCAGTGTCAGCTTCTTCTTCATAACCTAGAAGAGGTTCTAACTTAGGTTACTTAAGAGGTGGACTAGCTGGTCCAAATTCCATTCTTATTTTCTTAGGACTTACTGTATCAGGATCACTCTTGTCGTCAGGAGGTGACTCAGGTTCCTTTTCAGTATCCACATCATCACCAACTTCAACTTCCCCTATTCCCTTCTTACTGGATTCTCCAGTTTCTTTAGAAACTTATGTTTCTTATTCCTCATCAGAATAAACAACTTCCTCATCAGGTTTTAAACTAGGATCTCTCATCCCTTTTGGTCTCTTAGAGTGGTTAATAGGATTAAAGGATTCATACAATCTATCCTCATCAGCAACCCATGACTTCTTCCATGGATTCCAATTAATCTTCATTCTTTTTAAGATATCCTTTATAATACAAAAACTACTACTAGATGAGATACACTCATCTCCATCTTCAATATATCCAAAAAACATTAACATAGTAGAGATTTTCTTAGAGTAGAACAAGGTTGTATATTTCTTGGATGGATTCTCCATCTCAGCAATGTGGACAGTAATATATCTACACAAGTTGATCTTCTCATCATTTAGAAAAAAAATAGGAAAACATCTTGATAATTCACATTAGAAAAATCACCCTTTCTGGGATAGATTTAGTGCTGAATAAACTTAAACAAAATTCTACTTTCACCATCTAACACAATAGCTGTTATTCTTCTGGATTTAGAATTTCTAGTCATCATCTCCAGAGCAAGCTAATATAAAAAATATTCAGTGGTAGGAGGAATATTACCAAAATAATCCTCATATATACCTTTATGAGGTACTCTGAAACACTCATCCCACTACTTTGAAGAAAAAGATATCTTTTTTCCCTTTGACTACTGAAGATAATCTTATAGCTTCTGCTCCATCTAATACATTGCTCAAATTCAAATAAAACTCATGCACTAGCTTTGGGTAGTATACTCAGCTATTATCAGAGAAACAGTTTTTCCATCCTTGCATCTCTAAAACTTTTAAAAGAGCAGACTTACTGGATAACACCCATTCAGAACATACTTCCTTCTCCGCAGTGACTACCCGAGTCTCCAACTTCAGGTTCACAGACCTTTGAGTCATGCTGCTCGATTCTCCTCGAGCGCGTTTCACCAGAGTGGAACCTTTATATTCCTTGTATTTTCACTTTTGATTTTCCATTTAGAGGTTCGATAGGTTTAAAAGGTTTGAAGGATTTAAAAAGGTTAAAGAGGTTCAAGAGGTTCAAGTTTCAGAAAAAGTAAGGTTCGGCGGGAGATAAAAGGTCATTGTTCTTGGGAAATGAAATAGCCGTGGGTCATTAATTTTATCGTTTATGGTTAAAATAATAAACAATAATAACGATTAAGTAAAACAATGTTGTTTTGACAAACACTAACGGTTTCATATACTATATAATTCAAACGGTAGTAAAGATCAGTTTCACAGATCAGTTTCACAGATTGGTTTCACAGATCGGTTTTAGTGACCGATCATACCTAACTCTTGTTTAATAAAATATAACCTTTTTGAGATCAAGGGCTTGGTGAAAATATCATCTAATTGATGTTCAGAATCAATAAATTCCAGAGAAATGTCACCCTTTTGATAATGATCTCTCAAAAAGTGATGTCTGACATCAATGTGCTTAGTCCTAGAGTGAGACATATTATTCCTAGAGATGTTAATTGCACTAGTGTTATCAAAATTTATTGACACATGTATAAATTTATACCCATAGTCCAACAAAGTGTGTTTTATCCACAAAATCTGTTCACAACAACTACCAGCAGCAATGTATTCTAGTTCAGTAGTAGAAAATGCAACAAAGTTCTGTTTCTTACTACACCAAGATACCAGGGACATTCCCAAAAGATGAAATGTTCCAGATTTTCTCTTCCTATCTAAATTGAAACTAGAAAAGTTAGCATCTGAATAACTCATTAAGTCAAAGGATTTTCCTTTTGGATAAAACAATCCTAAATTGGTAGTATGTTTAAGATATTTGAAAATCCTTTTAACAGCAAGTAAATGAGATTCTTTAGGATTAGCTTGAAATCTTGCACACATGCATACAATAAACATGATATCTGGTCGAATAGAAGTAAGGTAAAGTAAACTTCCAATCATACCTCTATAATTGGTTTGATCAACTGATTTCCCAATTTCATCATCATCCAACTTACAGGTGGTACTCATAGGTGTATCACTTCCCTTATTACTATCCAAACGAAAACATTTTAAAAGATCCTTTGTATATTTACTTTGATTTAAAATAATACCATCTTTCTTTTGAAAAATTTTAAATCCAAGAAAATACTTGAGTTCTCCCATTAAACTCATTTCAAATTCATTTTGCATAATCTATGAAAAATCAGTACATAAATAATTTTTAGAAGATCCAAATATAATATCATCAACATAGATTTGTATAATCAAAATATCTTTATAAATTATTTTAATAAAAAGAGTGGGATCTGAAATTCCTTTAGTAAACCCTTTAGAAATAAGAAAATTTGTAAGTCTATCATACCAAGCTCTTGGAGCCTGTTTTAAACGATATAAAGCTTTATAAAGTTTAAAAACATGATTTTGAAAATGGGGTTTTGTAAATCTAGGTGGTTGTTTAACAAAAACATCTTCAATTATAAAACCGTTTAGAAATGTTCTTTTGACATCCATTTGATATAACTTGAAATTCATATGAAATGTATAAGAAAGTAAGATCCTAATGGCTTCTAATCTAGCTATAGGTGAAAAGGTTTATTCATAGTCTGTTCCTTCTTGATTGTAACCTTGTGTAAATAATCTATATTTGTTTCTAATGATGTTTTCATATTCATAAAATTTATTTCTAAAAACCCATTTAGTACATATTGTCAAGGTGTCCTTAGGTATTTCTACTAATTCCCAAACTTTGTTTCTTTCAAATTGATTTAGTTCTTCTTGCATAGCCATAACCCAAAATTCATCATTGATTGCATCATTGATATTTTTAGGTTCTAGATGTGAAATAAAGGCTTGATGTTCAAACTAATTTCATAAGCTCTAGTCTATGTCCCTCTATCCAGGTTTCCTACAATAGTATCTAAAGGATGATTCTTTAGAATCCTAGTTGATCTAGTGAAGGTAGGAATAGAAATTTTAGGTTCTTCTTTAGGTTCAGATTCATCAAAAGTAGGTTTTAAGGCATTTCCAGAGTTGGTTGTCTTGAGAACAGGGTCACTATTTTTGTCATTAATATTTGGAAATGATAAACCTTCTTCAAGATTTTCAAGAGGGGTCTTAGGTTCATGTAGATTAGTTTCAACCAATTTGATGTGAATAGATTCTTCCATACATTTTGTTCTCTTATTAAAAACTCTATAGGATTTTCTAGCAATTGAATATCCTAAGAAGATTCCTTCATCACTCTTAGATGCAAATTTATCAATATTATCCTTAGTGTTGAGAATAAAGACTTTGCAACCAAAAACTCGAATGTAACTAACTTTAGGCTTCCTATTATTCCACTGTTCATAAGGGGTATTTTTGAGAACAGGTCTAATCAAGACTCTATTTATAATATAACAAGCTGTATTGACATATTCACCCCAAAAATAAACAGGTAAAACATATTCATTGAGAATTGTTCTTGAAATTTCTTGAAGGGTTCTATTCCTTCTTTCTACTACACCATTCTATTGAGGTGTCCTAGGGGCAAAAAAGTTATGACTATAGCCATTATGTGAGCAGTAAGATTCAAAATCACGATTTTCAAACTCACGACCATGATCACTTCTCAAGGTCTTAATCTTAAGTCCACTTAGGCTTTATATAGACTTGGAGTATTTAATAAAGTAAGAGAAAGCTTCACTTTTGTGAGATAAAAAGTATACCCAAGTATATCTAGAAAAGTCATCTACTAAAACATAGACATATTGCTTTCCATTTAAACTGGAAACTCAAGAAGGTCCAAACAAGTCCATGTGAACCAACTTGAGAGGTTGAGAAGTTTAACCTTATTTATTCAATTTAAAAGAAACTTTATGTTGCTTTCCCTTTTGACAATGATTACAAACTTTATTAGCTAAGAATTCGAGTTTAGGTAGGTCTCTAACCAAGTTATTTCTAGTCAGTTTTCTAAGTGAATGAATGTTGCAGTGTCCTAATCTTCTGTGCAAAAGCCAAGATTCTTTATGAAAAGCATTTAAATAAGTAAAATTTAGTTTGTCTAAAGAATTTAAATCTACAACATATACATTTTCATTTCTCAAAGCAGAAATTACTAAAGAATTTTTAAAATTAAAAAAATTATAAGAATCATTTTCAAATTTAATATTGAAACCATCATCACACAACTGAGAAATACTTAACAGGTTTTATTTTAATCCATAAATAAGTAAAAATTTAGAAATTAAAATTAAACCCGTGTTACCAATCTATCCTAGGCCGATGATCTTTCCTTTTGAATTATTACCAAAGGTGACATGCCCTCCATCAACCTTGATTAAACTTTTGAAGCATTAAAAGTCTTCTGTCATGTGCCTTGAACATCCACTATCCAAATACCAAGTCTTCTCACAAGAAATCTTCAATAAAGTATCCTACAAAACAGGTTTAGATAGAAAATGATTTTGGTACCCAGATTTTCTTGGGTCCAGATTGGTTAGAAAGCATAACTTTTGGTACCCAAATTTGTCTAATGGGTTTCATATAATCATTATAATAAAAATATTTTTAAATATAATTTTTTTGATATATAACTATGTGAATAGTTGGTTGAGAAATAGGAATTTCTAGAGCTGGAACTAGAAGCATACTGTCCAGTTTTTGGAATAAACTTATTTTTTGTAATCTATCTCTATCTAGGTTGGTATCCCAAACCAGTAGTGTACTTTGGTGCCACTTGTTTTCCAAGAATTTTAGTCAGAGTATTCTTTCCATTTGTGAACTTCTCTTAGTCTTTTTTAAGTTTCTCATCAGACAATTTCAGTTCAGTATTTTCCTTTAACAGTTGATCATTCTTTTCCTTTTCTACTTCTAGAGCAGATTTGGTAGTGCTAGATAAAGCATGCTGTTTCTTTAAGGATTTATACTTATCTTTCAGCTCATTGAAAGTATCCTCTAACATATTATAGTATTCAAATAAATCTTCACTAGACATGTTTTTAGAATCATAATCATCTCTAGAATAATAAAAGTTTAAAGCAGGAGTATCCAATGTTACCTCAGATGTGTTTTCCATGAAACACATATTTTCTTTCTGATATTTATCATCCTGAGTAGAATCAGAATCACTTGTACTATCTTCTGAATCACTCCAGGTTGCTTTCATATCTTTCTTATATTTTTTGTCCTTGTAGTCATGTTTCTTCTTATAATTTAATTTTGGATAGTCATATTTCACATGTCCTTTGCTCTTGCATTCGTAGCAAACTATGTCATTAATTTTATCAGTCCTTTTACAATCTTTCTTCCAATGACCTTTATTGTCATACTTTCCCTTATAGTTTGATTTTCTGAAAAAATTATTCTTTCTATAAAACTTATTGAATCTTCTGGCTATCTGAGCCATTTCAGCATCACTGTCAGATGCACTCTCATCACTGCTTGATCCATCACTTTCACTTTGAATTTTCTCTTTTTCCTTGTTTTTTAAAGCAATAGTCTTGAAAGTTACAGATTTATTTCTTGGTTTATCATCTTATTCATTGTTTACCTTTAGCTCTTCTTCATACATCATCAACTTACCAATCAACTCTTTAAAAGGTAAAGCACCAATATCACATGATTCTCTAATTGAGACTGATGTGCCTCTCCATCTATCTGGCAGACATCTTAGTATCCTCATGATTTGATCCTTTGCTGGAACAACCTTTCCCAGTGAGATCATTGTATTGAATATCTCATTGAACCTGAGATACATGTCAAAAATTGGTTCATCAGGCTTCATTTTAAAGTTTTCATATTTAATAGTGTAAGTATTCAATCTCATTTCTTTTACATTGGTTGTTCCCTCATGAGAAACACCCAAGGTATCCCAAATTTCATAAGTAGTTTTTTCAATAAGAAATGCGATTAAATTCCTCATCACCTAAAGCACAACACATAGCATTTATTGATTTAAAATTATTATTGTAAGATGTTTTAGTAGGTTCATCCCAAGTAGTTCTTTCAGTTTCTGGAATCTTATACTAAGTTTCTATATCAGTCCAAATGTCAAATCCCATACTCTCTAAATGAATTTTCATTTTCAGTTTCTATTGGAAATAATTGACACCATTAAAGAAGGGTGTCCTATTGGTAGCTACACTTTCTAATCTGTTCTCCATAATACCTATGTTTTAGAAAACTATATAAAGATATAAAAATTTAGAATTAAAAGAAATTTTGAGATCTTTAAGACACAACTAAAATTATAGTTGAAAAATAGAGTATTTGGAAATCCTTTATTAATAAACAGACCTATGATACCAAATTTTGGTTAGAGTTTATACTCAAGAGGGGGGTGAATTGAGTTTCCATTAAAATTTCTATTAAAATGATTTCTATTCAAATCCCCTAATTTATAAAACAAGTTAAACTGTAGTGAATTTATAAATATTGTAAATGTTTAATTACTCTTTCAAATATTGATTACTTATTAGTTAACTTAATCTAAAGATTAAGTTATCTTTTGAAATTAAATTACTAGTTCACAACAAGTATAAACACTTGCTAGTTCAACCATCAGAGTTACTTTAAAACAGATTTATATTTAATGTACTTAGAAGAAAAATATTCAAAATATGTTTTAACAAAGATAAAAAGTACAAAAATTTGTAAAACAAGAGGTTCAGTCTCAATCCAAGACTTATTCCTCTCAAACAGTTTATACAAACTATGATCCACACCCTGAATAGAGGTTTTACAACAGTACTCAGACTGTTCAGGTCCTCAGACCTCTACCACATTTCTACGTAGGAAAAAAATAACAACAACTCTCAGACTATCCAGGTCACACTTGACCTCTTCCACAACTCACAGTGGGATACAAGAATGTGTAGAAAGTTTGGTGTGAGGATTTAGTATCCTCTAGTTCATCTCTGGAGTCAGTGTGTATCTAAAATAGACAGATGCACACACACTACTCAAAATGTTAAGAAAAGGGATAAAATAGAGGAAATAAAAGAGTTTAGAAAGCTCTGTGTAATTGAAGATGAGCTCTGGACTCATTTTGATGTTGCAGATGTAATTCAAGTCCTTTCTGGTGAGGATGACACAAAACAGAGTATTGTTGTTCTTCTCAGCTACAGTTATACAGACTTGTGCAAATGATCTTCAGTAGGGAACAAAAACTTGTCTTTTGTGTTTGTTCCAGGTTAATGATTAGCTTGGAGCTCTCTGGATTTTATAGGTGTTCTTCAAGTTCTTCCCCTTTCGTGAGTCTTCACACTCATGCATTTTTATTTTGTTTTGTTTTTCTCTTTTGTTGAGTTATCTATTTTTCACTGCAGATCTTCCTTCTTATTCCTTGAGATCTGTCAAAAAGAATGATTACCTTTTTACAGGTACGTGGTACGGTTTCCTAACATCCAACAACCAACATTAATTAATAGCAGGTGTATTAAACTAAGAAAATATGATCATTAGAATTAAAAGGGTTAATAGAAAATTCAAATAGTTTTCATGACTATCGGTGAGTCATGAGATCGGTAAGTCATTTGAATTTGCATCGGTATCAGTAGGTCATGTGATCAGCATCGGGGTGACCATTCTCATCAGTGCGACTATTGTCATCAGTGCGACCATTCTCATCAGTTTGACTTTTGTCATTGGTACGACCGTTATCATCGGTGCGACCATTCTCATTGGTGTGACTATTGTCATTGGTGATACCGTTCTCATCGGTGTGACTGTTGTCATCGGTGCGACCGTTCTCATTGATGCGACCATTCTCATTAGTGAGAGCATTGTCATCGGTGAGATCGTTGCCATCGGTGCGACTTTTGTCATCAGTGCGACCGTTCTCATCGGTGTTACTGATCTAATCGGGGTGACCGTTGTCATGCCTTCAACTAACAGTGACTCAAGAAAATAACTAACGGTGAGTGAAAAACATGAAATTATCACAAAGTATCTGTTCAATCCAGAACACATCCAGCTCAATAGTAAACTATAAATAATCATAGATAAACATTTGAGGACATGATTAATCATAGTAAACACATTTATAACAGAATTAATAATTGACTAAATTGACTTATAAACAAAGATAACAATGATTTTTGATTATTAAAATAACCATCTCATAGAGGGTTCAACAATAACATTTACAGCTTTCTTAATTTCAAAAACAATTCCATTCTTCTTTTCACCCATTGAAGGTATCTTTTGTTGAACCTTATCAAGTTTCTAATTATAGGAACATTCACCAAATTCAGTGATAGAGTTTTGGAAACATAAACTTTTCTTTTCAGCTTTAGAGAGTTTTTGTTGGACAAGTTCCAACTCTTTTTCTTTTACTTTCAGCTTCACCTCTAAATTCTCATTACAATTATTTTCTTCTTCAAGATATTTATTCAAATCATCAATATATTTAATAATATTTTCTTTATCACCAGTAAAAAATTCTTGGTTTCTTGAGCATTCATCTTCTATCATTTTGTTTTACTTTTCCAGCCTTCTGATCTTTCTTAGACATTCTTTCACCTCTTATTTCAGATGAATTTCAAGCTGATTTTCTTCTTCTTCAGAACTACTACTTAAAAATTATTCATCATTCACTGTTGTAATGAAAGTATTTTCATTACCATACTCAATGGATTTTTCTGATTCAGAATCACTCTTTTCTTCTTCATCATCTTTGGACTAGAAACTTATTATTTTTTATTTGAATAATTTATTTCTTTTCATTTGTCTCAGTTTTTATTCCACAATATACTTATCTTTCTTTCATAAATATCACTATCATCTTATTTATTTCTTTGAGGAAAATTAGCCACAAAGTGACCAACACCTATACATTCAAAACATTTTAAGGGAGGCTTCCCTTTTTATTTCCATGTACCTGTTTTTATATTCTTAGAAAACAAGGATAGGATTTCATTGAGATTTTTACATACCTCATTTTCAGAGTCAGAATTACCAGCTTCATCTTCAATAAAAATCTTTTTTTGACTTTTCATTATTTATATCCTTGAAATACATTTCTCTATCAACCTTTGTTTTTTTCTTCATAGCATTATCTCTCTTCATTTCATAGGTGATAAGAGTTCTATGTAAATCATCAAGAGACAATGTTTTAGGATCTCTATCTTCCAATGAAGAAACTTTTGCATCAAATTTTTTATGTAAGATTATCAAGATATTTTCAACAGCTATACAACATTTTAGCTTTTCACCAAGACATATTATAATACTCACAATTTCATTAACCCTGGTAAATAATTCCCCAACAGATTCATGCTCACCCATCTTTAAATCTTCATACTTTAATCTCCATATTTGTAACTTTTACTTCTTCACTTTTGTATTTACTTCGTATATGTTTTTAAATTTATCCCATATACCTTTATCTTGGGAAACACCTTTCAATATCAATAATTAACTTTCAGAAAGTGATGATAATATAGCATTCTTGGCTCTCCTATCATTCTCAAGAAACTTCTTGTCAACAGGTGTAAGTGGAGCACTATCATCAATGGGAGGAAACCTAACTATTGCAGCTTCAAGAACATCATAACTGATAGAAATAAGATATGAGAACATTCTATCTTTCCAGATATGATAGTTATTTCCATAAAAAACTAGAATACATTTACTGTTCACACAATTCATGTTCTCCATCAGCAAAGAATAACGAAGGGAACCTTTCTCTGATACCAATTGAAAGTGCCCAGTCAGAGTACTGTATCACTGAGAGGGGGAGGGGGTGAATCAGTGATACTCTTTTTTTATGTTTCTTTTCAATTATAACAACCTTCACCTCCTGTTAAGGATTTCAATTCCCTACTGATAAACAAATCAACACACATTCAAAGTAACACAATGATTTACAAGGTTAACTATTCAATAAGAATAACTACATCCTTGGTATGGTTTGGAAATGATAGGATACCATACAATCCACTAATAAACAATCCTTGGATTACAATGAATAGGATGTACCCTTTCACTCGTGTAGCACTATGAAATAATACAACTAGTGCATGTGCACCCTCTTAGCACAATAGGGTAATACATTTGTTTTGTAACATCTCATGTTACCTGTGATTATTTTCAATTCACCAAATGTATTCAATTGTAAAAAAATTCTTCTTTTCCTTAACTAGAAGAATGGTGAGAAACTCTTGGACTATATAAAACAATCAGTCTGATTACACGGAGTACGATACTCCCAATCCAAATCTTCTCAATCTGATCTTTCAATTGAATAAAATAAAATAGAATCGACTCCACTATAATACTTGCATACAATAGTCCAGACAAACAGAATTGGAACCAATTCAAAATAGGTATGTAATAATCAATACAAATAAAATCATCACCCCTTCAAAACATGTGTGCAATAGTCAATACAAATATAATCAGCACAAATTCAAAACCTCTTCTCCTATCTCTAAAATCCAGAGCTTCTTTCTCATCCACTGTGAACAATAATCATTGTGAGAAAGTAAAAAGTACATCCTCCTTTTATAGGTTAAAATTGGTGGGAATACAAAAGTTTTTCCTACTCACTCAAATTTTCCCAAATTTGAATTTCCCCCTAAAATTTTGAGATACATTTTTGACTTCGTCAGAGTTTCTCAAAGCTTCTCAAATCTCCTCAAAACTTCATCTCAATAATCATCTATTTCATTTGTATCTCTATACCCATTTCTTATTCCAAAAAACCAAAACAAATTTTCTTTTAGAAAACCATAAATGTGGGTACAATTTGTGAGTATGATTGTTTCTCGGTACGATGGTCTTTAATCGACACCACCTCTTTTCTTTCCCTTTCACCTATGAGTTCGATGTAAAACAAAGTCATTACCCTGTCGGCATGACATGCATCATCTCTTCACTTTATCTTTCCATCAACATGACTCTTTTAACTTTTCCATCGGCACAACTATTTCCATCAGCACGACTATTCCATCAGTACGACTATTGAGTCTAATACCAAACAAAGACACTACTATGTCAGCATGACAAGCATCATTTCTTCTTTCATCGGCATGACTATTCCATCGACAAAACTATTCCATCAGCATGACTATTAAGTTATATACAAAACAATGTCATTACTATGTCGGCATGACAATCATTATCTCTTCTTTTACCAGCATGACTATTCCATAGGCACGACTATTCCATCGGTAGGACTATTCCATAGGCACGACTATTGTGTTTGATACAAAACAAAGTCATTACTATGTCAGCATGATAAGCATCATTTCTTCTTTCATCGTCATGATTATTCCATTGGTATGAATATTCCATCGGAATGACTGTTCCATCAACACGACTATTCCATCGAAATGACTATTCCATCAGCATGACTATTGTGTGTGATACAAAAAAAAGTCATTACTATGTCAGCATGACAAGAATCATCTCTTCTTTCATCGGAATGACTATTTCATCAGCACGACTATTCCAAAGACATCACCATTCAAAGTTTTTCAATAGTCACCACCATTCAAATATTTTAAATAGTCACCACCATTCACATATTTTCAATAGTCCCCACCATTCCCAGCTTTGTAATATTCACTGCCATTTACAACTTTGTAATAGTCACCACCATTCATAGATTTGTAATATTCACCACCAGTCACAAATTTTTAATAGTCACCACCACTCACAACTTTGTAATAGTCACCTCCATTCACGGCTTTATAATAGTCACCACTATTGGCAGCTTTTACACACCCCTTTCTTCCATCAAGCTTGCATTATAAGTTCCACCACTTTACTTATGATCTATGAGAATTCCAAAATAGCAAATCATCGTCATATTTAACATTGGAAAGTATCAGAACTTTACATTCATTCCAGTTTCTTTCTTACCTTATCATCCTAAGGACAAACTTTCTGAAAACAAGAGTCCGATTCTTTTCAAAACAAAAACCCAAATATTTTTCCCCAAAAAAAAGTGAAGTGATTTCTTTTCTTCAAAACCAACCTTGAAAAAAAACAACTCTTGAAACCTTCATCCCCTATATCATCATATTTTTCCCAATAACATTGAGGAGAAGGAAGACCCACCTTATTACCTTAAACTTTTTGTGTTGTATTTTTGATTATAATGTAGTAAATTGAAGGTAAATCATGATCCCAATGGGATAACCTGAGATAGTTGTTGGGATTTCAACATTCGATAAATTCTTTTAAGAAGTTAACATCCTAGAATAATGCCTAAATTGGTATATATAAAAATCTAATGAAATAATCATACTTGATGAAGTTTAAGTTTTATGTTGGAACATCATGGAAAGAAAAATGACAAAGACACCATCTTAGTTTGATCCTTCAATTGGTATTCTAAACAACATGCATTGAAGAATATTTTCCTTGGTGAAGTTATGGAAGTTGAAAATTTTGGACACCACATGAAGAAGATCCATTTTGGTATATTCTAAAACATGAAATATTATTTGATTAATATTTTAAATATATCAACCATTACGAATATCATGAGGAGTGTCTCCTTGAGTTGGATTCATGTGGAGGATCTTGAAGAAGTTTCCATAATTATTATAACATAAAAATATGATTATTCTGGAGTGTGCTTGAAGGAATGTCATTGAAAAGGTATGTTTTTTAAAATATATCATCCTTGGTAATATTAATCAATCCTTAAATGAAAAGGGATATATTAAATTAAATGAATGAAAAAAATTGGGAGTTGTTAAGAAGGCCAAGAGCTATCTTAAATATTTCTATTTGGACTTGAATGTTTTTAACCTATGTTTTGATGTGAGTGAAGAAAATTCACGTCAACATATCTCATGAGAAATGTGTATCTAAATTAGCATCATAAATTTTCTTAGTATGAAATTATAGTATAGTATCTAATAAAGTTAAATAGGTTCTCATATCATTTGGTATCATTTTATTTTTCAAGGGAAAATTTAGTTTTCTGAATCAAACCATATTGAATTCTATACTAAGCATGGATAAGTTGACTTGGAGTGTAATTATAAATGGAACTTTGAAAATTTTAAAGTTATACCACTTTACCATGTAATTTTTATTTATTGATAATAAGTGGTTGATAATGTGAAATAATAATATTGATAGAGGGATAAAAAATAAATGAATCACAAATTACACATATTAACTTATCATTTCATGATGAAATTAAAAACATATACAAAGGGGTATATTATTGATCCAAATTTTTTTGTTTTGTATTTTTTATCAATTGTTGTCAACGAATTAGTAGATTTCAATGATTTTAATATTTTAAAGGATAAGTAAATAAGAGGGATTAAAGTGAAGAGGAGAGAGTTACTAGAGTTTGGAAGTTTTGTAAAGAATCCAAGATTGTTGAATAAAAGATGAATTTACCAAGTGTTGTGTGATTTTATATTAAGTGATGATTGGATGAAACATCTTGGAAGATTTAAGGAGTTCTTGTCATGTTTTTTTAGAAATATATTTTAGGCTAAATATTTTTATAAGAGTTTGAGTTCTATATAGAATTAAATTTATAATGAAGGAATTCATATATCTATATGATAAAGGATTTTATAAATTAATTACATCCATGTTGTTTATGAGAATTAAAAAAAATATGTGGATGAATTTTATGAAGGTTGATGAAGAGTTTTTAAATGGTGGTCTCTTGATGATTTAAGTGACTGCATAAAGAACCTGTACCTACCTATGAAGAACCAGTACATACCACATGAAGTTTAAAGTCATGATTGAATTACCATATACATTAAGGGTGATGAATTACCATAAGATTCACATGGTAGGTGAAGATTTCATGATAAAGTTATGGCATAAATACTCCCAACTGACCGCATGAAGAAATGAGGACCAACCACATGGAGGATTTTTTATCTACCGTGTAGTAGGTCAAGTGACTATAGAATTGCATGATAGGTTGAATGATATAGGATCACATGGTAGGTTTATAAATCACATGTTCAACCACATGAATGAAAATGTAGTGGAAGACCTAATAAGTCTTAAAGCTCAGTATAATGATATTGACATGAAATTTTCACTTTATTATATGAGTGAAGATGAGATGAAGGATATTATTGGATTAAACCAATGAAATGTGGAGAATTATATAGTGGTATAAATATCATGATATTATTATCATGATCTATGCATATAAGAGAAGTTAAAAAGATATGACCACATAGTGGTGCATCATTGGTGGCTATTTTAAGATGAAGACTCAGGTTATTATGAAGAAAAGTTTACATGTTGTTTTTCACCAAAATAAGAGGATTCCATGATTATCCTAAATTCATATATAGATGAAATCATGATATATGAAAATCATTATAGACATAAGGAAGTGATCATGTATAGTTTCAAAGAATGGTGATCTAAAGTAATTATTATTTAGTTGATGCAAGTTTTGAAAGAAGAAGAACTTGAAAGCTTTATGTCGCAAATAGTGATTCCATGACTAAGTATAGTGCATGCATGGATATTAATATACAGAAATTTTTGCATGAAAATTATCATGGATTGAAGGAGAAGTTTTGAATAATTATTAAGCTACATCAATAACTATATATTAACATACATTTATTATGCGTAGTTGTTATAGTTGAAGTTGTATGATAATGTTTATTATCATGGGGCTAGTTAATGAAGAGTCTTTAGGAATTTTAAAGGATAAAAGGATATGGATGAAAATCATGGATCGAGTGGAAGACAATGAAGGATGAGATAAAAGTGTTTTGGATTACCAATAATCTTGGTAATTAGAAATGTTGTATTCATGTAGTATTTTGAATGTATATGGAAGAGAAGAATGTGTAAATAAGTAACCAAAACTATAACTATTTATTATTATATATATTATTATAATTTAATGAAAATATTTTGTTGAGGGTGTCTTGACACTATTATTCTGAAGAATATATATTTTAGTGTCAAGAAGAAGGAGACTCAACTCTGTGATAATCATCCTTATATAAAATTTGTGAGTCAAATAAAAAATAAAGATAACCAATAATACTCATAGACACTAAAAAAATATGGTGTTATTGTGTTTTCAAGCAATAAAGAATAAGGAAGATAAGATCTAGTGAAATCCATGTACCCAGAAGTAGAAGAATATTAAATAAGTGAAAGAAGAATAATTGGTTGATTTGGTCATGAATTTCATCATAAAAAGGGAGAGTTTTGTACAACCTAGCTCATACAAAAGAGGAAAGAAGAATAAGTGAAGTGAATTATAGTTTGAAAAATTTCAAGGAAGGTCTAGTATCCAGTAAAAGAATAAGAAGAATGTGTACATGAATTTTTCTATGAAAGTTAGAGAAAAGGAATTAGAAGATAAGGAAACATTTCAATAATCAATAGAAGTAAATATGGAGGAGGAATTTATTAATATTTCAAAGAACTTAAATAATGTACACACCATCTATAAAAATAGGATAATGATCTAGAAATAATCTTTAAGTAAAACAGGATGTCACCAGTCTAGGGAATCCATATTGTTTTCTATCCCCCACCTAAAGTATAGAGAAGAATACTTAGTTTCATGATTTTTTATGGTCCAAAAACATTATAATTTTACCTTATTATAGTTTAAAATCTATTTAACACCCTAAAAATTTATTTTAAAATTATTATATTCTCAATATATTTCTTAAAACTTAACACTGAGGTTTAAACAAATTTTGATATACTATAAAAATGTTATTACTTAAATGTGACTATTATAACCTAGCCATTGAATTAACATGTATGAATAAGTGTAACCATATTATGATATATATATATAATGGTCATAATAAATGTAAATTTATTAATTAATTTTTAGTAAATAAGTACTCATTTTTTTAGTGAAGTCGTTTTATGCTTTAAAAATACATTTTCTTCAATAAGGGGTTTTATTGATTTTTATGATAAAATATTATAATTAATATCTTAAACATTTATAAATTGTTTTTTCTAAAAATTATATCATTTTTGAAATCATAAAATGAAAATTATCTTAGGATTAAATTTTAGGAATTTTCTAAAAAGATTAATTTCCAATGAATAATGAAAAAATACCGATTTTATATAAAACTATATTTTCCATTCAAGTAATTAAAAAGTATAAGTTTGTTTCGAATAGATTTTTAAATTTAATTAGTTAATTTTTATTAAAAAATATTCCTATTAATTTCATTTCAATATAAATTATTCTTAATCTTGATATAATAACATTTTTATACTTAAAAAATCATTTTTCTGGAAAATCCTTTTTCATCGTATTTTATGGATTCATTAATTGTTAAAATTATAGGAATATAATTTGATAAAATATATTAAATATTTATAATAATAATTTCTATATTTGATAAATATATCAATTTTATTTTTGGTTATAATGAATAGTAACCTTGTTAAAATTTTTATCACCATGGTAGGGGTAGAACAAGTATAACAAGAATAAAACTATGAGCCAGGGATAAAAAATACTCCATAAAATTAAATATATTTCATTGGATGAGTTTAATTGGACCACAACTTCAAATATTCTAAAATATGGCATATTGTTCCATTAGTCTTTGATGATGACATTTATATTATTTTAAGTAAAGAAGTATTCCAAAATGACACTCTCTTTCTTTTAATTTTTCTTATATGTTCACATAGGAATAATAAGATGTTATGAAAAAATATTTAAGTTTATTTTTAACATAATTTATTTATTTTTATGATGGAAATTTATCTTTAATTTTTAGTGATTGTATAATTACTATAAATTCTTACCCAATGCTGATAGAGAGCTTGTGCAAGCAGTAGAAAAATCAAAGTAAATGATTTTAAAAACATCAAAAGAAATATTTTCTAAATTTATTGTGATTTAAAATTAATTTTATGGTTAATAATAATTTATAATTGATTTTTAAATATTTTATATTCGAATTCCATACCCTGTATTGGTGCCTTTAAAGTCAAACTATGTGAATAGTCCCAAAAATGACTTTAATGATATCTTATGTTAAATAATATTTTATTAAATGAATTAGAATTCATAAAAAAACTTATATTTTCCAAGTGAATTTTATATGTTCTAAAATATAAACCATTATCCACTTATGGGTCAATTTTCCTTTTATAGTAAAATTCTTGACCCCTAAAGAATAAAAAACATTAATATCACTATAATTGTCAAAAGAGTTAACAGGGGGTTAAAACTAAGTGATAAGGGTTAAAAAATAACCTATAATTATATTATTAGATGATATGATTTATAATTATTTTCATCCTAGATTTTAAATATTAAAATTTTATCCACATGAACCTAGAAATTAATCTATATTAATTTAATACTTTAAGTAATTCCAAGGGTGCAACTTTCCCTACTTACAAAAGAAAACCTAATCCAAGACCTTATTCAAAAAAATTTAGCATAATATATCAGTCAATACATACCCTAATACCATTCTATAATCCTTCCCCACTTATTAGATACTCTGGTCTTTCTTAAACACAATCCTTTCAAGGATTAAGGTTTAAAACAAAAGTGGTTTCTCTCTTACAAGAGCCTCTGACCAGTTGGTGAGGACTCAACAAGTGCATCCAAGAGACCTGAGTTCAAATCTGGCCAGAGACATATTTCTAGGTACTGTAGTAGGCACTGTAGTAGGGATTGTAGCAGGTACCGTAGTAGGTACTATTCGGTACTATAGTAGCTGGAACTATTCATCTGTTTGGGCTTTCAGGCCACCAATTTGGTCCTTGGGTCCTTCAAGGCCTTTTGGACACTCATATAATTTGGTACAATTAGGATTTTAGGCCACATCAAGGCCTTCAGGACACCTCAAGGCCTTTGAGCCACCTCAAGGATTTTGGGCCACCTGAAATTGTGCTTAAGGGACCAGACAAACTCTATAAGGAGTAGCCTCCAGATGAGGATTCAGAGAAGGATTATTCACCAGATTAGAAGCTAATGGATGTGGAAGAAAGATAAGGAATGGTTTTTCCATAAGGAACAACCTATTCATGCAGAGGAAGCCTACCTAAATAGTCATGCGAAGGTGGAGAGCTGATATCACGATGCAGAAGCTAGGGAGGAGCAGTTCCTTGTAGTTATAGTCTGGTTATTTCCTCTAAAACCTATGGTTCATGTAATATCTTAGCCTGTAGGCCTTTTAAGGGTCCCCCTCATCCCTTGAAATGGGGTTTATCAAAAATTAATAAAAATACGGCCTTCAATCCATTCAGGTAAAATTGGTTTCTCAATGAAGAGTTATAACTATTAACTGAGTACTTTCAATTTTATTTTTTTACCTCCTCTAAATCCATGGAATCCATTATAAAATAATTACTTAGGTATATTAAATATAATTAATTTTTATTAAAATTAAAGAAAAATAATTATACACCTATTTTTTGTCCTATGGGAAAAGAAAACTTCGCTCGTGTGTACGTGTGAATTACCCCATCCACAAAGCGATGCATTTTAATTTTCATCACCGATTCATATTGATGGTTATAATTATGGATTTAATGAATGAATATGATATATATGATATTAATATAAGTCTATAAATTTTAATTTTTATTTTCTTTTCTTTCATTCCATTCATCAAAAAGTGGAAACATCACTCGTATGTACGTACAAACTACTATCTCTACGAAGTGATGTAATTCATTTTATTCATCACCATATTTGAATATTTATAAAAGTATATATAATGATTAAATATGATAAAAATTAAATGATTAATATTCTGGATTTTATTTTACCATGATCAAATTATATGGATCTGGACTTCCACACCAAAACATGCATGAAAAATAAAGTAGTTATCACCAGGAATAATGATTTTAATAAATAATTGTTTATAAACAGGTGATAAGATTTTATAATTAAATCATATATAATATGATTTATTTTATTATGGTTCTATAATATTTTTATAATAAATCTATATTTATTATATAGTAGGTTCAAACATGAATGAAACTGGATGATACTTGAGGTAATGGTTTCTCATCTCACTTTTATTTCTATGAGACATATTCCATGTTCACAACTTGTTTATTTTTTGTGGAGAATATAATACCCATTAATTTATTTTATTATTCTTATAATGAAAATTATAATTATTTAAAAATACATATAGGTTTCACTCATTCATAAGGTTTTTTGTTCAGATATTACCAAAGCGGTAAGGGATTTATGTTTCAATCCCATTTTAGTTTGTATTGTTTATTCTTGAATTTCCATTGAAGAAATTATATTATAATTATCTAATAAAACCATTTTATTTTATTATCCTTTGGTTATTTCTAAAATTTCTATGTTTTATCATAATTTTCCACTCTTGTTACTCAAAATGGTTTATAAATTTTTTTTAAGAACTACCAGACTTATTTCTTCTCTTTCGGCTAAAAAAACTTTTTTTTACATATCCATATTTTTTGAAATGTTTTCAATAATATTTTTTTGAGTTTTCTCAAATTAATGTTTAAATTCATTTTTATCCATGTTTTAATTTTTTAAAAAATGTTTAAAAATAATCTTCTTTTCATTTTATTCTTTTTACTGAAGGTGTGAACAATATTTTTGTTTTATTGATTACAACATAAACATGATTTCCCACTATCATGAATGATCAATAATTTAATGATTCATTTAAAATTTTGTGCGGTTATTTCCAAAGAATATTTCTACCAAAATATTTTTTTTATTTTTTTATATTTTAAATAGTTTATTTCAAAATTAAAAGGGTATTTTCTTAAAGAAATATTACAATGATATTTTAAATAAATTTTCATCTATGATAACATCCTTTGATGTTACTTATAATTTAATAGGGATATCATTCAATGATAGCATCCTTATTATTTCTCTAGATGGTTTATGATTATTATGAAAATATATTTATAAAACCTGTTTATTTCCCATGAGTTATTCTATAATGAAATATGAATATTTTATGATATTATAGCACACACATGTATGATTTTCATTATGTCATGGGTGGGTCTGCTGAATTCCTCCAATGCATTGGGTAAATACTTATATCTTATGAGAAGTGATTTGATGTGATTGATCCACTATAAAAAAGTGGAAGTGATTCCTAATACACTATGATATGAGAAACATGTGGTGATTCTTGATCCACTATGATATGAGAAATAGGTGATGATTCCTGAACCACTATGATATGGTAAATAAGTGTTGATGGCTGATCCAATATGTTATATTGGTATTAGTATTCAACCTTGACATATGATATTGTTTCTATACTTATGATGGTTACATACTCTCATAACATGTCATTGTGGTTATGATTTTAAATCATGGATCATGATCAATTTTTGATGATTACCTAATCTTGTGAAATGTTAATGTTTTTTTCCATGACTCATGATTATTATGTTTGAATCACTGGGTATTATTTTCTATTGATGATATCATGTTTTAATACCCTTATAATCATGGTATACTTATATATTATCATTGAGTGATATCTCTCATGTTTACCCTTACTGAGCATCTGAGGTCACCCCTTCTTATATTTTAATTTACCCCATGTTATGGAGAAGGGTACTAAGTATGATTTTTCAAAGAAGGGTGGTAGTTTTGAAGACCTAAATAAAGATGATTTAGATATTTTTTTAGAAACAAGTTCTTTATTTATCCATGTTTCTAAAAACAATAAATATATAAAATCATGTAATGTATTCTAATGATATGAAATGAATATTCATATAGTAAGATTTTATATTTATATATAAAAAGTATGGGTTTCTATAATAGGCATTAGAGTAGGTTTTAGTTATTTTAGGAAACCAGGATGAGAAAAATTTATTGAGAACCTTGGGGATAATTCTAATTATAGAGGAACATCCTATTTTATAGTAAAGAAAGGACTATGGGTTTTTTAGAAAATATATTAATATATAGATACTTTAAATTAAATGTGTATATGGTATAGATTCACCTATGGGTAATAAATTTTAATGGGGAATACTGGGTATTAACTCAATCATTACCAGTGTAAGATGAGTGGTCCTAAGATAGTACACCTATCTAGACACTTATGGGGAACATGATTAGGTTAATTAATGGTCTATTTATGAACCATTATGAAGGATTTGATTATATAGTGACCATGTATAACATAGTTTAAACCTAAGGTATCATATACTGAAAATAAGGTTCCATGATTTGGACATCCTATGAATAATTTTTCAGGACTACATGATTACTCACTATGATTATTGTTTCTTACACTATGTTCTTTGGTTATAGTCTATAGATGTAACTAGAAGGAATTGTGTTAATGTTTAATGTGATAAATGATGTAGTGATTTTCCTAATGAGAAACCAAATGTATAGGGAATGAAATGAGAAAGCTTATGATTATTCTTAAATAGCTATCTCAAAATATTATTAACAACCTAAAAATAGGTGAGTTTATAGATGTACCAAATAATAGAAAATGGAGTTTCATGAAGAACATAAAGGAAAAAAGATTCATATTCATACATATAGAGAACGTGAGAAGAATCGCATGGGGAAATGTCTCTAGGTAACAGGAAGATATTATGGGTATGGAAAAGAAGGTCATTAAGAATGAACTTTTTGAGGAAAAGCGAAAAGCTTTTTTAGGAAAATGGATGAAAAAATTGTTTTACATAAAGTATCATTAATGTTTGAATATTTTAAATATGGAAACTATTGGAATTATGGAAATTTATTACCATGTGGGAAAGATCAAGAATATGATCAACAAGGTTGTGCGAGTGATGGTTTATCTATTGATGATGGAGAGACTATGAATGAAATATGAAAGTTATGAATTTTTTTATTAGTATTGATTATGTTAAAGGTAATAAACATGATTAAATTGACATTATGGAACCTTAATACATGATCCATATTTTATATTATTGAAAGTAAGTATTAAGGAATAAGATGGTGAACCCTAATTAATGGTTTAATATGGAAGTGGAATTATTGAAGTGTTTATGTATTATGATTCAAGAATTATGTTGTAGAAGTATTTGGTCAATGATATTATAGTTATAAGAATCATGAATCATCTATGTATTTTTCTAAATTATTTTTTTATTTAAGGATTTAAAAGAATATGTTGAATGGTATTAACAACTTATAAAAATGATTTGGTGGTAAGGTTATATTTTATGGAAAACACATGATTGAGGAATAAATAACACTTAATATATTCTTAATGTTGATATAATAATGTTTAGTTGGGGTAAAGAGATGATTTATATTGAAAAAAATAGGATAGTATTGGTGACATTTAAATTGATTAGTGATTTGATGAAAATTTGATTTATGATAATGTTATTGCATATTTGGATTTATATAATATATTGAATAGTATGAGATTTTATTTAAGTAATAAGGATATATTTAATTTTTAGAATAATTTATGATTCCATTGAAATTTTATTATGATTCATATTATTTGGGGAAAATATTATCATGCTTTAAGAGAATATATGATCATGGAATTCATGTGTTTGGAATGTGACATTATGATATACTTTATGTTTTTTAGGGATAAATGTTAAATTTTATCTTGAAAAAAACATGTGATCAAATCTTTCAAAATTTGGGGTTTTGAATTTGGTCAAATATATTTTGGAAGATTCATAAGTTTAATTATTTATGGAATGGATTAATTTGAACTTTTTCTGTTATTATTGAGGTTTTGGAGTTTAATGTATCATATTTATCCATATTGGATAAAATGTTCTATCTATTTTGATTTCGGTTAATATTTATAGAAAGAATGAATGTATTTTCATTAATTTATGTATATTGTGATCCATTAAAAGTTAGTTTTAGTGATTTAGGAATAAAATATTAATCATGAATATTCATTTCTTGGACTAAGAGATGAATTTGAAATTGATTGAAGAACAACCAAAAGATGAAATAGTTTTTAGGGAATAGAAATAAATCAAGTATATTTATTTTATCATTTTCTTTATCTTGATAGAAAATGAATCCCTAAACTTTAGGAAAATGATATTTAAATAAAAAACTTATTATTTCACCTTTATTTTTGAGGAATTGATTGTATTCTAACCCCTCACCAATTTATGGATTTTTGGTCATTAACATTCTCATGACCATATTATATATCACTCTATATTAGTCATTGAGAATTATTTGTCTCCTCTGTGTATATATTTTAAATTCCCAACAATTTTATCCTTACCTAGGAACCTGATTATGTATTGTTTTAGGAAACATTTTTGTTTCTAACTTTCCCTTTTAAAGGAATTTTTAATAACCCTTTGTACAATGTGGATTTTCAACAATGGTATTAGAAAATATGAGACCTTTTATTACTAAGATAAAAATTTGAGGGAAAAAATTATTTAAAGTACAAAAAATGTAACACCCTAAAAATTTATTTTAAGATAATACTACACATTATAGATTTCTTAACATGCAACATAGAGCTTTAAGTGAACTGTGATATACTATAAAAAATTATTATTAAAATGTAATTTTTATGACATAACTATTAAATAGGAGGGTATGAATAGACACAACCACATAATGAAATATATGTATAATGTTAATACTCAATACAAATTTATTGATTAATATTTAGGAAATAAGTGCTCAATTTTTAGTGAATTTATTTCATGCTTCAAAAAAATATCAAAAATGGGTTATTTTATTTTTACAAGAAAATATTATAATTAATTTCAACAAATTTCCTAAATTTTATTTTATGAAAATGATATAAATTCTCAAATAATTATATTAAAATTATCTTAGTGTGAAAGTTTTATAATTTTATGAAAGGATTAATTTTTCAATGAATTTTGAAAAAATATCGATTTTATAAAAAATTGTATTTTCTATTCAAGTATTTAAAAAATAATATTTATTTTTTGAATTATTTTAAAATTTAATTAGTTTATTTTGATTAAAAATAATCCAATTAATCTCATTAGAGTCAGCACTATTCTTAATTTTGGTATGAAAACATTTTTATACTTAAAAATGCATTTTTCTGGAAAACCGTTTTTCAGAGAACTTTGCGAGTTCATTTTAAAATTAATTTTTCCACTTATAAAGACTGGATTTTATAAAATGGATTCTATATTTGGAATCATCATTTCTATTTTTTTTAAAATATTTCAATTTTATTTTTTGGTCATAATGAAGAATAACCTTGGTAAAAATGTTGTCACCAAGGGTAAAATAGGTAGAAAAAGGTTAAAAATATGATATAAGGATTCAAAATCATTCATAAACCTACATATATTTTATTTTATGAGTGTAATTATACCAATACATTAAAATATTTGCTAATATGGAATTTTTGATCCATTATTCTTTGATAAATACCTTTATATTATTTTAAGTAAAGTAAAATTTTAAAATTTCACTCTCTTACTTTTAATTTATATTATATGTTCAAATAGTGATAAGAATATGTTATGAACAAATATAAAAGTTTATTTTTAACATAATTTTTTTTTGTGATTTTAATTTATTTTTAATTTTTTTTGATGGTATAATTAACTTAAATACTTATACAACACTTATATAGTACTTGTGCAAGGAGTAATAAAATCAAAGTAAATGATTTTAAAAACATTTAAATTAATATTTTGTCAATTAATTACGGTTTCAAAAGAATTTTATGCTTAAAAATAATGTATAATTTATGTATAAATTGTTAATATTATAATTTCATACCTATCTTGACGACTTAAAAGTTAAACTATGTGAATCATCCCGAAAATGACTTTTATGGTATCTTATGTTAAATGACATTTTATTAAATTAAGTAAAATTCATAAAAGTATTATATTTAGAAAATAGAATTATATATGGTCAATAATATCAAAAAAATTATACTTATTGGCCAATTATCCTTTTTAGTAACATTATTAACCCATAAAGAGTAAAATACTTTGATATCGAGGTAATTGTAAAAAAGGGTTAATGGAAGTTAAACCTAAAAGATAAGGGTTAAAACATAACCTAAAATTTTATAAATAATTTTATATGAGATTATTTATACTTAATATCATAATATATTCTAAATATATCAATTTGAGCCACATTAATCTAAAAAACAATTTATATTAATTTAATACTTTAAGTAATTCCAAGGGTGCCCCTCTCCTCAATTATAAAAGGGAACCTCCTATCCTTACTTATTCACAACGTTTGAGAACTATATCATGTATAATACCTACCCTAATAACATACTATATTCCTTACCCACTTATTAGATATTTTTTTCCAAAAAACCATGCTTTCAATGCTTAATGTGTAAGACCAGAGAGGCTTCTCAATAAAGAGGTATATGAGTAATTTCAATTTTATTTATTATTTTACCTCCTATAAATATATGGAATCTAATTTAAAACTATTAATGAAGTATCTTAAATATAATTAATTTTTATTATTATGATGTAACAAAAATTATCCTCCTACTTTCTGCCCTATTGGAAAGGAAAACATCGCTCGTGCGTACGTGTTGATTACACCCTTCACGAAGCGATGCGTTTAATTTTTCATAACCTCTCATGTTTATAGTTATAATGAAGGATTTAATGAATTAAAATGATATTTATTATATTAATATATTTTTTAAATGTTAAATATTATGTTATTTTCTTTTGTTTCATCAATTAGAAATTGGGAACATCACTCATGCGTACATACAGACTACCACCTCTTCGAAGTGGTGTAATTCATTGTTATCACCACTTTATATGAATAATTACAAAATTGTATATAATTATTAAATATTATAATAATTAAATGAATAATATTTTTGATATTATATAATCATTATCAAATTATAAGGACTAGTACTGGAGAATTGAAACATGCATGAAAAAAAGTAATTATCACACATCACATTGATTTTAATAAAGAGTGATTAATAAATATGTGATAAGATGTTATAATTAAATAATATATGGTATGATATATATTATTATAGTTATATAGTATATTTATAATAAATATATATTTATTATATAAGAGGATTTAATGTAAACCAAACAATATTTGACATGAGGTAAGAGTTTATCATCTCACTTTTACTTCTAGGAGACATATATCGTGTTCACCACTTATTTATTTTGTGTGGTGTATATACCACCAATGAATTTATTTTATTATTATTAAAATAAAAATTATGGGAATTTAAAAATACATATAAGGTTCTCTATTTCATAAGGTTTTTGATTTTGAGATTGCCAAAGCAGTAAGGGATTTATTTTTTAATCCCATTTTAATTGGTATTGTTTATGATTGAATTTTAATTGAAGAAATTATATAATATTATCGGATAAAACCCTTCAATTTTATTCTCCTTTTTTATTTATAAAATTATGAAATTTTAGAAACATTTCATCTCTTTTATACTCATAATGGTTAAAAAAATGATTTTAAAGAAAGTCATAATTATTTCTCCTCTTTTAGATGGTAATTTTTTTCTTCCATATCTATGTTTTATAAAATGTTTTCAAGAATGTTTCTATCCATTATCCTATTATTTTTAAATTTATTTTTTCCTATGTAATAATTTATAAATTTTTTTTAAAAGAAACTTCTTTTCATTTTTTTAATGAGGTACTTTTTACCTAAGGTGTGAACATAATCTTTGTTTTTATAATTACAACGTGAACATAATTTCCCACTTTCATTAAAACACAATGATCTGAAGCTTCATTTAAAATTTTCCATAGTTATTTTCAAAGAAATTTTTTTCAATAATATTTTCTAATTTTTTATATTTTAAATAATTGGTTTTAAAATGAAATGGGTATTTTCCTCAGGAAACCGATGATCTTTTAAACAAAATTTAATCTATGATAAAATAATTTGATGTTAATTATTATTTATTAGGAATAAGATCCAATTATTTCATATATATCATTTATTTAGATGGTTTATTGTTATTATAATGAGATATTTATAAAATCCATTAATTTGCCATGGGTTATGATATGTTGAAATGATGAAATATTTACGCAACCAATTTATTTTACATGGGTTATGATATGATGAAATGGTTAATGTTTTATGATATTATGGCACACATGTGTATTGTTTTATTTATTTTATTGGTGGGTATATACAATTCCTATATTTTATTGGTTAAATACTTACATATCATGGTATAATTATCAGAAACAAGTTGATGTGCTTGATCCAATATTTGAAATAAGTAGTGATGCATTATCTTCTATAATATGGGAAACAAGTGATGAATTTTGATACACTGTAATATGAGAAACATGTGACAATTCATGATTCTCTATGATATGGGAAATTGTTGTTGGTTTCTTATCCACTATGATATGATGGTCTCAGTGGTTATCCTTTATATATGATTTATTTTCTATTCCTATAATGGTTCCACACCCTCATAATATGTTATTATGATTATGATTTGAACTCATGGATCATGATTTATTTTTGATGATTACCTAATAATGTGACATGTTAATGTTTTATTCCATGAATCATGGTTATTATCTATGAATTTATAGGGATGATTTTCTGTTGATAATGTCGTGTTCTCAAACCCTTATTCTCTTGATATGCTTACATATGATCATTGAGTGATATATCCAATGTTTACCCTTACTTGGCATCTAAGATCACCCCTTCTTATGATTTAATTTTTAACTTGGTTATGAATAAAGGTATTAAGTATGATATATCTAAGAAGGGTTATAGTTGTGAAGAACTAAATGGGAGATGATATATATGTTTTTTAGGAACCATTTGTTAATGTACCTTTATTTCCAAATACACTAAACCTTTACGGTTCTTGAATGGATCCAAATAATATGACATGAATATTCAATGAATAATATTGTATATTTTTTTTATGAAAATTATGGGTCACTATAATCTGTGTATCAGTCATTACGATACATAACAAGGACTAGCTATTATTTTTTGGTGGGAAACCTTGTAAAAAATATTATGTTTCTTACTTTACTTGTTGTATCTAATTTCATAAGATAAGGAAGATACAAAAAAGAATCATTCACCTAACAATGTAAGAGGTAATCTATAAAGAGATAAACTTACAAGAGGTTAAAAATAACCAATATTGATTCACCCCCTCTCATTGTGTAATAAATCCCTAACTATTCCTTACAAAAAATATTGAAATAATTTTTGAGTTCATATAGACCCCTGAGTCTTCCAAAATTAAATTTTCTACCTTTTTGGTCAAGCTTATCAAATTAAAATAGTGGAAGTTAGTGGTTAGTAAAAATCTTTATGAGATCCTAGAAGGGAAGGATTTAAATAAAATATCTACTCAACCATTCTATCTTGATATGATGGATTTGGAAATATATTGGGTGTTTTTTTTCCTCTAAAAAAGAAATCAAAAAATTATGGAATATGAAAAATAATTCATTGATCTCATTTACTCTTCACCATTGATGGTTTAAAATGATAATTTAAAAGCTTGGTGATTTGAGATGGGTATCTGTCAAAGAATCTGATCTCAGGTATTCTTATTGAAACTCTGCACCTATACTAATGTGGTGGATCAAGATGCGATGGTCTAAATAGACCAAGCTAGAATATAAGGGATAAAAGATTCTCTTCCACTTCTCAGTGAATGTTAATGAGGATTTATTTTAAAAGTGAAAAAAGAAAGATGAGTCAAAGTGGGGGGAATTAGTGGATCAAGACACCCCACTCAATAAGTATCATCAACATCGATAGGGAGAAAGTCTCTTGTATTTAATTAATGTGAAAAAATGGGTCACTTAAAACCCTTATATCTAGAAAATTCTAAATTTATTCACTCTTTTTAAAAAATGGGTCACCATCAAAGGTTTTAAAGATTAATACTCCTAAAAAATAAGTGTAGGTAATTTAGCTCATAAAGGATCCCAAGAAAAATCAATTGCTTTGAAAGTAATGAGATCTTTTCATAAAGTGCATTATGTAAGGATTTGTTCTTTATTTGGGAAGAATAAGTTATGAAGGGAGAAAAAATTTAGTGGAAAGTATTTTTTATATCCTAAGACAACCTCGATCATGATTTGATTGAATCAGAATTGGACATGCTATTGGGTTAGTTATGATACTTATTTCATCATTTATAGTATTTTACTTATTTGATATAAGTTCCTGATACCCATTTATCTCTTCTCATACTGTAGACTCATTAAACCTTCCATATGAGCATTTACTATATGTGATGGAGATATATACACCTCTTGGGAAGAAGAGAGAGTGTGGGCATCAATGTCTTTTGTTTCCCATCTCTTCATCTTAAGTAGATATGAGTTAGGATTTCCACATCCTGATATAACTCTTTGAAATTATTCTCAAAATGGATTGAATGGTTTCCTATAATGCCCACATAGATTATTATCTTCAGATGATGACGTTTACCATTCTTGATGGAAGTTATCACTTTTTCCCAGGGGAGTGAGACTCAAGTTCAAGTTGGGAATGAATTCCTATACATGAGGTTAGTGTAATATCATGAAGTATTTAATCTCTTCTAATATATAAATGTATGAAAGTGGAATAGGGAGTGATATTCCTCTTATGGTTAGGGTGTTTTGTGAAGTGTTTCCAAATTATTTCTTAGATTTTTACCATTAATATAAATTAGTCCATTTATTTGGTACCTAGGATGAAACCAATATACTTTTCCTTATATCTAATGGAACATAATAAACTGAAAGACTTGAAAATTCAGCTGAAAAAACTTAAATCTAAAGGATCTATTCATCCCAGTGTATCTCCATGGGCCACACCTATACTCCTTTCTAAAAATGTGGATGGAACTCTTCACTTATGTATCAATTAAAATAAGTTGAACCAAATTAATATATAAAATAAATACCCCTTTCCTCACATTTATGACCTCTTTGATCAAATAAAGGGGTAAATATGGTTCTCCATGATTGATCTTCTGTCAAGGCACCACCAGCTTTGGGTGAAGGATTCTAATATTATAAAGAATACTTTTAGAATCAGGTATGTTTATTTAAAATACCTTGTGATATTTTTTATCCTAAACAATACTATTTTGTTATTTATGGAACTGATGAATATGATAATTTATTGATACCTTGCTATTTTTTATGGTATTCATTGATAACATCATAATTTAATCTGTTACTGATGAAGAGGATGGTAATCATTTGAGTAATTTCATGGTGACTCTCTATGATCACTCTCTTTATGAAAAATAGTCAAAGCGTAACTTTGGATCTAAGAAGTCAAGTTATTTGGACATGTGGTGTCAAAACAAGGCATATTGGTTGATCCTAAGAAGGTGGGGCATGATATATCTTGGAAATATCCAAATAATGACTTTGAGAAATGTATCTTATTGGGATTAGTTGGTTACTATTGGAGTTTTGTGGATGATTTCTTAAAATCCGCTTCTTCTCTAATAGCTATCACCCAAAATAGAGTGATATTTGTATATATCCTTGAATTTTAACCTTCATTTGATGAATTAAAGTGGTAGGTAACATCAAATTAGGTATTAATATTACCTAATATTGGTGAAGGATATTACATGTATTATGATTAATTAAGCATTAGTTTGGGCTGTATTCTTATGTAGGGTGATCAAGTAGTCACTTATGGATCAGTCTAGCTTCTCCCACATGAAAAGAATTTCCTAACCCATGACCTTGAGTAGGTGGTGGTAATTAACACTCTAAAATATTTTAAGCTCTATCTTCTTGGTGATAATTTTATGGTGTATACTGACCACAAAATCTAAAGTTATATATTTTCTCCAAAAGAATTGAATTTCAGGAAAAAATGTTGGGTGGAATATCTATAAGCCTTTGATTTTGACCTCACTGATACGCCAGAAATTGGTAATATTCTCATTTATTATCTTATTTATAAATTTAAATTTCATTATTTAAATGGATCTAAATATTATTAAAATCTAATGAGTCTCCCTATTGAAAATCATCTTGAGGTAAAGATAATAAATAAATGTTTTAGTCAATGTTCAAATTACACCCTATATTATTGAGGTTATACATCATGAGCAATTGGGGAATTAGGAGTGTCAGTGTATTAATATAGTTATATATATTGGATAAATCATCATTGATTAATCTCTAACTCTTAAATGCATATTCTATTTTAGGAAGAACTATGTAGTCCCTTAATCTACAAGGTAAGAGCTGATAAAATATTTCCACTACTCTCGATAAATATTTCACCTAGGAACCACTAATATGTATTGTGATATGAAACACTGATATTTTTGACCTATAATAATACACTATATAATAGATTATATGTAACAATTCTATACTAGTTAAAAAATCAGCAAAGAGTATTAAAATCCAGATAACATGCTTCAATATATACCTATACCTACTAGTAAATGAGATGATATATCCATGGATTTTATTATTTTATTACCTCATACCACATAGAAAAATAATTATATCTGGTTTATTAATGATCCACTAATAAAATCACCCCATTTAATACAGATCAAAGATATTAATAAGGTAGAGGAGTAAGGAAATCTATATATGCATGAGATTTTGAATGTTAGTGATTTCATCCATAATTTCGAATATAGATCCATGATTTAAATCTTTATTTTATATGGTCCTTTAAGAGGCCATGTGATCTTTGGTGAAGTTAAGCACAACTTATCATCCATAAACAAATGGTAAAATGAAATGATCAATCTAGATTTTTGGAATACATGTTATAAGCTTGTGTGTTGGACATTATAGGAGCTTGGGATACCCATATATCATTGGTTGAATTATCTTATAATAATAGTTACCAATTATCCATCAAAATGTTTTATTTTTAAGCATTATATGGTCAAACATTCTAGTATCCTCTCTATTGTAACGAGATTAGTGAAACTTTATTAATAAGACCAAGAATCATACTGAAGTCGATAGAAAAGTTCCAAATAATTTGGAAATTATTAGAGATGGATCAAAACTTCAGAAAGTGTTACACTAATAACTATTTTCCATATTTGAAATTTTTTATTAGTGATTGGGTATTCTTGAATGTATAACCACACTTGGGTCACTGAAATATTGAAAAAAGGGGAATATCTAGATAAGGTATGTAGGACTATTAAATATCATTTAAATCATTGTGAAAATCACATATAAATTTGAGTTTACACCTTGGGTATCTTCAATTCATAACTTATTTTTTATATCTCAAATAAATAAATATCATTATGATCCATCCTATGTGTTAAGTTGGGAAATTATAGAGTTAGGGATGAACAATTCCATTACTGAGAAACCAATCTGAATCATGGATTCCTAGAATAAATTATTTTAAGGTAAGTATATTCCTTTTTAGGGTGTTGTGTAAGTATATAGAGTATTCCCACATGAAATGGGAGAATGAATCTTAAATTAATACATGATTTCCCCACATCATTTTGGATCAACATACTTCAGGTTTACTTACCAGGGGTATAAAGTTATATGGTGGGAAGAATTAGAACACCCACGATGTCATTTTAAAATAAAAAATCTATTATTTATTTATTTTCTTATAATTATTTTGTTTTAGGTTGAATATTCTCAAAATTTAGATAAATGGGGAGATAAAACATATATCATCATTAGCACATGGTTAGTAAAAAATCATTCAACCTAGTTCTATAAGGGGGTACAACACTTTCTAAAAAAATTATTATGGCCAAATCATGGTTTCTAAAACCATGTATCTAAATATTGCAGCTTTTCTAGAGATTCTAGAAGTTAAAACATGGTTGGTACATAGTTTTTTAAACCATGAGTCCAAACTATATGAGATTCCTATAATTTATTTATGGATTTCCAAGTTTTTTCAAGTTCCTCTTTATCCCCAATTTGTCCTTTCAATTTAATCACTTTAATTTCCATAGCTCCGACCATCAACCCCTTGATCCCCTTCATCCATGGATTGATTTATTGTGGCTTCCTTTATCAAACCATCCTGAATTCATCAAGTATTCTTTCTTCTCCATCTTCTTCCATATTTATCTATCTTATTCATCTTCTACAACCATGGTGTCCTAGGGTATCTAAATTATAATAAATTTATGGGATATTTTTTATTCTAGGGTTTCTAGTTTCTTCTTAGGGGTTTAATCACCCTTTATTTACAGGGAAACACTCATTTCCAACAGATTCTACAAGTCAAGGTAGGCAGCCCTTTGTAAAACCCCTTTACTCTTTAAATCTCACATGTTTGGTTGGTTTTGATGATATTTTTAGTAATATAAGGTCTATATGTATGAGTTTTTATAGTTTTAATCAATTACACCATGCTATATTTTGATTTTCCTAAATGAATTAATTAACACTTGTTTTAAAGGATATAATAGGGTTGATTTAATTTGATACTTACCATGTGTTTGAAAAAATGATAAACCCAGTCTTTCATGGATATATGGAGAGTTGTTTTTATAAAAATGTTTTTATATAATTCATGGTTTTACTAAAATTACTCTTAATAAAATTATCATAATTTTGTGAAATTGGGTACCCAATGTTTATCACTTGAAATAACCATTTTAAAAGGGAGACATAGGTTTTTGGAAGGGTTATTACTTGGTGATTCTTTTTAATATACTTTTAAAAAATGATAAAAGTGAGTGATTTCGAAAATGGTTTCAATTGACATGTAACTTTGAAGCACTATAAAAATATATAGAAAATTACCTTGGGTATTAGGAGTGATCTTGGGATAAGTGCCAAGCTAGGTTATAGTATAACCTCCCTCAATTGTTTGATCCTAGTGATGATGGGACTCTAACTAGAGTGAATATTCATGATGAGGCTCTAGCTATTCCACTACAAGATTTTTATTAGTTTAGGATGAGGCTCTAGCTTGTGGATTTCATGCATATTATTATATATGATGACATCACTATAGACTTGGATTATTGATTTAGTATAGAATGACAATCTTAGGTGTTCCCTACATTGTTCCCCTTGGTACTTATCCATGGTCCATTTGTTTGTAAATTCATTTGTTAAATTATTTTATTCTATAGAGTTTATCATTATTTAATTTCGTATAAATATTTACATCACTGATAACCTTGTGTTTTTTTCTTTTCCTTAAATTTGAAATGCATTATTTTTTATATATAGTTCAAACATACATATGATGGTTTGTATGTTAACGGAATTTCTTTGAAAATGTGGTGGAGTCCTATTGGGATGTCATGATAACGCCCTATATACAACCATTGGGTGGGTATTGATATTTTTTTGATTGATACAGGTAATGTAAAAGATCTATTTTTGGGGGTTATATATCCATTCTATCTTTTAATAGGTTTTAGAGGAGGTTTCTTGGAAGGGGATACCCTTTTTTTCATATAGAGATGAGATGCAGCTGTTGTTTTGTTTATTTTGGTTTCAAATTTTTATCCTACTGGTCAATTGAATATTGGATCTCCAACTTCTTATCCAGACTCTTAACTTTATTTATTATGGATCAAATGTTTCATATTTACATAAAAAATGGTTTTATATCCTTGTTAAAAATTTAGTATATTGTTTTGAGTTATATTTTGATATCATGGTTGTTATAAATTTATATTTTTCTTATGCCATGATTTATTTATTTTTATATTTATAAAGTGTTTATTTGGACACAAGATTTACCAATATATGGTAAGGTGATGTTGGGTTCATGGGATGAACCCTTTCCCTTGGTTTAGTTCTTTATTAGATGAAATCATTTCTAAAGAAACTTTTATGATTCCCATTAACTAGTTACTAGCCTGTAGGAATTTAGAACACATTTTGATCCATGTGATGTGTCAACTCAAGTTTTGGAAAGGGATTTCCTGAGTTGGTTCATGACACAAAATATAAATTATAAAAATATAGTCATTTAAAAATACATTTTCCTTACCAATTCAAAACATTTTAAAATTCCAATTTGAGGATTAAAGTATTCAAAAATTCAATCAAATTCACATAGTATTCATATCCAAAAAAATGTAAATGATATTTCAAAAAATATATTCCTTAAAATATATGATCAAATCATCAATTCCAAATCAACCAAAAATTATTAAAACAAATAATATTCAATTTAATTCAAATAATGGTCCAAAAAATATTTAAAAATAAATTTCATAATAAATTCTAGAATTATAAACACCTAATAAATAATTTATCATTGAAAAAATCATTTTGATATTAATTATTCAAATCTAGAAAAATTAGAGCTTTAAGGATATATTTAAAGATAAAATATCCAGGAATTAGATAAAAATATATGTACAAAACATGTAAAAATTAGATACATCATAAAGACTAATTTGGTTAAAAAGTATTTATATAAAACCATGAGAACTTATCCAAAAGGAGTTTTATAATGGACCCAGCCTTTTAAACATATTATTTTATGATTTTAAGAAAAATTAATCATTAAATTCAGCCAAGGATTATAAAGTATAGTGTCTTTAAAATATTAGGTAGATAATCAAACATAGTGAAACAAAAATAAAAACATCATTTATTTAATCTTTATAATGAGCTCCTAACAGCCTTTGAGACCTTAAATTTTCATAGGATAACCTGGGGAATACATGAACAAAGGGATGATATAAAAATCCCAGTAAGGGAATAAGAATAAGAACAAATCTTTGTACATGGGTTAGAAGGCATAACATAATGACATAAAAAGGTATAAACATATGGAAGCATAACATAGAGAACATGAGATCATGTAATCATGGAATTAGGGTAATGTGGAATCAACATAAAACATAACATAACCATGATTCAAGGATCATTTCACATAGAGAAGAAAGAGTCAAGGATAACCACCTAAACTGTTGCCCATTGAGCACGATTCAAGGATAACTACCTACACTGTTACACATGGAGCACGAGTCAAGGATAACCACCAAGACCATTTCACATGATGTATCATGAGACTAAATATTAAACAATGCATTAGAGTTCTATTAGGGTTCAATCATCATAAAATTTTCATGAATATTTATTCCACATGACGAATCATTCATAATGAATCAAACATAAACATAAGGGTTACCCATAGATATAATTGGGTATCATAATCAAGTCAAAAGGAATAATATAATGGAATATCATAATGGTGTCCATGAAAAAAAGGATTAAAATCATAAAGGGATATCAATTAGGGAAAATAGGAATATATCATGATAATTCATGTCAAACTGAAGTGGATATATGTAAAAATAGTGTTTAAACTTTAGAAATAAAACATTTTAGTGCAGTTTAAGGAAAATATTAAAGATTCTTTAAAACAGAAAAGGAATAATTGTTTGTATAAAAAAAGAAATGATAGTTTTCATGATAAAATGAGTGATTTTATAAAAATAATTATTGTCTAAAATAGATTATGGATAGCACATGATAATGGGTAAGAAATAAATAAATTCCTTTAATTGGGTTTTCTTATCGGGAAGATTTGAGAAGGAAACCATTTTAAAACCTATATTTCCCCATAAAAGATGAATGATGTGATTTGGATATATGATTTTAGAACATATTCACATAATTTAGAATAAATAAAAAAATAAACAATCACTACATTAGATTAATTTTATAGAAAGTGTAACCTGAAGGAAAAATGGGGGTTCAGGTAGAAACTCTTACCTTATGTCTAAAACAGTTATGCACATGATCTTAAAGTCTTGGATAATAAAATTAATTAATTAATTAATTAATTAAGAACCTTTTATATATGTATTTAATTCATTTTAATTTTATTAATTTCATTTATGTCCTTTTTTATGAGTTATAATATACAATTTAATTGTTCGGGAGTGTTTGTTTTCTTGGGCTTTAAGATCGGTTTGCTTGTTTATAAGGAATGAAGTTCACAAAAATTGGAATAATTCTAAAAAATTGAAATTATAGGTTATTAATGATCATCAAAATGTTTAAATGGTTATAAATATCATTTGGATATATTATTTTAGGATGAATCATTAGGTAAGACATTAGTGGAAATTGTTTAGATTATTACGGTGAATTTTCGATCATCATAAACTATTTTAGTTTCGTTATTTATTATTGTGTATGTATGTTAGTTACAGAAAATTAAAAGGGTTATAAAATACAATAATTTTTTTTAAACCATAAAAATGTTTTTATGACAATATTTTAATTTGTTAAAGAATGATGCAAGTGCACTGTCCACAATGTCAGTAAATTGACACATCAGAGGTGATGATTTAATTTTTTTAAAAAAAAAGAGAGGAGAAGGGGTATTGATGATGGATTATTATATTAGATTAATAAAATTAAATCATATTTAATTTATTTAATTTATCATGCCACTTGTATGAGGGGAGGTGAGGAGAGAATAAAAAAAGAACTTGAAATTAAATTAAAAGAAAAGAAAGAGGATTTTAGCTCTTGCATTCCCCCTCTTTGGGAACCACCTTAGGGAAAATGTTTTGGAATTTTGATAAGAAAAATATCTCTTAGATATGGGGTAGGGGATTGAGAAGTTATTTGAGTATAATTTGTACAAGTATCAAAGCATGAGAGGTGTGAGTAAAAGAGGTGGTGAGGGGTGATATTTATAGTAGATGAGAGGGGTGTTTTCTCTTTATTATAATCATTTGTTTATTATTTTGTATTAAAACTATGAATAGTTTGATAATTATCACCAAATATATTAAACTAATGAAGTATAGTTTGATATTTTGTGATTACATCAGCCATAAATCATCTATAACTCCATAATTCATGTATTTAGGTTTTATCTTAAATTATCATATTTTACTATTCATAAAAGATTCACCTATTTTAGAAAAATCCAAAAAATTCACCCTGACCACCTTTTGATGTGTATAATTTAAAAATGGACTCCATTTTTTTGAAAATAATTTTATAAATATAATTAATTAAATTTTTAAGAAGAATAATCATTTTCTCGAAAAATACAGATTTTAAAATTATAATTGATTTTATAACACTTTGAAAAATTAATTAAGGTTTCATAAAACTATATTAAAATCTCAATACAACAAAATATTAATATATGAATAAATTTTATGAAAATATATTTTCTTTTAAACAATTAAATTAATCACAGAATTGTAATTAAATATTTATGACTTATAAAAATACCAACACTTAATTTATAATTTTTAAAACATTTATTTACTTATACTATGATTTAATTATATCATAATTTCATTTATAATATTCCTAAATTTTATCTATACTTTCATGGGTGATAATACTATTCCTTTGGTTGATTTACTATTCATAAGGGTCAAGTTAATATTCCTAAGGTCAAGTTACTATTTCATCGATATAGGTTCTTTACCATCTAGAAATAATTTTTATTTCATTAATTATTCATTTATAAATTTTGTATTATGTTCAAAATGATATTTTATGTGGTTTATACTATATGAAATAATTTTGAGAAGGGAATTTACATTAATAAAATTCAAGGTCGTTACAAGTTTTGGAGGATATCTAAAAGGAGTTTTGTATTTGATTTCAAAATTTTTTATATATGATTTGACATAAGGTAAAATTTCCATAAAGTTCATGAAAAATAAGTGCAATAATATGGTTGATGAAGTTTGTTCACATAAGCACATAACATGGCATAATTGATGTTTACAATTCTATTTGTGCAGTAAACATCAACTGACATGAACACCATTGTGTACTTACTGTCTATATAGCATTGGGTGATGCAACCAACCTAGTAACCATGCGAAAGTCCATAATGTTTTTGTAATATCTGATATTACGTTCAAATTTTTGTTTCTTCCTTTAAAATATTTTATAAATCAGTTACAATATTATTCAAGGATATTAAAAGGAGTTTGAAAATTTTTAAGTGTTAAATGTTTTCATTCATGGATGGATGAATTATAAAAAGGGTTTATACCATTGTATCATAGTATAAATATTTTAAAATGTTTGGAATGATGAAATAGAATGTAAATTAAATGTTTATGAATTGTTCAAAATTATGGCAGGAGATTCAAGTAGAATCCTTGATGCTTATTAAAGGAGGTAACATACATGTGATAAGTGTAGCTCTCTAAATATAGAATCTCCTAAGTAGTGATAACTCTCATTTTTATATTATCTTTAGCTCAATAGTTTTAGTAGGATTTGAGCATGAGATAGATTATTCCTAAGAATTAGGATATTTAGGAAACCAATGGGAACATTTGGAGGTGGGAGTCCATTAGATACCACACAGGGTTTCACTTTAAATAATTATAAATATATAAAGAAGGTCTTTTAGTAAAATCACTAAAAAAGATACATATATTCTTTAGATTTATGCATTTTAATTCAAATATATTTGGCTGAATCTAGTGACTTGATTTTGGTGGTTGTTTCCATTACCATTGGATAAGTGTTATGCCCATCAAATCCTAACACTAAATAGAACCAAACCAATTTTAATAGCACCAACCAAAAAAATAACTAAATAGATCTAAACCAATTTTTCCCAAACCAAAATGATATGAATTAACTAACCTTAATAGGATCAAATAGAATAGACCCATATCACTCTCTGAAATTCAATATTTCTTTTATTTGGAGAAACAAATTTTTGGGGTTTAGTGGGAAAACTCACCAAAACACCAAACACCGAAACACCAGACACTGATAAAAAAACCTAAAAAATAAAAAAATTGAAACAAAAACAAGAATTCAATTATCTAAAACGTCAAAAACAAAACAAATGAAAAGAAACTCCATACTGGATTCATTTGAGACATAGAAAACTACATACAGATCCCCAAACTGACACCCCTCCGATTGAAAAATAGAGTTATAAGAGTTGAACCAATAAACCCTAGAAAATGGGGAAACAACCAATGATATAACCTATATAATCTCTAAAATCACCCCCATAGCCCATTTCCTCTAGGTCATTCATTACTATACCATATGTATTAACATTATACCATCCCACTTGTGTTCTTTGTATATGCTAGCCACATGAATCCTCTAAAGCACAAGTAATTCATAAAGAGTGTTTACAATAGCCACATATTCATAGGGACCAAGAACCTATATAAAATGGACTTGAAATGAATAAAACCAACCTAAAATACAATAAATTGAATAAAAATTATCCAATTTAATGTAATTCTAAATGAATCATACCAAACTAAACCAACCTAAAAAAACTCAAACTGAACAAACCTAAACCGAACCAATCAGAGAATACTAAATTGAACCAAACCATAACAAACTTACTCAACCAAATCTAACCCAATATAGTTTTAATTAAATTAATCCCAACCACACTAAATTGAATTAGACTAAACTAAAATAACCTAAACCAAACTAGACCAAACTGACCTAACCTAACCTGATCTAAATCATAATTAATAGATCTTACTAATCCAAAAAAATTGAACCTCAAATAATTGAACTAAACTAAACCAAACTGATATAAATCGAACCATTCCAAACTAAAAAAAACTACATATAGCTGCAACTAAAAAAATAGAATCAAATTGAACTAAACTGAACTAACCTAAACTAAAAAAAACTAAATTGATCTTAATAAAATAAAATGAATCTAATTGGAACTGATCAGAATGGATTGAAACCTACCCAATCAACAATAATACAACAAAATTGAATCAATATAAATAGACCTTAAATAAATCGAACTAACTTGAATTAAACTGAATTATAGTGAACCAACCAAATTAAACCATACTGAACTAAATTGAATGAAACCTCTCCAACCAAATTCTAATCAAACCACATTGAAACACATTAATACAAACCCAAATGGAAAAAATTTAACTGAATTGAAATGGACTAAACCAAACAAAATGGGAATGAATAATAGTGAACCGACCTAAATTAAACCTGATCAAACCAAATAGAATAACATAAAATTGAATTGAATGCCACCAAATGAAATAAAATTGAATTAACTAAACCTAAAATGAATCAAATCAAATCAAAATGAATCAAATTAAATAGAATTGATGAAAAATGACTTGAACTAACCCAAGTTGAAACAAAGTTAGTCAAACAAACTCGACCCGAATCAAATTGAATCAACCAAACCAAACCAAATGAAATCAAATTAAACTAAATAAAATGTAACATAACCAAACCGGACCACATTGAATCAAAATGAAACAAAATGAACATAAATGAATAAAATAAAATCAAACTAAACAAAATTGATTAAAACAAAACTAAATTGACCTGACATGATTTGAATCAATTCAAATGAAATAAACCCAAATTAAATTGAATTGAACAAAACTAACCCATCTTGAATTGAAATGATCCAAAATGAATATATATGAACCAAAACAAACTAAAAGAGTTATATAAAACCAAGAAAAGAAATACCAAACCAAACCAACTAAAACCATCAAAAATCAAATTATACCAAATAGAATTGATCTAACTAACCCCAAATGACTCAAATCAAACTAAACCAAGCTAAAATGTGTTGAAACTACCAAAATATAAATAAAACCAACTAAGGAAAACTAAATTGAACCATAAAAAACAAACCAAACCACACTAAACTAGATTTATTCCACTATAAAAAAATGAAACTAAACTAAACCAACTCATTCCAATCTAATCCAAATAGAATTGAATAAAACCAAACTAAATCAAACATTATTGAATAGAATCAAGTTGAGATAAATAAAACCAAACTAAATTTAACTAAACCATAAAAAATGAACTCAATTATTCTAAATAGGACTATAAAAACCTAATAAAAATTGAATCATACTAAATCACACTAAACAAAATAGAACCAATGTGACAAAACCAAACCAAACCAAATTGAATATAAATGAACTAAAAAAAATAAAACCAAATTGAACTAAACCAAATTGGATTTTTCTAAATGAAACTAAATGATATTAAATCAAAATGAATAGAAATATACCGAATATAACCAAACCAAACCAAACCAAACAAAATAACACCAACTAGACTTAACATGACTCGACCTGAGTTGCATATAATAAAACTAAATCGAATAGAACCCAATTGATCTAAAAATAACATTTTCAACACAAACTAACCAAAAACCATCCAAACTAAAGAAAACTAAATTAATTTTTTCATAACAGAATCATAGTAAAAAAATAAAAAAATCAAAATCAAAATGATCTAAACCAAATTGAATAAACACAAATAGAACCAAACAAAACCAATGATAAGTAAATTGAACCAAAAATCTATAAACTGTTTTGAACTGAATTGAATCAAATTGTATTAACTATAATAGAATCATTCTAAAATTATAATTTGTTATTCCTCTAAAAATAATGTAATATTTTTATTCATTTGAAGAATAATATTTATTCTCCTTTTAAAAATAGGATTTTATTATACATTTTAATAAAATAATTATGCCTTTTTAAAAAGTAATTTTATATTACCTTTTAAATTAATATTTTTATAGCATAAAAAATAAGAATATTTATTTTTATGATGTTAATAGTAATTATTATTTTTAAAAATATCAAATAGTAATAATAAATCAACTATACCATTAAATAATATATATATATATATATACACTTTTAAAAGTAATTGGTAATTTATGACTTTTAAATTAAGAATATTTTTATTCCATTCAAAGAAACTAAAGAACTAAATGTATAATAATGGTGGGTTTTGTATTTGTTATTAAAATTTTATAAAATCAATAAGTAAGGAAAGAGTAAAAGTAAAGATGAAGATAGAGTTTCCTAATGGGGTTTATGAATTTAATACTCTAGAAGATAGGAAATGTCTGAATATAATTCTAGATGGTAACACTAAAGCATTGTGAGTCTAGATGATTAATCCAGATGATGTAAAATAATATACTTCTTTGAAATAATAAATATGAATAAATATTAAAGATAAGTTAATCCCATTTATTTTTAAAGATGAATATTCTAAAAATCATAAATATCTGATGACTATTGAGCTAAACTTAAGTGTGATCTTTGACAAGTACTGAAGGTTTATAAAATAATTTTCAAATAAATGTTTTTTTTGAAGATTGTGAGAATCTATCCTTGTATTTATAAAGTATAAAAATAACTATAAAAGGTTAAAATACTATTGGATAATGTTAAATGACCAAAGTTAGAGGAAAATTGAGTACAACAGGTGAATCCAGATTTCACAATTCTAAAATTTATTCTTACAAAAGATACACTTATTAAAGGATTACTAAGGATATAGTAACTTCTAGATATGATGTTTGTAAGAACTATTTTTTAAAGATGTATACTTTGAAGATCACCTATAAGTAATTTTGGAATCCACTATCTGGAAGATATCTAACGAGTTGTGGATATTAAGCTATAATGTATCTAGAAAATATATGATAATGAGAAGTGTATGCTGTAATTAATAAAGGAAAAACCTTATATCAAAATTTAATATTTCACTGGTGCATAAATAAGATATTTTCTAGACCATGTAAATATTGTGACAAAAAAACCTCACTTTGATGCACATGAGTAAAAATTTCTTACATAAAGGTTATTAGTGAGAGGAAATGTGATAAAGGGAAAAAACTTATATGATACATAAGGTTTAACAATTTACGAAGTGTGAAGAATTTTGTGATATACTTTGAAAGGTGAATCCAAAATATAACTTGGAAATGTTATGTTGAACTTTTAAAGAAACAAATACCATAGTGTTTTGAGAATTAACTATTATTCAAGATGAGATATTTGGTTGGGGTATGTGATAATTAATGAAGTAAATATAAAAATAAATATTTCAAACTAGATTAATAGATAAAGGTTAAAGACAAGCATTCTAGAAGCTTAGAATATGAGGTTCAGTTAATGAGAAGATTAGAAGCATAGTCTGAATAAAATTTTTTATGTTAAAAAATATTGATATAGTGATGAAGATCCAGATTAAGATAAGATTACTAATAAACCCATTGCCTAGTTTTAATAATAATATGAATTGATAAAGTCTCACATTGGGTTAACTTGTGATCTGATTTCTTTTTTATTATTAAATAGGTTCTACATTATAAGAAATTTGAGAAGTCTAAAAATTAACAATTGAAAAAGTAACTAAATATCAATATTTAGTGTGTCTGAAAAGTGAATCTAGTATCTAAAGGAATAGATTTTTAGGATTCTCTTGGAGTATCATATACTGAATTAATGTCCATAAGTAAAATAAAAATAAGTAATAGTTAGTGATGATGATAAATTTAGTTGATATAAATTTAAAAGGCTTAGATTTGTGCATGAAAAATTGACTATTGTAGATCTATACAATCTTAAATGTACCTCAAGATAATTTTGAAGTTTTTTGAGTTTTTTAGAAGGTATTTCAAGATGAAAATTTTGCTAAGGCAATAATATCAAAATTTGAGGAAAGAAAAATTTAAGGAAGTTCAGATGTGTAAAATCTAAGGAAACTAGAAACCAAAGTTTCTAAGAAGTTGAAAAGATTATAATCTAAGAATATTAGAAGTTGGAGATGTCTGAAAGCTGAGAAAACTGAAAGTTAAGGTGATTAAAATATGAAATGATTAGGAGAAATTTTGTAATCCAAAAGTTCAAACAAGGAATTGAAGCTATAGAAGGAGAACACCAGAAGCTCAAGAGGTATATTAGAATTATGTTTTAAGATCTAATGGTTGTGTATGAATGATTTTAATGATTGAGTAATATAGTGGTAGTATAATTATAATAAGAATAAGTAGAATAAAGTCCTTATCACAGATATGCTAAGTTCACATAAGTTATGGAACTAGATGATGCTAAATTATTTCCCATAAAATTTATATGATTTCAAATTCAATGGGATGATGTTGATTTATACATAAATATATGAATATCATGAGTAAAAATCTATAATTCATGTCAATATATGAGTAATAAGTAAATAAGTTTGGCCAATACTTGAATATATAGAAGTCTTTATTAGGCCTAATTTATCTGAAATAAGACCATGAAATTGAGGAAGCACCATAATTCATGGAAGTTTTAATATATTGTGATGACTATAAAAGGAGGAAAACTTCATGGTATTTTTAATATCTTATGATTAATAAAAAAGGAGAATAGACCATTCAAAAAGATCTGCTGATTATTCAAGAGATGAGACCCTCAAATAAGATATAGAAATGCCTGAATATAAGTTTATAATATCATTTTGGGCCAAAGAATTTTAGAACCTTGAATGTGAAGATTTGAAAAATTAGTGAGAGTATTATAGAAGTTGGTGAGCATGAACAATGTTAACAAAAAAACTATAGAAGTTCAAAATGTTGAAGTAATTTAAGAATTGGATATACAAGAAATATAGGTTTTAGAGGATAGTGACCAAAGACAACATTTCAGTGATGTATTAGATTTTAATGTTTAATAAAATGAAGAAGTGAGAAAGACCACATATCCTGATATTACATAAGTTCCAAACATTGAATATCTTAGAGAAGTAAGTAAGTAAGGATTCACATTATTGTGAAGACTCAGAGTAAGATCGTTATTTTATATGGAAGTAAATAAAGTACGAAAGCAACCTAAATATAAATAATTTAACTTAGTTTGTAAGAAGAACCATAGAATACTATAGGGATCTAATATAATTATATCCATACTAGTTTGGAGACTTAAGAGCTATCAGGAGACAACTGTTATTAGGATATAGTGAATTTTTAAGGGATGTGGATGTTTTTCCCACCTTAAGGTTTCCTTTGAAGTAAAAATAAACTATTTTATGTGTTGATTTAAGGATTATAATTACTTATCCTTTGTAATAAATTTTATACACTAGTAATAAAATATTTGTCGCAGACTCAACCCAAACATAATAAGGTATATATACCCACATTGAGATCATAACTTGTAAAAATATCATATAATGTGATCTTTTTATTTTATATCTTTCATGTGGTGTGAATGTATTTGTGAACATATGAGATCTATTTATCCTAATAGGTGAAAAGGTTTAAATACTAAAAGGGGTTAAAAGCTTAAGTTAATAGATTTTGATAAAATATTTCTACATTTATTTACCCCTATCAATGTGATGAAATGATTCAAAATAAACTTCAATTAGTATAAAATAAAACATTACACCTATGATTGGATCTATATTTTTTCTCTTAGCTGCTTTAATTTATTTACATGAAGTATGTATTTGAGTAAGTTAGTGGGATGACCCAGATAAAGAATAAGGAAGATATCCCTCTTATTACCAACATAAGGATTATATTAGCTAAAAATTTAAAGAAAATGAATAAAATGAAATCTAAGAAGTTAAGGAAGTTAACTTCTTAGAAACATAAAAAATAAGATACACTACTGGCTAAAGGTAATAAAAGTGAAAATTTTTCTAATAAATATATTGATAATGATCATCTAGAATAATATTTTTCAAGATTTTAAGAGTTTGAATCTATAAAATCCAATTAATACATATTATTTGAACTCAAGTATTAATTGAATAAAGTTATTATTAAAGTTTCCAATTATATATTTTCATTTATTAAGGTACTACATGACGAGAAAACACAGATTTGGTTGGAAGATTATGATATGAACAATGCATTGGATAAAAATTTTCATAGGTTTAAAACTCTCCCTAAAATTGTTAAGTCTAAGGAATAATATTTATTAACTTATAATGAAGAGTAATTACAATGATGTTTTTTAAGATAGTTGTGATTAATAAATTTTTTACAGAGGATATTTGTTATTTATAAGAAAATCATAAATCTATCATTGAATTCAAGGATATTCAATTGGAGATCAAGGAAAAATAATAAAATATATTAATGATTCCTTACAAAATAAGAGCAAGATTCATGAAGTCAGGAATATGAAAATTAAACATGAATATCAAATGAAATCTATTGAAGATCAAAAAATCACTCTAAATTTAAAGTTTCTTGAGTTAGAAGTAAATTTTAGAAACATGGAAGTTACTCAAGTTGAATATTCACATGAATTAAATTAAGGTCTACTAACATGAAAGTTTATAAAAAGTGTATTACTTATAAAAAGACCCATTCTAGTACCAAGAGAAGATTGAAATTATCAGAAGTTAAATTCAATGAAAAATCCTAGAAAAAGGTAACCCTTGGTTTCAAAAAATTTATTTGCACAAATTCTGATTCTTTGAATAGGGAAAAACACAATTTAAATTTTAAAATTAAGTTGTTGAAGAATAATATAGATAAACCCACTACTTTAGAAAAGATAAATGTGAACACATAGAATAAAAAGACCTCTCCACATTGTTCACAAAATAAAGGAGGTATTATTCAAAAGAAGAAAGGTGTAAAAGCTATCCTAATTACAATATAATGGTATAAAGAATGATTCATTGGCTATTTTTGGTGTTGTGAGAAGTTTATACATAAGGAAATTTATTATTATTATAACATGGAAATTTTTGAAATAAATATAAGGCCTACATTAAGGGGGAGGATTTAAAGTCAAAATAAATCTTTCTAAGCTCAAGAAAAGTACATAGAAGAAGGTAAATATGACTAATTATAATAGATTTGAATATATTTAGAACTTATATGAAAATTACAACATGATTAGTCATTGTGATAATGGGGGTTAGTTTACACCTACTAGCCATGATTAATTTAATACTAAAGGAAGATAAAATAAAATATGAAGAATAGTTAGAGGAAGAAAAATAGCGCGTTAAACTTGAGGTGTAAACAAATGGAAGTTCATAAACAAAACACACCTAAGAAGGAGGTAAAGGAGGATGTTACACTAAAGAGGATATAATTCTACTATTGATATAAAATAAACATAATAGATAGTTTCAATAAATCCATGAACATTAATGTTAAAGGTATCAAGATAGAATAACAAATAATATCAATCCAAGAAAGGAAAAATGATTGGATTTTTAAAAGGAATCAATGTAAAGGAAGTTGAAATTTATAATTTTTATACTAAATTAGTGAAATTTAGTACTCTTGAGAAACTATACATAAGATCCAAAAAATATGATAACACACCTAAAAAATGCATGAGGAAATTGAAATTTATAATTTTTATACTAAAGTAGTGAAATTTAGTACTCTTGAGAAACTATATAGAAGATACAAAAAATATGATAACACACCTAAAAAATTCATGACATTATTATCATGATAGGATATGCTAGTGAATAAAAAGAAGTAAGCATTAATGGATTCATACACTATAATGATTGTTGTAAAGAAGAGATAATCACACATGGAGAAAGTTTATCATGTTCCTAAAGTTTACATGATTTTTTGAACAAACCAATTGTAATTAGCAATGAATATGGAGGAAAAAAGGAATCCATGTGCCTTACTAGATGATGTGAAAAAAGAAAGTTCCACATAAGGTAAAAGATGAAGGTAATATAAATTCTTTGTGGTTAATGGAAGTTAATTTTTGAAAATTATAAAGGAATGAACAAATGAAGATTTATCATAAAGATGTATTTGAAATTAATGGAGCTTCTGGGTTGAGAAATATCTCTCAATCTTGTTTACCTAACTAAAAATAAAAGGGGAAACCACCTTATTCCTATATATTTTGTTTTTATTCTAATTGTACAGGGAATTGAAGGTGATACAATTTAGGTATAGAATTTATGTATGAATTAAAAAATGTAAACACTTTATAACTATATGAGATATCAATCATGTAGCACTTCACTTTAATCAGTATCAACCAAAACATTTCATTTGGTACTAGTCATGATGAATAAGATAGTTGAATTTTATACATTAAGAGGCAGTGTTGTTGAACAACTTCCATATATCAATATCTAATATAAAAATGAAATTATGGAAAGTGATAAAATTTGTGATTCTGAAAATTTTTTAAGTTTAGGTGAAAGATTTGAAATTATAGACAACCATAAAATTTAAGTTTTAGATATTATAATTTCAGATGTTTGGATTATAGATGAAATTTATTTTTGATGATGATGAGATTATGAATGTTAAAATTTTAGAAATTAAATATTTTATTTGATGATGTATGTGAAAAAGAAATTTTGAAACTAAAGGAGTGATATTGATTATTTAATAAAAAAATAAAAGCAACACAAAAGTGTAGAAACATACTTTTATTTATATTATTTTAATATACTTTTTGGTATGAATGAAGAAGATTATTTGAATTTTTTTGGACAACCCTTAAAATAATTTTTCTAAGTTAGTATCATATGTTGAATTAACTATGGATAACTTTTATGTATAATTTATTCTATATTGTTTTTTATGTTGAGCCTAGCTCACATAGACATAGAGTTGATTAATTTATGGCTCATTTTTTTAAGAAAAAAAATTTCATCCTTCTCTCAAGTAAATTAGGTTTTACATTCAATAGAAAGGAAGACATATAGGAGAAGATGAAATTTCAAGTCATAGTTGAATTTTGAGATGAGTGTGAGTTTTCTTACTCAAGAAAATTAGAATAAGGCAATAAAAGAAACTTTAAAATTGTTGTCATTAACGGGGAGAGAAAAATGAGAAAAACTTTTGAGATCATTGAATTTAGTTTGTATTAGTTATTGATAACAATTAAAAGGGGGATATTTAAGAACATAATGGATTGTGATGATTTGTGTTTTTTGTTGTTGTTAATAGTTGATAAAGTCAAGAAGAAAATAGAAAAATTAACAATGAAGATAGATATTCTTTAAAGAAGCATAAATTTATGATTATTTTTTAGATGAACTTAAGTGTGATATATGAAAAGTATTTATGGTTTATAAATGAGTAGTCAACAATATTTTCTTTAAAAATTCATACTTATGGAAGATACACTTATGGAAGGAGTACTAAGGATGTATACACTTCTAGAGATGAATTCTTAAAGCACTATTTCTAAAAGTTGTTTACATTAATGATTACCCATAAGTAATTCTAAAAGATATTATCAAGAAGTTACTTATTGTGTTATGGATACTAGGATATAGTGCTTCTAAAATATGTATGATTATGTTAATTTTATACTATAATTTATAAATGAAAAACTCTATGCCAATATGTAAGCGTTTAATGGTTCATATGAAAGATATTTTCTAGAGCACTTGAAAATGTTGTAAAGGGAAAAAACTCACCCTGATACATAAGATTAACTATTTCTTATGTAAAGGTCATCAATGAGAGGAAATATGGTCAGGGAAAACACCTTATGTTATACGTAAGGGTTAAAAGTTTGAAAAGTACGAAGAAACTTAGAAGATACACTGGAAGGTGAATCTACATGATAATACTAACAATTCTACGATAATATCTTAAAGTAAAAAATATCACAATGGTTTGAGAATCAACTGTGATTCAAGCCAAGATAATTGGTTGAGGCATGCGATGATCCCTAAAGCAGTTCCAAAATTTAATAATATAAACTAGTTGAATATATGAAGGTTAATGCCAATGAGATTGAAATATAAAAAGATGAATTTGATTTAATGAGAATATCAAAAGCATATGGTAAATCTGAAGTTCTACATGACTTAATATCAATAAAGTGTTCAATATTGGGAGTAAAATAAGAGTTAATGAGAATGAATTTAACAAGTTTGATAATGTTTGATAATTGAAAAAGTCAGATTTTAGATTAACCTATGATTTAATTTATTTTGTAATATTAAAAAAAGTTCAATATTAGAATAAATTTAAGAAGTTTAAATATTATAAAAAGTAAGAAGTAACATAAGATCAATCTTTAGTGTGTCTGGAAGGTGAAGTTGATAGATGAAGTAATGGATAATGAGAATGATCTTAGAGCATCGCGTACCAAAGTAAAGCCTGAAAGTAGAATCAGAAACACAAGAATTTAGTGATGTTGATAACTTTGGTTGATGAAAATTTGAATGTATTAGAGTATTTCAAGTATAATTGACTAGTGTGAATAAAAAAAAGTGAATTTGGAAGATGAATCCAGAGTTGAAGTTTTTTTTGTTTTGTTTGGAAGGTATTTAAATATGATAATCAACCTGATTCCAAAATAATAGAAGTTGGATGAAGATGATTAGATGTTTAAAATATTGGAAGTTAAAAATATCCAAATATGAGATGACAAAAAGGTGAGATATTTTAATCTAGAGTTCAAATGATGTGTTAGAGCTACAAAATAACAACATGAAAAATCTAAAAAGCTATTCCATATTATGTTCAAAGATCCAAAGGATGTGTATGAATGATCTGATTGATTGAGTAATTCAGTGTCATAGGAATAACCTGAAGTAGAAGTGGAATAAATTCCTTAAAATAATATTCATGATTTTGCATATGTTAAGGAACATAAGGTTCCAAAAAGTTTTAGATAACATTTATTTGAAGTCAAAGTCAACATGATGATACTGAGCTATACTTTACGATATGAATATCATGAGTCGTAAGCCATGATTTTTGCTAATATTTGAGGAAGTGGTGGTGAAATTTTAAGAAGGATTTGAATATAAATAAGTCTTAGTCAATCTTGATTAATTATAAGGAAGACCATGAAATTAAAAGAATAATTATATTTCTTGGATGTTTAAATATCTTGTGGTGAATATTAAAGGAGAATAACGCATTTAGAACGAGATGGTGATTATAAGAGAGCTCAGACCCTAATAGAAGAGAGGAAAAATACGATCCAAAAGATATAAATATCATTTGGGTTAATGATTTTGAGGATTTGAAAATTGAATTTTGAAGCACCAGTGAGAGGATTCTATAATTTAAGAAGTAGGAAGTTAATGAGCAATGCCAATGTTCTGTAGTAACCTAAAGAATTTTTGAACATTAAACTACACGATGAAGAGGAAGTTCTAAAAAAATGGTTTCAAAAGATAGTGAACAAGGCCAACATTCCAATATGGTAGAAAGTTAAAATTTTAAATCACTTGAATAGGTAAGAAAGACCATGGATAGTAATACTATATAAGTTCCAAACATTAAAGATCTTGGAGAAGTGAACAAGTACTTATTCAAATTATTGGATGACTTAAAGAAAGAAAATTATTTATTGTGGAAGTAGATTAAGTCTGGAAGTAACAAGATGGTAAAGGATCTTAATCAATTCAAAAGGATTGTCGAAGACTATAGGGATAATATATATATATATATATATATTGATTTTTTCCATTAGAAAAATTAAAAAAAAATAAATTTCCATTTAAAGATATAATAAAAATAACAAAAACAATGTTATTTAAAAAAAATAGAAAAAAGAAAATCTTTGTTAGCTAAAAATACCTTTTCCATTTAAATAATAATAAATATAAATTTTTATTTAAAAATGTAATTTATCATATTTAAAATTTCATAATTCCAACAATTTTTTTCTTTGAATTTTTTTAAAAACTTCCCCTTTCATTTTAAAACCATTTTCTATTAAAAATAATGAAACCACTATTCAATAAACAAAAATTTAAAAAAAATCACCTACTTTATTTGTAAATAAAAAACAATTAACCATTTTTTAGTTTAAAACATAAAATATATTCTTCATTTTTCATTTAAAAAATAAAAACATAAAAAATAAATCATATTTAATTTTTTTGAAAAATCATTGTCAACTTTAACAAATTAAAGTAATAAACCCATTTTTCATTTACAAAATTAAAACCACTTTTTTGTTTTTTATTTTATTTAAAAAAGCCAATTTCTTTTGAAAAATTATATTTTTAATTTTAAAAAATAAAAAATTATTTTCATACAAAAAATTAAGTAATGAGAATTAAAAGATTAGAAAAATAATTATTAAACCATAATTTTTTTAGTTAAAAAACAAATAAACAATAATTTTATATTATATATTTATAATTTAAAAATTTTCAAAAACTTAATTATTTTAAAAAATAAAATAAAATAAAAAAACACACGTTTTAGTTTTAAAAAATGAAAAGAAAATCTTTATTGATTAAAATTTAAATGTTATCATTTAGTTAAATATAAAATAAGTGTATTTTCAATTTCAAAAATTGAAATAAAATCATAAAAAATAAGCCTTTTTAAAATTATCTTTTTTCTTCAAAAATTTTGAAATAAAAAATATAATTTTATCCTAAAATAATTAAAAAAATAATATTACTTGAGGAAATAGAGTTCCCTTTTGACATAAAAAAATCATATAAATTTCATTGTATTTTATCATATTAAAAAAATCTATTTTCATTAAAAAAAGAAAAGAATACGCTTATTATTTAATAAAATTATCACTTTTCCATTTAAGATCAATGATAATCCCCTTTTCTCTATAATTTTTTTTTAAAAACTAATCATTTTATTTAAAAAATAAAATTATAATATTCTATTTAAAAAATATATTAAATTTTTAATAAAAAATCAATTTGTCCTTTTCCTTTAAAAAATATAAAAAATTCCCTTCCACCTTCAAAAATCCATTTTTTAATTTAAAAAAAAACTTATATTTTGTAGATATTTTTAAATAAAAATGTTTATTTAAAAAAAAATTATGAAAAAATTAGTTTTTTATTTTTTAGTAGAAAAAATAGAATATTTTTTTTTAAATAAAGAGGAATTATTTATAAATAAGGGGTTTTTAGTTGAATTTTATATATTTTAACTCATGAAAATGGTTTCTTAATTTTTCCATAAGGTACATAATGATTTTTTGACTATTTTATCAGGGAAAAAATTATTTTTGAAATTTTTAGTGTATGTTTTTAATAGAAAAGTTAAATTTTTAAAGAAAAAGTGATATTTGTAAATGTAAAATGGTTTTTTTAATTTAAAGGAAGAAAAATATATTTTTAATTTTTTTAAATAAAAAATGATATTTTTTAATAGTAAATGAGTTTCTTCAATGAGTTTAGAAATATTTATTGTGTTTTCTTAAAATTAAGGTGAAATGAGAATTTTTTTCATTTTTTGGATGATTTTTTTCCATTTTAGTCTTTATTTTTTTGTGGAAAAATGGTTAATGTTTTACTATTATAAAAGAAAACATTTTTATTACAAATTTTCAAAATTAAATAAGGGATTTTTTTTGAATTGATCCAACCGGAATTGACCCAAATAGATTCTAAATGACCAAAACTAAGTTGAACCAAACTAAAATGAGTCAAACTAGTGTGAATCCAACTGATCAAACCTAAATGAACAAAACTGAATCTAACCTATCAGAATCAAAGTAACCCAAATTAAATATAATGAAATTAAAGTGAGTATAATTGAATCAAACTTTCCCAATATATCCTAAATAATATTTTACTGGTATGAATAAATTCTAATCATCATAAACCAAACTTAATCTATCTAAAAAACTCTACCCAAACTAAACTAAATAAAAAAACCAAACTAAACCAAATTTTATTGATTGAGTCTAAACCCAAAGAAAAAAATTATAATAACCCAAATGGATCTAAACCAAATAAAACATGCCTGAATTGATCTTAATAAAACTAAAATATCCCTACCCAAATTGAATCAAATATTAACAAAACAAATTAATCAAAACTAAACCAAATAAATTGAATTGAACTGAAGAAACTTGAATAAATTTGAATCAAACTAAATAAAAACAAACTAGATATAAAAACTAAACTATACCACCCAATAGATCTGAACCAAACCAAACCATACTAAAATACACTGAATTAAATGAAATCAACCTGATATAAAAAATATCAAAATCAAACTAAACTAACCCACATCTTATAGACCTGGATTGAGTTTCTTGCATTAGGAAGTAGCAAGGAGGATAATCCATCTAATCAACATTCCCCTTGAGTTGAGTATGACACATGAGTTGAAGTAAAGAAAACAATAGTCATGGTTAATGTTGTAGATGGAATTCCTTATGGTTTTTGGTTGCCTGTGTGATTTTTTGAGGCTGCTGGCTTGCGTTGTCGAGGATGGGATGGGGACAATGGTGTTTATTGATGGGAACGACAATGTGGGGGATGTTTACTTAATATGACTGACATCGAATATTGTCATGGCTTGCGGCCTATGGTGGTTTGCAGTGCCCGGTTTGAGGTTCCATTTTTAATTTTTGAATTCATTGATTTGGGTTGATTTGGTTAATGTCTATTTAAATTTTGAATTTGGTTTCCCGCTGATTGTTTTTCATTGTGGTTGGATGATACGATCAGGTTGTATTTGAGTTTTGGTATGTGCAGTTCCCACTAACCCACAAAGTAGATTTAAGAATATAAATTAATGGATTAGGATGTTGTATTTGGAGATGATTGGGTTGGACCTTGGATATAGGTCAAAAATTTGAGACAAGGTAGAAATCCTCACGGTCGGGGTGGATGTGCACCATCTCATAGTATGATTACCCTGTCTCAAGCTTCTTAACTGATTTCTTTTAATTGTATTTGTGTTTTTTATGTTCAATCATTTGTACTTTGGATTCTTTTTTAAAAAAGTGGATTTTGTGCCCTTGAATTTTTGAAAAATAAAATAAAATAAAATAAAATCAAACCATATATTAATGACAAAAACCATAGTAAAATAACTAAAATATAATCAAATTTAATAGAAATTAATTAATTATAAGATGACCAAATTTAATCTAACCAAACCAAACAGACCAAAACATACTAGATTGTAACATAATTGAAAAAAATATATCTATAATAAATAAAATAGAATAAAATGAAATTGAATTATTTAAAAATAAAATAAATCAAACCAAATTGAATAGAACCAATTTGTATCACAATAAACCAAATTGGAGTGAATAGAAAAAATCACATCAATTTGAACTCATACGACTAGACATTAATCAAAATGAACTAAACCAAGAAAAAATTAATTGAATCGAATCATACTGAAGTAAAATAACATAACTTGAATAGATAAAAAAATAATTAAATTGAAAAAAATATCAATGAAAATAATCAAATAGAATCAAGTTTTTTCAATCCAAAATGAATCAAATAGAAAAAATTAACAAAAAAATTAAAGCTTCCCAAAAAATATATAAACTAATCTAAAACTAAATAAACCAAACTAAAATGAACTAAACCGAACCAACCCAAACCAAAATAATCCAAAGGAATGAATCCAAGCCAAAATAACCTGACTCAAACCAAACTAACTTGAACTGAACCAACAAGACCTTACTCAAACTGACATAATTTGAACCAAATCAATTATAATCAAACTAGAAAAATCAAAATATCCTGAAACAAACCAATCCAAACTAAAATGTATCAAAATAAATCATATAGAACTATACCAAATAGATATGAACCAAAATTATTTGAAAAAAAACTTATTTGAACTAAACTAACCCAAAAAAACATGAACAGATCCTAACCAAACTAAAAAAATTATATTTAACCTAAATAAAACTAAAACAAATCAAAATAACTCAATAAAAAAAGCTAACATATCAGCCAAAATAAACCCGAGTAGAACCAAACCAAAGAAAACAAAACTAAACCAAAGCTAACCCAACCAAATCGAACCATACCAAAACATAATGCATAGAATAGAACTAAACCAAACATAGTGAACATTGAATAAACCAAATTTCATCAAACAAAAGAAATAAAAACTTATTTAAACCAAATTATAGAAAATTGAGTTAAACTTCCTTGGAATGAACTGAAATGAGCTAAACGAACCCAAATCAAATTTATTAAATAATACAATTTAACCCAATCGACCAAACATGATCTGATCTGAATCAAATCGAGTTATACAAAATTGAACCAAATAGATATGAAAGGAACCAAATAAAATATATCCAAACCTAAAAAAGGAACCTAATTGAGTCATGATAAATTAAATCAAACTGAATTGAACTGAATCAACTCATACCACACTTAATTGATTCAATATATACCAAAACAATCTAATCAAAACCAAATTTAACTAATTTGAATTGACCTAAAACAAACTATATTAGATATAATAAAATAAAATTTAACCAACCTAACCTAATTTGGATGGACCCAATTTAGACCAAATCAAATAGACCAGTTTTTAATAAAGCTAACATGAATTTTATTGAAGTGAACCAAATCGATCAAATCAAAATGAAATCTATACAAATCAAATAAAAAATGAATTGAAATTTACTAACCTAAAAAAACATAAACTGAATTAAATAATATCAAACCAAACATAATTTTGTTGGAACAAATAGAATTGATCCATACTATATTGAAATAAACCAAATCAGACTTACTTTACTCAACCAAATCTAACCCGATCTATGTTGAACATATTGGAATTGAAATACTCTAATCCAATCCTACCAAAACAAATCATATAAAACAAATATAACTTGATCTAATATAAATATAATGCCACAAAAATTGACTTCTACTTGAAAAAAGTGTACCAAAATAAATCAAACTAAATTGTATAAAACCACCCTAAAGTGAAAAAAACTAAACTGAACTAAACCTGACAAAACTGAACCAAATAGAAATGAAAGAAATTGAACTAACAAGAACCAATCAGAACCAACTAAAATGGAATGAAATGGAATTTAACCAAACCAAATTGAACAAAACTATATAGAAAATATTTTAACTAAATTGTCTTAGATATACGATAAATAAAATAAAATAACCTAAATAGAACTCAATTTTGGTGAACTAAATTGAACAAAACCATATTGAACCAAACATAATAAAATTGAACTGAACCTCACTAAAACATTCCCTAAATTGAACCAAATCACAATCAATTAAACTGAATAAAAAAAACTAATCTAGAATAAACCAAATTAGAGGTAATTGAACTAAATTGAATTGAATTAAACCAAATTAGATTGAACTTATTAAAATGAAATTAAACTGAATTGAATAGAAATGAATGAAATTGAATAAAATTGAACTAAAATAAAAAAATATTAATAAAATTAAATCAAATAGAATCAAATTAAAGTGAAACAAATAGAATAATAAAGATGAAAAATTACTCAAATTGAAGTTCATTGTAACTAACCAAACCCAAACTAAATTAAATCAAACAATACTAAGCAGAAAATAGAAAAAAAATCAAACATAACTTGTCTGTATCAAATCAAGTAGATTATAAATATACTAAACTGCGCTTAAATATATATAATGAAACTAAAATAAACTAAACCAAACTATAAAATATGAACTGATTTGATTATATGTAAATTAATCCAAACCAACTTGATGAAACTTGAAACAAATTGAAAAAAAAAATATCAAACTAAATTGAGACAAACTAAAATGACTATACCTAAATAAAATATATTAACCAACATAAATTTGGTGCCAACCTTGGGTGATCATGATATGGGACTCATTTCCCCCACTACCTGGCTATAAGGCTCACACATGACTAGTGATGCCACACATGACACCCACCCTGTAGTCTCATATAGGGTGTGGTCGAGTTTCATGTGTGGATTATAAGTATTGAGGAAACCCCCATTATGAGGGATTTTTAGATGAGGTTCAGTGATCACGTTTTTGGGAAGTGAGGTTTTCTAAAAGACAAATCCATGAATATTAGTTTTCTAAAATGGAAAAAATAATTTTTTAAAGGGGTGAGGATGGTTCCTAAATATGGTAACAGATCTAGATGGTATATTTAATCCTTATGTTATGTACCTACGAGGATATTTTTGATCTTATTAAATGTAGTGCCTCCCCTAGGTGATTATGATTGGGGATCAAATCCCTACTACTTGGTTTTAGGGATCAAATGTGACCAATGAGGTCACAAATGACACCCAACCCTAAGTCTAACATAGGGAATGAGATAGTTACATGCATGGATTATAAGTTATGAAAAAACTACTAAATCATAGAAACTTTTAAGAAAATTGTAAGTGATCCTATTATTGGGAATTGAAACATGTTTAAAGATTAACCCTCAAGGCTTAGTGTGATAAATAATATAAAATCATGTTTGGAATTTGTGATGATGGTGCCTACGTCTATAAAAAATCAGGACTGGAAGGGGTGAAGCTGGTTCCAGTATTTGGTATTAGGGCTAGGGAAAGATTCTATCCTTTGGGAATGTATTCAGGGGTAGATTTATAAGTCACTTGCATGTAGTGACTTCCCTTCTAAATCATTATAGGGAACTCACATCCCTATTTCCCAGATGCAGGGATCACACGCGACTAGTGAGGTCGCCTATGACACCAAACCCACAGTCCCACATGGTGGTGGGGGAGTTTTATTCATGGATTATTAGTCTTGAGGACACTCCCCCACCACTAATCTTTGACATCAGGGGGGGGGGGGTAGTGATCCCATCAGTGGGAATTGAACCCTATTATAAGATAAAACAATGTGGAAATTCATTAGATAAGAAAAAATAGTTACTAGAAGGGGTGATGCCTATCCCTATATATAGTATTAGAGACAAGGGTAGCTTTGATCCTTAGGGATTTCACTACGGTGTAGATTTTTGATCCTATTAAATATATTTCTTTCCCTGAGTGATCATGATAGGGGAAGCATGTCCCTACTACTTCTCTACATTGATCATGATTTATTAGTGAGGTCACACGTGACACCAAACCTTCAGTATCACATGGGGACTGAGAGAGTTTCAGGCATGGATTATAATCCCCAAGGACAATCCCCCCATAATGAGTCTTATTTAGTGGAGGTTTAATTATCCCATTTGTGGTAAGTGATCCATAAAGAATGATAAACCCATTAATCCTGGTGTACTAAAGAAGAAAAACTCATGACTAGAATGGGTAAGGCCAGTTTTTGCATCAATTTTTTGGAACCCTTTATGAGTGTTGTGCTTTTTGGAAAGATGAATGGAATCATGCCAAGGTTTTTTATTGGTAATATGATTTTTGATGCCTCTAAGTGAGTTGTAATTATAGAAAAGGTGGTTAAGGTGCAATCTAGATTTACAAAAAAAAAATCTTTTGGATATAATTGTTTGATTTTTTTTGAAAAAGTGGTTGAAGTGGTGAATGAAAATTTACTTGGAGAAAAATAATCATATATATGAATGAGGCCACACAAATACCCTTAATGATTTAATGGTATGATCCATGAAGGGTGAAAGTTGTGGGAATCAAATCTAAAGGCCATTCAAACTAAATCTAGAAGATTAACAGAATTCTAGAATCTTCCTAACTACCCATGTATGGGACTTTCCACATAACTAAGGTTTACAATGAATAAGTTCTATGTAAGGGAATTTAGGTGATGTAAACAAAATCTGTACATGCTTTTCCCAAATTTAAGTAAATTTGGCTACATAACGTTTTGCATATGAAAATGCCGATGTACATGAATTCACTTACATGGAGAGTTCACATATACAAATATCATTTATGGGAAATCATCAAGGAGTGAACCACATATGTGAATATATATATATGTAAGGAAATTCAGCTATATATGAGTCTAAATATTCAAATTTTTCTACATAAGGGAATTTGGAAACCCACCTATCCAAATAAGGAAGTGTAAGGGAATTTTCCTACATATGTGTTTTTAGATTGGAAAATGCTAGATAAGTAAGGTAATTTATTAATAATGTTGGGGAATTACTATATGATTTTCTAAAGACATTTTCTATCTATAAAATTACACCAGTTGATGCAAAAAACTATTCAAGAATGCTTTAAACAACATTAAACTTTATTTGAGAGTTTTTATCCAAGATGAGATTAAAGATGGTTTTTATAGGTGATAAGTAGTGAATTATATAAGATATTATGTTATAGTGATATTTTACACTATAAATGAATAATATCTAGACACAAAGTAGCCTAACTATATAAATCTCAAAAGATATTATTTTATTTATACAATTTTGAATTTTTGGAAATCTTTAAATAATGGGAGTTCAAATATTACAGAAGATATGGGGGTTTTCCACACAACACATCAATAAAAATAATGGTGAATTTATGGAAAGAGTTTTTCTAGTTTTGGAAAAATAAAATTGTGCAATGAGATTAAGGAGTTGACTATGATTTCAATAGATGATTTTGGTAGATGCAATGGAGACCACAAAAAAGTATCATGTTCCTATAAAATTGGGAATATCAACCTGATAAGGGAGAAACTCTGAAGAATATAAAGTTTTTATTTTCCATACCTATAGGAATAAGAAGAGGATAAATCAACTGATTTTTCTTGTATACCTAGATATTCAAAGAAGAAAAAACCCAGTTCTTTCTTGATGATTTGTAGTCCAAGAAAAAGAAATTTTTATTGTGAAACAAATAAGAAAAGGTTCTCTAGTTTTTGTACTATAATGAGTGGTATTATAGGTTTACTCTAGAAATAAAAAGTGCTATGAATAAGAAGTTCATAGAAGGCATATAAAAGTATAAAAATGAGATTCAACAATGAATATAACATACGAGGATAAAACCAATAAAAATAATTTCTATTTAAAGATACCTACAATTATATATACAATAAGTTTTCCTTACCCTAGATAAGTGAGAAAAGGAGAAGGAATGAGTAGTGAGGTCATCATGTCCTACCCTAGAGTAGTTCATAGAGGAGGAGAAGAAATTCAGTGAGCCTTGAGTGGTAGTGAGCTAACCCAAAAACCTTTTAAAGTTAGTGAGAACAAGTTTAGAGTGACCACAACCATTGTAACCATAAAATAGTAGAGAGATTATAGGTTAATTGTTGCATCAATACACTATTTATTTCATTCTCCTTTGAGTATCCCAGTATGAGAGAAAAAATTAAAAAATAAATATTTCCCTACATGTAATACATATCTATAATCAATGTTAATTTGGTGTGGCTGAGGGTCAATAAAATAGTTGAATTTTTTTTCTACATATGTAGGAAACATATCTATAGAGTAAAATTAGTAAAGAGTTTAAAAAGGTCCTGAATTGGGAACACCCTGATTTACCCCCACTTAGGGTTCTTAAAGGGGATCTAACAAGTGGTATGAAAGGGTAGGGTTCTGATCTTGTTCAACCTCTGATGTTATTTTTAGAGTTGTGAATTTCTATAATTATATATTTTTTATAATATTAACAAATGGAATAAGTTTGAAAATAAGTAAACCTATAAAGGAATTCCATAGTGTGGAAATATATTTGGCATTAGCGTGATTCAGGTGATGGAGTCCAATAGCCTATTATATGAAGGTATAAATAATTTATATTGTGAATTTTTATACCTATATAGTGATGCTACAATAATTTCTAAAGAGTTTTAGATTACAAGTGAAGTTGGGACTATTGATGATGAGAAGATCTCAAGAATACCAAAGGTGGAAGTTATCAACCTTTCCTAGTAATTCGATCAATATCCATAAGAAGAAAATTTGAAGATTAAAGAAGAGAAAAATTATCAAGAAATTTATTATAAGATAGTGAAAATAGATTTTAATGGTTAAAAGGACTTAATAAGATAATATTTAAAGTGGATACTGATATAAGAGAGATTAATGACTCCTAAGATGAGAAATTATAAGTAATATATTTCAAATTTCAGAAAATAAAATATGATTCTAATAAAAAGGACCATAACTCAAAGGAATTTGAAAAATTTAAGGATAAGAGAGATGAGTTGGCTACAAACATGTTAGGTCTATTTGAGGAGAATTGAAGTATAAAAATAGAGAAGGAAAGACTTAAATACTCTATTGCTCAAATGAACTCTAAAATGAAGGATCAAAGTGACATGATAGACAAGATCTCACAAGCATTGGAATAAGAGATGTAGTGTGGAAAGAGAATAAATAAAAAATTAATTCATAACTTAAATTGAAGAGAAAGAGAATATTGAAGTTGAAAGAGGCATTATATTCAGTCATGGATAAATTTCATTTTAGGAAAGATATGAATCATAAAAAAAAGATAGGTGTTGAAGTTCCCAGGAAAAGGGAAAATTATAGATGTTATAGAAAAAGTTTCAAGAAAGTTCCTAAAAAAGGTAATGAAAAATGGATTATCACTCTAATAAGAGATAAACACATGTGCTACTTTTGTGGGATACATGAACATATCACTAGTTTCTATTATAATTCACTGGAGTACATAACTTATAGTGAGTTTAGGGGGAAGTTTAATTATATGATCTATTATTCACAATAGAAGTGATATGTTTATTATTATTATAATGCTAATCATACTAATCAGTTCTTAAGTGAAAATTTTAGGAGACGTTTAGCTAGAATAAAAGGGGGAAACTAGCTTTCACTAAAGAAAAGATCTAGTAATAATAGATTTTAGGAGCTGGTTAAAGAAGGATATCATATTGAAAGAAGATTAAGAAAAAGTTATAAATATAATATTGGAACAAAAAATTCATGGAAAGAAATAAGGTAGACCTACAGGAAAAAATGTGAAGAAACTCTAGGTATAAGGAAATTGGACAAGGAAACCCCAGTTGTGGAAAATAAGAAGAATCCACCCAAGAAGAATTATGAGATAGAACTAATGTTTATCAAGGAGGAGGGAGAAAATGATGCCTAAGTGGTAATACAAAAACTACAATATGTCAAAAAAAAATCATAGTGTAAGTGTTCTCCAATATAAAACAAAAACTAATAGAAGATGGTATAAAAAGGAAAAAAATAAAGAAAAGTGCACAAGTGGGAGATCTCCCATAATATAGAAAAATACTAAGCCAGAAAGAATATCCTTACCATGGAGAGTTATCAGGATGAGAAGGAAGTTAATGAGGTGATGAAATTATTTTCCCTAAGATTGAAAAGTGGAGAATGAAAGGTGTAAATCAAAGGATTAGTCTAATTTAGATAGACCCATTCCATTACATGGTGAATTTTAAGGTACCCCTATCACAATTAATTAAATGTTTTATTACCACATGTGAGGTGATGTGGTTTTATGGGAGAGATACAATAAATAGGGTAGTTTTACTAGAAAATCACATGTTTTAGAGCTAAATTCTAGATCTATATAAAAGTGAAAAGTGCATAAAACCAATAAATGTTAAAAGTATTTCAAAGCCTCATTTATTATCATGCTAGAACAAAGAAGTCAAGGATTAACTTGGATCATCTAGAAGTGATAAGGTATAAATTTTAACTCATCATATGCACCTGAAAGTTGTTTGTTGAAGGAAAATGTAAATATGGAATTGGAAACGTACTCAGTGGAATGAAATTGTTTGGTGAAAAAAATAAGCCTATAATGAATATAAAAGAAGTATCATAACCTTATTTGAGATTACAATGGGTATTGGGCCTAATTTGGGTGAAGTATAGTTGTATCAGGTCCTAAAATGAGTTATAAAGACCAACAAATTAATAAAGAACAAATTGAGTTCCAAGAACATCATTAACTATTTTTTATAATTTTTTATGTTCTTAACATTTGGAATCAGTTATATCTGTTTACCAGATACCCATTACTACTGACCTAGATATTTTTTCCCCAAAATAGAAACCCACAAGCTAAATAAAATCTCAATTTTTGGTGCAAAGAGCTGAATCTGGAATTCTAGGGGGGTTTTCTGATGATCTCTCAAGGCTATTAAACCTTATTTGAATCATTAAAGCATGTGAAGTGCTAAAATGTCCTAAAGTTCAAGAGGTATCACTAATATTATAATAATAGGTATTAATTTATACTTCAACAAGGGGTATGGTCTTGACACAAATTTATTTACTATTTATACAATAACTTTTTGGTGTGAAAGTGTGATATAAATCACAATAATGTATTTAGTAAAGTTAAAAAATGACACTTCTATAATTTTATTAGAATCACGAGTGATATACACAACTTAGGTATTATTTATAAAAACTATAGTCTCCTACATACATATCATGCTCATTAGGCTTAGAGGAATTATTTAACAGCCTAATTTCTAAGTGTTAAATTCACTCAATAACTTTCTTAGGCAATTAAAACAAGGTAAGAAAGTGAAATTTTGGAATTGGGTAGTCAAATAAAAAGTTTTTGTTCAAAATTAGGACAAAGAGAAAAAGTTATCCCCACATGTGAATAAACAATTGGTATTATAAAGATAATTGATAATGGTGGAGACTATATGAGTAAGTTGATTGATAATGAAATAAATTGAAAGAGTTGTAAAAGCCTTCCATATCCTTAATAATGGAAAGAAAAATCCTCTTGGAAAAAGGGGGAGTATATATTTATTAGATTTTCTTCCCATAGATTAATGGATATAAAAGTATTGAGGAATTTCAAGTATTAACAAATGGTGAGATCATCTCTATCTATCTAAAGTTTTTAAAAAACAGAATAACCCAATTATTAATGGGGAGAATACCCAAGAACACCCATATAGAGAGATACATTGAAAGAAAAAAATTATTAGTTTAAAGTAGGACCTCTTTATTTCATTCCAAAAGGGAGAGAAATATAATGTATCTTGGAGTTTCTTGTCTTACAAATCCAAGGATGATATTTTTGGACACCCTTTAATGAGTTTTTTATTTATTTATAAGTTTTTTGGAATCAACACAAGATGTTTTTCTGACAAGATGAGGAGATTGTTGGATACCCTAAAGTGAGTTGAAATTTCCAACATGGTGGATGAGGTGATCTTTGTATTTCTTGAAAAATGGATCTTATGTATATACATTTTAGATTTGTTGAAAAAGTTTTTTAAGTGGTGAATGAATATTTTCTTGGAGAATAATCATCAGACGTATGAATATGGCCTTTGGACAACCCTTGAATAGTTAATGGGATGATCCATAAAGGATATAAGTCATGGGAACTTAAAATGGAGGTAGTTCAGAGTAATTATATAAGGTGATAAGAATTATATAAATCTAACTAAGTACCTATATATGGTATTTCTTACGTAAATGAATTATACTATGCATAGAGTGAGAAAATTTTGTGTACCTATTTTCTTAATGTAAGGAAATTTAGTTATGTGACAATTTACATATTAAAAATATGATGAATGCGAATTTGGATATATAAAGAGTATGTTTATGTGATTTCAACATAAGGGAAATCTACAAGGAGTGAAACATGTATAAAAATCCATTGAAATAAGGAAATTATTCTATTTAAGGGTCCACACATGTAAATTTGTCTATATAATAGAATCTAGAAAACCATATATCTGAATCTAATTATGTAAGAGAATTTTCATATATACTTTTTTTCATATAGGAAAATACTGGTGATGTAAGGGAATTTATCAATGATGTATGGGATTTCCTCTATGATTTTTTGGAGATGTTATCCATATGTGTAATTACACCAGTTGATGTAGGAACTATTTGTGAAAGCTTTAAACATCATAGAACTTTAGTTAGGATCCATGATCCAAGATGAGATTAAATATGGAATTTATAGATGATATGTAGTGAATTATCTAAGATATTATTTACACTATAGTTAAGTTTAAAACAAAAAAATAAAGGATATACAGCTATAAAGTAGACTTCTACATGAAGTTTGAAGATATTATTTTATTTATTCAAGCTATAATTTTTGGGAAAGCTATAAGTGATGGGAGATCAGAGATTATAGAAGATCTAAATGTGGTCCATAAAACACACCAAGAAAAAAAAAGTGGCATAATTTATGGAGTTTTTCTATTATTTTAAAATAAAAAATTTCCTTGGAGATCAAGGATTTGACTCTACTTAGAATAGAATATTTTGGAAGATGCAATGGAACCTAAAAAAGAAAATTATCATGTGCCTATCAAATTGGCAATCTTAACCTGATAAGGGAGATACTATTAATAGACCTTTAAGTTTCCATAATTATAGGAATAAGAAGAAGAATATATTTATATTAGTTTTTCATGTATACCAAGAGAGTTAAAGAATAAGTAGCTCATTACTTTCTTAAAGAAAAACATTCAAAAAAGAAGAAGTTATAACTGTGAAAAAAAGATGAATAAGATCTATAGTCATTAAACTGGAAGGAGAGGTGTTCTATGTTTACTTTAGAAATAAGAAGAGGCAACAAAGAGATATTTCACATAGACCTGTGAATGTACACCAAAGATATTCAACAGTTTATCCAAAATATTATGGTGAAACCTAATATAAGTTTTGATATTTTAGGAGACATATAAGTTTATAAATTTTTTTATTTCCTTTCACTGGAGAATAAAGAAAAGGAGAAGGAATTAGTAGTGAGCTCGTGGTTTTCTACCCTAGAGTAGTTTGTGAAAGAGGATAAGAAAGATAGTGAGCCTTGGGTGGTAGTGAGAAAACCAAAAAACTTTTTCAATGAAGTTATCCCAAGAATAGAGTGACCTTAGTGGTTGTTACCACCAAAATTTGAGAATATTAGTGGTAAATTAGTGTATCAATACATCATCAATTACATGATCCTTGGAGTATCCTAGAGTGGGTGAACGAATTAAAAATGAGTGTGTACCTACATGTATTACATATTTTCATTTATATGTGAATTTTCTGAGGTTGAGGGTCAAGAGAATGGATGAATATAGTTCTTACGCACATGGGAATAGGATCCATAATGAAAAATCAATAAAGAGTTTAAATATGTATTGAAATGGGCACACCCTGATTCACTCCTCACTCAAGGTTCCTAACAGGGATGTAAAAAACCAAAATGGATCAAATAATACATAACCAAAATTAATTTCACTGAAAATAAAGTAATTAAAATCATCTATAATCAAATTGAATTGATTTTAACTGATCTATCCAAAACCTAACTAAAATAAACCCAAAAAAACCACTCCAAATATGAATAAAATAAACCGAATAGAACCTAACATAATTTAATTAAATTTAACTGAATTGAATAAAACCAAACTAAACTAAATAAAAATCGAATAAAAAAATATCAAATAAAATTAACAATATTAAGCTAAATTATTCAAAACGAGACCAAAACAAAGTAAACCAAACTAAATTTAATATAATAAAACCACATCAAATATAATTTGACTAATTCAAACATAACCATATCAACCTAACCTAACTTGAACTAAATTTAACTACATTTAACCAATTTTAATTGAAGTGAAATAAGTCAAACCACTATAACTATAACCGAGGTAAACATAATTGAAGAAAATAAAATTGAGTTGAGTCTAATTGAACAAAACAAATAAAAAATAAACCACATTAAAACAAACTAAACAAAAATACACCATACTAATTCATTATAAACCTTATAAAAAATTGATGACCAGAACTAACCTGATATACCCTAGAGCACAATAAAAAAATTTAAATTAATATGAATTGATCCAACCCAAACCAACTAGGCCCAATATAAACCAAATAAATATGAATTTAATAAAGAAAAATGAAATAGTACTAAATTGAACCATAATGACTAAAATTAAAGAAAACCTACCTGAATTTAACAAATTCAAAATAAGAAAAATTGAATTAAAGTGAGGAAAATAGAATTACAAATACCTAAATTGATTTGTACTTAGCTAAAAAAATGAAACTGAATAGGTCCTAACTAATGTAAAAATTATAAATTTTTTGATCTCAATGGATAGATCGGGGAGAATTGAGCTTCCAATTTAAATTTTTTGTTTAAAATAAATTAAAAAACCCTTAAAATAGAATATCCTAGTTAAAAAATAAAGTATGTATAACCAATATGATGCTTTGAAATAATTTCTCTATGATTTGATGAAAAACTGAGTAAAACTATTTGAAACAATTTTAACTTTTGAAAATATTTTACTCAAATCAAGTAGAATATATCACATATAAATGTTAACTATCATAGATATTATTTGTAAAACGTAGTTTATAAAGTAATGACTGAAAAATTAATAAAATGTAAAATCATTAAAAATAGTTTAAAAAATAGAGTAAACAAGGAAACAAGGACACCTTACGGAATTTAAAATAATAGGTTTGGTTCCCATATAGAACTTAATCCTTTCCACTTGAAATTTCTCTACTAGAAAGCACATTTACTATATCCTAATAAACTTGATTCAAAACATGCATTGAGTTTTATAGAGACAACTGCACACATGATAGTCTTGGATAAAACCCACCACTTTCATAGTTATTCATGGGATAAAAGATTTATAAATAATAATGATAAAGTATTTATTACTCTCTGATATAATGTATAATTATGTGATATCAAATCTGTAAGATAATATAAATATATATCGAGAGTATATTAAAATAGAGAGAGTGAAAATAAATAAAGTGCATGTTTTAAAACAGTTCATTTTGATGGGATTTGATTGATCAATTAACATTAAATCTATCCTTGAAAAGGCTTCAAATAGATATTGAATCGAGAAGTAAAATAATAGAGTGTTGTGAAAGCACACTGTAAAGTATTCAATCTAATTGGTATTCCAGTAGTAGTGTCTCATGATTTTTCCCACAAGTTACTCTACTTATTAAATATAAAAACTTATCTAATTATCCATTCTTGAATATTCATAAAATAATCCTTGTATGTATTAATGTAATCTGACATCCATAAATTCTATGACTACTTAATAAATTATTAAAAAAAATATTTTGTAATTTTTAAATTACTTACTCATTGAATTAGACACAGTCACTTGATCTTTACTTACACATGGTTACTTTGGATTATGGAAACTTAACCTTATGGTCACTTGATATTGAGGTCACTTGATCTTGTAGTCACTTCACCTTACGATCACTTGATCTTTTAGTAACTTGATCCTGAAGTCACTTAACCTTTAAATCACATGAGCTTGCAGCCACTTGATATTTTGGTAACTTCACCTTGTGGTCACTTGAACTTTTGTTCACTTGACATTTTCACTTGATCTCCTTATAATAATATCATTATGAATTAGGTTCAAAAATTTTACAAATTTTGATTACTTTTCTTCATGGTCTATTGAAGTCATCTTTTGATAGGCTGAGTTCTTCAAGCAGTATGTTCTATACATGTGCGGTTAGTTCAAGACTTATCCAATTTTTTATATTCTTGATAGAAATAAATTTTACTATAATAAAACATTTAAATCATTAATAACATAATAAAAATTATTTTTGAGAATTGAAATAAGGGGTTGCTGGACTAAGCTAATAATATACCTATCTTTTATGATCACAAATCATGGAAGATTATGTGAAATGAACTAAAACAAAATTTCCCTCCATTTTTGTATTAAAAAAATATATATAAGAGGTAGTTGAAAAATATAAAGTACACATCAATACAATATTTGACAATGTAATCAATAAATACTAAAAACAATTGATAAATGGAAACACATAAAGGAAAAAACATATTTCATTTAATTCAAAAATGTTAAAAAATTATATATAAGAAACTATTATCAGAATAAAAATCTGAAACAATGTCTTGGATATCATAAGGAAGAATATGAGATTCTCCTTTGTCTATAGAGGATAATTCAGGCAGTGTAAGTTTTGTTGAAGAGATTAGATAATATTCTTGAATAACCACAAAACTAGAAATAGGGTAAAGATACTAAAAAACTTGTCTAATACACAAACCAAAAGGGTTGGTAGAAGAGGTGGTAGAGGTAGGTTTTGAAGAAATAGGTAGACATTGAGGTTTCAAAATGTAATTATTAAAATTATAAAGTCAGGTATCTATAATTATGGTGAAATCCTTTAGAACATGGGATCCATTCTCTATAGCTTAAAAATAATCCTCTTTTTTTCATAAAAGGATTCTATAATTAGAGTGATAATCTTTGTTCTCTAAACATGATTTTTGAAGTCCCAAGTTAGATGAGGCATTATAATATCACTAAGGATAAAAACATAGTCTTTAGATCTAACTTTGAAAAAAACCTTCTTAGGTAAAATTCAATAGACCTTTGAATTTTGTATCTATCTCTACTAGATTTCTTCATATCTCATCTGACCGATTCCAATATTTTTGTAGAATGTATTTGAAATACCTCAAACACCATTTTTATAGTCTAATGACATTCATCAAATACCAATTTCAACTCACCTATTTTGAGTTATTAGATTTGATATTCATTAACAAAACTTTTCATAGGATTGGGAGTTGAAAAATTAATCGGTGATGGAGGAGGAGTAGCTCAAGCAGAAGGATGAAATACAACATTAAAAAACCTCTAGATTAACTTAATCATCACGTATTGGATGATTTATTGAAATATTCCAACTTTACCTCTAATCCACTCAATATCATTATTCATTAGATATATTTAAATATTAATATTTGATTAAAAATGATAGATGACCATAGTGACTATCCTGAAGATGTCCTCTTATATGATGGGTTCAACTGACTTCCCAAATATAGTAAGGAGTTATTTTAAATATCTCATAAAATAAATTTTTAAATTAATAAAATCTTCCTTAGTCATAAAGGTTGTAAATGGATCAGATTAAGGTAAATGTGTACATGTATTCAAAGAAAATTTCCACCACCCGGTTCACCTTCAAAAATTGCAGGCTATAGTCTCAAGGACTGAAATTCTGGCGCCACACTAGCTTCTCCCTCGATATATTTAAAAAATATCTATATAAGTAGATCTAAGAGGGGATACAACAACACTACCATATTATTTATCAACTGATTTAGTAGGACCAGGGCCAGAAAATTCTTTAAGATCTTGGTTTACTTTTGGATTAAAATGAGATACTTTAACCCTATATTGAATATCTATCTAACCAATTAGGTACCCATTTAGATATTTCTAAGTTGAAGAGATTTCATGTCCAATATCTCTAGGTGGATTATTTCTATGGTCCTCACTATCATCAGATTTGTCCCCTTGAGAAGTTTCTCATCTTCTACTTATCCTTGGAGTACTTTTAATGACAGGGATCAAAGTAAAATATTTTTCACTATTGTATCCACTTATTTCTAATTCATATGAGTCTCTATTCTACCATACTATATCTTAAACAAAATCATTCACTGATTCCTTAAGTATTATCAAGATCCTCATCTAGTAATTATTACTCTTGAGTGGGTAGAGGTATGGGAGAATAATAAGATCCAAAGGATATATCAGGAGAGAGATTCAAATTATCCCCATGAGTTCCCCTTAATTTTTAAATAAGATTAGTAACTTCATATTTTTATTCATCAAATTATAATTCAAATTCTTTTTCATTATATGAACACTCAACAACCTCATCTAGTTCTGTAATTTGATCCTCTTTATTTCTATTTCTTATTGGATCCCTTATAAGATTGATCTTATCATATATTTTATTATTATTTATTACTCATTCCTTATTCAATGGGTTCTAATTGATCTTCATGTTTCTACAAATTTTCCAATTTAGGTAAAAACCACTAGATGAGACTATTCTTTCCTCCCCCTTAATAACTCATCCTTTAAAATATAGAAGGTCTATGATGAACTTAGGATAAGGCAATGAGTTGAATCTAGAGGAGGTATTGTACAACTATTCTATGTTCCTCATTATATACCTTAAAAAACTCATCTAAATTACTTTATTCATTAGATTAAGGGGGGGGGGGGAAATATTAATGTCTCAAAATACTAAAGTCCCTTTTCCTATGACTAATCAAATATTCGATAAATTTCAGAAAATATCTATATTCCCCATTAAATCCCATATTAATTTGACTTTTGAGAGTACTATTGACATTTAGTTTCTCAACAAAATTTTAAAAAACAAAATGAGCATGATTAATAAGACACAGACTTTAATAATCCTCATGTTATCCTATATGAGGGACATTCAAACTTTGATCCCACAACCTCAAAGAGAACACCATAATTTCTCCATTTAAAACCATTTTATTTTCATCCCTTGAATCACCAGAATTATACTTCATATTCACATAGAAATATTTTACAAGATGAGGATAAAATAGATTATTATTTTCCTTAAACTAATCATTCCATCCTTAATTTTGAATTAATTTTCAAACCAAGGACATTATTAACTATATCCATTCAACATGTACTCCTTTTTCTACACAAATTGGCTGATCTAGAAGATGTGGGTTGTGAGGCTTAACCATAGAGATCAAGCTATCTTGGATTTTCTTTAATTTATTTTAAGGAGGTGAACCAATAGGAGATGAGACTTTGATATCTCTTTTAATTATAATCATTCCTCTAATGTGATTCAAATTTCTGGTGGCTTGAGTTCAATTTTGGGAGAATAAGGGGTTTGGAAAAGAGAGATTCAAAAGTGACAACATCAAAGGTTTCAAAAGTATGTGTGTGTGTGTGAGAGAGAGAGAGATGTGTGTGTTGATTTGAATTCGAAATAAAATTCATTTAATCATTTAGAGAATAAAAAAAATTGAAATGAAATCCCTCCAAAACTCTTAATTAAAATTTTAATAGACATGTTAGGTTAACTAGAAATAATATCATGATTTTCATAACATAAATAAGTCATGGTTAGATTAATTACTATATGACATGCCTTGTGGTAACTTAGAAATCTCATGGTAGGTTAACTGGCTATGTAACTAAATTATAATGGTTATATTGTTAACCATATGAACATATCTTCATGGTTGGTTAACTGAATGTATTAAATTACCTTACAATTTTTTGTTACAATAGAAGAGAAATAATTAGATTAAACTTAAATCTTGATAAATCTTAATAAACATGTATGTTAATAAATAAAAAATTAATAGTAAATAATTAATCATTAAGAACATGATTTAAATAAATACAATAAGTATGATTTGGAATGAGATATTTAGGAATAATTAATCATCCCGAACTCATGTTTGATATAATTCAATGTTTTCTATATTCAAATGATTTGTTAATATATCAGAAATATGATGTTTTGTGCTAGTGAACTTGAGATTAATATCACATTTTTGAAAATGGTATCTCAAAACGTTATGTCTTATATCAATATTCTTAGTCTTGGAATGAGATACAAGATACTTATAAATTTTAACAACACTTGTATTATCACAATTTATAGGGACATGTTTGAATTGATATCCATACTCTAGTAATATTTATTTCACATATAGAATTTATTCATAATAAATATCTACAACTATGTACATAGTTTAAACAGTAGATAATGAAATTTAATTATAAATTTTTACTATACAAAGAAACTAGAGACTTTCCCAAAAGATGACATATTTTATAGGTTCTTTTTTAAATAAATTATAACCACCAAAATATGCATTAGAATAACCAACTAATTCAAATTCATGACCTTTAGAGTAGAAATGCCCAAAATATTTTGTATTCTTAAGGTATTTGAAAATACTTTTAAGTGAATTTAAATGATATTATTTTTGAATTTATTGAAATTGGACACACATAAATACACTAAATATAATATCAGACTGTATAGAATTTAAGTTTAGGAGACTTCTAATCATACCTCTATAAATAGTCTGATCAATTGATTTAACAGCTTCAACTAGATCAAGCTTGTATCTTGTACTCATTTTAATATCACTACCTTTGGTTATATCAATACAAAAATGTTTTGAAATATCCTTTATATAGTTAATTTAATTTAAAATAATTCATTATTTATTTTGAAAAATTTTGAAACAAAGAAAGAACTTTAACTCTCCTATTAAACTCATTTTAATTTCATTTTGCATAATTATAGAAAATTCAATACATAAGGAATTCTTGGAAGATCCAAAAATAATATCATCAACATAGTATTGAACTACTAAAACAAATTTTGAAATTAGTTTTATAAAGATAACATGGTCATATATTCCTTTGGAAAATCAATTTGAAATCAAGAAGGTTATAAGACTATCATACCAAGATCTTGAAGCTTGTTTTAAACCATTTAGTGATTTAGAAAGTTTAAAAACATGATTTGGAAAATGAGGGTTCTAAAATACAAAGGGTTTCTCAATAAAAAAATCCATAATAATATACCCATTAAGAAATTTACTCTTGAGATATATTTGATATAATTTGAAATTAAGATGTGTGGCATATAAAATCAATATTCTAATGGATTCAAGTCTAGATACTGTTGAAATGGTTTCTTCATATTCAAGACCTTCCTCTTGACTATAACCTCATGTAACCAATACCTCTTTATTTCTAATAATTATTCTAGAATCATTAACCTTATTTCTATATACCCACTTAGTGTTAATATTTAGGTAGTCTTTAGGCCTATCAACTAATTCTGATATTGTATTTCTTTTAAATTGATACAATTATTATCTCATAGCTATCATCCAATGCTCGTTATTTATTATTTCATTGATGTTCAAAGGTTTAAGTTGAGACAAAAAAGCTTGATGTTCAACCTGGATTCTTAGTGAGGCTTGGGTTTTAGTACCTTTATTTATTTCTAACAAAAAGCATAAAGGGATTATTTTTTTAGGGTTATATTAATTATAAGAATTGAATTAATTAGTTTTTCCAAGTCTTCTTCTAGGAAAGGATGGACTTGGGAGTCTCTGTTGGGAGTTTTAATAAGAAAATTATTAGTAAATTCAGAATCTTCAATGGTATTATTGATATTATAATTTGACATATCATCCTCAGGGATTTCTATAGAAGGCTTGAGTTCATGTAGATATATCTCATAAAAAGTGAAAATAACCAAATCTTCCACAAATTTAGATTTTTATTCAAGACTATATATACCTACAAGTGGTTGAATAACTAAAAAAAATTTCTTCATAATTTTTAGGTGAAAACCTTCCCAGATTCTACTTTGTGTTTAGAATGAATCCTTTGCATCGAAAAACTCTAAAGTAATTTACATTGGGTTTTCTACCATTCCATAACTTATATAGAGTATTTTTCAATATTTTCCTAATAATAACTCAATTAATTACATAATACGTTTTGTTATAATCTTTAGTCCAAAAAAGATTGGTAAGTCATATTCAGTAAGCCTAGTTCATGCAGTTTCTTAAAGAGTCCCATTTGTCCTTTCTATAACCCCATTCTTTATATGTTAGAGGTGCAAAGAAATGGTGAGTATAACTATTTTTTAGTAGAGGTATTTAAACTCTTAAATATAAAATTTACAACCACGATCATTTTTCATGGATTTAATAGTGATCCCACTAAGGTTCTCTATTGGGTTTTCATATTTAAAAAACATAAAGGATCTTCATCTTTTTAAGAAAGTGAAAATACCCTTGTAAATATTGAATTATCCTTAATAATTACATAATCACAATGTTTCATGTTAAAATAGAAACTCTATATGGTTCAAATAAATCTATGTGAACTAATTCAAGTGATTTAATGTGGAAATTTTTTTCTTTGGCTTGAATGATATATTGTATTTTTCCCCTTTTGACAAGGATTCCACACTTTATCATTATATAACTCTAGTTTGGGAGGATCCTTGAATAATAAATGTTTATTTCGATTTTTTAGTTAGTATATATTACTGTGGTATAGTATCCTATTCAACATCTAAGATTCTCTATGAAAGGCACTTAAACAATTTTTTTGAGAAAATAAAAAATATATGTTAACATTATAAACACTATCATTTCTCAAAGTAGTAAATATTAAAGCATGTTTAGACTCATAAATTTTAAAATTATTGTCCTCAAACATAATTTTTAAATGATCATCATATAATTGATAAATAATAAGAAAATTATACTTTAAACTATAATTAAATAATACTTTTGAAATAAGGATAGATTCATATTTACTGATTTGTCCAAGTCTAATAATCTTTCTTTTCCATTGTCACCGAAATTGAAATTTCCACTATCTAATTTTATAAGTTTCTTGAATATTGGATAGTCTCTAGTAATATATTTGGAATTTAAACTATACATATACCATAGATTTATTCTATATCTTTTTAAATATTTTTGCTAAAAACAATCAAACAAGACATGACTTTGGAACCCATATTTTATTAGGTCTAGAGAAGTTGGAAAATAAAGACTTTGGAATCCACATTTTTTTCATAGGATTTCTTATAATAAAATGAACAAAGTTCGATGAAAAATCTTTTTTTGGGTCCAGAAGTTTTAGAATTAATTTCAAAATAATAAATTTCCTTAAAATAAGGGACAAAAAGTCTTATTCTTTGAACTATGAATAAAATATTTTTATAAAGATTCAATTATTGTACAAATGTACACCCAATTCGAAATTTATATTTTTTTAACCAATATAATATTCAAGGTTTTAATACTAGTAAAAAATATTCTAAATAAATTTTAAGTTGTTTATTCACCAGTTTCAAAAATGTATTTTCTTTCAATAAATTGATATTATTTCCTTTTTTCTACACTAAGATCAGTTTTATCAGCATCACATAAAACATGCATCTTTTTCAAATTTTTATATTAATATTTTAATTAATTCATGGTATATTCCATTATAAAACAATATTATATTAAATATCCATTTAAAATTTCAGATTCAATAGATATATGAGCAAAATAAATAGATGGTACATCTGAAGAAATATCCATAAAGTATAGATTTGAATTTTTTTCATTTTAATTTTCTTTGCAGGAATTTGAATAAATAGAGTTGCCTTTAAATGAACTCCAAGTAGCCGTAATTTATGTATTTAATAATTTCTATTTATCTTTATACTTCTTCTTGTTATTAATATTTGGACTATCGACTTTAATATATCCTTTCATGTTACAATCATAATAGGTAATCTTATTTGAGGAGTCACCCATTTTCTAATATTTACTCCAATTTCCTATTTTATCACACATTAATTTATAATTTAACTTTGTGAAAATCATATTATTTTTGAAAAACCTATTAAATAATTTAGATAACTATGTCATTTCTCATCACTGTCAATATCATCATTTCTTCCACCTGTACTTTCAGGTTTGAAAACTTCTTTGGATTTTAACTATAATTATTTAAAGAAAACATATTCATTTTCAGATCATCATATCCATTTTTAACTTTCATATATTCTTAATACATCATAAAATTTCTAATTATATCTTTGATCAGTAGTTTTTTGATGTCACCTGACTCTTGGATAAAGTCTTTAGTTCATCTCCATCGATCTGGTAGACATCTCAAAATTCTTAGTACTTGAAATTTGTCATCCAAATTTTATCCAAGTGTAGTCATAGTGTTTATGAGTTCATCGAAACATATATAAATTTAAGTTATATATTCATAAAGATTATTTTTTAAAGTATCATACTTACTAGTATATGTTTTTAATATCATTTCCTTAACATTTTATGCACCTTCATGAGACACAGAAAGAGTATCCCAAATTTGATAAGTAGTATTATAAGAAGATATACAGTTAAACTAATCCTATAATAAATAAAAAATAATTAATTAATTATCTTTTAATTAGAATTTTAAGAATCTTTAGTTGTTATATCCCCTTATTTTCTCATAATTTTAGTTTTTTCATATTACTACTCAATAGATCCCCAAATGTCAAAACCTATACTCTCAATAAGAATTTTAATTTTAATTTTCCATTAACCATGATTCTAAAAATTAAAATAAGGAGGTATCTTTATAGAATAACCTTAATATTTATCATGTATAATGATAAAGTAAATAAAAAAAAATTAAAAAGATCTTGTTAATAACTTGATTAAGGACAATGAAAACAGAAAGAAAAACTTCTGATCTGATACAAAATATTGTTCCAAGTGGATAAATCAAGAGGGTGGGGGTGAATTAAGCTTCCATTTTAAAATTTTAGATTAAAATAAATTTAGAAAAACCCTTAAATAAAATATCCCAATTAATAAATAATGTTGGTATAAACACTCTAACACTTTGAAATAGTTTCTCAATGTTTTGATCAATACCTTGTTAAAACTATTTTGAAACCGATTTAAATTTTCAAAATATTTCACTTACACCAAATAAAATATTTCAAATATAAATATCAACTATCATAGATCTTATTTTCAAACCAAATTTTAGAAAATAATGATTGAAAAATTAGATAAAAGATAAAATTAGTGAAAAAAGTTTGAAAAACTGAAATATCAATGAAATAAGAACACAAAATGGAATTTAAAACAAGAGGTTTGGTTTCAATTTGAAACATAATCCTCTATACTTGATAGTAACCTACTTCCATGTATGTTTATTAAATCATAAAAAACTTGTTCCCTAACCCATATCAGGTTTTACAAATACAACTACACACAATAGAGTTCATACTATAACCAACATCTTACACTGTTATTCATAAGATAACACATATAGAAGGAACAAATAGAGCTTATTTAGTACTATTAAATACAGTACAAGAGTATGCAGTGAAAAATCCACAAGATAGTATAAACATAGCTTGAGAGTAAATTAAAAAGAGAGATCACAGAGAGATAAAGAGAGTGTTTTTTCACCCACTCAATCTGACAAGATAAAGTTGACCAATTGTCTTTAAATCTATCCTTGTAAAATATTTGAAAGGATATTTCACTAAAAAGTAAAATAATGGAGTTTTATGCAAGTACACAATAAAATAGACAGATCTATTAGTATTCTAGTATTAGTATCTCATTATTTTTTTATGAGTGGCCATACTTCATAAAGATAAAACCTTCTCTAATTAGCCTTCATAGAATATTCATAAAATAGTCATTATAGATATTAATTTTATATGTAACAATTAAATGATATGACTCATAGTAAATTATTTTAAAAAACATCCATTAGAATTTTAGAATTTCTTACTATTTGAATTAGACATAGTCACTTGATCTTTACTTAGGCACGATTACTTTGGATTATAGTCACTTCACCTTAGGGTCACTTGAACTTGTGGTCACATGATCTTGTAGTCACTTCACATTGTGGTTACTTGAGCTTGCAGTCACTTAATCTTGTAGTAACTTTACCATGAGGTCACCTGATCTTGAAATCACTTGATATTGTGATCAATTTATGTTGTGGTCACCTAATCTTGTGGTCACTTGACACAGTCACCTGATCTCCTCATGTGGTCACTTAAGCTTCTCATGTAGTAAGTTCAACACTTATCCAAGTTTTTGTTGTTTGTTTTCAAGTTTAGTTAAAGTCTTATTGTGGTAGGTTGAGTTCTTCATGTGGTTGGTTCAGTACATCTGCAATCAGTTCTAGCCCTAGCCAAAATTTTATAATATTTTCTGAAAAAATAACCATTAGAAAACATTTAAATCATTAATAAAATAAGAAACATGATTTACGTGCACTATGAAAAGGAGCCATTGGACTAAGCTGAAAATCTCTATACCTTTAAAAATAATATAATAATCTTATTCATTTTTGGATAATTTTTTATTGTTTTTATAAATATTATCATGTTATGCCTTTTATGAAAAAGTTATAAACATTTTAGAATCTATTTTATTTTTTTTACTTTAAAAGAAATAATTTTTAGTAACTTTAAAAAATTATAATATTTTTATATTTTAATTTAAAAAAATAAAAAAATGGGTATAAAAAATAACCTTTTAACTTTAGTTATTAATAATAAATTTTATGTGTTAAAGAAGTAATTATTGTTTATACCTTTTAAAAAATTAATTACTTTTTATGATATAATGTAAAATTTGAAAAGTATATATTATTTTTTAAAAGTAATATTTATATATCTTTCAAGAAAATAAATTTTTATACCATATAAAAAGAAATAATTTTTTACCAATAAAATATTTTAAACCATTTATAAAAAATATTATCTAGATATTAAAAATAAATATGTTTTTAAAATTTTCAAAAAAATACATGGTACAAAAAATATTTCAATGGTTTTTAATTTTTTATATCCTTCAAATAAATATTTTTTTATGATTTATTAAAAAAATATTTGTTCCATTTAGAAATTATAATAATCTCTCCATATTAATTTAATAGAAATTAATAATTTTACATAAATTAATAAATAATAAATGGTTTTATGAATTTTAAAAAATTATATTTTTATAGATTTTTAAAAAGTAAAATTTCTTATCTCTTAGAAGAAATAATAATTTATTTATGTATTTAGAGAATAATATTATAATTTTATTTATATGCTTAAAAAATATTTATTTTTTAAAATTAATAAATTAATATACTATCTAAAATGTGAATGTTGCTTTTTTAATAATTTAAAATTATTCTTATTTTTATTTAAAAAATTATAACAATTTCGGTAGAAAACATAAAAATGTAAAAAAATAAAAAGAAATGAAGAAGAAAATTAAATATTTTATTTTTTTAAAAAAATTTTAAAAAAGTATTTTCATTAAATAAATTTCTGTTCTAAATTAAAATATAAATTTATTTCTTTTAAAAAACATTTAAATTTTTAGGAAAACATATTTCATTTATAAATATTAAAAAAATAATATTTAATACCTAAAAAATCAATCTTTTCATTATATTTATCATATTAATCTTTAGTTATAAAATTATAATAATAAACGATAAAAAATAATCGTATATTTATTTTTTAAACCTTTTTATAATTTAAAAAACTAGAAAAATCTTATTTTTTCTTAAAATGTAAAAAAATCATTTTAAAATATTAAAAAATTACTTTTTCATTAAAAACCACTTTATATTTAAAATAATTGATTTTGTTTAATAAATTTTAAAAGTATATGTATATTTTTAAAAAATTATAAATTTTCCTTTTAAAATAATAAAATAAAATATTATTTAAAATTTAAAAAATATACAAAAATAAATTGCTACATTAAAAATACTTAAAAATTCAACATTTCTTTCATAAATTAAACTAACATTTTTTTTCTATCCCAAAATAAAAATCATTCCTCCATTTAGAAATATTAATAAATAAAAAAATAACATTTTTCTTTTTAAATAAATACAAAAAGAATATATATTTTTTGTTTTATATCAACTTTTCTTTTAAAAAATCAATGATTCACATTAATTTTTTATAAAATGTAGTTTAACATTTTTAAAAATTTGAAAAAAGTTATCATATTTTCATTAAATATTTCTTAAAACACTTTGTCAAATTTAAAAAATATATTTTTTCTTTTATTAAATAAACTAAAATTTCGTTTTTAATTTAATAATAAATTACCAAATTACCAATTTCATTTAAAAAATGACTTCCCCTTATTTATATAATAAATTTAAACAATTTTCCACTTTTCAATTGAGAAAAAATATATAATACCCCTTAATTTTAATAAAATTCCAAAATATCTCTATTTTCATAATTTTTTTTAATTTAATAGAATAATTTTTTTTGTAAATTTCCTTAAACCTTACTATTTTCATTTCATAAAATTTAAAAAACTTTGTATTTACTATTCAAAACTAATTTTATTTATTTCCTATAAAATAAAATAACACGATTTTTTTACTTAAAAAATTTTTAAAATCATTTTTTTATATTAAAAAATCAAAATAAATAACATTTTTTATTTTAAAAAATTAAATCTAATTTCTCACTATTTTTTTAATTTTTAAATATCCTTATTTGATGTAAATAATTCATATTATTTCCTTTAGGAATATTATGAAGACATATTTTTCTCTTAAAATTTTAAATACATTTAACTATTTTATAAATAAAATATCTCACATTTTCCCTTAAAATTTAAAAAATATTATTTTTTAGATAAAAATATTATTGTTTTTTAATAAATAAATTTATTATTTTTGTATAAAATAATTTTAAATTTCTATTGAAAATTTCAAAAAAATCCTCTTGTTAAAATTAGAAAAATCAAAGAAAAACTTTATTTTATTTATAGAATTTCACCTTTTCTTTTAAAAAATATAGGGATTTTTTTTTAAAAAAATAAAAAAAAATCCTTGAAAATAAATAATTACTTCCCTTTTTTAAAATATTATCATTCTATTAGAAATTTGAATAAAAAAATATTTTCTTTCTTTACATAATTTATTTTTTATTTTTGAAAAATTAAAAAAAGGATTTGTTTTTTAGGATAAAAAATTATCATGACCCAACCTCCATTGGTGCCCCTCATTGGCTGAAAATAAAGAGAATGAGTGACCCATGAAGCCCACCTCTAATATCCTATGTGTTGGCAACTAGCACAAAAGGTATAAACCACACAATGAGATATATTACCATTTATATATAAAGTTATGGACAAGAGATAAGATGGAAACCACTAATAAATACCATGCCATATAAAATAAACCATGATCCCATAATAATAAAATCCCATAATGGATGAAATAAAATATAAGAAGAACACGAAAATAATGTACCAAAATACTCATAAGTAGAAACACTAACAAATCTCTACTCTAAGCTAGTATGGTCCAAATCGATCACTAAAACCCCCCTGATCACCTTATAACATTATATATATATATATCAGGGTGATCATAGCATGTATACTCAGTAGGATCTTCCTCAGGACCTATCAAGAAAAGTTGATAAGAGCAAACCAATTCTCTAGTGAAAAAGTAGTGGAACCAAAAAGTACCTACACGTCATCTACCCATTCTAAGCCTCACCAAGGCTCAATCACGAATTATTCACACTAAGTAAGAGCATAACATTAGAAGAAAATAATCATAGATTCCCCACTACCACTTCCCCATTGGTTTACCACTATCAGGCCCCAACATTTGACGCCTTGTGATCCAATCCCTGCCATTTCATAATCCTTATCATAATGAGAAAGCATAACTCTCAACCAATGAAATTTACCACATCACCTCAATTGGAAATCACATCACTTAACATGATCAAGTAATTGGAAAAAAACACATCATAACCTCATCATATATGTATCAACCACATCATAGGTCCAGAGTAGTACGGTATAATGAACATGAAGGGCATCAACCCCGTTCCCTCCTCCTACAGTGCATAACCCCCACTAAATATAATCATTACTAACTATGCTATATACTACTGCTGAAGGAAGAGTGAGGAGGGGGGGGGGGGTAGTAAACCATCCTCCCTCACCAACCTTGGTGTTGGGGATAACATCTAAAACCCAAATCCTTTGGGCATAGATAAGATTATTTGACTTGGGTGGGGTACATATAGAAATAATAAGAAAAATACAATGAGTAATATCATCTCACACAATTATAACCTAAAGGTTGACAATAAACAATCACTATCCTATTCATAAAACCTCTATGATTTCCCAACTCATCACTAACAACCACCGACACACCAACTTGTAAACCAATCCCATCTTTCTCACACAAAATAACCACAATAGTAATTTAAATTTCCCATTTAACAATTATGTTTATTAATTAAAACATTTCAACATTACTCACCATATTATATTTATTAAAGCCTGCTATTTTCCATGTTTAAGGACCATCCATTATTTATATACTCACAACATTAATTCCCAATAATTAACCATTATTTTCAGGCATTCACATTTAAATTATAGTCAATATTGTTTCGATTTAAATCCCATAACATTTTTAGATATTTTTTATAATTATTAATCACATTCTATAACCATTGGGAAACTACAACATCATCCCACAATATACGCTCAACTATCTCTACCTCTACAAAAAAACTAGCTGTGAACCACATTAAAGAAACCATACAATTAACCAAAAATTATCATTTATAAATTCCTTTAACCAATTATTGATCTTTAATTAGGTGTTCATTATATCATTATTACCCATTTTTTGTAATGATCTATTGAGAATCCAATATTCACCTTCCTTACCATTTTTATTATTTCGTTCATCTCAAATTAATTTATTAATGAGAACTATGTATTAAATTTTAACTCAAACTCTTTCTATTATCATAATTTAGTTGACACCATCTACTAAATATTCAGTTCTAACCTAATAACCCAACTCTATGTTCATTACTTCCCACTTAATAAAATCAAGAATCACCAGAAATGCCCCACATAACCTGACTATAACCACACAACAATCCCCTTTCTTTCTCAATGAACCACTTCACCAATACCACATCACATTCTATCCATGAATAGATCATACATACTCACAACCACAAATTCACCATTGTTTTCATTGCTTTACACTAAGGGGAACCACCTGTGCATGTGGTCATTCACTGACGATGCATTTTAACCCACATTACCACTTTCAAAAGGCAGGAAACATTCATCATTTATTTGGAGATGTTTTATCTCTAATTGAAACAGGATGATGGGAAGCTGGTCCCTCCTACGGATTCCTCCTTGTAATTCATTGCTTAGTCTGGGTCACCGTTATATATTAAGATATTTTTTATGAAAATAATTACTGATACCATCTCTTTGTGGATGCTAGTTAATTATGATGCTTCTCTCTAGACATTCCAAGGGTTCTGATAAGGAAGTAACCTTCATTCAGAAGACTAGTCACATTGGATATTTCCGTGCATGTCTGAATGCTAGAACCTTGGTACACTTATATTATTCTTCATAAGAGGGCTTATCAAGGGTGCAAAAAACAGAGGCATCCCATGTCTATTATGAGGTATTTTAAGCCATAAAAATGTGTTTCGAGGCTTTCCTTAGGCATACCATGTTTAACATGTGGTATGGCATTACTTTAATGTCTAGAAGAGACAGAGGGTCTCCAGTTTAACGTATTATGGAGACGAAATGGATTGATCAGAACACTTGTGAAGGTGGATCAGATGGGTACATCCTTATGACGAGATCACCCAGAAGGTTTACTATATGGATGGATCAAAATTACCAATGAGGATGGACCCAGGATGGCATGTCCCATAAAGAGAAGATGTCACATCGTGAAGGGGTACATCCCTAGGAGGGAAGTACCGAATTTTTCTATTGGTTGGGTCAGAATTCCCAATAGGAGTGGACCTTGGGTGGTGTATCCCATAAAGGGAAGATGTCACACCATGAAGGATGATCTAGACACCCTTGAGGGTGGATCAATGAGGTATACCCCAATGAGGGGGACACCAAGGTTTACTATTGGTTGGGTTATGATGCCTAATGAGAGAAGACCTTGGCTGGTGTGTCCCATAAAATGAAGATGTCACACCATGAAGGCTATTCTGAACACCACGAAGGGTGGATCAAGGAGGTATACCCCAATTAGGGGGACACCAAGGTTTACGATTGGTTGGGTTAGGATGCCCAATGAGAGTGGACCCTGGGTGGTGTGTTCCATAAAGGGAATATGTCACACCATGAAGGCTGATCTAGACACCACTAAGGGTGGATCATGGAGGTATACCCCAATGATTGGGACACCAAGGTTTACCATTGGTTAGGATTAAACCTTGGGAAGGCTTCCTATATAGTATTTTTATAATAAATGGATCATAACCCACCTAGTTTGTGGGGTGGTGTATGGATTATGTGCTTAGAATTCCCTTCTCAAGAGGATTTCTCTTGGTTTGATTATGTGGGGATTACGCATTGAGACTGCCCAGATGACACTATGAAAAAAAAATTATGTGGATGGGGCTTATGTGTTGAAATGAACTAGGTGAATGGAATGACCTCATCAGGATTTTGTGCCCCAAGTAAGAATTATGATGGATGTGAATGAAGTGGGAGAAATGGATGGAATGGATAGGTTGTTGAGCGTTTTAGGATTGAACCTTAGGGAGGATTCTTATGTTTCCCAGTTGGTTGGGAATAAAATTCCACATAGTTATGAATGTTTTGGGGCTTATTCATAACACAACCTATGGGACCTGGAGGAGATGAGGTCTCCTAGGGTAAGGGCATAGCCTTCTCAGGTGTTTCATAGAGAAGATCAGGATGGATATGGATAATGGGATTGGACCTATGAAAGGATTCCTATGTATCCCAGTTATTTGGTAATCAAAGTCCACATAGATCAGAGATGGGAATTGGGGATTATACCAAAGGAGGAGGCCCGTGCGAAAACTGGTATGGACACCACTGAGGGTGGATCAAGGAGGTTCTCCCCTAGGATGGGGGCACCAAATTTTACCTTTAGTTGGGATTGAAACTCATGGAGGCATCCTACATACCCTATTTATGATACATGGATCAAAACCCATATAGTTTGGAATGGGGAATGGAATCAGGACTTACACATGGCTAGCTGACTGAGTGATGCTAGGGAGTAGAAATATTGAATGGAGCTTACACATGGAAGCTACCTAAGTGCTATAAGGGAGTGGAAACAATGAATGGGGATTATTTGTAGAAGCTACTTGGGTTCCAATAGGGACCGACAATGTTGAATGGGGATTACTCATGGAAGATTCCTGAGTGCTGCTAGGGAGCACAATGGTGAATGGGTTTTATGCGTGGAAGCTTCCCGGGTGTTTCTAGGGAGCAGAACCAGTGAATGGGGTTTACATGTGGAAGCTACCCAGGTGCATCTAGAGAGTGGTAATGGTGTGGATGGTTCTCATGAATATTATCTATCCAGGCGCCTCTTGGAAGAAACAATGGCATGTATGGGGCTTACGCATTGGAGTTATCCGTGTGCCACTAGGAGTAGAAACGGTGTGGATAGGGCTTACGCGTAGAAGTTATCAGTGATTTCTTCCTCATGTTTGTCCATGAGGGCATCACATGTGCATTTCATGAGTTAAGAGTTCAGTTTAAATTCATGTGAATTTATGAGGTTCATGGGGAATTCACATGGAATCTTCCCATTCAGGCTTCCTCATGTCAAGTCATGAGGGCATCCCAAATCAGTGGTGGGTTAAGGCACATGTTTGGGGATTAGACTTGATGAGGAGGCCCAAGGTTATTATCTGGTGGTAATCACATGATCTTAGATTGAGGAATATTAAACTTGGAACATAAGGAATCTCTTTTTTATCATAGAAGGCATCCTATTTATTGAATGATAGGGTATTTTTCAATTTAAAGTCATGTAGTGAGGATTGTTGACATATTATGCTTGGTACATAAGGCATCTCTCATTTGGAGAAAGAGGTATCCTTTTTTTCATATAGGGTATAATATAGTTTATATTCATGAAGTAAAGACTATTAGGAATAATATACCTATAAATGGTTGGTGTGGGTCTTATTCAAGAGCGGTCCTTTCTAGTTTGACCTAGCATGGTAGTCATACAATGGAGTTTGAGGAGTTTTTTGAGGAATGGTTTGACTCATTGTGATTGTGGGACCCAAGATGAGAACCTAAAATAATGATATGGGAAAAGAAAAAATATGAATATTTTGACTCAATTTATATTAAGGAGTTCAAAGGAGTATCTTAAATCATAGGATTCTAGTGGTGGAAGTTGGGGCTGCATAAGGTCGTAATCCAAAATGGCATCCACCCGACCTAAAAAGTTCACGGTGAGAATCTGAATTTTTCATGGGGTTAGTGATTGTAGTGAAGGGATGGGGTCGGAGGCCCAACACTGATCCCGAGAGGGGGTGCGGGGGTGGATCCCCTCATGGTATGGACCAGAGAGTGTGATGGTGGGAGGCTTCACAAAAGACTGGACTTCGCGAAGGAGATTTGCGAAGATCAAGGTATCGCAAAGGATCATGCCTCACAGAGATTAGGGTCTCGCAAAGGATGGGGCTTCATAAAGGATCTTCATAGAGATTAGGGTATCATGAAGGAGGATTCAAAAAATAGGGTTCCCTTGACTCAGAGTAAAGTCTTGATTTAGAGAAGGAGTTCTTCATGAAGGATTAATGCTTCATGAATCCTTAAGTGCCTCATAGGTCCTTCTTCTTTCGTGGAAGGAATATGCCTCCTTGAAAGGAACCCCTTATTGGGGTGGATGATCTCAAGAACATAAGGAATTAGGATTCACAATGCCTAGGGGCTTCCTATAAGAGTTCCTCGCAAAGAACATGAGATACGCAAATCGAGAGCATGATGATACAACCTGGAAGCGTCTCCACCTTTAATGAAGGCATGAGGGGTATTTATAGGTCAGGAGGTTTTATGCTATCAAAAGTGAACCGTGAAGAAAAAATACCATCACTAAGGTATTTGAATTCATCGGAATCATGGATCCATCTATCAAATACGTCTTCAACTTCATAGAGGGAGCTCCATAAACCAGAGCTTTGTGAATGGACTCTTCAAACAGGGCTCCACAAACCATTTTCACAGACTGACTTCGAACGACCATAAATCCTAATCTATAACTCTATTAGGGATCCAAAACCATTCAAATAAAATCCTAAAAAATAGGCTATATTCATATATTAATTATGGATTCATTCTTTGCATCCTTTGTAATCATTTTCTAATTCTAGCAACCATATATAACATCCATACCCAAAAAAACTGCTATTTTTTTGGGTATATACAATTGATGATCCATTCCAAACATCACTTATAAATAGATTAAAAAACCTATTTTATTAATATCTTTAATTATTATTCAATTATTAAAGGTGATTTTATTCTTCAAATACAAAAATTAGAAATGATTTTATAGGAAAATATTCATCGTAGAAAGGGAGCTCAAAAATATGTAACAATTATTTATTTGAGGGGGATTCATTTTCATAAAATATAAGGTTCACACCAAAACAATTTCACTTAGATTATCTATCTATTTTATCATAATTTATTTATTAGTTATTTATATATTCCTTTACTAAATAAATATTTGTAGCGATAACACATGAAATGAAGTAATAATATGCATAAACTATATGTACCTCACTTCTCAATTTATCATATATCTTCCCAATTATTTATCTTCTTATGTGAATTCAAATGAATCACCAAAATAACCAAATCATTATAATATCAAAATTGTCACCATAATAAATAATAGAGTATTGAATCCACTACCTCGATTCAAATTTCAAAGAACCACCATATAATACTGAATTAAATGATGATCAACCACTACCAAATCCAAAGGGAACCCCACTAAAACCTATCAATAAATATTGACCTTCAATACCTACTTGAACTCAATTCTAAAATAGAGGAACCTTAACACAATGACCATTTAGAATAAAATTGAACAATAGCGATGGGAAGATAAGTGGAAAGAATTAACTTGAATAAAAATATATTTATTTCAACAATTTAAGGGGTTTATATTATCCAAAGTTATGGAGAGAGAGTTGGCTGAGGGATAAGGGTTAGCTAAGGTTCAAAGGAAGAGATTAGAAAAAAATCCATGGAAGCATAGATCCTTTATTTATAGAGGATCCCCAGATAGCCTCTACAATGACATGGTGATCTCCCTCTATTTCATGGCACCCCTTGATAAAATAAAATCGTATTTTTTGGGGGCATTTGAATCCTTAGGATCATTCACCTTTAAAATCATATCATATTCCCTTGACCATAATCATACATTACACTAAAACATGGTTCATGGTGTTCTATCCCCAATATAGTTTCTATGTCTAACCACCAAGGTGTATGGAAAATCCCCTAGTAATTTCACATCACCATGCCAAATACCACAACGTGGTGACACCTCACTCTATATTTATCCTTTCCCTATTTACTTGGTCTTTTACAGCCTCATGTTCTAACATGCCCAATACTATGGGCATTTCCTCATGGCCGTTTCGTATAGGGAGCACCAAAATTTCACTACACCCATCAAAATAGGGGTTGTGTTATCCTTATCACAAAGTGTGACTCATTGAGAACCTAATCCAATGTATCCTAATCTTTCCACCACCACACCCATTAAAATGACCTCCTCCAGATTTTTTACCATCTAATTTACACATAGGGATTTCCCTATACAAAACAGTGACCGACATAGTTGTTTCATTACCTATGGTGAACCCAAACTCTAAAATGTACACTCTAAATGCCCAAAATGTATTCCCTCACACCCTAATATATAGAAATATTTAATATAACTATCTCTCTAGAAACCTATCTAAGACATATTCAATACATCTATCACTGAACCCTCTGCTATGGTGTGGTGACCCTCAAGATGGACCTACTTATCTTTAGCCTCTCATAAATCCTCTAAAATTACTATTGAAACCTCCAATCAGTAAGAAAACACAAAGGGACGAATTTTGAAATCCAAAATATTACACCGGATAACTCTCAAACTATTATCATCCTTGAGAATAAAACAAAATAAAAGGAAGGGATAAGGGAAGGTATGAACAAATACTATGTGGGATACCTCTTAGAGATCTATCTACAATCAAAACATGTTGATCACAAAAGAAGAACGAGTGCCTAAAATATGAAACATTAAGACACTAAAACCACAATTACAAGGAAGATACATCTTTAATGTCAACAACACCATAGATGATAAATTAAAAAAAAATTAAAGAATGAAAACCCCACTATAACCATATGAAATTATTTACACCAACATCACTTTATTAGGAGAAAGATCCACCAAAAACATAATCTATAATGTAGGGAACTCCATAACTTGACCAGTTTTATCAAAATGAACTACTTCCAAACCCTAGGAGGAGTAACCTAATTAAGAGAAAGCATTTATTACTCACTCAACATCTTTGATTTAAGAATAATTATGAAAAACTAACCTAATTTCATCAAGAAAAGTGTATAAAAACTACCTACTCAGTGATATACCTCTCAAATAAATCCTTCATTAAGGAGGGATCAACCTAACAAAGGACAGGGGTGAACAACCCCAATAAATCTTTCTCACCTAAAAACTCTACATTCATGATAACCATTAATCATATTTTGTAACATCAAAACATGTTCATGAAATAAATTATACAAATTAATTTATTTCCATTAGCATGAAATATGGATTTAAAAATCATTAATACTTTATGTAAAAATTGAAAACTACCTTTCCTTTACTTGTGAAATTGTTTAGGTAACACAACCACTAGAATGATAGGTTTAAAAATTTTAAAATATTTTAAAGAAATGAAAATTTAATACAACATAAGTAAAAAATTTCAACTAAAATTATAGAGATCATTTAAAATAGATATTATATTACAAAAAGGAATTAAGGTTACCAAATAAAAACTTACCCACTCCTTGACTACCAGACCAAACTCAACATTTCTTAACCAAATTTCAATAAAAACTTGACCGTCCTTGAGATTGAGTAACCACTTTACAGAGACCTAGGGACTCCAAAAATCTGGGGGAACAAAGACCATTGGTTCCCCATTTAACCATAACCAAAGCATATCAACCTAACCCATGTAGAATTCCCATATCTAGGAAGACCCAAATCTTGGGGTCATTCAAGAGACTTGAGATACCATGTTACTCATTGAATCCACTTACTATAATCCCCATTACTTGAAGTTCCATATTTAACCTCTTTTGTATTCTTAAAAAAACTCATCTCTATCACCGTAGAATGATACATTACCTCTCTGTTAGACTTTAACTGAAAACTAAGAACCCTACATTGAATCTATAGTATCAAGGAAGACTCAAAATATCATATATATGTGTACTATCCTTCCAAGAGATCTGGAAACATAGATATCAGATAGAAAAAGTGGATCACAAGATCATTCACACTGTATTCCCCTTATTGGATCTTAAAAATATCTTTCCTCTATTCATACCTAATTACATGGGGACTGAATTCTACCTTGACCAAGACAAAGAAATCATCCCAAGAAACCCATTATAACTTATCAAGATTCATCTTCCAACATGATCAAGACACCTCTCAAATAGAACACACTACTAAGGTAACCCAAAAATAGTTTGAATTCATTTCCAATTAGAAGAAAACCTCAACCTCCTCCATTTACTTCTTGATCATGGAACTAGAAAATACATCATGGAACTTCAATAAAATCTACTATTGGAACTTAATAAGTTATTTATCCCATGACTCCTTTCAATTCCTGATCACAAACCCCTGAAACTCTTTCCCATCATGCCTTCAACTCAAACATCAGAATCAATAAGGTCATCTCAAATAATGAAATCTCACAATCACAATAAGGAAATATCTAATGAATTGAAAGAATCATATTCATCCCTATACCAAAAACCCCTAAGAAAATTCACTCTTCATGGAGGAATTATATCATATAAATCCATTAGTTTATTTCCTTAAAAAATAAACTACCTCACCACCTCTCATTTCATTACCCATTCAAACATAGAGTAACAAAACAATACCCTTTCTCCCAATAAATCTCACCTACCACACAATAAACATAACCACCATTACTATAGATGGGTTTTCAATAACTCACTCAAGGAAAAAAATTAACTTGTATAAAATTAAACACTTATATCCTACTCGATATGATCTTAAAAGATCAATATAACCTTTTAATCATGAAATATTTTCCTTGAAAACCCACATATTAAAAAATTTCTAGATCAATAAAAACATCCCAACCTTTTGAAAACCATTTGAAACAAAAATAATTAAATAATTATTAAAAATAATGTGGTAATTCAATTATTTTGTAAAACATGCCAAACTATTTTTTAAACCAACCTTAACCCATTTTTCAAAACCACTTTAAAAATTTATTCAATATTGTTTAAAATAAACTTTACACATTTTTAGGAAAAAATATTTTCAACAAGAACACCATAAGATAAGTAAGTCAAACAAAAACAATCATTTCATCCCAAATACCAAGGCAAAACATGAAATGAATTTATAAAATAAGTATGCTTTATTTTAAATCAAATTTCCAAAAACATACTAGTACCAATTTAGGTAAAATTGATAATTTTAATACCCTATGAATGTTTTATTTATATATAACAAGCTTTGGAAACATTATCCATTACTAGATTAAAGGTTAACTTGACTATTATAATAAATCACATATCTAAGAAAGTTTACATTATCCCATTACATTATTTTAATTAAATTAGTAAAAAAAACTATCATGCTCTTTGTTAAGTTAAAATCAACATGTATACACTATTACAAAACGCACCTTTAACACCACTAGAATTTATCTATGCTCGAAAAATTCACTGATAAAATCCAACTTTATCTGCACTAAAATAAGAGTTGATAAAGGAAACCTTTATCAGTACTTTATTTTTAGCAATGATAAAAGGTTCCCTTATTAGTGCATTTTTAGCACTGATAATGGTCCAGAATAAAATGAAAATTTTAAAGAATAAAAATAAAATGAGTAAATTAAGAAAAATATGAAACATTTTATTAATTAAATAATTATTGACAAAAATGAATAAATTTAATATACATATATATAGATTATAAATATTAATAAATAGTATATATTAAATATATATATATATATATATATAATGAATAAGTATAATATATATAAAATTTTAATTAAAAACATATTACTTTCTTATTCATTTTTAATGTTTGATTTTTCAATTTAACCTATATCAAATGTTGTGTGTTGCATTTATTTCGTGTATATATATATTAATGATTTTGTATACACAAACACACACACAAATATATTTACGCAATATATTGAAACACATACACATAATATTTATGTAATTTATTAAAATTTTTGTATATTTTAAAATCTTATTATAACATGATACATTTAATATATATTGTGTTTTTAATCAGTCAATTTTAATTATTTATTTTTAATACTTTAGTTAGGGTATTAATTTTTAATGTTTTTTATTTTTTATTTTACTTTTGAATTCGATCATTTTCTATTATTTATTTTATATATTTATTTACTATGTTTTGGTATTTTTAATATGTATTCATCCACTTCAATATATATATATCCATATTTTTTAATAAATTATATTTATTTAATAAAACTTATCCATTTTTTCAAAATTTTTAAAGTAATCATTTTAAATTATTCAATTTCACTCATTTTAAAAATAGATGTATTTAAGATTATATATCCGTTAATAATGTTAAAGATATATTTGTAAATAAATATTTATAAATAAATATATCTATAAATGTATATTTAATATATTTATAATTATAATAAACAAATAATAATTATTTTTTAAATAAGTATTTATATTATTATTATTAAATAATTATATATATTTAAATAATTATAAAATTATGATAAATTTATTTAAATTATTTTAAAATTATAATAATGATATTTAAATAATTATAATTATAAAACTTTTAATAGCACTTTTTTTGCACTGATAAAGATCAATCTTCCTTAGTGCTAAAAAATTGATGTTAAAAGATATATTTATCAGTGCTAAAACGTTAGCGCTAATAAATATGTCTTTTATCAGCACTTATAAATTTAGCATTGATGAAAGAGATTTTTATCGGTGATTTTCTGAAAGTGCTATTAAAATTTTCCCTAATCTATTTAAAAAAACCCTAACCACAACTTAGTCACTCGTGATTTTCAAGATCTCGCAGAACTCCTCTCCTACCGGCACAACTTCTCTATGTTCCCTTAGATTAATCAAGGCTATAATCTAATGTATGTTATTTTCTACCCTTCCTGTATCATTTTTTGATGTTTTGGGTTCCATGTTTTGTATTTTTTGTGCTATTCTTATACATTATGAACCATACATATCTTCTCGTCACTACTGAAATACAATGAGTATGGTTGTATTTCATTATTTTCCTCTATAGGCAATGGTTTATAAGAAATATAAGTATGTTTTCATATGGTTAGGTTATTCAAAATATGTGTATGGGACTTTATAGATAAATAAAGTAGATTTTGGATCTATCCTCTCTACACATCCTCCCCTCCCACACCCTCTCCCCTACCTCATTTATTATTATTCTTCTCCTTTCATATGTATTTGAGTTTCTAACATATTTTTCCTTAGAGACACACATATATTGTTTACTCTCCTCTTGACATTAATAAGGATACCTCTCATCCCCCCTCAGGTTTCTCTTCATTTAAATAATATAGGGTTCCAAAATATAGGTAGTTTCTCAAATCAAATTCATATTATATGCTAGATTATAGATTCTAAAGGCTTAATTATGAGGGTATTTAAGGATTATGGGATACCAAGTTGTGAACCTAATTTATGGGTGATGAACATATAGGGACCAAGGTAAGTGTAAAAATCATTAAAACATGTTTTTTGGATTTTGGTTATTCATGTAAATTTTTAAACCATGAAATTGGTTATTTAGATTTATGATTTTAATGATTAATTTTTTATTTAATTCAAAAAAATATAGAATTAATTAGTCACATTACAAAAATTATTTTAGTGTTTCATGTTGTGATCATTTAAAAAAAAATTAATTATAGATTATTATTAAACTTTATCCATGGGTTACAAAGAGTGATGGGGAATTTCTTTGGTGAGAAAAGTATGTTCAACAGTTTTTTTAAAAAATTTCCTAGATTAGACAGAGTTAAGAAATCATTTGGTAAATAGACTTAGAATTACTCAAAAACATATAAAGTTTGTACTTCCCAAATGTAAACAAGTTATCCATGGTTGGATAGTTGATCAAGAAAACTATTATATGTGATTTATTAATATATTTACAAATCATAATAGAGAGATAATTAATTCATAGAATAAAAAAATTGAAAATCCATCTAACATGGTGAATAACCATAGAGAGAACAAAAATTGATTAAAATATACTTTTGATGGTTTGCATTTTTATGTTGTATGAGTCATGTATTTGTTATCCATTTCTGAAATGAAAAAATAGAGATATAGTATTTGCTAATATCCTTGAATCATAAATGGAAATTTAATCTTATATATACTTTTATCAGAGGCTACAACATATGAACAATGTAGATTTTTGTGGGGAATTAAATATATGATATTGTATTAATGAATTTGGATACTTCTCCCAAATGGTTTCTCATTAATTATAAATCATAAGGATCATCATATATGTATTGAAACATTTATTGAAACTCTTAATGAAATAAGTACTCCAACATGATAAAATTATCAGTTTCCATGAGATTTCAGTCAATGATCAAGTAATAATTTATAGAATGTAGAGTCCTTGTAAATGTATATGACCCCTATATTGTAATTAACCCTTTTTTGAATTATATATCCAAATCTCTCTTCTTCTTTGATCACTATTTATCACTAGATTAAGGCGCTATCTCTCCTTTTATGATCAAGAATCCTAAAGACTATTTCTCCGATTGAAGGATAGTGTAATATCCTCAAAGGATATAATACTTTTTTTATACTTAAGTGTTATAAATCAAGTATATCTCATTGAAGATTAAATACGGATTCCACTGGTACTATATTACAAGTATGGCATAGGTGTTTTTTTATTTGTTTCCTTTAACATTTATCATTGAGATAAAACATCCCTTGTTTCCGTTTTTATCCTTAAAATGATCATAGGATGATACCCTAAAACTCAGAAGTGGTATCAGAGACTTTTTCTTCAAGGAAAAAAGTATTAATGTATTAGTTTTTCAAATACATAAATGTCTTATTGTATTATGTGAATATTATATATTATTATATGAAGAATTTATTTGTTCATCCATAACATATGGCTATTATATATCATATAGTATGTTATATAGAAAATATAAAGATTTGAACTATTTTATCATAAAATTTATGATATCATAAAATATGACTCTATCCATGGTTTGTGTGAAAATAGAGGATAAAAGTAAAAATACAATATCACCTCAATTTTTAAGTATGATAAAAGAAATAAGATACCTCCTATCATATTTGGTGAGACCAGTCATGGCATATGATTAAAGTTTAATCATAGAATATGACTGAGTTTCGAGGATACCTCTCTCCAATATTATATTTTACAATCGATAATATCATTATCAGTTGTAACGTAGGACCTTACTAGAGGTAATTATAGATCTACTTCATGCTATATGGTATAATATTAAATAATATGAAGAATCTATGGTTCCTCTAAGATTTTATGGTAATACATCATAAAAATAAATTTAGGATTGCATTGAATAGATTCATTTAATTTATAAGAGTAAAAAAATTATTGATCAATACTGAGCATAAGTTGAAAAATTTACCCTTTAAAGGGATGTATGTTATTGGATAGATCTTATGGTGGATTAAAAAAAATCCAAAATTGGAAGGTGAGGAATCCTTGGGTAGATAGTAGTGATGTCCAATGTGGGTGGGGTGATATTAATTTCTTCAATATCATTTGAGTGGATTTATTCCAATTCCTCTTCAATCGAGGAGAATTTTTGAGTGATTCCATTAGTGTAGGTTTCTAGGACACTTTAATCCTTAGAAGCTTGATTTTGTTCCATCTCTTGATGATGGATTGAACACCCTCTTTCATAGTAGCCTTCCTCCCATCATTGTGGTTCCAAAGTTCATTGATGACATACCTCCAAAATAGTTAGAGGAGGAAGGATAGTTTGAAATAGGTAATGAGTAGCCTCAAATATATCATCAAGAGATCGATGGAAATCAAGAATCTAAGGATGGATTAAATAAAGGTAGTGAAGGTTATTTGTACTGTAGTATTGAAGTATTATATCTTTTTTCAAGACAATATTAATTTTCTTGCAAGATGCATGAAACTGTGGATTTTTATGCATGGAGTTTATTGTAGTATTATTATTCAATAAAAATTAAATGTTTGACTACTCATACAAACAATGTCTTTTAAACATGATGATGTTACCAATCTAGAGGAACAAAAAAATGTTGATGATGAAACTGAAAAATTATTAAGGGATCAAAAACATGTTGATGAAAAAACAACAACGACGCATCATCATAGTTTTAAAGAAAATTATCAAGGAAAGAAGTCAGGGTAGAAAATTTGAGGTTGGTTAGAATCAACGTGGCCAACATATGGACCCCAACAAGTCAACATTCATTATTTATCTTGGGTTCACAATGAGGATAAATGTATCGATTAATATTGACTCATGGCACTATTTCTAACCTATAACAAAGGAAATCCATTAAAAATATATAACAGTAATGTTACAATAAATTTTCTCTATTTTACTGAAAAATTATATAATGAAAAGATGATTTAGTTTTAATTATTCCTTGCAGACTTTATTTATTTTAGAATATTTCCCTATGAAATTTGTCTTAATGGCCTATAGAAAATCCCATAGAGGCTTCTAGACTCTTTTGATGAAGTTACCTCTTAGGGATGCTGAGGGGAAAATAAATCACCACCCACCAATTAGTTATAAACACATTATAAATCATGAAAAATGGTCTACTTTCAGCAATTGTCATAATGAGAAAACATTTCAGGTGAATTTTAGTCGATAATATATTATTTGAAATTATTTATTTTATCCAAATTGATTCAAAATTGTTAATTTATGAAACAAAAAAAAAGTGTTATGAAAATAAAGAACGTGCATCAAAACCAACATACCGCTATCACAAGGGAAGGATGGGTATGCTTTATTAGAGAATAAATCGGTATGTATTTTAAATCAACAATAAAATTTTAATTATGTGATATGAAACAACATATGTTCCTTTGTGTATATTCATATTGGTGAATCAAAATCTATATCCACTTCCATACCACATCATGTTCTATGGAAGGAGCCTTGTGTAAATAATAAGGGTATATTAGTTGATGAAAACACAATAATAGTATGGGAAACATGTGTAAGTATAACATAATTGTAATTTGTAATAATTTATAACAATATTACATAAAAATAAATATGTTCATATTTTTTTTATATATTTTATACACAAGAATTGGTAATGACCATACCATAAGAAAAGTGACTTTCAGTCACTTTGAAGTGGCTGAAACAATATGACCGCTTTGAAGGATTAGGTTATGGAGTCTTTCCTTGAACATATTTCGATAAGATAAAACCATAGGAAGATGTATATAATATGATGATATAAATGATGAGCAAAATAAACTCACTGTAAGATATTATTTTATGGTCTGGTTTGGTGTACCAATGTATAAGAAAGGAACGAAGTGAACTGACAGTAAAGAAAATATCCACACATGAACCAAATGATCCCACTAGCTTTAAGGCCTGTTGGATGTGGTTTTTATATGCCAAAACCCACGTATAGCCTTGTTGTAATGAGTATAGTGTATAATATCATAGGAGAATAGCTACACAATCAATACCTTCCAAAAAATCACCTGAGAGTGGGGATCGAGGTTGCTTATGAGATGAATACTGATGTTACTAATCCACTTGATGGTCCAGATATGACAATGGTTGAAGCTGTTATTAGAGCTTTCATAGCATAGTAATCTAATCTTATAAAGATAAATGAGGTACATCTCAAAAAAATCATATGAAAAACATGTAACAGTTGATTATAAAAGGTCTGAAGTGAGGTATGATATTACAAATGTATAAATTGGTAGAGAAAAAAAAGGTCAAATCAAGAAATTATAGTGAATTGAATAAAAAAAAATATCCTTCCAAGTGTACCTTCTCCATACCAATTATAAATAAACATTTATTACCATTACAACTTCATGCAGAGACCACATTTAAATATAAAACTATGTCTTACATTGAATATGAAGAAGAAATATATGGATATTCCTTGATAGAAGGAATTTATCTTGAGACTCTAAATGTTATTCTCAAGCATGAATGGAAGGGAATCTCAGTTGTTAATATACACACAAGGTATATTTTCATAATACCCCTATCCAAATAGTAAGCTAAATATGTTTATTAAAGTTAATAACTATTCATATTTTTTACAGGAGTTTATATTACAACTATATAATGGGAAGATTGTGTGAAGAAAGATTTGTATTCATTAATACCTGTATCATTTCTATGTGAGAAATTACATTGAATAAAGAAGAAATAGGGAAGAAAAAAAGATGAGTAAATCAAAGAATCTAATAAAAAATCATTATAAGATAGACTCTTCTTGATGCCTACATTTCAAGGGTAAAACTCTACGATCTAATCACATAAATTATATTTTTAATTTTTTCATTACATAATTATTTTTGTTTTTTAGAAAGAATAGGATGCTGATAGTAGTCAACATAGACACACCAACAATTTATTTTTTGGATTCAATGCATGGATTTCCAACCAAATGAACACACATAATGTGTATTTTGAATATGTAATACACTATAATCAACATTTTATAGATAAACATCAAATTATATGTTTGGTATGTATTTTAATTGGGTTTTTATGATATGGTGGTTGCTCAATACAGGCTAGATCATGGAATGAAGTTGGTTTCTAAAAAGATAAATCCTATGGATTACTAGAAATGAAAACGAATTAAGGTATATATTGAAATATTTAATTATCAAAACATTTGAAAACAATTTAATTATTTTGGTCAATGTTTCTACAGTGTATGAAACAAGATAATGAAATAAATTTTGGATATTATGTTTTCAAATTTATGAAAGAAATCATAAAGCATAAAAATACCAGTACCCCCCAATAGATAATTTTATAAAATAATAATAATTTCATTAAATATATTAGACAATCATTTGTTTGTCTATATTTTCTCAGTACTATCAAGATTTCTGACAATGGAGTTACACAAAATAAGAAATCAATTTGTTTAGAGATGAGTGGGAAGTGTAATTTATTTAGAATGTATGCCAAAAAAAAATTTAAGTGATTACCTACTATTTTTTTGATCTAGTATGAGTTTTGACCTTCAAAAGATATTTGGGGTGTGAAGAATTAGTGTGAGAGTGATTATATATTATTTTTGATCTCTTTCTCAAGGGGAAGAATAATGGAGGAAATCAATTTGTTTAGAAGTGCTGACCAACAAATAGTAAAATTGCTATAAAATTATGGAGGTGTATGTGGAGGTGGAGGAAAAGGTATAGGTGGATGCATAGGCGAAGGTGGAGGAAGAATCAAAGTTGGAGACCAACATGGAGGAGGAGGTAGAGACGAAGACCAAGGTGAAGACTAAGGTAGAAGAGAATAAGAATCCATGGCTTTAAAATAATAAAATTTTTGGTCAATTAAGTAGAATATGTATCATACCATGATTGTATTTGAGATTTTTTTTTAAAAGTGCCCAAAACACTTTTCACTTAAGATAAGATCCATTGTGAATCTTTCCAGTTTAAAATGACATTTTAGTAAAAAACAGACATGACATAGTCAAAACCAATCAAACACATTAATATTTCTTTGTAACTTTTTTAAAACTATCTATAAATATTTTTTCATGTGTAGGGATTAGCTTCACCTCAATTATATGCATGGTTTGAATGGTATGACTCCAAGTGTGCATTATCAGTTTAAAATTGACATTTTAATACAAAAAGTGCCACTCACTGAAAATTGAGAGAGCACACTTGGATTGTCTTGATAACTTAGTAAAATTATTCATAGTTCATTTATGAAATGTATGAATCAGTCTCATTTCAAAACCACACATGATGCCACTCGTATAACCCAAAGTGCATGTTTCCAGTTTAAAGTGACATTTTAGTAAAAACACTCACGGTGTACTAAAAATTAAGGAAAAACATTATGATTGTTTTGATACTTTAGTAAAATGATAAATGAGTCATTTGGGACATGAATAATTCAAAAATACCTCAATACAATATACGGTGTGACCAATATGACTCCAAGTGCAACTTTTTATTCAAAATTGACATTGATTTTAGTGAAAAAACAATTAGCATACTCAAAACCAAGAAATATTATTTGGGTTTTCTGGTAATTTATAAAAATGATCCATACATCATTTTTAATGTCTAGGGATCTTCTACACCTCAATTTGACACACAGTATGAACAGTATGACCTCAAGTGTCCGTTATCAATTTAAAATTGACATTTTAATACAAAAAAGTGTCACTCATTAAAAACTGAGAAAACATGATCAGATTGTATTGATAATTTGGTAAAATGAATAATACTTCATTTTTATGTGTATGAATCAGTCTTATATCAAACCCACACACGATGCCACATTTATGGCTCAACGTGTGTGTTTCTGGTTTAAAATGCCATTTTAGTAAAAACCAAATGGGGCATACTCAAAACTGAGAAAAAAATTACGATTGTTTTGTTACTTTAGGAAAATGATCCATGAGTCATTTGGGACATGTTTTATTCATCTTCACCTCAATTTTATGCATGGTGTGGCCTGTATGACTCCAAGTGCATATTTTTATTCAAAATTGACATTAATTTTAGTGCAAAAAACAACTAGCATACTCAAAATAGAAAAACACATTATGATTGTTTTTTTACATTTATAAAATGATCCATACATTATTTTTTATTTTTAGGGATCAGCCTCACCTCAATATGATGCACGATGTGACCAGTATGACTCCAAGTGTCTGTTATCTGTTTAAAATTGATATTTTAATACAAAAAAGTGCCACTCATTGAAAACCTGGAAAACATGACCATATTGTATTGATAATATGTTAATATGATTCATAATTAATTTTTGATGTGTATTAATCAATCTCATATCAAACCCATACATGATGTCACCTTTATGGCTCAAAGTGCGTGTTTCCAGTTTAAAATAACATTTAAGTAAAAAACACATGTGGCACACTCAAAATTAAGAAAACACATTATGATTTCTTTTATATGTTAGTAAAATGACCCATGAGTCATTTTTATGTTTAGGGATTAGCTACACCTTAATACGATGCATGGTGTGACCAGTTTGACTCAAAGTGCATTTTTTTATTCAAAATTGGCATTAATTTTAGTGAAAAAACAACTGAGATACTCCAAACTGAGAAAATGAATTCAAATTGTTTTGTTAATTTATTAAAACGATCCATACATCATTTGGGACATGTAGGGATCATTATAACCTCAATCCTATGCACAGTTCCTCTGGTATGACTCAATGTGCCTCTTTTTATTCAAAATTGGCATTAATTTTAGTGAAAAAATGTCTGACGTACTCAAAATTTAGAAAATGCATTCATATTATTTTTTATCTTTAGTAAAAAAAATCCATACATCATTTTTGATTTTTAGGTATTATCCACACCTCAATCCTATGAAATATGTGACTGTTATGACTCCAAGTGTCCATTATTAGTTTGAAATTGATATTTAATACAAAAAAATTCACTCACTAAAAACTAATAAAGAACACTTATATTGTATTTATAATTTTGTAAAATGATTAATAATTTATTTTTTATGTATATAAATTAGTCTCATGTCAAACCCACACATGATGCCCCCTATATGGCTCAATGTGTGTATTTCCAGTTTAAAATGATATTTTAGTAAAAAACACATGTGGTTTACTAAAAACTAAGGAAAAACATTCCGATTGTTTTTATACTTTAATAAAATTATCCATGAGTAATTTTGGATTTTTATCATTAAGCATAATCTCAATCTGATGCATGGTGTGACTGGTATGACTCCACGTACGTATTTTTATTCAAAATTGACATTAAATTTAGTGAAAAAAACAACTGACATACTCAAAAACAATCAAACGCATTATTATTGTTTTTTACAATATTAGAATTATAAAAAAAAAATCATTTTTTAGGTGTATGGATAAAACACACCTCAATCCAATGCACGGTGCGAACGGTATGGATCCAAGTGTCTATTGTCAGTTTAAAATTGATATTTTAATACAAAAAGTGTCACTCACTAAAAACCAATCAAACATGCTCATATTGTCTTGATAATTTGGGAAAACGACTCATAATTAATTTTTTATGTGTATAAATCAATTTCATGTAAAACCCACACACGATGCCACCTGTATGGTTCAATGTGCATGTTTCCCATTTAAAATGACATTTTAGTAAAAAACACACGCGACATACTCAAAACTGAGTAAAAACATTATGATTGATTTTATACTTTTGGAAAATTATCCATGAGTCATTTTGGATGTTTATAATTCATCCACACCTCAATCTGATGCATGATGTTATTGGTATGACTCGAAGTTCATTTTTTATTCAAAATTGACATTAATTTTAGTGAAAAAACAATTGACATACTCAAAACCAAGGAAACAAATCATATTGTTTTGTTACATTTTTAAAACAATCCATAAATAATTTTTGACATATAGGGATCATCTTCACATCAATATGATGCATGATGTGACAGATATGACTCTAAGTGTCTGTTATGAGTTTAAAATTGACATTTTAATACAAAAAGCGACACTCACTGAAACCCGAGAAAACATGGTCGGATTGTATTGATAATTTGGGACAATGATTCATAATTCATTTTTGATGTGTACGAATCAGTATTATATCAAACCCACACATGATTCCATCTTTATGACTCAAAGTGCGTGTTTCTAGTTTAAAATGAAATTTTAGTAAAAAACACACATGGCGTACTCAAAACTAAGGAAACATATTCCAATTGTTTTAATACTTTAGGAAAAATTTACATGAGTTATTTGGGATGTGTAAAATTCATCCTAACCTAAATACAACTCACAATGTGACCAGTATGACTCCACGTGTGTATTTTTATTCAAAATTGGCATTAATTTTAGTGAAAAAGATAACTCACGTACTCAAAACTGAGAAAATGCTTTTGGATTGTTTTGTTACTTTAGGAAAATCATCCCTACATCAATTTCAATTTGTATGGATCATACAAAACTCAATATGACACACATGATGACCGTTATGACTCAAAGTGCATATTTTTATTCAAAACTAACATTAATTTTAATTAAAAAACAACTGACATATTCAAAACTGAGAAAATGTATTCCAATTGTTTTGGAAATTTAGGAAAATGATCCCTAAGTCATCTGTGATGTGTAGGAATTAGTAACACTTCAATTAGACTCATGGTGTCACCGATATGACTCAAAGTGCGCCTTTTTATTCAAAATTTACATTAATTTTTGTAAAAAAACAACTAACATACTCTATAATGATATTTTATTTTTCTTTTATTAGTATTAGAAATTTTATTTCATTTAAATTCAGTATTTATATCTTATTTTGGTAATTTTTTTCTATTTCTTCCAATGTAGTGTATTGTCGCAACACACTACACCTATTTCTGGTGATTCATTATGCTGCAACATCACACTACAATTTTCACCTTTCTTAGCATTACTAAATGTTCTTATATTAGTACGATTCATCAAAACATTTAAAGGTTCTTATAAAGATACACTTTATCATCGCTTATAAATGCGTTGATAAATCATACTTTTATCAGTGCAAATAAAATCCCAGATAAATCATACTTTTATCAGCACTAAATTAAAGCAATAATAAATGGTGTCTTTCATCAGTGCTTTGATTTGTGTTGATAAATCAACCATTTATCCGCAATTTTTTAGCATGTATAAAATCTATGGACTTTTAACTGTGCTAAGGTATTCAGCGCCTTTCTAGCACTAATAAAGGCCGATTCTAGTGCTGTTAAGGGTTTGTTTTTTAGTAGTGATAACTTAAAAACTTGAAACATATAGATTATAAAATATCACAATTTTCATAATATGAAGTTAAAGTAACTCATTTTACCTGGATTAATTATGTTATGATTTATTAACACGTCAATAATTAAAATTAATTCACAAAAAATAATCACTAAAAAACTTATTATTTCAATTAATTAATCACATGTCTCAAAAATATATTGGATTACATGAATCATCTTATATATTTTATTTAACTCATTTAGTCCTAACATGCTCTTTTCTTATGGGTATTAATAATTTTAACTTCAATTATAGGAAACCTTGATTAACACATAGCATGATTCATAATACACAAGGAATGGTCAACTCATTTTATCCAATTCAAGGCCCCTTAGTTTACTAACACATTAACAAATATCAAGAATACACCAAGATAAACACCCAAAATACATATTTTAAGAAAATATATAAGGAATAAAGTTTGTTTCAATATTATTGAGGTTTCTATTAACCAATTATCTTAGATGGAGGTCATTAATTCTTATTGGTTTAAATCAACACCATGTTATATTCATAAAAAAATAAAAACATACAATATAATATAAAAAAATTTGATGCAAGCATACAAATTAAGGCAACCCATCCATCAAACCATGAAATTGTCTTCTTTAGGTGGCCTTAACTCGCCCACATTAATTTTAAAATCATCCCTAAAATAGAAACTCTTGATGGGGAGGTTTCTTTCTTTTCATGTTCTTAATGAAATAACATACATTACCAGCACAAGACAAATACCTAATCTCAGTATTATATAATTCAATCAATTTCACTTAATTAGGTTCATTCAATTCCCAAAATTATCCTCATTAAAACAAAAGTGAATGAAATTATGATACATGTACGAATCCTATGTCTCTACCCTATATGAATAACTACTTTGCTTAATAGGTTTACTAAGATTAAGGTTCTTGTATCTAATAAAGGGGTGGGGGGGATAAAATCCTATTTACTAACCTATATCCCTTGCATACGCCATGTAATAGGTTTAAGTGATTCATTTTCCATACCAACCCATTCATTCCTCACCAGTTCATATTCCCTAAAATCCATCCTATTACTAAACAATAGGATTTTATATGACTATGTCACAACCCCCTTCACTAGTTCCCCTTTTGTACTATAATGAAGTGAAAGAGTGACACTCAAATCCTGTCTCAAATAGGCTATGGGTTGGAAACTAGAACCAAGGGTTTACAAGACACAATGGGAGTTATTATAATCAATATATGAAGTTAAAGGAAAGATATAAGATAAAAACGTCCAATCAACACCAAATAAAATAAAATAAACAAAGATCCCATAAAAATAAATCTCATAATGCATGAAATGGAGCATAAGAAGTCTGCCAAAATAATGTACCAAAAGACTCCTAGGTGGAAAAACTACCCAAAAATCTTAGTTCCAAGCTAGTACAATCCAAATTGGTCACCAAAACCCTCTAGATCACCTGAAAATAGTATATATATATATATATTATAGTGATAATGAAATGTATACTCACAAGGATCCTCATAAGGACCTATCATTAAAATTTGAGAAGATCATAATAATGATATGGTGATCAAGTAGTAAAACAAACAATCACCTACTGGGTCAACTACCCATTCCCAGCCTTTATAAGGCTCACTCACCAAGTTTCATATAACAATTAAAACCATAATATCATAGGAATAAAATCATAGGAACCATAAAACAAATTTTACATTGGTTTTCTTCTTTCATGTTCCAAATCCTAACATATTGCGCTATCATCCCTTTTATGTCACTATCCATATTATAATGGTCAATCCTAGCTCTCAACTTGTTCCAATTACCAAATTGCTTCAATACGAAAGCTCAACCCTCAACTCGTGCCAATCATCCTGACCACACATCCCAACCTCATCACATCCATACCAATTACATTATAAGTCTACAGTAGTAAGGTATTGTGAACATGATAGACACAAACCTTGTTCCCTCCTCCTACCATGAATGAACCCTAATAAATAAAATCACTATCAACAATTCCATATACTTCCACTAAAGAATGAGCAATGAAGAGGGGGTAGTCATCCATCCTCTCTCACTGACTAAGATGTTTCAGAAAACACCCAACACCCAAAACCTTTAGGCATCACTAGGATTATTAAAATAAGGTGGGGAATATATAGAAATCACAAGAAAAATACAATGAGTAATATAGTCACAAAAAAATCCTAACATATGGGTTTTCATCAAATAATCTCTATCCATCCCACACAACCTCCTTGATTTCCAAAATTAGAAATTACAACAGCTACCACTCCCACATGTAAACTAACCCCAACTTTTCTCACACAAAATAACCATAATAGTCATTAAAAATTCCCATTTAGTCATTATGTTTACAAATTCTGACATCTCATCATTACCAATAATAATTAATCCTTCTATTTCCCCCAATTAATGACCAAACATTCTTTAGTTACTTACAACATTAATTCCCAACCATTAACCCTTATTTTCAGTCCTTTAAATTTTGATTGAATTTTATATTTCTTCAATTTACAACCCATTATACTTACTTCTATATATTTTTATCATTATTAATCATAATTTATAACCACTGGGAAACTACAATGTTATCCCACTACACATGATCAACCATCAATCATTATACAACATAATCCTCCATGAACCACATGAAATAAACTATACAAATAGACAAAATGTATCATCTATACATTACTTTATCCAATTATAGATATTCCATTAGGAATTTATTGTATCATTATTTCCCATTTTAGTAATGACCCATTCAGAAGCCAATATTTATCTTCCTTCAAAATTTTATTCTTTTGTTCATGTAAAATTAATTCATTAAAAATCACTACATGTTACATTTTAACAAGTAATATTTAAATTATTATCATTAATTAGTAATTTTCTACCACATATTCAATTATTTTCCAACAAAACAAATCCAAGATCATTATTTTCCATTTCATATTGTCAATACTTACCAACAGATCCTTATATCACCTAGTTATAACCACATAACCATACCCTTCCTTTATCAACCAACCACTTCACCAATGCCCTAATATATTCTTTCCAAAACTATGTCATACATAATCTTAGACACATGTGCACTACATATCATAGTCATACTCATATAATAGTAATAACCAATATCTTTCCAGGAATATAAAATATAAGGTCCAACACAAACATCACTTCAGAATATATTATGAAAACAACCTATTTTATTACCTTTAATTATCATTAAATTATGAAAGATTATTCCAGTATTAAAACACAATAATAAGAAATTATTTTATAACATATGATTCATAGTAGAAAGGGATCTCAAATAAATATAAAAACATGTAACAAATCTTTAATTGAGGGGGATTCAGTTATCATAGAATTTATGGTTCACACCAAACCTCTCTCCCTTAGATTATCTATCTATTTTATTGTCATATTGTTTTTAGATATTCATGAATTCTTTTAATAAATATATATAAATAGGTATAACACATAAAATAGAACAAAAATACATTTAAAACACATGAAAATTACTTCCCTTTTCTATTCTCCAACTTCCCAATTATTTATATTCTTATGTTAATTTGTACTAGTCACCCAAAATCATAATAATTACACAATTTAAACCAAAATAAATGAGAGATACTTGATTAACCTACCTCAATTCAGATTTATTATAACCATCACATAAGATAATATTAAATGAAGATAAATCACCACTTAATATGAATAGAACCCCACCAAAACCTATTCAATAAAATTTACCATCAATACCTACTCAAAATAATCTCCCAAAAAGAGGAACCTTAATAAAATTATCCTCCAAAAGAAAATATATAAATAGATAAGAGGGTAAGATGGGAAATAAGTACCTTAACTAAAAAAGATCAATTGTAATGATACAATAGGTTTAGACTCTCCAAAGATGTGGCTGGAGAGTGGGAAAATTGATATGTGTCAACTAGGGTTGAATAATGGGATTAAAAACTAATTCATAAAAAACATGACCCATTTATTTATAGAGGAATTTCAAATGGACTCCACCATGTCATGGTGATCTCTCTCTATTACATGGTTCCCATGTATAAAATAAGATTTATTTTTCAGGAATTTGATTCGCGAGGATCATATACCTTTAAAATCATATCAAATTCACTTGAAAAAACCTATTCCATTTACTACATTGTGATTCATGGTGATTCAACCCCCATATAGATACCACATCTATCCACCATGTGATAGGGAAAACCCCCTAGGAATTTCACCTCACCATGATGAAGACCATGATTTTGTGACGCCCCACTTTCTGTTTCTTCCTACCTTATGCTCTCAACTACACCATTTACTTGAGTTTTTTTATGCCCAGTTCTCTAGAAATTTTCTCATGGGAGTTTTTCATAAGGAGAAGATTGTTGTAAAAGTGGGTTCCCTAGACCCAACTTTATCAGTACATTTAATTACCATATCATTTATGTAGGTATATATACATGATATACTCTTACCATTAGAGTGTTGAAATTAATTTGTGCCACTATTTTATGGTAATATCCATAGATTAATTACCATATCAAAAGGCTACAGAAGATATCATTCTATAATGATAACCTCAATATACTATGACATTAATCTTAAATATATTTCATATGGTCTAGATACATCAAACTGAATGGACATAGTTTATGTATGATTATCGGGCGTTGAGGGAACATAAGCATTGAGACTTCTTCTCATGAAGTTCTCACTTAGTGATCTCTTGTAGGTGAAATCATGAGGAAAAATCCACCACTAGGAGCACCACATGTTTGGGGTTTCATTGGTTCATATCTATAGACATGTGTATTGGTCTCCTGACTTGAGATCATTATCAATTTGTTCCATTTGATCATGTAATTTGATGTGAGGAAAAAAATGATATTGAAATTTTGGCAAGGTATCTTGTGTTAGGTGTGTCATTGGTGGTATGACATTGGTTAAATGGTTAAGATATGATTTATAACTTCCAAGTTAAGTAAAAGATATCTCAGGCCTGGTTGATCAAGATGATAGTACCTTTATAAATCCATAGCTATTATAGTCAAAGGTAAATCTATCTAGTTAGGTCAAAAAATAATAAAGAAACAAAAGGAAGATGAAATAAGTGTGCATCCTTCTTTATGAGATATCTAAATACAAATATATTATATTATACAATGCATATTCGTAGGTTGGTTGTCATTGCTATGACTATTCCTCGTCTCTTTAGGATCCTTGATGTGTTGTTGAACTCCACTCTTGTTATACGAATACTATTCACTACTATTGAGATAAGGGACAAGAGGGTCACACATAATAGCCTATTAAATAATCTTCCCTATTTTGGTGAATAGGTACATAAGACATGGTGGGCCCTGCCATGGGGTCCGTGTGTTTCCCAAGTTTTATTAATCATCAATAAATAAATAAATACATTATCATTCAAGTATATAATAATTGGGTTGAATTTATTTATTAAAATTATTTACAAGTGTTTAAATAAATACAATGATTAATAATAAACAAATAAATATCATTTAATATTCAAGGTTCATTAAATATAAGCGGGAATTATGAGTTGAGATAATGACTTGGGTTTATCAAGTACTATATTTAATGTATATTACAATTATGTGATAAAATATAAATAAGATTTATGGTGTACTATTGTTCATCATAATTATTTACTTATTTCTTATTTAGTGGGAATTTTATTTTCAGGGGTCGGGGGACACTTCCAGGTAATTTTCTCTACCCACTATATAATTAGGAGGAGAGTCTCATTTTACTAACTATTAATTCATTCATAATTAGAGCCTCTCTCTCTCCACCCACTTACTAAAGAGAGACGGTATCTCCTGAGTAATAGATCCAAGTTTCTTTTGACAGATCATAGGCTAGGGGTCATGGTGATCGTCATAACGTTGAAGCGATCATCAAATCTCCACACTAGCACTGAAAATTTAACAAAATACATGAAAAAAAATTCTTGGAGAATGTACATATGATATATAGGTGTTCAGCTTCATATCCTTCAAGAAATGGTCACCAGTGAATAGTTCCAGTCGAGTGTACTATGAATAGGATGAGGTACTCATTCCATTTTATTTTTTGTGCTCTATTAAATTCATGTTAAGAAATCATTCAACTACATTTATTTATTTATTACCAATTTAGTGGAAGTTAAATATATAGGGGCTAGGGAACCCTTTTTGGGTATTTAATCATCCACTATATATAGCAGGAGAGAAGCTAATTCTAAAACTATTCATCAATCAGGAATTAAGATATTCTCTCTCATCCCGATTCTTAGAGAGAGAAATTCTCCAACCGAGCATCTTCACCAAAAATCATGGTTCCCAAGTGGTACCTCCCTTTCATCCAGTCATATCCCACCCACTCGAGCCACACCGACGATCCCACAGGAGTAGCGCCACTACCTCTCTCTGTCTCGGACACCATCCTCCTTTGAGTTGCCACTGAGGGCTAGCACCTCCACCTTCCCTCACTCGAGGTTACTACCCCTTCGGTCAAAATATCTAGACCACATGACACCACCCTATCAAGAATCATTTCCATGTCTCCTATACTGAAGGATTTTCTCCCCTGGTGGATCCAGAATAGTTGTCTCCCGTTCCGGCCCCTACCTTCCTACTCGAAGCCTCACGCTGACACGATGCGTCCTCATTTCCAGACTAGGCAGATGTCGCATGCCGCCTCTATCAAGTCCGACCACCATGCCACCCAAGGGACACCTCACAGTCTGGACTCGCTATTATTCCCTCAAGACCAGAGACTCCCTCCTCGGTAGGGCCCATAACCTCCTCTTACTAGAAGAAATCCCCACCACCTCCTCCTTGGTAGTCATGGATGAGCCACCACCATCTTAAAGTGTCCACCTCCCTCCTCGATATCTCACCGATCGGTCACCTCCAGTACACCAACTCTTTGCGATCCCATCCATGGATGGGCCACACCGTTTGACCATTGTACTGCCTCACTATTTTCCATACCACACTCACCTAAGTCCACTTAGGAGCTCTTATGCAGTAGAATAGCACTGGATCTGATTTCTCTATAACCTGTGAGGTACCCTCCTCCTTTTTCAATTGAGAAGCTTAGGTCCCTGGGTCTAGTTTGAACCAATACCCCCTAAAACAGGTTAAGGTGGGTCTTCCTAACTCAGAATGGGTTAGGGAAGGCCAGCTAGACCAATAATACCCATGTACGAGGTTTTCACGGCTCGAAATAGGCTCGCATAGGGCTGGCCCGGCCTTGAATGGGTCTGTGTAGGGTTTTTGGGGCCCAAACTAAGTTAATATAATAAAAAATTTAAAAAATTAATCAATTTAATTTTACCATTAAATCGAATTAATTTAAATTAATTATTGGTTGGAAATTAATAGTAATTTAATATTCTGATATATTAATTTAATTTTAGTATTAAATTAAATTAATTAATTAATTTTTTTGAATTAAAATTAAATTATAATCGAGGCTTAATAAAATAAATTATTTGAATTTATAAAATTCATTTAATTTATTTAAATTCCTTTATACTTTAAAATTATAGTAATTTAATTTTATTGCATGTTTAGTTTTTAATTTTGAATTTAATTGTGCGACGACTGAACTTGAGCACAAACTGACCAATGCATGCCTAGAAATTTATTTATTTATTTAATTAATTTTATTATGAGTGATTCATGTAATTAATTGGAATACAATCAATGCATAATCATTTTTTCTCATAAAATATTTATAAGGGTATGTGTGTCCCTGAGTGTTGTTTTGCTGTGTATTATGCATTCTCGAGACCCCCTCACATGTGTAAGAGTATTTATGTATTATAACGAACAAGGAGTAATATACAAACCATGCTAATATGAGACAATATTCCAGAAGAGATGATAACAAATTGGGCTAAGGTGTGAGCTGCAATACGAGTCAAGACCTGACATAGGTATTATACCCCTAGGTCATGGTTGGTCCATTAATTTTAAATAGATCAACCCATAATAGATGATCAAGATCAATAATGTAACATATTTAATATATTAATTTATTATTATTTTAATGATTCTGTAAGTTTAATAAATCACATAAAATAATATATATAGAAAATTCACAAACTAAATCAATTTATAACGTGATGAATTTTTTTCTATTTATTTTATAGTTATTTTTGAGTGTGATCACATAGAATGTTCATATCAGTTTGAAAATTATTTGATACATTGATAAAAAAATATTAAAAACCCTCACATAAATATTAAGTTACAAACACATTCCATCATTTGAATTTGAATACAACCGAGTGTTTAAGGTGCTTATCAGTCGTAGTTAAGGGTGCCTCCTACTACTAGTGAGTTATTATGACAATGATGGTTTGAATTTACTGAAGTTGACAAAAAATAAGTATCCATTTCTAGATTTATATAACTTTAGACTCAAACATTGAGTAAATCATATTTGTGATTTTAGAAGCTAAGACTTTACTCAATATATTAAGGAGCCATGAGTTAACGCAGTTGCCTATCTTGAAATCTTTGAGTAGTGGAATAGACATATCTTGTAGAGTACAAGTGGAGGTTTAGATATCCTTGCCACTAGAATAATAAAGCAACATATTATTCCAATTCTAGTATAGAGTGTTGTTAGAGTTTGATAAAAGAGTGGGATATATTTAATAATATAAATAACCGGTAATGTCTAATCTATAATAAATATAAATGTAATAATATTTCTATTTTATTTTTGTAGAAAATGGAATGTAATTCAACAAGACATAGTGAAATATTTATTGGAAAAATTCAATGTCCTATCTAACAAGAATTTCTACAGATTAGTATAAGAACTTGCACACAATACTACAATATAGAAACTTCAAGGCACTGTAGTCCCTAATACCTGTTAATCCACCTCATGAAGAGAGGGTGTTAAGAATTTCTTAGATGAGAATAATGTATGATTCATATGATGGTTATGTAATAATGAATTCATCAACATCTGATGTTAGTTATGGATACTACATCGGTACATGGATAATATTACATGCAGTCTCATGTCTAATAAGCTTGCGAGGAGAAAGTGAAATGAGATATTAATGAGTGATTATTACCTTGGCTATGTGTAAATTGAAAGATGAATTATGAGTCATTCATATTTCATTTTCACCCATATACTCAATTTTTTTAAGATTAAAAAACAAATAGTAAATGGAGAAAAACAATTAGATGAATTTTGGGTAAATTTCACCAAGTAATAAGAACATTAAAGAGAGATTAATCTTTATTTCTTATGGAGAACAAGTTAAAATATAATGTAAAGATACCAATGGAAAGAGAAATGTGAAAGGAAACATCGTAATTTCCTTCAAATAAATAGGTATTAAAAGGATGTTATTTTATTTTCATATCACGAAATATATCATTGGAAGTTTAAGCACAATAAATTTAAGAAGCAAGTATTCTCTTCTTCTTTAGGTTTATTCATAAATATAAAATGTAATGTTTTGGTTATACTTCTTGGATATTAAATATAATATGCTTATTACATATGTATATTAAAGTACAATAACCATGTAATTATAGAAATGCTAAAATAATTAAGCTTTGTTCTCTAAGAAGTTGAGAAAAAGTGGTGCCTATGTCAATGGTGAAAATCTCACAACTTCTAATTACAAAGTAAATGATTCAAGTAGAACTTTTATTGAGTATAACCAAAAAAATTATCTCAATTTTCCTTTGGACACAAGGATACATTATCCAAGTTTAGGAATAAATATTGTTTTGTGGTGTTTTATACTCAACCAATATTGTTTTGTGGTGTTTTATAATCAACCAATAGTTCATGCACTATTTGGTACTGTAGCAGTCGGACTATCCACCCGATTTGGGATTTCGAGCCACCTGTTTGGGCCTACCTGTCTTATGGCCTTAGGGCCATGAACGGCCTTCGGGCCACAGGGCCTTTAGGCCATTGAAGACCATGAAGTAGCCCAGTTCACATAGAGCAGGCCCCATATGAGGATCAGAGCATCAGTAGCAGTCACCAGAAGTAGAGCTAACCAGATTAGAAGAATGAGAGGGTATGGAAACTGCCATCGAGACCAGGAACTGTGAAGCTTTGTATGGGGTAATGCTAAGCTGATCCACAATACAGGTGGGGAGCTAAAGGCAATCAATGATGCAGAAGCTGGGAGGGGCAGTTCTAGTGAGCTAGGCCTATGGGTCATGTATTGGGCATAATATGCCTCTGGGAATTCGGGTCATGTATTACAGGTCATGTCGGGCCTTGTGCCTTGGGCCTAAGGGTCATGTACAGGTTCCCCTTCAACCCTTAAAAGGGGGATTATCTATAATAAAATAAAAAATAATGCCTTCGGGATATTCGAGATAAATAAAGGAAAGTAACAAGGATTTCATAATTAGTTCGTATGGAGAGCATGAATAATTCCAAGGGTAATCTAGTGGTAAGTATCTTTCATAATATTACATTAATTTTTATTAAGGAATTTGAAAGTGAAGTATGATATATGCATGGTCAGAAGATATCGGTTTATTTGGGCTGGTATGTCAAATAATATATTGACCAAGCATTCACCGATCATTATAATGTAGCATGGAGTAATTACTAAACTCACATTTCCTTATATACATTAGAGTCATGATATAAGTAAAAGGAGTATCGATGTTTCAACTTATATTCATTAAAAATACTTCCATTTTTTAAGATTTGAATTGAAAATATCAGTATTATACCATAACCATATGTCGAATATCATGACAAATAGATGTCATATGGGTTATAGTATGATGGAAATCCATTATATCCTAAGAACATGTGTTTATATGAAAAGCGTTTGTTAGGATATAAACAAACATGCATCAATCATAACAAAAAGGACATCTATAGTAATTATACTAATTTTGAATTGGATATTATAGAAATACCTATGATAGAAAATCTATAGAAAAATGATAGAATACGTATCTATAAAAGGATGAACATATCTACATGAGATAGTAGGAGAAATATTGACTTTGGTTTAGTTGATTCTAGATATACAGAAATAGTGGAAAAAGGAACAAGTTCCACAAGAGGTGTGGAATAGTAATGCTCTAGATACACATATTGTATAGGAAGGAAAAAACTATGGTGATGGTTTTATATTCACCATGGTCGATGATACATTATTCATTGAGAATAATAATTTCTATAAGTAATAAGTATATGGAAATTAGCTAAAATTGACAAGGTCAATTATAATTTAACAATGGATTCCAGGTATCAAAATACATGGTGCTTATTATTTTGAATACTTTGGTGGGTATTAAAGTGAAACTATACATGGATTGTACAAGAATGTCACCAATATGGCCCGATCACTTATACAAATTCATTATTCTTAAATCCATTAGAATTTTACCTGTCATTATTAGTTTCTATGATAATATTATTGATAATTGGATGTCAAGACCACTAATCCTAGAATGTGTATATTCAACACAACCAAAAAGGGATATTGATATCAAATAATTCAAATAAGGATCCACGTTATTGAATTCCAGTTTAGGATTAAAGTAAGTAACAATATCATAGAATATTATTTTGGAATGAATATTTTCCCTGTTTCTACCAATGGTTAGTGTGAGCACCACCATTTTCCAAGTAAAATATGTTTGGTAACAAATGGAAAGAATATATTGGTCTTATAATAAGTTATAACCAGGATATAAGTTACACTACAGAGATTAAGTTAAAGAAGAAAACAAAGTTATAGGGAATGAGATCTATCGAGGAAGATCCAACAGTTTCCTAGACCTAGTTAATTGTACATATACTAACATATTATTGAAAAATAAAAGTTGGAACAATTCCATAAAGAATTGTTTCTTGTGTCACATTGTATAAATCTTTCCAAGAATCATGCATAAGAATTTGAGGAGATTAATGTGGTGAGTTTAATTTCATATGATTTTGCAATGGATCAATAAAATATTCCATGATATGTACAAGATTCTACATTTCCATGATAGTTGGAAAATATCAATTATATATAGGAGAACTACAAGGGAATTAGTCAGAATTATTTTTTCGTACTTGATCTATTACAAAAGATATCTACCTGATATATAATGAGGAAGGGATAATAGTTACATGGGAAAAAAACTAGTCTTTCTATAAGTTCAATATGATCTAATATTAGAATTAAGATAAGGTAATGAGAAATAAAATCTCATTCAAGCTAATGCTACCAATATCTAAAAATATCTAGTGCATTGTGGCTTCTGGTGCAGCTAAGAAGCAATGTAAAATGCATAAAAAATTGTTCTAGTTCTTAGAATCACACTTATTATGTAATGTATTATCATAATGTAGATCATGAACCTCTTACTAGCCAAGATGTAAAGTTTTCAAATAGGAAAATAAGGGAATATACTTAGTATTTATGTCTCTTAAAGAGTTTTACTCTAGTAGATGAGATTATACAAAGAATAATATCCACACAGAAAAGACGTGGCTGGCCAAAAAACTAAAGACATGACTCTGCAAAAATATTATTTTAATCATGTGAGAGATAACATGGATGGTTAACAAGTTGGCGTTAGTGCAAGTGGGGCTGTTGTAAAAGGGGGTACCCTAGACCCAAATTTATAAATACTTTTGATTGTCATATCATGTATGTAGGTAAATATACATGATATACTCTTTCTATTATAGGGTATACATTTATGTTGTCCACTATTTAATGGGAATGTCCATAGATTAATTTTCATACCAAAAGGTTATAGTAGATCCCAGGCTATGATGAGAATCTAGAGATACTATGAAATTAATCTTAAATATATTTACTATGTCCTAGATTCATCATAATGACTAGAAACAATATATTTCTAAATATAAAGTATTTGGGGATTATAAGCAATAAGACTTCTTATCAGGAAGTTCTCACTTGGTAATCTATGGTATGTGGGATCATGTGGATAGATCCTCCAATAGGAACACCACATGTCTCAGGTGTCATTAATTTTTCCTATCTATAGACATGTTCATTGGTATCATGAATTTAGATCATTATCAATGTGTTATATTTGATCATATACTTTGATGTAAGAAAAAACTATGATAATGAAATTGTGGTGAGGTGGCTTAGGTTGGGTGCGTTGTTAGTGGTATGACATTGGTTGAATGGTCAAGATATGATTTATCGATTTCAATTTTAGGAATAAATATCTCAAGTCAGGTTGATCAGGGTGGAAGTAACTTTATTAATCCATTCCATGGTAGTTAAAGGTAAATCCATCCAGTTAGATCAAAAAATAATAAAGTAATAATGGACGATGACACAAGTGTGCATCCTTGTTTATAAGATATTTAAGGACAAAGAGGTTATGTTACATAGTGCGTGCTTATAGGTTGATTGTCCTTATTATGACTATTTCTTATCTCTTTAAGGGTCTTTATGAGTTGTAAGACTCTATTATTGGTCCGTGAATACTATTCATTTCTATCGAGATAAGGGCTTTGAGGGTCACACACATTAGTTTATTAAAGAATATACCTGATTCTAGTGAATAAGTATATAGAAAATAGTGGGGCCCAACATAGGGTCTGAGAGTTTTCCAAGTTTTATCAATCAATGATAAATAAATAAATTCATTACTATTAAAGTAAAGAATAATTGGGTTGAATTTATTTATTAAAAGTATTTAAATGTGTTTAATTATAAATAAATATTAATATTAAACAAATGAATATTATTTAATATTTAAGGTTCATTAAATATTAGCAGGAATTAAAAGTTGAGTTAATGAATTTGGTCTATCACGTATTATGTTTAATATATATTAAAAGTATGTGATAAAATATAAATAATATTTATGATGAATCTTAGTTCATCATAAATATTTATTTATTACTTATTTAGTGGGTATTTTATTTTTGGGGTTTAGGGAACCCTTTCAGGTATTTTTCTTCACCCATTATATAACCAGGAAGAGAGGCTCATTCTAATGACTATTAATTCATTAATAATGAGAGCCCATATCTCCTCCCACCTCCTAGAGAGATGAGGTATATCCTAAGTGATCGATCCATGGTGCCTTTGATGGATTTTAGGCAGGTGATTATAGTGATCATCATGATGTTGAGGAGATTTTTGGAGCTCCATGATAGCACCCATAACTTGACAAACAACGTGTGATAAGATTATTAGAGCATAAATGGATGATATAGAGGGGTTTTAATTTATATCCTTCGATCAAAGATCACCGACGACGATCTGCAGTCAAGCACACTTCGAATCAGATGAGGTACTCACTACATTTTATTTTCTATGCTCTGTTGAATTCATGAGAGATCCTAATACTATACTGGGGATCAAATCATGTGAGATGATAAGCACTATCACTTTAATGATAAAAAAGTTTAATCCTTGGCCCACCAAATTTTGCTTCATTTCCCGGTACCTTTAGAGATAACTTTTGATACATTCAAAAAAATAGACATAGTGTTCTCCCCTTTTCACAAAGTGTAACTCATCAACTATGTCATTTAGTAACTTGTCATTCACACACCACTATTACCATAAAAATGGAATCCTTGTGAGTTTTAACTATCCGTTTTACATAGGGGATCACCCCATAAAAACAGTGACCACCATGGGCATTTCACCACCTTTGGTGTACCCAAGCTCTAATATTTCTACTCAAAATGCCCAAAATGGATGGCCTTATTCCCTTAGATTTATTAAGCTTCACCATGAATAGATCCATGGTCACCACTCCAATCCATCTTTCAAACGTCCAACACCATGCCCTATGATACCATGTGGTAACCTTAAAGATATCCAAACTCATCTTTATCCTCCTAAAACACCTCTGGACTTCTTCTCAACACATCCCAACCCATGAAAACACAAAGAGAGGTAATATAAATCCAGTCCCTTACAAAAAATTATTACTTCCATTAAAAAACAAAAAAAAAACATTAAAAAGGATAAAATATGCATATTATTTAATATGTGTATTTTGATTTTTAAAATTTAAACTAAACAATATTTATTTACTTAAAGAATTAAAATATTTATATTTTGTAAAAATATTTTATTTAAAAAATTTATGTAAAATAATTGATAAAGAAAATTTAATAAAAAAATGTAGGATATAAATCCAAGTGATATATTCCCATTAAATAAATAAAATAAAAGTGGTGTATAGTACATGAAGGAGTTAAATAATATGTGTGAAAAGATCCCCTTTACATTGGTGGAATTAATAAATATGATATTACCACTAAAAACATGGGACCAAAAAGTGTCTTGGTTATCAATATCATTTTTTGTAAAGGTGTTTGCAACCAAGTCAGCTTCCCTGTAGACATAAGAGATAATAATGATCCTATATTCCATCCATTCCATGAAGTTACTCCAGGTTGATTAAAGTTTCCATGACATGTAATAAAATCCGTTCTTAACCAATTTAAAAATAATAGTGGAAATAGTCTTAATCCGTAAATAACTCCAATGGAGCTCATGCACTTGTTTCACCTTACAAATGATAGCCCATGGCTCAACCTCAAAGGTAGTATGTGATACAAGAAATCAGGGGAATTTATACATAATGAAACCTCTACAATTTCTAAAGATACCACCATAACCTACCAGACCATGGGTTACACTTTATTCACCATCCATGTTAACCTTAATAACAGGTGATAGTGATGGGATCCATATGATATACTTATATTTCAGTGGATTCCTAGGAATACATGGAACACCAGGAAAATGAGATGTTATCAAATTAGTCAAATAATTATTCTTGAAAATGGTCTAAATATTTAAATAAATCTATATGTATCTATAAATGAGGGTGCATATATCCTGGGTGTTCATCAAGTGACTATAACAGTGAATGGAATTCCGAGATTTCCACAAGAAATGGAATCCAAAATCAACAATAACAAAATGGAAGTTTTGAATTTGTAGACTCATAGAGAGATCCATGACAAAATTCATAAATGTATATAAGCCTTCTTTAAATCATGGAGGAAAAATAAACCCACCGAACACAAAGTCCCAAACAACCCAATCCATTTCACAATGGAAGAAGACATGCTTATAATTTTTTTAGTCCTTCATGAAAATACATAATATTGAGATAATATGACGACCTATTTGAATGATACAATCATATTTGGATATTCTATTATTCCATATATTCTAAATAAGAGTGAACTTTAAGGGTTATATTAAACTTCATTTGAACCTGAAAAACAATATTAGACGATAACTAGAAAAACTACACATGTGAGAATAATAAAGCTAGGTAGTCATCTTAACTATCTATATCAACATATGTATATAGTATTTGACCTCATTCAAGGTTTAATTTTGAATTTTGTTAATGAAATTAGTATGAATAAGATATTTAATTAGCTCTAGTTGATCAAGTGCATCCCCAATATTTAAGTTTACTAGATCTTAAGGAACCAAGGTGGAAATTATAATAATGTTGGCTAGCCAATTAGTAATATATAATTTAATGAGATACTTCCAATTAATAATCCATTTAACTTGTGGGATAATAGTTTGATAATAGTTATTTAGGGTAGGTAAGGTTAAATATTTCATATAAAAGAGGTCCCCATTTTGTATCATGTCAATAAACCTATCCTTAAGGAAGGAATAAGATGAATAAAAATACAATAAGTTCCAAAAGATGATGGAAATGATTAAATCATTAAAGAGTCTTAAACTATTGATGCCTATTCTATGGGATTTATGTATTTACCCGATTCTATAGTGATATAGTTTTATAGTATATAGAGATGTTCTGTGTGAAATTATAAATTAACTTCTCCATATTCATATAGATATCCCTAGGACATTTGTATATATGAAATGAAGAGATAAGAAGGGATGTGATGAACACTTTAACAAGGTAGATATGACCTATTTGTGAAAGGGACATACCTTTACAACTAGAAATTTTCTTGATAATACTAGAAAAAATCCCTTATAGTTATAATTCTTTGAATCTTCTAATAAATAAAGGGATTAATATGTAGGTGAATGATGGTTCTCCTTATTTAACACCAAGAAACCCAGTAATCAAGTTCCACCTATATGAATTTATGACCAAAATATAAAATACCTATATTTATTCCAACTTATATCCTACCTTAACACAAACTCCCAATAAATAGAAATATCATTGATAAAATTAATATATTTGTCATCAACCACAGATAATATAAGAATATCATCACCATATAAGAGGTGGGTATGGTATTTGATTCTGTATGAAGCATTAAAAGGAACTATCATTCCCAATTATACTACTTTTAAGTGGCATTTGTGAAGATAGTCTTCAAGAGTCCCAAAAAGAAGATTTAAGAGAGGGTTAGCTTGCCTTACGCCTCTAAAGCATCCAAAGTAACCTTTTGATGTGCCATTGATAATGATAGAGTTACTGGAGATATTGAGGAGGAAAATAATAATATTAATGAACCTCTTAAAGACCCCATAACTTTTGATAACCATAAAAATAAAATACCATTTGAGAGTGTCAAAATCCTTAGAGATATCCACCTTGAGAGAAATTTTACCAAATCTCACTTTCCTATGGAGAATATTGGTAAATTCATAGGACTTATAAAGGAACTCCTATATTTTACTTCTTGGGATGAAACCAAACTAGTTGGGAGAGATAATGTAATTAGTAATTTCCCCTAGCCTAAGAGAAATCATCTTGTTAATGTTTTCGGTTAAAGTATTTCCAACCACAATTTCCCTATAGCCACAGATATCTAAGGCATGCTCAACCTTGGTAATGAGAGTAAGGAATTAGAAGTTGGTTCATGAGGGAAGGAATTATAAAAAAAAATTCTTATATAGATCTAGTAATATATATATGAATCACCTCCTAGAATCTCATAATGAACTTGTTAGTAAAACTATCTGGTACAAATGCCCCATCATTATTCAGGGAGAAAAGATCCATCTTGATTTCATTCTCTACTAGAACAAAATAATGTAAGGTATTATACATGGTTATAACCCTATGAGGAATAAAATACATCAAAATAACCTCATCATATTTAATAAAAAGATGATTGAAAATAGAGTAAAAGTAACCCTTCATGGAATTATATATATCTTCTTCTTTATTGAAGGCCTACCTATTAATATTAATGGAGGAAATTATCTTTTTGATCTTCCATTATTTGTTAATGAGGTGAAATAACTTCGAGTTACATCATCCAATTTGAGCCACCTCAAATTTAATTACTCCCTAATAAATATCCCCTTAGTATTAAAGATCTCCCTATGTTTGGTCTAAAACTCCACCTCCTGAGCCAAATTCCTATCCAGATTCAACGATCTACCTTTACAAAGAAGCAGGTTTTCCATTTCCTTATTTAATAATCCAAATTTGAGAATTTATTTCTATATTCTCTCCTAAGGGAGGATTTCCTAGCCCTAATATTCAATATTATATTTCAGAAGGAATTATTATCATAGTGATTACCCTATACATGAAAAGAAAATCCATAAAATACACAAATTTAAGCTAGTGGTTGCTAAAATTGAAAGGAATAAGAGAGATCCCACCCTCAAAAGTGATGTAAAACAACAAAGGTGAGTGATATGATTGAATTATAGGTATATATAAGAATAAATAACCAAGTATTAAGTCAACCCTATTAAGAAAGATAAGGGCCCTATCAATTTGTTCTCTTGACTTTAATTAATAGTGAATCTGGTTTAGGTAAACTTGGCCCCCGTAAAGAAATCTAAAAAAATACATTTGTTAATAAACATAAAACAATCTGAGAAGGTAGCTATGATGAATTTATATTCCATTATTTCATCAATATTAAGAATAGAATTAAAATCCTCTTTGAGGATCTAACTACTAGAAATTAATTGAGGAATAATTGAAATCTCCACACAAAGAATTCTCATTATGGTGTAACTTCTTAAAGGAAAGATCATAGAATCTATACAATTTTGGCCATCCTTCTTAAAGAAAAATATAATATGTTGCTGTCTAACTCAATAAAAATATTAATTGAGTCCTATTTTTTGATGAACCCAAAGCCTTGTAATAGTAGAAACCATAATGTTGTAGTCAATCAACTCTTAACCAAGAGAAAGTGTAGTTAATAAGCTTAAGCTCTCAACTTGAACCATGGGATCTACAAGTCCAATAATGTCAGGTTGATACCACTTAATAAAATGCCTAAAGGCTGTAGTAGTATCTGAATTATTCAACCCTAGGTAATTCCAAAAGAATATGATCATTTTGAAAGAGACTTTCCCCAAGAGTGACCATTTTTAGAGTTTTTGGGTTTACTATTTCATGTTTTAACCACATTGGGTTTATCTTTGGATTTCTCCAATGAAAACAAATTTTAAAAAAAATTAATTTTTATTTAAAAATATTAAAAAATAAAATAAGAAACCCATTTTTTCTTAAAAATTTTTTTTAATATTTTTAATCATAAACTAAAAAATTAAATTAATTTTTTAAATAAAAATGATTATTAGTTTTGTTTTTTAAGTATTTTATTTATATTATATGTATGTATTAATTAAAAAAATTAATCTTTTTATATTTTTTATATATCAAAATGGAGTTTTTAAAAATAAGGGCTTTTTAATAAATTTGTTAAATAATATTTTTTTAAAATTTCTCCTAATACAAGGAGAAATTTTTAAAAAAATTATCAAGAAAAATAGAATAATATTTTTTGGATAAAATATTTTTTTAATCAAAAAGGGAATTTCTTCTTTCAAAACTAGAATTTTATAAAATGATAATTGGGGTTTAAATATTTTTTATTGAAGAAAGTGATTATTTAAATTTTATTAAATTAATATTTATTTTTTAATAAAAAATAAGTTTATTTTCATTTTTTGAAACATTTATAATTTTTTATTTTTATTTCTAAGAATATTAATTAAAAACAAGACTTGTTGATTTTTTTAAAGCAAAGAAGTGTTTTTATTTTTTTATTTCTTATTGAAATTTGGAATTTTTTATTTTAAAGGAAGGTGTTAGCTTTTAAAATTTTGAAAAATAAAATAGTGATTTTTTAAAATTTTCAAATAAATGGGGTATTTTTTAATTTATATAAAAATATATTTTTATATTAAATTTATTTGAATTTTTTTATTTAAATGGAAAATATTTTTTATCTTTAAATAATTTTTTATATTTTTAAAATAAAATATGTTTTCTATAGCCTTTAAATTTTTAAATAAGAAAATGTATTTTTTATATTTTAAATTCAAAATAAGATATTTTTTTAAAAATATTAGTATATATATATTTTTATAAGGAAAACTTTACTCTATTTTATGTCTTCGAAAATAATTATATTTTAAAAATTAGTTTTTATTAAAAATAAATGTTAAAAAAATATTAAATTTTTTAATATATTTTATTAAAATGTGTATTTTTTAATTTTAAATTTGAAATAGGTTTTTTATTTTTAAAATAATAATTACATTTTTAATAAAATTTTAAAAGGGAAAGGGAAATATCTTTTTAAATGTATTTTTTTTTAATTTTTGAAAATAAAATAGACATTTTATGGTGAAATATAATTCTTTCAATGATTTTGTTGTAGATTTATAATTAATTTTTTTTAATATTACATATTTTTTTAAAAATTATATATATTAAAAGAGAATTGTGATTTATTTAATTTTTTTTAAAAAATAAATGATGTAATTTTTACATATTTAATGAAACTTAGACTTTTAATATTTTTCTATTTAAATACAAGAAATTATTTCCTAAAAAATTAACCTATATATATATATTATATTTTATAATTATTTTTATAGATAAATTGATCTTTTTAGATGAAATTATGAGTTTTTTTATTTTAAATGATAATAGACCATATTAAAAAAATATCTTTGTATTATTTTTTGATAATAAAATTATTTATATATTTTTTATTTTTTAGATTTTTAAAATGTAAAGGATATTTTATTAATCTTTTTTAAGGAATGATTATATTGATAATAATTTTAATTAATATAAAATATATTTTTGAGAATTGAATGATGAAATTTTCTTTTATTTTTATTTTAATTTTAATGGAAAGTATTATTTTTAAATTTCTTTTCATGAATAAGTGGATTTTAAATTTTTATAGAAAAATTGAATAATATTTTAATTTTTATAAATGAAAACGATATTTAAAGAAAAATATTATTTTCTTAAAATATATTTTAATATTAAATATCATTTGTATTTTTAAAAGAATTTATTTTTTTAGTTTTTGAAGGAAAAAAGTGATTTCTAAAATAAAAAATCGAAATAGTTTTTTAAGTAATTTTAATAGAAGAAATATAATTTTATTTTTTAAAAGACAAATTTATATTTAAAATAAAGTGATATAATTTTTATGTTTTTACCAAATAAAAATGTAAAATATTATATTTTTTTATTTTTTTAATATATTATTTTTCATTAAATATTTTTAAAGATGACAAGTAATTTTTTAATAAAAAAATTATTTTAATATTTTTAAAAATAAAATTGATTCTTTTTAAATTAAAAATATTTTTTTTATTTTTAAATTCAAAGCTAAATTTTTATTTTTTATTTTTGAAATAAAAATTGGATTTTATTATCAATTATTTTTTTAATTTCTAAATTTAATTTTTTTTCTACTATGAAATATTTTTCGTAATTTTTTAATTTGTTTAAAAATATAATATGAATTTTCTAAGGTAAAATGAATCTTTTTTATAAATGAAAAATGATATGTAAATAAAAGCATTAATTTATTTTTAAAGTAAAAACACATTTTTCATTTAAAATGGGAATTCTTTTTAAATGTGATTTTTTAGAAACTCTAGAGCCTTTGTTATGAGTACACTCTTATGCTTTATAGGCTCACACTTCTCTTTTGAGGTTGAATTCTAGGCTATTATTTATGTGGTAAAGCCTGAATGGGAATACAATTGGCATGATATTTGGATTGGGATTGAATCTATTCAGGTCGTTAACCTAATCAAACAAAGATCCTACAACATACCATAACAAATTTACTTTTCTTGGAAAACCTATTTAAATCAGATTTTAGGGATGCATGTCATTGCCTATCACATCTACATGGAGGGAAATATGATGGTTGATTCTCTTTTTAAGAAGGAAGTGGATCTTTATGATTCCCTTTTTTCCTAGAATATATGTGATGAGCTTTTACCCTTTTATCTATCAAACTTAGTTAGGGATTTCTATAATCATATCTCTTATACATCATCTATCCCCACACTTTATTTTCATTTATTGAGTGGGAATGGGTTAATTTAACATATATTGAGGCGTTTATATTAAATTAAAAATTATTTCTTAAATTTTAAAGGGATTTTATTTAAATTTTTAGGGATTTTTACTATTTTTTATAGGCATAGAAGAGAGAAAACCACCACCAAGAGGGAAGGTGAATCAATGATTGACATAAAACACAAACTCTACAATAATGTTTCCCATCATTATTTAGTGTGTATATATTACAACTATTATGATACAATGACGATAGAAAGAGAGATAAAGAACACAAAAATTACAAGGGTGAATATAAGGTTTAACAACTCTTGTTATCGAGGGGCTATTCACTGGTGTGTAATGGTTGTAATCCCACTACCCACCTTCTTATTTTATTATCAAGAAAAAGAAATAAAGGAGAATGAAAATATCCCTAAACTTCTATTACAATATATAATCATAAGGCTTACTAAGTTTATAAATCTCTATTTCCCTAACATCAAGTGCCTCTAAAATTTTGATCTCATGTTCACCCTTATTCTTCTCTAAAAGTCTTTTCCAAAGTCTCATAGGAACACTACTTATAATGAATATTAGGATAACTCAGAGTTTCATTATAACCCCTCACCCCCAAAGTGAAAATCATTATATATATAAGAAGAACATATCAATGGATTGATGACATTTAAAATGACCATTTTGATCATTTCTCATATCCTATCTATTTGACTATATCTCCTCTAACCATTATCTCAAGCCATTTCATATCTCAGATAAAAAATCAATTTAAAATTACATTTATAATTATTATTGTTCTCCTTATAGTCTATCATTATTATACTATGACATAGTCTCACATGTACTTCTATATAGTCAGATCAGCTCCAAACTGAAACAATTAGTCACTATAATAATTTTCATCCTAGAAATTTATCACATGATTTTTTATTTTTCTGTAATGGGATCCACTATAATCATTCTATTTTATACTCCTCCTTGTGTTTCTTAGCTTTGTCATCGGGCCTCTCTAATGAAAACACAACCTCCACACTAACTTCACTATATGGGGTTTCTTGGTTGTCCATGACATGCAAAACACTATTTTCTGTCCGGCATGTGGCATACCTCTAGTGCTTCAAGATAAAATTCCCACCGAAATGCCCAAATTTTATTTAATTATCCAGGGAACATTTTGGCCTTTTCCAAATGAAATATTAACATTACATAGCACGAGACATGGTGTCTTATTCTCAATATTATTCAATTTTGTGTATTACTAATTAACTCTAAATATATTTTAACTCATCTATGCGCATGTTTTCAATAAATTCAACATGGAAAAACCTTTATAAACTTTTAATTAAATTTCCCAAGAAACTATTCATAGAATTATTCCAATATGAAGGATATAAAAAACTTATAGGGATTTTAAGATAAAATGCACCCCTAACAACACTCTAAGTTAATGAAAGGAATCCCTTGATAAATGATTCATCAATATATTTATAAATTTATCCTTATTTTAAGTGGTACGTGATATTAATATGATTATATTTCTTAATTTTTCTCTAGAATCTTTGACAAATTGATTTCACTATGGTTGTCACACCTAGTCATCAATGGGTTTGAGAAACTTACCCTCTTATCTTTGAGCTATGCATTTATCCAAATTATGTGTATTATGTCCTGGATTTTCATAATATATTCAACCTCTATTATATTTAATGTGATAGAATTTTTCTTTTTAGAGTTTCATTAAACAAATATTCCTCTAATAAAGAATGAACATCCAAAAGTAAACTTCCAATATCCCATATATCTTAACCAATAGGCACTAGAATAACCATAAATCTAAAATAATTTGTTTTTTTCATATCTCAAAACCAAAAATTAGAGTCCATTTGATATCATGTTAGATTGTTTTACCACTAAAAGATGTGAATCCTTAAGATTACATTGAAATCATACACAAAGTGTTATTATAAATTTAATTTCAGGCCTAGAAACAATCAATTAATATAGTATACCAATAAACCTATAGAACTTCATTTAATATTCACTCCTTAATTCTTCATTAATAGAATTTGTTTCCTGAGTTCAAGAATAGTAGAGATCTACATCGATTCTTCCATGATAAATTTATTCAATAAATCATGAGCACAACTATCTTGTGGGTGGTAGATGGAAGCTTCTATATTTTTCACTTGTAGAACCATAATGAATATTATCTCACCTATTATAGACATATTAAAGTGTCTTCTCATTTGTGTTGAAAATTCCTTAAATGTTTGTTTTTTTAATTTAGGTAAAAAAAATTCATTGACATAGATAATAACTATAAGTGAATTTGTCTTCTCTCCATTGATATATAGATTTGAATCCACATTTCATTTCTTAAATTTCATGATTATTAATCTATATTAAAACTTTTAATACCTTTCTTAAGTTGCTTTTTAAACCTATATAATGTCTTCTTCAATTAAAAACTCTAGAACCACCACAATCAAGGATAAACACTTCCAATTTTTTTAATGTAAACCACTTTCTCAAGTTCACCATTCAAAAAAACTAACTTCACATCTATTAAAAAAAATATAATTTAATTGATAATATATCACAAGAAATATTCAAATAATTTAATGTCTTGTGACCAGAGACAATGTCTCATCAAAATCAGTTCCCTTAATCCAAGAGTATCCCTTAAAAACATTACAAGCTTTGTTTAATGATACATATCCTTTTCCATTGGCTTTAACCATAAAAATACAATTTTTCCCAATCAAATTATTATATTTGAGTCATGAAAACAATATAAAAATTCCATTCTTCTTAATTTGATTGAGTTTCTATTTATACCATTTAATCCTCATATTGTATAGTTTATTCAACAATCTTTGGTTTTACTAGTGAAATTGAGCTGATATGATTGTAATTCATCAAAATACAATAGGTTTTAACTCCATTGTTATTATCTCTAAGGTTGTTCTTAGCTTCTACATATTTCTTAACTCTATAGATCCTAATTCCTCTTTTCTAGAGTGATTTCACATCCTTGAATATTAAATAATCATCATGATTGTTTTAGAAATATTCTTATACATCCAGAATACTCCCCTGATGTCTAATATTTTTCCAAGATATTTATCAACTTCATCATTAATAGATAGTGATACTTGTGAAGTATTTTTATTTCCCAGCACAAGTACAACAAATTTATCAAAAAAAATTCTTATCTTGTTAATGTGAAACTAGTACCTCATTCTAGTGGGTATGTATTTGAGAAATATACCTTCATCATATCTCTCATCAAACTCTCTCAAATATTTGACTTTAGTCATAATAAAATAAGGGATTATAAATAATTTCAATCTTATAAAGTATGATTTCTTATCAAACCATAACTAATAAGGCGTGTTGACTGAATTTGGTCAAAGTAAGGAAAAATTAAGAATGCACACAATAAATTATGTGTATTGTCTCCAAAATAATTTGTAGGTTCCATTCTCTAATAACATGGTTCTTACCATTACTATCAATCTATGGTTCTTCCACTTAACTAATCTATTTTATTGGGGTGTGTATGGAGCTCTATATTGATGAATTATCCCATTCTTCTTAGGATATGCCTCAAAGTATATTTTTTTATTCAGATCCATTATTGGATTGATGTATTTTGATAACGCATCCCAATTAAATTTCAACAATTCTATAAAAATTATTGAATTTCTCAAAATCTTGTGACTTATTTGAAAAACAGTAAAAAAATTATAAGAGTAAAATCATCAAAAAATGTCCTTGAATTACTTATATATATTAGTTGAATTCAATATCATTAGAACATACACATCCATGTGAAGGTTTGGGGTGGAGAAAAAGCATGGTTGGGACAACACCCAATTTTTATTTTTACCGTGATCAATGATTATTCCATGATCAACACGACGATGAATTCCAGTCTCCACAGAATATAATCAAATATTTAGATAAAGAAAAAAGGCCTGAAACCTTTATAAAAGATCTTTTGCAGCATGTTTATAATTAATTTAATTAATTTCATAAAGAAAAATAATACTTGCTTCTTTAGTATTTTTCTTTATTAATGATGTTGATCATCCGGATTGACCCTTCCAGATTATCTCATTGCGGTTGTAAGGATTTGAACTAGAATCCCTATAGAGGTGATCCACACGTGCTTCAATGGCTTTCGATCGACACCGCTCGTTCTCTGGGTGCTAGCGCGGTGAAGCGAGTGCCTTATGTTGGTCGTTCTTGATCTCTTATTCTTTAGCCTTGAAGAACGTCTCTCATTATTGAGATGGGAGAGAAGATGATTCGAGAGAGAAATTGTTTGGCTTGACAATTCTCAATTCACCAGGCGTGTGGTGTGGTGTATGGAACAATAGGGGTACTTGCCTATTTATATACATGGAATTATAGTTACAATGTTTAATTGTATAGCAACAATTAAATACTTTCATGAACTTAGAGAAAAACCATGCATTAAATAATAATACCATGTCATTATTTATAGTGTGCCAACTTGCGCAAAAATGGAATTATAAATAAAATCTTGTGTCACAAAATAATAGCAGTGTTATTTTAATTTGTTCCAACTAGTTAAATAATTATTTACCGTCTTGAAAATAATTAATTTAATATCGGACCAAACTTGGTCTGCTCGAACTCCACTTTCATTTATTGAACACCCGAATAAATAAATAAATAAATTATTATCTCAAAAAAATATTTTATTTACAAACTAGTAAATAAATATTTATAAAATGTTCAATAAAATAAATAAATATATTTTATTTAATTTATGCGATCATCTTAACTTGAATAAAATTATTCCATATTCTTGAGAATAATATTTATTTCACTAATTAAATTCAAATAGAATTTAACTAAGACCACCAAAAACACTTAGTGTGTGACCCTCTAGGATTCTTTCTCATTGGTATTAGGCGGGCTTACCTAAATCCCAAGAGTACTATCTAGAAACGAGTAAAGGCAGCCAAGAGAAAGAATATAAAGTCTCAATAATGACATCCACATATGAACGCTCACTATGTAATATAATTCCTTTGTTGCAATATCTTATCATGGAGGTTTCATGATTGTGTCATAAAATTTTATCCTTGATACGTCGTTCTTTGACTACCTAAAATAAACTCATCGTTACACCATGGCCAAAGAATTTCGCGCGGTGGTTCTATTTCAATCAAAGGTGCAAGATATCAGCTTTCATAAATTGAAGGGACAAATCCTTCCTCGACTTATCCATTAATAACATGCCACTCATGGCGCACCCAATATACCCTACTTCCCACCAACTATATGCATGTCAGTTTTCGTTAGAAAATCAAAGTGCGTAATTTGTGAGACATATTAATGATAATCTTAAAGTCTAAGGATCATTACACACGCTCGCAGATTGAAATATCTGATGACAACAAAACATGCGGAATTCCTACTAGCGGCTATGTTCTCATAATATCCTATATTGGAGATTACCAAGTGCGAACCACATGAGAGGAAGTCTCATCTACTTATGAGTACTTTCACCTGACGACCTGCATTCTATGTGTCCCATCATAGCATTTCATCCAACCATAGAACTATATTTAATAATATTGTTATAGAATTTCAAGGTTCTCATCATAGTGGGGAATTTCCATGACCTTATTAGTGAAAAAAATACTCCAGGACATTATTACATTATAGCCATGAATAATAATGAAAAATATATAATAATACATGAAATATCCATGTAATCAAAGTAAAACCACTTGGTTCTAGGACACCAAATCTTACACCATGTAAACTAACTCAATATGTTTCTTGATTTTGATATCCAATGACTTGCAACTTTTATTCACCATTTTATCTTTGTGACATGTATTGAAAGAGTTCATCTTTTCACACTATATCTTAATTAGATTAATCACAATACTATTTTTGATATGGTTAACTATTTTTTTCACAAATAGAAAATTCTTATATAGAATAGTTTATTTTACTCTATCATACGCATGAAACATGTGTCTTTTTTATTTGAAATTTGAAATTGATTTCTCACTGTCACTTCATTAAAAGTATGCCTAAATTATTATTTCTAATGACACATTTATATTTAAATTTTTTACCTCATTTATATTGTGATAAATATAAGAAATACTCAAGAGATTCAATTTGATTCTATCAATAAAGAGAACATCAATAGATTTATCCTCACCAATATTAGAGAATTCAATTCCTTTAACATTGACTAATATTATATTGCTAAAAGTAATATGTCATTAAACATAACTTTTGATATATTTAAAGTGATTATTGTCATTATTTATATATAAATACAAACCACTATCGAGTATCCAAGTATTTTTTGATTTTACAGCTGTATAAGAGACACAAAGCACTATTTTTGGATCTAGATTAGTTATCCTATTTATAGATTTTGAATTATTATATTTCGTTAGATACTATAGTAGTATTTAAATACACTTTTTTGTGATGTATTTAGTTTGATCATGGCTATAAAAATTTTTATCAAGAGAATCGTGAGTATTATGAAATTGTACCTTATCTTTTGGATGTTTTCTCAGCTAGATTTTATGAAAATTAGGTTGATTCCCACTCAATCCATAAACTCTTTTAGATTAAATAAGTTATAAATTATACCAATAAAAATAAGTTTTTTTCATAGATTCTATTACACTAACATCTTCCATCAAAGATAAATCTCATTAGTTAATATACGTATTTTTCACAATCTACTTACTAGGATTCTCTATGATTTAAAATCGACTACTTATTTTCAATCCTCTCATTCTTATAATCAATCCCATTTAACTTAAAATTTCCATTATGATTATCCCAAAAATTCTTCTTATCCCTCAAAAAATTTCTTTTTGAATTTTTAAAACCATAGTTTATTTTATAAATTCTTTATTTTTCTTTCTCTAGAGATAAAACAATATTCTTATTAAAGTTTTCATTACAACCATAATTTATATGAAAATTAAATGTTTAAAAAATAGTGGGTTTTGTTATGATGATAAAATATATGCGTTTCTTTGGATAATTGGGAACTTTCTCTAATAATTTAGATCTTTGAAAAACTTCATTGATAGAATTTCAAAACATATCGTGAGTGCACCTTAATAATTTTTTTTGAATCAACACACTTTTACTCAAGTTATTTTACTTACTTATTGTTAGTAATGAGATTAATTATGGTAATATTAATAATTTTATCCTTATATTCATGGATTTTATTTAGATCACCCATATTTTATGTGAATTGAAATCTTATCTTGTCAATTTATTTAGATTTCAATTTATCAAGAGTTTTTCTCAATGAATCATTTTCAGATTTCAATGATCTATTTACCATATGAAGTTTCCATTTTACTTTAAGTATAAAAACATATATATTCTTAATTGGAACTCTTTTATTTTTTCCCTACCACTTATTTCTTCCACTTAACTATTACATTTTTATTCTTTACTTGATGTATCTTTGGATTTATTTGATTAATCCATAAAGGTCATTGGACATTCATACTTTGAGTCTTCTTACTCTATTTCAATTTCCCCATAATGAGATGTACCAACATGTTTTGAGAATATTTTTTTATTCTAAATTATATTATAATTAACTTTTCATTTAAATAACTTTCCTCTATTGGAACAACTATCCACATTTTTTCCTTCTTAATGACATTTGTTATTGATCAACATCCTCATATTATTTTTTCTTATCAGGTAAACTAGATTAATTGTGTCTAATCTCTCTATAATTAAAGCTCTTAAATGGAATATTACCTTTGTATTTATCTTTGTATCATTGAAGTTGTTTATATAATAGAAATTTAAATTCATAAAAATTAATGGAATAATATTCATCTTAAGATTCATCCTTATAAGATGTATTTGGCTCAAGTTATTTCATAGCTTTTATAGCTTTAAAAGTTATATCCTTCTCAAAATTTCTTTTTCTCCTTAAGGAAAAGCCTATTATTATATTATAAGCAATAAATAAATTGTTAATTTGATAGATGGTCCATTTATATATATCTATATCCCCTAGGGAATAAATATTTGATTCAAATTTATCTAAGAATATTTTTATCAACTTCTTCACCATGGTAGGGTCATAAATATCTTCTCCAGATATTTGAATTGAGTTTACAATTTTTTTACCGTCTTGAAATATTCATCCATCATTTCATGTTTTTTTATATCTTTAAATTTATCCTGATATGTTTGTAATTGAGACTCTTACTCATTTTTTTCTTCTTTATGGATATCATAGAGTTTTCTCTATATCTTATTAAATATTTTCATTCCCATAACTAATGTCATCTCTATCTATGAGGGGTATGTGAGTAATAAAATGTGTTATATCTCACAATATTTTATATTTTTATTTTTTAATAATTTATATGTTGTTCCAACATAGGGAATATTGAAACTATTCTCAATTATATCAAGAATATCTAATTTGAGTGATAAAAGATAGAAAATTATCCTCTCCCTCTAGATAGAACCCATTTACATTGAATATATAAAATCCTTTAATGTTGATTTTGATTATTTAATCTATATATCTCGTAAAAAAAGATATAATAAGTAATATATAAACTCATATTCATAGGAATGTACTTGGAACCACTATGATGAAAACCACAAGAATAACTTGCAAGGATTCTAACTTGATAGATTTATAACCAAATTTGATACCAAATTAAACATATTATAAAATAGATAATTATCCTTCTAAATAATTTACTCTCATACCAATTGATAGGATTATGATAGATTAATCCACCATTGGGGGAGTGAATCAGTTTTTGACCTAAAATGACAACTCTCAAACAATGTTTCTCATCACCAGTTAGTGAATATGGATCTTAAACATGATGATATAATGATAAGATAAAGTGTGAGAATGAATAAATATAGTAAAATGGAAGATAAAAGGTTCTATAACTCTTTTTATTAAGTGGTTAATCCCTAGTGTCTAATGGTTTCAATACTGTTACCCCTATTCCTATTTTATTACCAATAGGAATTCAAAACTTAATGGGGAATAGTTCTAAATTCGTAGTAAAAGATAGATAAAAGCCTAAAAAATTAAATCAATATCCAGTCCTCTAATTTCAATTTCATTTAGAATTTTTAACTCATGTGTACCCTTGTTTTCTACTAAAATATCATCCAATCCCTCTTAGGAACTCACCCTAGAATAAATGTCAGGAAAAATTATAGTTTTTTATAATTAATCTTCCTTTAAAAAAAACCATATTTATTTATAGTTATAGCATCACCACAATATATAGGTTTCCACAATTTCTTTTTTTTTTGCTAGGACCCATATCATATCTATGTGGCTATATCTCTCATATAATTTATTTTATGCTATTTCATATCACAGATAAAAATTAAACTCAATAAGATCTTTGTTACACCCATTGTTCTCCTAATATTCTACCATTAGTCATCTAATACACGGTCTTCCCTATAATTCCTTTTGGTCGACTTAGATCTAAAACAAAATGGTCAATCGCAATGACCAATTTCTTCCAATCTGTTTCTCGCATAGTTTTTTTCTTTTCTATAATGGGATAATCTATACCCATTTTGTCTCATGCTCCTTATGATGCATATCAGATTCATCATTGATAATCTCATATAAAAACCTAGGTTCCATTTTGACTTCACGATGGGGATTTTCATGGTTATCCATTACATGCGAAATTCCCGTTTCAGGAATCCCCTTAGCATACTATTAGTGTTCTACGAGACAGTGCCTAAATTGCCATAAAATATTCACATGCCATTTTGACCTCCTCAAAAAACCATGTGGATATGATATAATATAATTCAAAGTAGAATACTCTCAATATTTTTTATTTTTTTGCATCACTACTCAAGTCCAAAGGGGTTCCAGCTCATATATGAGTATGTTTTCAATAAATTAAATATGAAAACACTTGCATTGTAACAACTATTGTTTCTATAGAAATATATAGATTTATTCTTTCTAATAATTTCTCAAAAGAGGGATTAAGGATTAGTTAAAATATATTTTTAATTATTTAACTTTTTAAATTATGTTACTTAATAAAACAATTTATATAAACAAAAATTAATACTAACTATCAAAGTATTGTTTTGTAATAGTTTTGAAAATGGAAAATTATTTGAAATTTAAATTAACAAAAGTAACAAAACAAACAAAAGAATTTTAAAAAGGGATCCAATCTCAATCTTAAAATTAATCCCATCTACTTGAAAATAACCTACTGTTAAATAGTTTATTCATAAATAAACTAATCCAAAACCCAGATCGGGTTTTAAAAACAAAAATACAAAAAACTATCCAAGAACAAATAATCTTAAATTGTTTTATAAGGGATGAAAATGATACGAGGCCACATATGTCCTCTTCCATGGTTATTCATGTGAATAAAAATAACGGATTTTGGATAATATCAACTATTATATAGTTTAGAATAAGATATTATGTTTTTAAAAATAAATAAATAAATATAAAACATAGATCAAAATAATAGATAAGATAGAAAGAGAAAGATATAAAAATATATGAAATGTAATGAATCTTTATCTGAGTGTATTTTAATGTCTAGAGTCCTTGAAATATTATTTGGAAGGATCTCGGATGATTTTCATAGAAAATTATGGAAAAAATCATTATAAAGTCTTATCTATATCACATGAGCTCATGTAAAAAAATACTATTTTATTATATGTGTTTTAGTAAAGTGGTTTCCCTAGTCCATAATTACTCCACATGATTTTTAATTTAATATATCTTCCTTAGAAATATCTATTTGATAATAATAATTATTTATTAAATGCATTGTTGCTTCATTTAATTCTTCAAAACTAGAATTTGGAGATTTCAAATACTTCATTGCTAAGTTAGTCATAACAAGTTATTTTCACTTGAGTTATGGCTAGTTGATCTCATGGAAACCTGACATGTTCAGCTGATGTGGCAATGTGATGTGTTTGGTTTATCTCTTCATACGGTCATCTCATCTTCACATGTGGTAAGTTTATGACTTCATGAAATAAATTTTTTTCTTTATGTGGTCACTACATTAGAATACATGGCCAGTATATTACTTTATGAAATATTATACATACCTTGTAATAGTAACTTTATTTATTCATGTGGTATGTAGTTTCCTTCATATGGTTAGTTACATTGATTTTAATATTAAGTTGATTTTACATATATAAAGGTGATTTTTATAACATGGTAAGCTTATTCTTCAATGTGTGGGCAGTTCAAGACTTAGAAAAACTTTTTTCATTTGACTCATGAAAAGTAGTTTTAGTTTATGTGTTATGTGGATGATTTCACTTGATCTTCACCAGGTATGTTGGTGTAGTACAATCTAGACTTATAAAATTTTCAAATTTTTCTAGGAAAAATATTTTTAATTGAAAACATGAAAATCATTAATTACTAAAAAAAATGATTTGGGATTATTAAAGAGATTATGTTTTGGTTTAATCTAACAATATACCACTTTTTGATGACGAAAATTCATGACATTTAAAATAAAATGAATTGAATACACCAAAAGTATATTTTTAATGGATTGAAATAACTGTGTGAAAAGTTCTTGAAATCATGATAATGATTTCCACTGAATTCAATTAATTTTAATGTATCACATTACTCCCCTTTTTGAGATTATCAAAAATAAAAAAAATGAATATGAGAAAAAAATAGAGAATGACATTAATATATCAATAGATAGAACAAAAAAAGGGTATAAAGATATTATAATAAAAAATCCCTATCAGAAATCCTAATCTGTATCTGAATAAGGGTCATTTATGATTTTTGTAGGAATGATAGGATCCCTTCCTTTGGATATAGATGCAAGGATGAAGTAGTTTCAAGAGTAGATGTGGATGTTTGGGTTCTAATAACTACAGACCTGGATGCTGGTCCAAGTTAATGAAAGAGTTTAGAATGAGTTAAGCCAAATGGATTAATTGTAGAGGAGGTAATAGGATAAGATAAAATAACGGCATAAGGTTCTAACACATCTATAAAATATGTATAAATATAGGGTTCCATTAATCAGGTAAACTCACTAATAGACCATGAACCATGCTCTAATGTTTGAAGTAAATCATCATGTTTCTCCATGAAAGCTTAAAAATAGGATTCATAACTCTAAGATTCTCAACTTTGACTTAAAATACTAAGATAGAGTACACATATTCAAATCCAAAACAATAGTTCTAAAAATACCTTTTAGATAAATCTTTTTGAAGATCCTATTTACACAATAATCAATCACCATATTTATTGTTTCTCAATCTTGACTAGCTTGTTTTACATCCTCATAAACTAAAGCTAGGGTATTAGTAGCTTAGGTTTGAAACCTATCATACAAAGCTTCAGGATTATTTTGTAAATCTTCAAAAAAAACATTCAAATCATCCTAAATGAACTATTTGATATAGTATAAATTAAAAAATGACTAAACAGGAGGGGAAGAAGACACAAGAGTAGTTTGAAACACAGTATTCATGAACCTCTTGTCTAAATGAATCATCATGTTAGATACATCATCTTAGAGAGAACTAACCTAATATCTCAGATATATAATCTCATTATGCATCATCTATATTCTAAAATTAAATCTAGGCTTAATATAATTGATGACCAAATTCACCACTTCATAAATATCATCTTGTCTCAATTTCTGCAAAGAGTTTTGAAAGTTATCAAATGTGTCTTTGATAATCACCAACATATCTGATTTAAAAAAATCTAATTCATATTTAGTGAAATATTAAGATAATGTAATGGAGGGTGAAAGAGTAGAAGGGGATGTATCACTAGGCTAATTCCTATTATAAATTGCCAAGATGATTTATTAAGTTGTGAGAAATATGTGTGACATGTTTGAGGACTATTTTGGCATGTGTATGATGTAAAAATGAATTTGATTGTGAAAATGGTATTACGTGACATGTGTGTGTGATGTTTGGTGTGTTAATGATTTCAAAATGAAATTTTCATGTTCAAATGGTATTTTATGGCATATGAAACTTGATTGAGCAGAAATAGGGAAATATAGGTATCTAGGTGGGTGAACTAGGACTAGTATACTAGTGATCCGGTAGTGGTATCATCCATGTTTCACTTATAAAGTTTGATGATGAAAACACAAAATAAACTTTGATGATTCTTGGGGACGACTAGGTAATTAGGGGTTCCGCTCATTGTGGCTCGTGCATGAGATGGATATTGGTTATGGTTACTTATACACTGAGATACCATATACCTAGGGCCACACAACTAACTAGTGCCTAGGGGTGTTCCCATGACTGGTTCTCATTGGATATATTCTACTTACCATAATTATATGGTGTGTTTTTGTTGGAAAATTCGGTATCATGTGTGTTTAATTTAAATTTGTACATTCTTCAATGTTTCCCTCTTGAAAAATATTTTCACGTAAAGTTTCATCTTTTAGAAATTGTTACTAGAATTTCTTGTTTATAAAAACATGAAATATTTTTGTCCTAAAATGTTTATCACATTGAATATTTTGGGTGGAATCCTATTGGACTTATTATCATGCCCTACTTATAACTTTTGGTGTAATTATACTTGATTATATTTGAAACCGATAAGGGAAAGGTCCTTGGAGATGATGGCTCAGGTTGTTAGCTTCTCTTTTGGGTGCGGTGTTGTGGAGAAGGATTGGGGGGTGATGTATCCTTGTCGTGTTGTGGTTATTGATTAAAATTACTGACCTTTTGAGTTGTGTCACTCATGGGTTTTGTTTATAACTATGTAACTCAATTATGAATTTTATTTAAGGATTTTTTGGTATGAATTTTTAGATTCATTTTTTTTGTTTTTTAATGTTTCAATACTCAGGTAAATTGTTCCCAAAAAAATGTTTATGATTCCCAAGCACTTATGACAACCCATGGAGATAGGTAATGCCCTTCGGTCCTTACTGGGGTTTGGGTTGAGTGCCTGTTTGGATGAAGACCATATCTGGTTCAAGAAAAAATGTTATCAAAGTAGGTTCACTCTTTATGAGTAGTGTGCCTGACCAGTACACCTCATGATGAGATTAAAGTCACAAGGGGAAGTTAGGTTTTATCTGAGTTATTTTGTTCTCATGGTTTATCGATGATTGGGGGAATGAAAAGAGAGTTGTGTCAATGGTATCAGTGAGCTCACATGGCCTAGAAATCCATGTTGAGTTTGGGATATAGTCCTAGAAAACTCTCTATAACAGTAAAATTATTGGAATATGGCCACCAACCATATGTACAAGCCACCCACCGGTACTAAATTCCTATCGCATTGTCTTGTGTCTTCTTATTTTGGGATCATGGATACATTGAGTAAAAATGACTTGATTCTAAGGAATGTTAATGTTTGCGAAATTATTTTCCATTTAAGCATTAATACTTTTATTTCTGAAAGGGTGGAAATGAAATTTGAGATAGGTTTTTAAATGGGCCGAGTTGTTTTGAAATTAATGTGTATGACTTGAAAGTGAGTTTTTATTTGAGTGGTTGGTTCTTTTTTGAAAATATTTGTAATATTTTAGTGGTTTTTTGATTTTCTGGCTAGCAGTTTTGAGACCAAGGAAGTGTTAGTTTAATGTCTTGGTTTTGAAAAGTGGAAATAATTTTTGTTTTAACCATTGGTATTTCTGTGAGAGACCATATGCATGGGTTGACATGGGAAGATGGATGGTTAATGGTAAGGATGGATGCGTGCCGGTATGGATATGAGGAGGGTGTCTGATGTGGCACAAAAACTTGTATGTGTGAGGCCCAAAAGGTACCAATGGGGAATTATCTAACCAATGACCCCATTACATTTAATTAAATGTTTTTTAAGGAAAATTAGTTTAAGAACCAATGTTTGGGTCATGTTTTTTTTTCACTTTTAGGATTATTATTGTAGGATGTTTTGAGTTCTAGAACCCATTTTGTTTGAATGATGTTTTGTGTTTGTGTTTCATTGATGAGTTTTAGTTAAAGTGTCAGCTAGTATTATTTTATGATAAATGTTTTTGGAAGCATTTTCAGTGGTTCCCATCATGTGTTTGGTTCTATTTTATGGACTGTTTTGACTAATGGAACCTCTTGGTTGGGTCCTTGGGTCTTCTTGTTGGATAAGGTATTCCCCCATAAATAGTTAATGAACGATTTAAGTGTGGCCACTGGTGATTCACCATTGGTAGGTCCTCTAGTTAATAAAAGTATGAAATCTCTTATTGGGTTTTAGGGATAAGTTCATCTCTCTTATTTTTTGGTTAAATGGATCCTCTTGTAGTAGTATAGTGGTTGTGGAAAGTTGAAATAGACTTTAGTGTCTTATGTTTCCTCAGTCTTCAAAGGCCAAGTTTGACACTGTTTTGTATATAGGCTCTATCTAAAAATGGGGAAGGGAATTATAGTGAGAGATAGTTAAAGAAGTCTAGAGTTGGTGGTGTGGATGCAATATTTAAGGGCCTCTGGGTCTTTCTTTAGTATATTTAAAACAAGGGTTCATGTTAGGCCACCAGTGTGGTAAATCTAGTCGTTTGAGACTATTATTGCTGCTTACAGTAATATCATGATGCTTGGGACTCAGTTCAGGTTCTCACTCCTTGAAATTTCAATATAAGTTTCTAAACTCATGTTTGTTGGTCTCTAGATGTGTTGTGTTTTCTTTTAATGGAAAATGTGGATGTTGTGGAACTTTTTGAAGTCTTCTGCTTAAATGAAAGTGTGTTTTCTTCTAGTAATTCCAAAAAATTTCTATCCTAAATGAAGGTGTCTTCCTCGTGTTATTTCTTTTTATGTTTCTTGTTCAGGGTGAGAGGGTAAATGCATATGCATCTTTTAGGCCCTTGTCTTGGTGAAGGTGTCATGTTAGAGTAAAGTGGGTTTCATAGTGTGTTATGTCTTGGTGGTTTTTTCTGAGAGGTGATGCAGTTTCTTGTGGAATAAGGAGATGTTTTTATCGAGGGTTTTTGAATGTCGGACTGTGATGCAGGAGATTCTTCAATCATCTGGGCTCTATCCATAGGTCCTGGAGTGAAGCTGGCTCATAGTCAGAAAACCCCCATGGATGTAAGGGATCTTATTTTAACTTATATCTCTAGGGCGGCGGTGGTGGTGGGGGGGGGGGTGAAGACATTTTGAGGTTTTGATTAGGAAGTTTCTACACTCATATGATGTTGGTAATTCTAATGGGAGTGTTGAATAACATAGTGTCTCTGTTGTCTTGGAGTTTTGTTGAATATTCCTCTTACAGTGGGAGAATAAGTTTTGCAAGAAGCACCTTAGTAACCCATGTTAGGTTTCCTTTGTCAGCCCATGTTATTTGGTTAAAATGGTTGTGTTTCATGTTGGGGAGACCCACCATGGGTATAATATAAGTTCTTTTGGAATAAGTATAATCTTAGTCTACCCCTTATGGTGGGGAGTCCATTCTGACATCCCCTATTGGTGTTCAGGTTCAGCCTCAGGTGTTAGTTTGTTTCTATAGTGGAGATTCCATTCTAGTCTACCCATATCAGTAACTTATTTATGTCGTTGGTGTTGGTTTTGTGGTAGGTAGTCTCATTCAAAGCTATCTTACTACCAAATTCCTTCTTGGGTAAATGTTGGGATTAGAGAATTCCCAACAGTTTTGTTGAAGTTAGGCTATGGTGACCTTATTTGAATTCATTTATTGTTTCAGGTAAATTTATTAAGCTTATTCTGGTAGTGTTTAAGGTGTTTTGTCTTGGTATGTGGTTCAATTATGTTTTCCCATTTCAATAAAGTGGTGTAATTTTTTGTTGCTGAGAGTATCTTTTCCTTTGTTTGGTCAATTGGAGGTGTTTTGGATTTTGGGGGTGGGTGACCTGTAGCGGTGGAGTCCGTCTTGGCCTTTTGATTTAGCTCATAGACCTCTTTTCCTGCTGGTAGTGTCCTTGTTGTATTTCTAGTGGGAACCCTATTTGAACCTAAAAATAATATTGGGTTTTGTTTTTTCATTTGGACTTGATGTGGCTTTCTTAGGGTGGAAGTAATTATTGTGGGGAGAATTTTCACACCTGTGTTTTTACGTTTTACTTCGTTTCAGTTCGGGTCGGGTTCTTGGTCATTTTTTCCAGAGTCGGGTGTGATAGGTTTGATATTTTTGAGAATTATTTATCTTCTATTATTATCCTATCTTTCTCGCCTAGTTCCCCATAACACCCCTTGAATTTTGGAGCAAATTTTTTTTAGTGGACAGAACTGGGCGCATGGTTTGGTTGTACGGTTTACTAAACCATGCAAAAAAATAATGCATAGTTTCTATCTCATTAAAAATCTTTTGTAATTCTAATTTTTCTTTCTGAGCTTAAACCTAATGTTCCCCTTTATTCCCCAATTCGACCATTACATCCATGGGAGGCTCCCAAGCTCCCTCAGCCTCCTTAGGAACCCATTTTTGAAGGTTTTTTTGTGGCATAACTCAAGATCTTTCAAGTAAGTGAATTCTTCTCTTGTTTCTTCCATTTACTTAGTGTTTCTTCCCTCCTCCTTGTGGTTACAAATATCCATCAACAAGGTATTATTACCTTCAGTTTATTTTTGAGTTTCTTGGTTCAATATTCTTGGTTAGGGTTCATTTTAATTTTCTTGTGGTTCAGTAGTGGTGCGATTTATGTTTCACATAAATATTTGGGGTTTCTGACTTCTAAGGTTGGAGATTCCATTTGTTAGTATTTTTTGATGAGTTATATTTCTTTATTGACCTTACTATCATGTTTCTTACTTATTTTTTATGGTGTGAAAATCATTTTTGATAGAATTGGTTAAGCGTTTGATTCTAGAGTTTCTCTTTTTCATGAAATTGTGTGTTTTTCATGTATAGATCATGTGGTATTATTTGAGGGAATTTAGTAATACATGCAAGTGGTTTATTAAATTTTTATAGGGATTACAATTCTATTTTGGTATGTTATTTGGGTGCATTTGGACATAAAATACATGTTTTGAATGGATTTTGTGTGCAAACCCTTGTTTTACTTCTTGAAATTGTTTTATGAAAACTTTAAATGGTTTATTGAGTTACACAAAGGGTGAAAAATATGTTTGGGTACTATTTTTGTGGGTGTATGTTCTTAAAATGTGTTTTGAGAGAAAAAGTGATGATTTGTGATGTCATACATTTTCATAATGTTTTATAAATTATTGAGAGGATTTAAAAATTTTGAGAAAGGTGTGAGGCATGTTTGTGGGTGGGTTTGGTGTGTGTATATGTTAAAATGAATTTGAATATGAAAAGAGTATCATGTGACATGTTTGTAGGATGTTTGATGTGTGAATGATTTTGAAATGGAATTTTCATATACAAATGGTATTTTATTACATGTGGAACTTGATTCAGCACAAAGAGGGAAACCAAAGTATCTAGATGGGAAGACTAGGACTAGTATGCTAGTGATCCAATAGTGGTACGTATAGTTCTTATTTCACTTAGAAAGTTGGATGATGACAACACTAACTAAACTTTAATAATGATTGGGGACCACTAGGACATTGGGGTTTCCCCTCCTAGTGGCTCATTCATGAGAAGGATATTGGTTATGGTTACTTATACACCGATATACGATGTACCTAGGGCCCCACAAATAAATAGTTCCTAGGGGTGTTCCTGTGACTAGTACTCATTGGATATATTGTACTTACCATCAGCATATGGTGTGTTTTGTTTGAAAATTCAGTAGAATGTGTGTTTCATTTAAAAGTGTATATTCATTAAAGTTTCACTCTTGAAAACTTTTTTCATTTAAAGTTGCATCTTTAATTATTTGTTACTATCATTTATTGTTTATAAAAACGTGAAATATTTTTGTCTTAAAATGTTTATCACATGGACTCTTTTGGGTGGAATCTTATTCGGCTTAGGCTCACACCCTACTTACACATTTTTGTGTAAGTAGGCTTCTTAATGTTTGACACAAGTAAGGGAAAGGTCCTTGGAGATGGAAGTTTGGGTTTCTGGATTCTCTTTTGGCTGTGGTGTTGTGGATAATTCTTGGGGTGATGTCCCCTTGCTGTGTGGTGGTTCTTGAGTCGGACTTGTTTCTCCTTTTGAGTTGTTTCCCTCTTGGGTTCTGTTTTAAACTATGTAAATCAATTATGAATTTTATTTATGGATTTTTAGTATGAATTATTAGATTCAATTTATTTATTTTTGTTTGTTGATTAATGTTTCTATACTCAGGTAAATTCTACCCAAACCATTTTTATGATACCCGTGCACTTTTTCTAGCCTGTGGGGATAGGGAATTCCCTTTAGGACATTCTAGGGACTATGTAGGGTTCTGTTTTGGAGAGAGACCTGATCTAGTTTGTGAGAGGTCTAACTATATCATCTTGTCCAAAAGTTATTCCTACAAAACACTAGCCCGATCTCTTAAATCCCCAATATCATTTTTCATTATACCTATCTTGAGATGATTATTCTATTGAAAATGAGAGATAAAAAGAGTGAATGTGCTGGATATGACCTCTTATCTAATGAGCTCCACTATGTTCCCAAAACTAATAAAAAACTCTTTCAAAAAACCCATAAAATCAGATTTCAAAAATATTTAAATCTTATTTAGCTACAAAAGATGTAAAAGTATTTAGATAAGTTATAGTTGAAGATAGATCATAAGTAAAATTCCTACAATCTAGATCTCATTCAATTACTACATGAACTGGTCTCAAAAACTAAACTTTTGGTTCTACACTAGATTATTCCTCATCAACTTCAAAAATATATTATGGGTAGATCCAAGAGGAAATTTCATATTTATTTCCACTGGTTCTTCAAAATAATTTTTAGGATTTGAGCCAAACATATATTCAAGAACCTATTCCACCGTAGGTCTGGGAGGAGACACATCTACTCTTTCTTCAAAATCAATCTCAAAAATTAGAGAACCTTCAGGTAATATCTGAGCAGAAGAAAGACCATATACACTGTGACTAGGTGGACTAAACCCATGATCATCACTAAAATCAGATTCCTCTCAATGAGGAGTTTCTTCTCATTCACTTGGCCTTTGAGTATTTCCAATGGTAGGGATTTAAGAACAAGATTTTTTAGAAATATATTCACATATTTATGAATCACTTATGTCACTATCCTCTAATCATGTTTCCTTAGTAAAACAATTTTTTGATACTTAAGTATCATCAAGGTCCTCATCTCTCAGTTATTCTTCTTAAGAGAGTAGGGTTAGGGGAGAATCTGGAGATCCAAAATATATAGCAAGAGAGATATATCTAACATCCTCAAGTGCTGCCTCAACTACTTATTCTAATTATTATTCTTCAATTTCCAACGAAACTTCATTTTCATCAGAACTCAACCACCTCATTAGGTTCTAGACTACGATCCACATTGTCTCTTAATCTAATGTGATTCTTAATCGGATTTAAATTCTCATAAATATTATCACTATCACCCACCACCACTTTTCCATGGGTTCTAGGTTACCTTCATATGCTTACAAATTTTTTAATTTATCCAAAAACCAATAGAGGAAATAACTTTTCTTCTCATATGGTAACCAATCCATTGAAATACAATAGGGATGATATATATTTAGGTCAAGGAAAAATATGGAGGGAGAGTTGCATCGTTTAGCCATTTGTCTCATTATATATCTAGATAGAATTATTTGAAGACCATTATACATCAAATAAAAAAAAATATTGACTCCTCAAGATGCTAAAGTCCTATTTTACGGGACTAATTTGATGTTGGATAAACTTTACTGATAATCTGCATTACATATTTAATTCTATAGCATTACATCTTTTGGGATTCATGCTCCAAGATGGCTTGTCAAGGGAATTAAAAAACTCAAAATGAGCATGATTTATAAAATATGAACTTTGATAATCTTAATACTCTCCTACATTTGGAACATTCAAATATTTATCCAAAATCTTCGAAGAGAATACCAAATTTTCTCCATTTAAACTAGTTTGAATGGTATTCCTTGAATCACCTAAAAAAATACATATTATTATAAAAATATTTTATTAAATGTAGATAAAATATATTTCCATTATTATTAAACCAATAACTTCATCCTTTATTTTTAATTGACTTCTAAACCATAGACTTTCTAGAATGTCTCCATTTGGTATCCACTTATTTTTCTTCATAGATAAGTTGATTTAGTGGATGGGGATATCAGGGAGTCACCATATAACACAAGCTAGACTGACCATTTATATATATCTTTAAAGGATTCAAACCAACAGGATATGAAACTTCACAAGATTTATTTATTCTAACCATCCTTATATTATGATTCAAAACTCAGGAGGCTTAAGATCAATTTTGAGAGAGAAAGCAATTTGTAAAAGAGAGATTCAATAGAGAAAGTATATAACACTTTTAAATGAGAAAGGTCTATGAGATGTGTGATAATTCAAATTATTATTTTAATTTTATTCAATCATTTAGGATATAAAATAATAATAAATTAAAATTAAAATCATATCAAATATATTAAATTAAAATTTAAAACTAAAATAGTCATGATAGGTTAACTGAATGTAAAAACATAATTTTTGGTATGTAAAATAATTCATGGTTAGTATACTTATCACATGACATTAATTATGGTAACTTAGAGGTCTCACAGTAGGTTAACTGATCATATGAACTATTAGTCACAGTTACTTAACTACAAGAGAAAAGAAAAATTTATACATAAGTTAAATTTAGAGAAAGATTAGTAAACATGAATGTTAACAACTATAACATAATTAAGAATAAATATTAAAAAAATAAAAGGGTTACAAACTGAAATGAAATATTTAGTGATAGTTAGTCATTTGTAACTCAGGATAGATATAGTTTAATATATCTATATTCAGAGGCTTTATAAAAATATTAGTAAGCTTCCAATGAACTCATGAGTAATATTTCCTTATTTAAAATGATCTCTCAAAAATTTATTTCTTATATCAATATGATTCATCCTATAATGATATGAATGAACTTTAAAAATTTCTACAACACTTGAATTTTCAAAATTTATAGGGACATGTCAAAATTTATGACCATAGGCTAGTTAAGTATGTTTCATCCACAAAATTTGTGCACAACAATTTCCTATATCTATGTATTCATCTTCAACAGTATATAATTCAAAAAAATTCTATTTCTTACCATACCATGATACTAGAGACAAACCCAAAAGATGAAGTGTACTAGAGGTGATTTTTTATCTAACTTACAACCACCAAAATCGACATCAGAATAAATAACTACTTCAAATGAATGTCCTTTAGAGTATAAAAATCCAAAATTCATTGTATTCTTGTGGTATTTTGAAAATTATTTTGATAAAATTCAAATGATATTTTTTTTATTTTTCTTGAAAATAAGTACACATACATGCATGGAAAATACTATTGGGTCAACTAGAATTTACGAATAATAAAATTCAAATCATACATCTGTAAGTAATTTAGTTAACTGACTTCTGAGTTTTATCCAGATCTAAATTACTTATTGTACTCATAGGAGTATCACTAAATTTGGTGCTATCAATACCAAAAAAATTTAAATTATCCCTATGTATTTAATTTAATTTAACAGAATTCTGTATTTGTTTTAAAAAAATTAAAAACCAATAAATTCATTTAACTCACCCACTAAACTGATTTAAAATTATTAACTAGATTTGGAAGCTTGTTTTAAACAATATAAGGTTTTATAAATCTGAAAAAATGATTTAGAGAATAAATATTTTTAAATATATAGTTTTCTCAACAAAAACATACTCAATAATATAACCATTTATAAATTCTATCATGACATATTTGAAATAGTTTGAAATTAAGATATGCTACATATGAAAGAAGTATTTTAATGGATTCAAATATAGATAATGTTGCAAAGGTTTATTCTTAGTCAATAACTTCTTCCTAAATATATCCTTGTGAAACTAATCTATATTTGTTTCTAACAATTGTTCAAGATTCATCAACATTGTTTCTATATACCCAATTGGTGACAACGGTTAGGTTGTCTTTAGGTTTATCTATTAATTTCAAGACATTATTTCTTTCAAACTGATTAAATTGTACTTGAATAGACATTATCCAAATTTTATCATTGATTACTTCATTGATGATCTTATGTTAAATATTTGAAAAAATTCTTGATTTTCTACCTGATTTCTTAGCGAGGCTCGAGTTTGAGTACCTTTATCCAAGTCTCCTACAACAACACCCAGGGGATGGTTGTTGAGGGTTTTAATGGTTATAAGGACCAAAGTACTTAGTTCTTCCAAGTATTTTTATAGGTTATTAAGGACTTTATTGTATCTTCTAGGATATTTATTATGTCAATAAATATAAAGATCAATAGCCTTAGAGGTATTATTGATAGTCAAATTTGACATATTATCCTCAAAATTTTCTATAGAATGTTTGATTTTATGTGGTTATTTTTCATCAAAAGTGACATAAAAATTTTCTTCCACAAATTTAGATTTTTTAAAGACTATATAATCTTTAATAGTGGTTTAATAACAAAGAAAAAATCATTTATATTTTTTGGTCCAAATTTTTCCAGATTTTCTTTTGAATTTAGAATGTTGAATTTACATCCAAAAAATATAAAGTTATTTAATTTGGGTTTTCTACCATTCCAAAATTCATATAGATTAGTTTTAAAATTATGTATGATATGAAATAAATTAATTACTTAGAAATATATGTTAAATGATTCATTCTAAAAATATATAGTTAAGTCATATTCACTAAGTATTGTTCTAGAAATCAGTTAAAGAGCCTTATTTCTCATTTCAAAAAACGCATTTTGTTGAGGTGTTCAAGGTATATAAAAATTATGAGTATATATGTATTGTGAGTAGAGAGATTAAAACTCTTAACTCTGATATTATTTTATGGGATAACTTATCAAGGTTTTAATGGTGATTCCCCTAAGTTTCTCTTCTGATTTTGAATATTTTTCAAAAAAAGAGGGAGATAAACTTTTATATAAAAGGAAACACACCCATGTATATCTTGATTAATCATAAAAACCGACATAGTCATAGTGTTATTATGCTAAAATATAAGATATATGTTGTCTAAAAAAATCCATATGAACCAATTCTAGTGGTTGAGAGGCAAATGCCTCTTTCTTTGGTTTGAAATATATTTTGTGTTTCTTTACCTTTTGATAAGGATTACACACTTTGTATTTAGGTAATTCATTCTTGGGTATATTGTTGACTAAATGATTATTATTTATATTTTTGTGCGAGTATATATTGTAGTGTCCAAGTATTATATTCCATAACCAAGATTATCTATGAAAAGAACTTAAATAAGAAACATTTTGAGAGAATAAGTAATCTTAAATAATGTCAATAACATTATAATTTTTTAAATTAGTAAGAACCAATGAATTATTAAAATCATAAATTTTATAAGCATTGTGTTCAAATTTTACATTAAAACCATCATCACACAACTATAAAATACTAAGAAGGTTATATTTTAAACCATCAACAAATAAATCTTTAGAAATAATGATAGATTTAGAGTTACCAATTTACCAAGTTCAATAAAACTTCCCTTTTTATTGTCATAGAAAGTGATGTATCCACCATAAAATTTTATAATATTATTAAAGATTTAATATTGTCTAGTTATATGTCTTGAAAATCCACTATCAATATACCAAATATTTTTTACCAGATCTTTTAAAAAAATTTCTATGTAAAACAAAAAAGAAATTACTTTAGTAGCCATATTTTATTGGGTCCAGAGAAGCTAGAAAATAAATCTTTTGGAATCCAAATTTGTTCATAGTATTTATTTAAATAAAAATATTATATTTATAAAGAAATATATTTTTAGGACTAAATTTTTTAGTATTATTTCCAAAACCTGTAGTTTCCCTAGAAACTTATGCCTTGTTTTTTGAACTAAGAATATTTTTTTACAACTTCCCTTTCTTTCTTTATCCATACCCAATTCTAGATTTGGATTTTGGATTTTTTTATTTACCCAGTATAATATGAAAGGATTTTTTATTTTCAAATATTTTTTCTATATCCTTTTTAATCTATTTATTTACCATTTTCAGGTTAATATTTTTATTTAGAAAATTGTAATTATTTTCCCTTTAAATACTCAGATTAGATTTTTCTACAACACATAAAACATTGAACTTTTTTAAACATCTATATTTATATTTTAAATCCTTCATGGAATCTTCAAACACAACACAATATTATCATAATTCATCATTTGAAATTTCATAGCCATCTGATATTTGAGAAGAAGTAATAGAAGGTACCTCTTAAGTAGTATCCATAAAGCAAAAATTTATCATTTCATTTGTATCCTCCCAGTTGGAATCAAAGTCACTAGAGCTATATTTTTATGAACTCAATGTTTCCTTCATTGATTTATTTCATCTTTTATATTTCTCCTAATAACATTTCTTATACTTGATCTTTAGTCAATATTGTTTTATATTCCCTTTCCTATTATATTTACAATTAGTAATATCATCAAAGGAGTCATCATTTTTAAAAATCATTCTTATAATTTACTATTTTATTATATTTCCTTTAAAAGTTTACTTATGGAACATTTTATTTTTTTTATAAAACATATTAAATTTTATGGCTAGTTGAGTCATTTACCTATAAATGTTTGTATCAACTTTAATTATATTTGTACTATCATGTTTGAAAATTTCCTTAGCTTTTGAATATTATGCTTTGAAGTCAATTAATTACCTTTTAAGTTCATCATATTCATTGATTGATTTTTTATCTTCTTCACACATCCTTACATTTATAATTATCTCTTTTATTGGTAGTTTGATTATGTTAGATGTCTCTCGAATTGAAACTACAACAACTATCCAATGATATAGTTGACATATCAAGATTATTAGCACTCTAGATTTATAATCCATATTTTTTCCATGTATAATCATAGTATTTATGATATCATTTAATCTAAGAAACATGTTAGGGATAAATTCATCATGATTCATTTTAAAAGTATCATACTTAATAGTATATGCATTTAATCGAATTTCCATAACATTATATGTGCCTTCAAGATACAGAGAAATGGAAGCCCATATTTGATAATCAATTTCAAAATAAGACATCCTATTAAATTCATCCTATCTTAAATAAAAAAAATAAATCATACATGGATTTTTAATTTGAATCATAAAAACTTTATTTGGAGTATCTAATTATTTTCTAGTAGTTTTAGGTTTTTCATATTGATCTTTAGTATATTCCTAAATGTCAAAACCCACGATCTCAGGATGAGTTTTCATTTTTATTTTCCACTGATCAAAATTTTTACTATTAAAATAATGAGTTATATTTGTAATATAACCTTCAGTCTTCAAATAAAAAACAAAAAAAATTTGATAACAAACATAAATTAAAACTATATTTTTAAAAACATCATTAAGGTCGAAGGTAAGAAAAGAAATTTAAAAAAAGTCATCTAATAGCAAATGTTGGTTGGAGTAGAAAACTCAATTGTGTGGGGGTGAATTGGGTATCCAATAAAAATTTATTTTAAAAAATTAAAATGAAATATCCTAGTTTTTAAAAACTAAATAGTTAACTAAAATATTAGAAATATATAATTTTAGGTTTTCAAAATATTTCTCAACAGATTGATCACAACAAAGTATAGAAAAATTTAAAGTATATTTAATTTTTAATACAAATATAATTACATAAATCACATCATATCAATAACTAATTAAATATAACTATTAGTGTATGGATTTGTAGTAATGTTTTTCAAAGAATAAGTTGATTCTAAAAAACAAAGTAAAAAAATTATTATACAATGGAAATAAATATAAGATGTTTAGTCTCAAGATATGACTTAATCCTCCCCACTTGAAAGTCACAAAATTATAATAATATTAAATAATAAATAGATCCCCAACTTGGATCAAGTTTTATAGTCACAAATGAACAAAAAGCAATCCATGATACACACAGCCTCATTCTTAGTTATTCATGTGATAACAGGTGTAAAAATAATAAGAGAGAGTATCCAGTGCTCTCTAATACATTACAAGAGAATGTGGTCATAAATATATAGTTTAATTTAAACATAGACTGAAGGAAAGATAAAAAAGAGGGAGTAGAGATATGAAGAGAGAGAGAGAGGTTGAGGAAACTCAATTAGATCAAATTTGGAGGATCAATTGTCTTTAAATATATCCTTGAAAAATATTTTATAGATATTACACTAAGAGGTAAAAAATAGAGTATTGTAGAGGCACATAGTGAAGGATTCCATCTAATGAGTATATCCACATAATTCTTCTAATGTGTTTGTTTTTCCATGAGTGGATATTTTTCTCAAAAATATCACCTTCATTAATTTTATATTGGAAAATGTTGATAAATTAATTCTCATACTCATTAGTATGATATAAAATAATTAGATACTGTGAATCTTAAATACATTATTCAAAATATATCTATTGGAGTTTTAAATATGCCTCACAGCTTAAGTTAGACATGGTCACCTAGACTTAAGAACAGTCACTTTGGCTTGTGGTTACTTGATCTTGAAGTCACTTGACATGGTCACTTTCCTTCGGTCACTTTACATGGTCACTTTCTTGGGGTTAGTAGAAATGGTCACTTTCTTGTGGTCACTTGACATAGTAACTTTCTTTTGGTCACTTGAAATAATAACTTTATTATAGTTACTTGTAAAGGTCACTTTCTTTACACATGCATTCAATTCATTTCTTCATGTGATTGGTTGAATAATTTTCCAAAAATTTCTATCTATCCATATAGTCACTTGAAGTATTCATGTGATATGTTGAATCATTCATGAAGCCACTTGAAAACACAATGTGGAGGTTTCAGTAAACGTGTGGTTAGTTCATGAATTAGAGAATATTTTCTCATTTTACATATGGTTACTTGTTTTTTCATGTGTTCACTTAGACATCAACAGACGATCAATTCTATATGGTCAATTTGACTTCACATTCAGTTGAACATCTTCATATGGTTGGTTGAAATAATCATTTCAAGAATTATACATTTTTTAAATTTTTATCTAGAAAAAATTATATTATCATAAAACCTAAATTTCAGTAATTAAATAATAAACATGATTTGTGACCATTAAAATAAGGAGTTACATGATTAATACAACATGTAAGATCATATAGGAGAGGAAATGGAATATCATACCAATGCAAAATTTATTTATCTATGCATATGATATTTTATAAATAAGTGGGGAAGAATACATAATATTTTGGAAATTTTTAAATATGATGAAGATGAATACATAAGATATTTTCTCTAGAGAAGTTGGTAGGTGATATTTTCTAAAGATGATAAAAAGTTTTTTTGAAGAGAAAGAATTATATTTAAAATTTTCTATTTTGTCGAATTCATAGAATATATAGGAATAAAATAACTTTTTGAGAATGTTAATGATACATAATTTCCTATCCTTCTTAAAATTTTAAGAAACATCTTTCATAATAGATTATTCTCCTAGAAGATGACGCATAACATTTCCCCCTTTGAAAATATGAGGATTATGCTAGTATATCTGATACTTCTGGTACATGCTATAAAGGGAATTTTTGGAGATTATAGGTGACCATGGTAGTAAGATATTTTGTTTGAGGTTTTAGTAGAATTTTAACATTACACAATAAAGGGAAGTGTTTAAATATGACATAATTAAACGGATCTTTCTTATTTAGAAACTAATTAAAATATCCATGGATCCCATATAAGGCATAATGATATAAAATAAATAATTCATTCCCACTTTATTTCAAAATTGGAAAGTGTGATACAAATGATCCATGTAGAATTAATCCACTAGTAGTAGAAGATGAATACCATGGGAAATAATTATGAATAAATTAGAATATTTTATTTGAGTTCACCCAAAGCGATCCTCAGATTTGGATAGGAAATGTGGAATCCATATGGAGAAGAGGGAGAATATCATTGAATACCAAGAGTGGGAAAAAGGTTCAATGATGTTTATAAATATTTTCCTTCTCAAACTTTTGAAAATTATTCAAAACATTTGCTTAACCCTTGGATTGAATAGTTAGGTTTTTTTAGTTTCTAAATCTTATTATCAATTTGTGTTTTTCTATTTTTCTAGGTTGCGCTCTTCTCTCTACTTTGTTTTTTTAGTTTCTCAATCCATATGAAATAAAATTGACCTCTTTATTTAAGATCATTAAGATGTATCCTATTATTTGTGGTTTGAGTGGAATAAAAGTGAGAACCTTGAATTTTTTGATATTATTTTTAAATACATTTGCATAATTTTTTTAATATTGAAGGTGGAGAGTGATGTAAATGATCATCACACTATTTTTCATCATTACTAGTTTACTCTTCCACTAATTGAACTTAAAGTTATACCACTAATTTAATTACTCACCATAATAGTATATGTGAGTGGTTTAAAAGGATTTATGGTATTTAATTACTACTATGTGTGAGTAGGTTCAATTTCTCTATTGATGATTTTTCTCTCCCACTCACTAAGTAGATAGATTAATTACTAATCTTTTTAAGGGTCCTTGAGTAGGTTAGTATTTTTGTACATGGGAAAGAAGTGGGAGATAATTAGATGAATTGTATTAAGTTTTATTATTTAATTAGTTGATATAGAACATTTAAAAATGATTATATAATCCACTTAAATTCACTTGAGGACCATATGAGTTTCTTGGTAACCTTTTTTTTTGTATTTTTGTATTTTTATTTGTTTTAGTTTTGTTAAATAAAAAAACAAATAACCTTCCTCTTTGTGTGTTTTTTATACTTAAGGAAATAATAAAAATAAACATAATTGTAAGAATAATTAGTTTTATAGTCACATATCCCTATGAAACAAACCTAGGGTTAGCTTTAAGCTATATATAATGGATTTTAATTATTCTTCGATAGTCCCTCAAAAAATTATTACTATCCAACTTGGAACTGTTTCTGGGGAGTTGAGATGAACACTAATTGTTTCTACCCAATTTTAATTAGTTCTTTCTTTCTTTTTGTGATTAAATTTGTTTCTCTGTTTCTTTTATATATTTTAATCTAATTGGGTTTATAATAAAAGTGGGACCATTCTTTAATGGATCTTCACATATATACCTAGTATAAAGGGATTAAAGAAATCACTACTAAGGTCACAAATCCTCACCTTCCCAAATTGTTAAATACTAATAAATATCTCTTCCCATAAGATCAATGGGAAAAACATATTCATGGGAAGTAGCATGATAAACCTTTTATCCATACCAAGGGGTTGGAGGATGGAATATACTATATTAATGGACTAAATCAACATCAACTACACATGCCCCCATACTATCCAACTAAAGATGAACTAACACCATAAAATATTCAAGAGTTTATCACCAACTATCTACTACTGGACCAATAGATCATGGTGAAAAAAAGAGAGATGGTATATTCAAATTAAATAATGGTTGTGATAGACACTACCCAATAAAAAATCATGGAGTAATGATAACAATAAAAGGATAATTTGAGAACCCCATATATAGATTTTATAAAAATAAATCTCAGTGGTGGAAGTATGACTTCAACAACCTTCACACCCATATAATTTAAATTTATTTCACAAGGAAATCAATATAGAATAAAGTACACTAGATGATTCATTATAGGGGGATATAGAAACCTTATAATTACTTTTATTTATTTATTTTAAAATTCATTTTTCAAAATAACCTATTTGTTTTGAAGATATAGATTTGGCACAGTTAGTATTTCCCTTCAAGGAAGATAAATAAAATGAGATGCTGGGATTTGAATAAATTATGAAGTATCCACTAACATATTCAATAATTACCAATTTAGAGGCATAAAATAAAGACAAAATTATTACGGATGATCTATGTTAGGGTGTGGAACCTTCTTTTGAAACCATTTTCGAGATTATTCTTTACTTGAAATGTATTTTAACTCCCTCCCTACTAAATATTTTGGAATGGTCAAGCTTTAAATTTCTATAAAAACTAAAGAAGAATTTAAGGTAACTGTAATAAAGGAGAAAATGGGGATATAATTGTATAACCATGAAGCTTTTGGACTTATGGAGAAACAAATACCTCCTCAGTAGGACACACCATCCAATAGTGAGCCCCCTTTTTTTCCCCAACTCCTCTACATTTATTTTCTAATCATTTTGGGTTGGTACTAAATTAATATATTTTAGGGGTAATCTAAGATTAGTTTCCACTAATGTACATTGGAAAAGAAATCACATATGGTGGTTTCTATAAAGAAACTAATACCACCATCTGATAATGGTTATTATATTAAAACTACATAGCTTTGAGATATTATGAACACAACACCCACTTAGGGTATATTCCAATAATATTTTACCTTCCCCTTCTTATATTTTACTTTTTTCCTGAATAAATTTCTTATAATTATATTTTTATACTTATATTAAAAAAATTGGAATTATTTAATAATAATTTAATCAGAATTTTCCACATAGAACTAGTTGAAAGTTTCTAAGAGCTTAACTCAACTACAAATATGGATAATAAACCAGGATGTTTCTATCATAAAATGGTTTTACTAAGGAGATATGATTGGAGGATAGTGACATAAGTGAGTCATAAATCTCAATATAATTTACAAAGTACATTAGTGATAAAACAAGTGTTGAGGATAGAAACATCCTGGTTTATTAAGAGAGTAGGGGTCGGGGAGAATCTGGAGATCCAAAAGACATAGCAAGAGAGATATCTATAACATCCTCAAGTGCTGCCTCAACTACTTATTATAATTATTTTTCTTCAATTTCTGAGGAAATTTCATTTTTATCAGAACTGAACCACCTCATTAGGTTCTAGACTAGGATCCACATTGTCTCTTAGTCTAATGTGATTCTTAATCTGATTTAAATTCTCATAAATATTGTCACTATCACCCACCACCAGTTTTCCATGGGTTCTAGGTTACCTTCATATGCTTAATTTTTTTTAATTTATCCAAAAACCAACAGAGGAAATAAATTTTCCACTCATATAGTAACTAATATATTGAAATCCAATAGGGATGATATATATTTAGGTCAAGGAAAAATATAGAGGGATAATTGCATTGTTTAGCCATATGTATCATTATATATCTAGGTAGTCTTATTTGAAGACCATTATACATCAAATAAAAAAAAATATTGACTCCTCAAGATGCTAAAGTCCCATTTTATGGGACTAATTTGATGTTGGATAAACTTTACTAATAATCTTCATTCCATATTTAATTATATAGCATTACGTCTTTTGGGATTCATGTTCCAAGATAGCTCGTTACGGGAATTAAAAAACTCAAAATGAGCATGATATAAAATATATGAACTTTGATAATCTTAATACTCTCTTATATTTGGAACATTCAAATATATATCCAAAATCTTCGAAGAGAATACCAAATTTTCTCCATTTAAACTAGTTTGAATGGTATTCCTTGAATCACCTAAATAAATCCATATTATTATAAAAATATTTTATTAAATGTATATAGAATATATTTCCATTATTTTTAAACCAATAAATTCATCCTTTATTTTTAATTGACTTCTAAACCATAGACTTTCTAGAATGTCTCCATTTGGTATCCACTTATTTTTCTTCATAGATAAGTTTATTTAGTGGATGGGGATTTTAGGGAGTCACCATATCACACAATCTACATTGACCCTTTATATATATCTTTAAAGGATTCAAACCAACATGATATAAAACTTCACAAGATTTATTCATTCTAACCATCCTTATATTATGATTCAAAACTCAGGAGGATTAAGTTCAATTTTGAGAGATAAATCAATTTTTAAAAGAGAGATTCAATAGAGAAAGTATATAACACTTTTAAATGAGAAAGGCCTATGAGATGTGCGATAATTAAAATTATGATTTGAATTTTATTCAATCATTTAGGATATAAAATAATAATAAATTAAAATTAAAATCATATGAAATATATTTAATTAAAATTTAAAAGTCAAATAGTAATGATTGGTTAACTGAATGTAAAAACATAATTTTGGGAAGTAAAATAATTCATCGTTAGTATACTTATCGCATGACATTACTTATGGTAACTTAGAGGTCTCACAGTAGGTTAACTGATCGTATGAACTATTAGTCATAGTTACTTAACTACAAGAGAAAAGAAAAATTTATACTTAAGGTAAATTTAGAGAAAGATTAGTAAACATGAATGTTAACAACTATAACATAATTAAGAATAATAATTAAAAAAATAAAAGGGTTATAAACTAAAATGAAATATTTAGTGATAATTAATCATTTGTAACTTAGGATAGATATAGTTTAATCTATCTATATTCAGAGGCTATATAAAAATATAAGTAAGCTTCCAATGAAATCATGAGTAATATCGCCTTATTGAAAAAGATATCTCAAAAATTGATTTTTTATATCAATATGATTTTTCATATAATGATATGAATGAACTTTAAAAATTTCAACAACACTTGAATTTTCAAAATTTATAGGGACATGTAAACATTTATTACCATAGTCTAGTTAAGTATGTTTCATCCACAAAATTTGTGCACAAAAATTTCCCATAGCTATGTATTCATCTTCAACAGTATATAATTAAAAAAAATCTATTTCTTACCATACCATGATACTAGAGACACACCCAAAAGATGACATGTACTAGAGGTGATTTTTTATCTAACTTATAACCACCAAAATCGACATAAGAATAAATAACTGCTTCAAATGAATGTCCTTTAGAGTATAAAAATCCAAAATTCATTGTATTCTTATGGTATTTTTAAAATTTTTGTGATAAAATTAAAAAGATATTATTTTTATTTTTCTTGAAAATAAGAACACATACATGCATGGAAAATAATATTGGATCAACAAGCAGTTAAGAATAGAAAAATTCCAATCATACATCTATAAGTAATTTAGTTAACTGACTTTTGAGTTTTATCCAGATCTAATTTACTTATTGTACTCATAGGAGTATCACTACATTTGGTGATATCAATACCAAACATTTTAAATTATCCCTATGTATTTAATTTAATTTAATAGAATTCTTTATTTTTTTAAAAAAATTGAAAACCAATAAATTTCTTTAACTCACCCACTAAACTGATTTCAAATTCATAACTAGAATTGGAATCATGTTTTTAAAAAAAAGTTTTATAAATATGAAAAAATGATTTATAGAATAAAGATTTTTAAAAATAGAGTTTTCTAAAAAAACATACTCAATAATATAACCATTTATAAATTCTATCATGACATCAATTTGAAATAGTTTGAAATTAAGATATTCTACATATGAAAGAAGTATTTTAATGGATTCAAATCTAGATAATGTTGTAAAGGTTTATTCATTGTCAATAACTTCTTCCTAACTATATCCTTGTGAAACCAATCTAGATTTGTTTCTAACAATTGTTCAAGATTCATCAACATTGTTTCTATATTCCCAATTGGGGACAATGGTTAGGTTGTATTTAGGTTCATCTATTAATTTCAAGAATTTATTTCTTTCAAACTGATTAAATTCTACTTGAATATACATTACCAAAATTTTATCATTTATTACTTCATTAAAGATCTTATGTTAAATATTTGAAAAAATGCTTGATTTTCTACCTGATTTATTAGCGAGGCTCGAGTTTGAGTACCTTTATCCAAGTCTCCTACAACAACACCCAAGGGATGGTTGTTGTGGGTTTTAATGGTTTTAAGTAATGAAGTACTTAGTTATTCCAAGTATTTTTATAGGTTATTAAGGACTTGATGGTATCTTCTAGGATATTTATTAGGTCAATAAATTTAAATATCAGAAGCCTTAGAGGTATTATTGATAGTCAAATTTGACATATTAACCTCAAGATTTTCTATAGAATGTTTGATTTTATATGGGTATTTTTCATCAAAAGTGACATAAAAATTTTCTTCCACAAATTTAGATTTTTTAAAGACTCTATAATCTTTAATAGTGGTTGAATAACAAAGAAAAATACATTTATATTTTTTGGTCCAAATTTTTCCTGATTTTCCTTTGAATTTAGAATGTTGAATTTACATCAAAAAAATCTAAAGTTATTTACTTTGGGTTTTCTACCATTCCAAAATTCATATGGATTAGTTTTAAAAATATGTATGATATGAAATAAATTAATTAATTAGAAATATATGTTAAATGATTAATTCTAAAAATATATAGTTAAGTCATATTCACTAAGTATTTTTCTAGAAATCAGTTAAAGATCCTTATTTCTAATTTCAAAAAACAAATTTTATTGAGGTGTTCAAGGTATATAAAAATTATGAGTATATATGTATTGTGAGTAGAGAGATTAAAACTCTTAACTCTCATATTATTTTCCATGATAAATTATCAAGGTTTTGATGGCGATTCCACTAAGTTTCTCTTTTGATTTTGAATATTTAAAAAAAAAGATTGAGATTAACTTTTATATAAAAGGAAACACATCCTTTTATATCTTGATTAAAAATAAAAACGAACATATTCAAAGTGTTTTTATGCTAAAATATAAGCTATATGCTGTCTAAAAAAATCCATATGAACCAATTATAGTGGTTGAGAGGCAGAGGCCACCTTCTTTGGTTTGAAATATATTTTGTGTTTCTTTACCTTTTGATAGGGATTAAACACTTTGTATTTAGGTAATTCATTCTTGGGTATATCTTTGACTAAATGATGATTATTTATATTTTTAAGTGAGTATATATTGTAGTGTCCAAGTATTCTATTCCATAACCAAGATTATCTAAGAAAAGAACTTAAATAAGAAACATTTTGAGAGAATAAGGAATCTTAATTAACATCATAGACATTATAATTTATTAAAGTAGTAAAAACCAATGAATTATTTGAATCATAAATTTTATAAGCATTGTGTTCAAATTTTACATTTAAACCATCATCACACAACTATGAAATACTAAGCAGGTTATATTTTAAACCATCAACAAATAAATATTTAGAAATAAGGATAGATTTAGAGTTACCAATTTCCCAAGTTCAATAATACTTCTCTTTTCATTGTCATAGAAAGTGATGTATCCACCATCAAATTTTATAATATTATTAAAGATTTAATACTCTCTAGTTATATGTCTTGAAAATCCACTTTCAATATACCAAATATTTTTTACCAGATCTTTTAAAAAAAATTCTAAGTAAAATAAAAAAAGAGATTACTTTAGTACCCATATTTTATTGGGTCCAGTGAAGATATAAAGTAAATCCTTTGGAATCCAAATTTGTTTCATAGGATTTATTTAAATAAAAATATTATATTTATAAAGAAATAGATTTTTAGGACTAATTTTTTTCGTATTATTTCAAAAACCTGTAGTTTCCCTAGAAACTTATGCTTTATTTTTTGAACTAATAATATCTTTTTACAACCCCCTTTCTTTCCAGATCCATACCCAATTCTAGATTTAGATTTTTGATTTTTTTATTTACCCAGAATAATATGAAAGGTTTTTTTGTTGTCAAATTTTTTTTTCTAGATCCTTTTTAATCTATTTATTTACCATTTTCAGATTAATATTTTCATTAGCAAATTGTAATTATTTTCCCTTTCAATACTAAGATTAGATTTTTCTACAACACATAAAACATTGAACTTTTTTAAACTTCTGTATTTATATTTTAAACCCTTCATGGTATCTTCCAACACAACATAATATTATCATAATTCATCATTTGAAATTTCATAGCCATCTGATATATGAGAAGAAGCAATAGAAGGTACCTCTGAAGTAGTATCCATAAAGCAAAAATTTATCATTTCATTTGTATCCTCCAAGTTGGAATCAAAGTTACTAGAGCTATATTTACATAAAATCAAAGTTTCCTTCATTGATTTATTTCATCTTTTATATTTTTCCTCATACCATTTCTTATACTTGATATTTAGTCAATATTGTTTTATATTCCCTTTCCTATTATATTCACAGTTAGTAATATCATCAAAGGAGTCATCATTTTTAAAAATCTTTCCTATAATTTACTATTTTATTATATTTCCTTTAAAAGTTTACTTATGGAACATTTTATTTTTTTTATAAAATATATTAAATATTATGGCTAGTTGAGTCATTCCCCATAAATGTTTGTATCAGCTTTAATTCAATTTGTACTACCATGTTTGAAAATTTCCTTGGCTTTTGCATATGATGATTTGATGTCAATTAATTAACTTTTAAGTTCATCATATTCACTGATTTCTTTTTTATCTTCTTCATACATCCTTATTATTATAATTATCTCTTTGATTGGTAGTTTGATTATGTTAGATGTCTCTCGAATTGAAACTACAACACCTCTCCAATGATATGGTTGACATATCAAGATTCTTAACACTTTAGATTTATAATCCATACTTTTTCCATGTATAATCATAGTATTTATGATATCATTGAATATAATAAACATGTTAGTGATAGATTCATCATGCTTAATTTTAAAAGTATCATACTTAATAGTATATGCATTTAACCTAATTTCCATAACATTATATATGCCTTCAAGATACAGAGAAAGTGAGGCCCATATTTTATAAGCAATGTCAAAAGAAGACATACTATTAAATAAATACTCTCTTAAATAAAAACATAAATCATTCATGGATTTTTAATTTGAATCATAAAAACTTTATATGGAGCATATAATTATTTTCTAGTAGTTTTAGGTTTTTCATATTGATCTTTTGTATATTCCTAAATTTCAAAACCCATGATCTCAAGATGAGTTTTCATTTTTAGTTTTCACTGATAAAAATTTTTACAATTAAAATAACGAGTTATATTTGTAGTATAACATTCAGTCTTCAAATAAAAAACAAAAAAATTAGAGAACAGACATAAATTAAAACGATCTTTTTAAAAACATAATGAAGGTCGAAGGTAAGAAAAGAGATGTAAAAAAATTCATCTAATACCAAATGTTGGTTGGAGTAGAAAACTCAAGTGTGTGTGTGGGGGGGGGGGCGAATTGGGTATCCAATAAAAATTTATTTTAAAAAATTAAAATGAAATATCCTAGTTTATAAAAACTAAATAATTAACTAAAATATTAGAAATATATAATTTGATATTTTCAAAATATTTCTCAAAGTATTGATCAAAACTAAGTATAGAAAAATTTAATGTAGATTTAATTCTTTTGACAAATATAATTACTTAAAAGACATAATATCAATCACTAATTAAATATAACTATTAGGGTATGGATTTTTAGTAATGTTTTTCAAAGAATAAGTTGATTCTAAAAAACAAAGTAAAAAAATTATTATACAATGGAAATAAATAAAAGAGGTTTAGTATCAAGCTAAGAATTAATCCTCACCAGTTGAAAGTCACCAAATTATAATAATATTAGATAATAAATAGATCCCCAACTTGGATGAGGTTTTATAGTTATAAATGCACAAAAAGTAATCCATGATACACATAACCTCTTTCTTAGTTATTGATGTGATAACAGGTGTAAAAATAATAAGAGAGAGTATCCAGTGATCTCTTATACTTTACAAGAGAATTTAGTAATATATATATATAGTTTAATTTAAACACAAACTGAAGGAAAGATAAAAAAGAGGGAGTAATGATATGAAGAGAGATAGAGAGGTTGAAACAACTCAATTTGATCAAATTTTGATGATCAATTGTCTTTAAATCTATCATTGAAAAATATTTTACAGATATTACACTGAGAGGTAAAAAATAGAGTATTATGGAGGCAAATAGTGAAGGATTCCATCTAATGAGTATATCCACATAAGTCTTCTACTGTGTTTGTTTTTCCATGAGTGGATATATTTCTTAAAAATATCATCTTTATTAATTTTATATTGGAAAATATTGATAAATTAATTCTCTTACTCATTAGTATGATATAAAATACTTAGATACTGTGAATCTTAAATAAATTATTCAAAATATAACTATTGGAGTTTTAAATATGCCTCAATCCTTAAGTTATACATGGTCACCTAGACTTAAAAACAGTCAATTTGTCTTGTGGTTACTTGATCTTTCAGTCACTTGACTTGGTCACTTTCATTCAGTCACTTTACATAGTCACATTCTTGGGGTTAGTTGACATGGTCACTTGCTTGCGGTCACTTGACATAGTAACTTTCTTTTGGTCACTTGAAACAATAACTTTCTTGAAGTTACTTATAAAGGCCACGTTCTTTACAAATGCATTTAATTCATTTCTTCATGTGATTGGTTGAATACGTTTCCCAAAAATTTTTATCTGTCCATATAGTCACTTTAAGTCTTCAGGCGATATGTTGAATCCTTCATGCGGCCACTTGAAAAAACAATGTGGAAGTTTCATTTAACATGTGGTTAGTTCATGAATTAGAGAAAATTTTCTCATTTTACATATGGTTACTTGTTTTTTCATGTGGTCACTGAGACATCAACATACACTCAATTCTATATGGTCACTTGGACGTCACATTCAGTTGAACATCTTCATATGGTTGGTTGAAATAATCATTTCAAGAATTATACATTTTAAAAAAATTTATCTTGAAAAAATTATATTATCATAAAACCTAAGTTTCAATAATTAAATAATAAACATGACTTGTGACCATTAAGATAAGGACTTACATGATTAATACAACATGAAAGATCCTCTAGGAGAGGAAATGGCATAGCATACAAATGCATAATATATTTATCTATGCATATGATATTTTATAAATAAGTGGTGAAGAATACATAATATTTTGGAAATTTTTAAATATGATGAAGTTGAATACATAAGATATTTTCGATAGAGGTGTTGGTAGGTTATATTTTATAAAGATGATAAAAAAATTTTGAAGAGAAAGAATTATATTTAAAATTTTCTATTTTGGAGAATTCATAGAATATATAGAAATAAAATAACTTTTAGAGAATGTTAATGATACTATAACGACCCGAATCCAGAGCCCCTCCACTGGTGCCCTGTACCCGGTTCGCCACATGACTCCAAGCGCGTTTCCCCGAATGCCAGAGGCTGCCGACTAGCAGTGAGGGCCTTGGTGAGTCGGTGGGGAAATTATGACCTCATTTGGTAAGGTATACAGTGAAAAAAAAACAATCAACAACAGAAGTAGTAACAACATGAAAAACAACAGAAACCAAATAGCGGAAGTAATAAATATATATAGCAATGATGATAATGATGCAGTAGGTACAAGTATCTATGGAAAGCAGCAAACACAACAATGTGCTGGAATCCAACTGAAAACAAGTGAAAAATAAAAACAAAATAAACACCTCAGCATCGCGATCCCCGGCTTGGTCCCATGCTCTCTAGCTCCAGTGAAATCAAGATCCTGAAGTAGAAGGTAACTTGCCCTTATCTATACCTGCAACAACATAGTCTACTTTGGCCTAAAAGAATGGACCAAACAGGGTGTGAGATACAATCCCAGTAGGCAATAACCCAAAAATTTGTGCCTAACAGTCAATGAATACAAGGCTAGTAATAAATCAAGAAGCAATAAACATGAAAGCACAAGTAGCTACAATCCACAATTATAACAAATAAAGTACACAAGTAAACAACCAACAACAAGAAGAAAACATGTAACCCTCTGAGTAACTCTCACAGCCTAACCCCTATGGTTCAACCTATAAGTACCAGCAACCCTCTAGGAGGCACACACAGTCTCACCCCTATGGTTCAACTCTGCAAAATAATAATAGACTCTCTAGGGAAGCACTCACCGTCAATTCCCCCTATAGTCTCGTATCGTGCTAAAGGATCTCTGGGGAAGCACTCAATGTCTATTCCCCCTATGGCCCGCGTCGAGGAACTACAGACTCTCTGAGGAAGCAATCAACATCAATCCCCCCTATAGTCTCGTATCGTGATTAAAAGACACTCTGGAGATGCCCTTCCATCAATTCTCCCTTTGGTTTACTACTATAGGTTCTCACAGTCCTGAGTGAAACAAAACATGCTCTGCGCGTGTGTACATCATCCAAGTAACCTCAAAAACTACTTGGCTATCAACTAAGGATTAGCAGCAAAAGAAGGCAACAGTCCACAATCCTATAACTAGGCATGTCAACTGAAAAAATGAAAAATAGGCAGAACAAGCATAGAAAACATTCAAGGTACAGTAAAGCTACCATAATCACAGGCAAAACATCTACTCTAGCAATCAAGCTAAGAAAGAAATACAATAAGGGAAAAATAGGAACAAGCAATACCTCGTTCAAGGGTATTGGTGGAATTTGCACAAAATATTCATCAACATTTTTCAGAAAAGCACAAATTACCTACCTTGATCCTAGGTGATTGATATAAGTGAACCATGATGACAGATTCCCCTTAGAATGACGTAGATCCGAGAAAACGCACAAAATGCTCAATCTTCGATAACTTGGAAACCAGGAGGAATCAAGAAACAAGACTCAAGAAGAAGGGAGATCTCACCGATGCAATTCCAATGCAATTGACTATGCTTGAATCGGAGAATGGGCAGTGAGACGGGAGCTTGTCGAAGATCTGTCCATACGGTCTCTCTCTGATAGACGAAAACTGGAGAAGAATATGAAATCGGGGTTATGCGCGACCCTGGTCTATTTAGTAAAAAAAGAAAGTACAGGGAGTGTAATTTTAGAGTACACAGTGTGTACTGGTTCCTTTCCGTACTCTGCCATAAACAGCCTCCACGTCACCCCTACACACCATGTGTGTGGCCCAGGCACGACCATCACATGGATTCAAGCCGGATCAGAGTACACGGCGTGTACTCAGAAATTACACGGCGTGTACTTTGAAAATTTCCAGAAAAAACATTTTCTTAAGAACTCCAAAAAAAAGGAAAAACATACCTGAACGAAGATCCATGTTCTTACAAACTTCCCCCCTTAAAAGAAATTTATCCCCAAATTTCCCTAATGGGGCGTAGAAGAAGAATCCCCGAACAGTTCTGGCCACTGCGATCGTACATCGGCCTCCGTCTCCCAGGTCTCATCCCGTACTCGCCCGTGCTGCCATAAAACTCATACCAGAAGAATAGACTGCCCATGGAGAACCTTCGTACTACGATTGAAAATCCGGATAGGATGCTCCTCGAACGACGCATCCGCTTCAAGCTCGACTTCCTCGGGCTGAAAGGCGTGAGACGGGTCTGAAAATAACATCGGAGCTGAGAGACTTGGAAGACGTCGTGCATGGCCCAATACCTTTGAGGTAGCTAAAAATGATAGGAGACTAGTCCCACTCTCTCCACGACCTCAAATGGTCCGACGTACCACGGTGAAAGCTTACCCTGTCTCTGAATCCTCTTGTGTCCCAACCTCGGTGCGATGTGCAAGAACACCTGATCCCCAACCTCGAACTCCATAGGTCATCTCTGCTGATCAGCATAAGAATTCTGTCAAGACTGTGTCGTAGCTATCCTCTTCTGAATGAGCTCTATCTGTTCTAAGGTCTCCTAAACGAGAGGAGGTCCCAGCATAGCTGCCTCTCATGCCTCCATCCAGCATAAGGGTGATTGGAATGGCCTACCATACAAAGACTCTTATGGTGCCATGTGAATGGTCTCCTGGAAACTGTTGTTGTAGGTGAACTCCACCGGAGGGATATGCTTCTCCCAAGAACCGCCAAAGTCTACGATGCAAGCTCAGAGCATATCCTCAAGCACCTGGATCGTGCGCTCAGACTGGACATCAGTCTGGGGATGGTATGCTGTACTCAAAAGTACCTGTGTACCCAAGGACTTCTGAAGTCCCTGATAGAACCGAGAGGTAAATCATGCATCCCTGTCTGAAATAATGGAGTGTGGAACTCCATGCAGACAAACGATCTCTCAGATGTAAATTCATCCCAAATCATCAACACTAAAGGTCTCCTTAATCGACAAGAAGTGTGCAACCTTTGTAAGCCTATCAATGACAACCCAAACAACATCGTTACCGCGAGGCGACCTCGGAAACCCAGTCACGAAGTTCATCGTGACATCGTTCCACTTCCACTTCGGAATGGGTAACTGCTGTAAAAGGCCTGCTAGTCGTTGATGCTCTGCCCTCACCTGCTGACAAGTAGAACATCTCATGACGAAACCAGCAACATCCTTCTTCATACCTGGCCACCAATACTGGCGATGAAGATCCCGATACATCTTGGTGACGCCAGGATGAACTGCCCAAACTGAGGAATGAAAATCCCGCATCAGCTCCTCGCATATGTCTACTGGCACCCATATGTGTCCCTGGAAACGCAAGATCTCATCCTCATCCACTGCCCATCTGAGAAGAGGGTCCTCTCCTGACACACTCTCCCGTAGGACTAAGCCTTCAGAGTCTGATAGCTGCCTCATCCATACCCGATCAAGAAGTGTTGAGGTAATAGCTACAGAAGATAGGAAGGTCTGTCCCTGTCTGTCATGCACCTCTAGATGCATCTTAGAGAACAGAGCCATCAGCTTCCACTCACTGATGGCCTCCTAAACTACCTGAATCCGAGTTCTTCTTCTCAACGCATCTGCCACTACATTGCCTTTCCCCGACGTATAGGCATGCCCAAAATCAAAAGACTGAAGGTACTCAACCCATCTACGCTGTCTCGGGATCAGATCCCGCTGATTGAAAATATAATTGAGACTCTTGTAGTCAGTGAAGACCACAAAGTTATCTCCCAGTAGATAGTGTCTCCAACAACGTAAGGCATGAACAACGGATGCCAAATCCAGATCGTGCATAGGGTAGTTCATCTCATGTGGCCTCAACTGCCGAGACCCGTAAGTAATGAATCCATCCACCTACATAAGCACATCTCCCAGACTGATACCTGAAGCATCGTAGTAAACAGTGTAGTTCTTGCCTGGCTCCAGCAAGACTAGTATTGGTACTGACGTCAAACTCCCTTTCAGCTCCTGAAAGGACGACTCACAAGAATATGACCACAAGAACTTCGCCCCCTTCTTGGCCACACCTGTCAAAGGTGCTGATAGAAGAGAAAAGTCCTGAATGAAGCGTCTATAGTATCCAGACAGCCCTAGGAAACTCTGTACCTCAAAGACATTCTTCGGCTGCTCCCAGGAACTACATCTCTCACTATCTCTGGGTCCACTGATACTCCTGCCTCTGAGATGACGTGACCCAAGAAGTGAATTTGATCCATCCAGAAGTGGCACTTCGAGAGTTTATCATAAAGCTGATGCTCTCTCAGTGTACTCAGAACAATCTCAATATGTGTGGCATGGTCGTGTCGAGTGTGAGAGTACACCAAGATATCGTCCATGAAGACCACGAAAATGGAGTCCAAGTAAAGATGGAACACTTGGTTCATCAGTGCCATGAAAACTGCTGGCACGTTCGTGAGACCGAACGACATGACTGTATACTCGTATAGACCATACCTGCTCCTGAAGGCTGTCAGAGGTATATATGATGGTCAAACGCGCAACTGATGATAACCGGACCTCAAGTTGATCTTCGAGAACACCTGGGTTCCTCGAATCTGATCAAAACGTTCGTCAATTCTCGGAAAAGGATATCGATTCTTGACCTTCAACTGGTTCTTCTTCCAATAATCCACATAGAGCCGAAGGGTACCGTCTGCCTTCTTTGCAAACAGGACAGGCGAACCCCAAGGAGATGTACTGGGTCGGATGAAACCCTTAGCTTGTAGCTCCTCCAACTGCTTCTTGAGCTCCTGTAACTCAGGTGTATCCATCCTATAGGGAGGAATGGACACCGGTGCCGCTCCTGGAATGAGCTCAATAGAGAAGTCTACCTCATGATCCGGAGGCAAACCTAAAAAGTCCTATGGAAAGACGTCCCTGAAGAGATCCACCACTGGAGGAAAATCAAACTGTGGAGTCCCCTGAACATCTAGATAAAGACTAGAAATCTGGGCCATCACCCCTCCTAGCCCAAGATTTTCGAGTCCTGCCCGACTCGCCCGAACGTCCCACTCTCCCTTATGAAGAAAAGACTCGCTCTCTGGTGAAACGAAACTCACTCTGTGGTGGTAGCAGTCGACGACTTCCTGAAAGGGAATCAACCATTACATGCCAAGGATGACATCATAGCCTGTCATCTCTAGGACATAGAGATCCCATAAGAAGCGATACCATGAAACATCGAGAGGGAACTCTCTACACTGGCGTACACTAGATGTCCTCGTCCCCAAAGGTGTGTCTAGTGTCAACGAGTCGGCAGAAGAAAAGACGCAGAGTCTAAGGCTCTCCACAATAGAAACAGAGATAATTATATGTGTATCACCAGTATCAAAAATGGATGAAGATAAAACTGAGGCTACTAAAATCGTACCTCGAACAGTAGAAGGGTCAGGATCCTGTTCCTGAAAGACCTATTCCACGATGAAAGACTGGCCTGCACCGCGACCCTGCGCCCCTGGCTGACCACTCTGAGCTGAACCTCCCTGCTGGTGCTAAGGAACTAGTGGTTGACCGCCACGTCCTCGACCTCCACCTCGGCCAGAATGGCCGGAAGAACTCTAGTTCCCCGACTAGTGAGAAAATGGTGGTGCCACTCCTGAATGAGGAGTCATGGAAGAACCTCGTTCACCAACAGCTGGTGAGAAAACCTGGCAGAAACGCTGAAGGTGACCCATCTTGCTGCAAGATCGGCACTCCATGGGGTCCCTCTGGCACTACGGCCTCGTGTGCCCTGACCGACCACACTGGTAGCATGTCACCTGGATTCCTGACGATGCATCTCGCTTCCTTGGATCACCGAGTGTAGGCCCTCTATGGCGCTTCTTGCTTTCATCTAGAGGAAGACTAGCTTTGAAAGCAGAACCACCCTGACTCGCAGCTCCAGAGTCTCTCAGATTGCGCTCCACAATTAGTGTCTGGTTGACGATGGAAGTAATGGAAGTCAGCTAGAAGATGTTCACCTATGAGCGTATCTCCCGCCTGAGACCATCCTCTAACTTCCTTGCTAAGAGCACCCCACTCCCATCCCGGAGGGGCATGAAACGCTTTAGCTTGGTGAAACGAGTGAAATACTCCATGACAGAAAGAGTACCCTGCTCTTAGCTCATGAACTCCCAGGCTCGGTCATCCCTCAGGGTCTCCGGGTAGAAGTAGTCATAGAACACGCGCTGGAACTCCTCCCAACCCATAACCTACTGCTGACATGCCTGTGAGATCATGTCCCACCACCTCTTGGCGGAGTATCAAAGAATGTAGGTGGTGAGCTTGACCCGCCTCTCTGGAGGTGTCTCTAGATGCTCGAAGATAGTCAACATGGCTTCCAGCCATGACTCTACAGCCTGAGGTCCTCCTTCCCTCGAGAATGTGGGAGGATGCTGCTGCTGAAAAACCCGCATCAAATCTACCATAAACATGTCAAGAGGTGGCACTCCCTGGAAGGTCTGCATCATCCTCATGAAACCTTACCTGAACTTTGAATCAGCGCCTACAACTAGTATAACAGCCGGTGCCAAGGCTGAATCGACTGTAGGATCGGTAGGAATTCCCTGATCATCCCTATATGGCGTCTGATCACTGCCCGACGACAGACGTATGACCTGAGGATGCCTAAGAGGAATAGATATGAAAGATCAAAATCACACCTTAGATCAGGAAAATAAGGACAGAGAACACAAGTGTACAAAATAGAAACAGGGGAAGAAAATCACACAAGTTTACAAAAAATGACTACACGACATGTAATAAACTACACGATGTGTCTTCTTAACCAACTGACATGGGTGTGTACTCCTTCCCTATAAGTCGTGTACACTTCAAACTACACGGCGTGTTGCACCGACACACGTCGTGTACTTGAAAACTGTTCCCCTGCCCGAGTCTCCTTACACGGCTAACCCACACGGTCTGACTTAACCCGAGATTACATGGCGTGTTCTTAACACACATGGTGTGTGCTATAAAAGGCTTCAGCGGCCCGTGTTTGAGAAACACACGGCCGTCTACACGGCTAAACCTTACACGGTGTGCTTCGAACAAACACAGCGTGTGTAGGCAAGGTGACCCCGTACCGTGTTGTTCATGACACGACCGGGTACCTAGACAAGACTACACGGCGTGTTCCGAACAAACACATCGTGTAGAAAAGAAGGTAACACCGGCCCCTGTTGTTCATGACACGACCGGGTACCTGGGCAGGACTACACGGTGTGTTCTCTATGGACACTACGTGTTCTACTCGAGCTTCCTCGGCCCGTGTTGTTAGTGACACGGCCGGGTACATGGCTCCGAACTTACACGATGTGTATCAATCGTACACGGCGTGTTCCCAAAGTTACTCCCACAACACCGTGTTCTGCTCACATGGTCAGTGACATAGCCTGAAAACTACACTACGTGTATCCACAAAGTACACGCCGTGTATTTTGGGTTTTTTTGGGATGTAGCTCAGAAACTGCTCAGACTCCCAGAACCACTAAAAACAAGGGAAAGAGGTGCCAAATTTCGATTCGTAAGGGTCCATAATCCCTGTGAATCAAATCTCGGCATCTCCTATAGTAACATACAAGGGAAACAACAAATCTCTAACATAACAGCAGGGATTCTATCAATCATCTATCACAACAGCATGCATAATCTACACAAAGCCTATCACAACAGTATGCAATCGTTAATGCAGCCTAGATGGCATGACAAGAATGCATGGAATGTGATTTCTAAAAGATCCTATATGATGCATGAGATGGAATACCCTCATCTCATCAGGTTGCGGTAGAAATAGAACCGAAATATCAAAACAATAACCACACAAGTCATGTGAATCACTCTAGGTGAAAACATATCAACCATAAAAACTCAAAACTAACAAACTGCAATTAACGAGGTAGTATGGCCATTCCCTATTTATGGGTTACCTACTCCCGAGAATATCTTAATACCAAGTACTGTATCCATCCTATCCCTGGCTAAAGTCTCCAAACAGTAAAGCAAGAGAAAAGAACTCCTCTGATACCACTTTGTAACAACCCGAATCAGGAGCCCCACCACTAGTTCCCCGTATCCGGTTCACCACATGACCTCAAGCGCATTTCCCCGAACGCCAGAGGATGCCAACTACCAGTGAGGGCCTTGGTGAGTCAGTGGGGAAACTATGCCCTCATTTGGTAAGGTATACAACGGAAAAACATCAGTCAACAGAGGAAGCAGTAACAACATGCATAACAACAGAAACCAAACAATAGAAGCAATAAATATATATAGCAATGATGACAATGATGCAGTAGGTACAAGTATCTATGGAAAGCAGCAAACACAAAAATGTGCTGGAATACAACTGAAAAAAAGTGCAATAGAAAAACAAAATAAACTCCTCAGCATTGTGAGCCCCAGATCGGTCCCATTCTCTCCAGATCCAGCGCAACCAAGATCTTGAAGTAGAAGGGTGCTTGCACTTATCTATACCTGCAGCAACATAGTCTGCTTGGTCCCAAAAGTATGGACCAAACAGGGTGTGAGATACAATCCCATTAGACAATCACCCAAATATTTGTGCCTAATAGTCAATGAATACAAGGCAAGTAATAAAACAAGAAGTAGTAAACAGGAAAGCACAAGCAGCTACAATCCACAGTTCTAACAAATAAAGTACACAAGTAAACAACCAGCAACAAGAAGAAAATAGGTAACCCTCTAGGTATCTCTCATAGCCTAACCCCTATGGTTCAACCTATAAGTACCAGCAACCGTCTAGGAGGCACACACAGTCTCACCCCTCTGGTTCAGCTCTAGAAAATAATAATAGACTCTCTAGGGAAGCACTCACCGTCAATTCTCCCTATAGTCTTGTTTTGTGATAAAGGATCTCTGGGGAACCACTCATTGTCTATTACCCCTGTGACCCACATCGTGGAACTATAGACTCTCTGAGTAAGCACTCAACGTGAATTCCCCCTATAGTCTCGTATCGTGATTAAAAGACACTCTCGAGAATCCCTTCTGTCAATTCTCCCTTTAGTCTACTACTCTAGGTTCTCACAGTCCTGAGTGAAACTAAACATGCTCTGTGCGCGTGTACATCATCCAAGTAACCTAAAAAACTACTTGGCTATAAACTAAGTCTCAACAATAAAACAAGGCAACAGTCCACAATCCTACAACTAGGCATGGCAACTGGAAAAATGCCAAACAGGCAGAACAAGCATAGAAAACATTCAAGGTACTGTAAAGCTACCATAATCAAAAGCAAAAGATCTACTCTAGCAATCAAGAAAAGAAGGCAATACAACAAGGGAAAAATAGGAACATGCAATACCCCGTTCAAGGGTATTGGTGGAATTTTCACAAAATATTCATCAACTTTCTACAGAAAGGCACAAACCACCTACCTCAATCCTAGGTGATTGATATAAGTGAACCATGATGACAGATTCCCCTTGGAACGACGTAGATCTGAGAAAATGCACAAAACGCTCAATCTATGATAACTTGGAAACCAGGAGGAATCATGAAACAAGACTCAAGAAGAAGGGAGAGATCACCGCTGTGATTCCAACGCAATTGACCGTGCTCGAATCAGAGAACGGATGACAAGGAAGGAGCTCGTCGAAGATCCGTTTGTACGGTCTCTCTCAGGCGGTTGAAAACTAGAGAAGAAGATGAAATCAGGGTTTAGGTGCGACCCCGATCCCTTTAGTAAAAAAAAGAAAGTACACGGTGTGTACTTTTAGAGTACACGATGTGTACTATGTCCTTTTCGTACTCCGCCAAAAACAGCCTCCACATCACCCCTACAGACCGTGTGTGTGGCCCGGGCACGACCAGCACACGACTTCGAGCTAGATCAGAGTACACGACGTGTACTCAGAAAGTACACGGCGTGTACTTTGAAAATTTCCAAAAAAACATTTTTCTTAAAAACTCCAAAAAAAGGAAAAACATACTTAAACGAAGATCTAGGTTCTTAAAGATACATAATATACTATCCTTCTTAAAATTTTAAGAAACTTATTTCATAATAGATTATTCTCCTAGAAGATGATGCATAACATTTTCCCCTTTGAAAATTTGAGGATTATTCTAGTATATGTGATACTTCTGGTACATGCTATAAAGGGAATTTTTGGATATTATAGGTGACCATGGTAGTAAGATATTTTATTTAAGGTTTTAGTAGAAGTTTAACATTACATAATAAAGGGAAGTGTTTAAATATGACATAATTGAATGGAGATTTTTGATTTAGAACCTGATTAAAATATACATGGATCCCATCTAAGGCATAATGATATAAAAGAAATAATTCATTCCAACTTTATTTCAAAATTGGAAAGTGTGATACAAATGATCCATATAGAATTCATCCCCCAGTAGTAGAAGATGAATACCATGGGAAATGATTATGAATAAATTATAATATTTTAGATGAGTTCACCCAAAGTGATCCTCAGATTTGGATAGGAAATGTGGAATCCATATGGAGAAGATGGAGAATATCACTGAATACCAAGAGTGGGAAAAAGGTTCAATGATGGTTATAAATATTTTACTTCTCTAACTTTTGAAAATGACTCAAAACATTTCCTTCATCCTTGGATTGAATAGTTAGGTTTTTTTAGTTTCTAAATCTTACTATCAATTTGGGTTTTTCTATTTTTCTAGGTTGTGTTCTTCTCTCTACGTTTTTTCAGTTTCTCAATCCATATGAAATACATGTGACCTCTTGATTCACGATCATAAAGAAGTATCCCATTATTGGAGGTTTGTGGGGTATAAAAGTGAGAACCTTGAATTTTTTGATATTATTCCTAAATACATTTGCCTAATTTTTCTAGTATTGAAGTTGTAGAGTGATATAAATGATCATCACACTATTTTTCATTAGTAGGAGTTTACTCTTCCACTAGTTAAACTTAAATTTCTACCACTAATTTAATTACTCACCATACTAGTATTGGTGAGTGGTTTAAATGGATTTATGGTATTTAATTACTACTGTGTGTGAGTAGGTTCAATTTCTCTATTGAGGATTGTTCTCTCCCACTCACTAAGTAGACAGATTAATTACTAATCTTTTTAAGGGTCCTTGAGTAGGTTAGTATTTTTGTACATGGTATAAAAGTGGGGGATAATTAGATGAATGGTATTGAGTTTTCTTATTTAATTATTTGATATAGAACATTCAAAAATTATTATATAATCCTCTTAAATTCACTTGAGGACCATATGAGTTTCTTGGTAACCTTTTGTGTATTTTTCTATTTTTATTTTTTTAGTTTCGTTAAATAAAAAACAAACAACCTTCCTCTTTGTGTGTTGTTTTATACATAAGGAAATAATAAAAATAAACATAAGTGTAAGAATAATTAGTTTTATAGTCTCAAATACCCATGAAAAAAACCTATGGTTAGATTTAAGCTATATATAATGGATTTTAATTATTCTTCGATAGTCCCCCAAAAAATTATTACTATCCAACTTGGAACAGTTTCTGGGGAGTTGAGATGAACACTTATTGTTTCTACACAATTTTAATTAGTTCTTTCTTTCTTTTTGTGATTAAATTTGTTTCTATATTTTTCTCTATATTTTAATCTAATAGGTTTTATAATAAAACTGGGAACATTCTTTAATGGATCTTCACATTTATACCCAGTTTAAAGAGATTAAAGAAATCACTACTAAGGTCACAAATCCTAACCTTCCCAAATTTTGAAATACTAATAAATATCTATTCCCATAAGATCAATGGGAACAAACTATTCATGGGAAGTAGCATGATAAAACTTTTATCCAAAACAATTGGTTGAAGGATGGAATATACTATATTAATGGACTAAATAAACATCAACTACACATTCCCCCACACTATCCAACTGAAGATGAACTAACACCATAAAATATTCAAGAGTTTATCACCAACTATCTACTACTAGACCAATAGATCATGGTGAAAAAAAAGAGAGATGGTATATTCAAATTTAATAATGGTTGTGATGGACACTACCCAATAAAAAATCAAGGAGTAATGATAACAATAAAAGGATAATTTGAAAATACCATATATATTTTTTATAAAAATAAATCTCAGTGGTGGAAGTATGAATTCAACAACCTTCACACCCATAAACTTTAAAGTTATTTCACAAGGAAATCAATATCGAATAAAGTATACTGGATGATACATTATAGGGGGATATAGAAACCTTATACTTACTTGTTTTTATTTATTTTAAAACTCATTTTCAAAATAACCTATTTGTTTTGAAGATATAGATTTGGAACTGTTAGTCTTTCCCTTTAAGGAAGATAAATAAAATGAGATGGGGGGGATTTGAATAAATTATTATGTATCCACTAACATATTCAATAATTACAAATTTAGAGGCATAAAATAAAGATCAAATGCTTAAGGATGATCTAAGTTAGGGTGTAGAACCTTCTTTTGAAACCATTTTTCAAGATTATTCTTTACTTGAAATGTATTTTAACTCCCTCCCTACTAAATATTTTGGAATGGTCAATCTTTACATTTCTATAAAAACTAAATAAGATTTTATGGCAACCATAATAAAGGAGAAAATGGGGATATAATTGTATGACCATGAATCTTTGGGACTTGTGGAGAAACCTATACCACCTCAGTAGGACACACCATCCAATAGTGAGCCCCTTTTTATTTTTTCCCAACTCCTCTACATTTATTTTCTAATCATTTTGGGTTGGTACTAAATTAATATATTTTAGGGGTAATCCAAGAGTAGTGTCCACTAATGTACATTGTAAAAGAAATAACATATGGTGGTTTCTATAAAGAAACTAATCCCACCATCTGATAATGGTTATTATATTAAAACTACATAGCTTTGAGATATTATGAACACAACAGCCACTTAGGGGACATTCCAATAATATTTTACCTTCCCTTTCTTATATTTTAATTTTTTTCTGAATAAATTTCTTATAATTATATTTTTATCCTTATATTAAGAAAAAACGGGAATCAATTTATAATAATTTAATCAGCATTTTCCACAAAGAACTAGTTGAAAGTTTTTAAGTGATTAACTTAACTACAACTATGGATGATAAACCAGGATGCTTCTATCCTCAACACTTATTTTATCAATAATGTACTTTATAAATTATATTGAGCTTTAATGGAAAGTATATAATAATTGTGTGTTTATAGTGGGGGGGGGGGTTGAATCTATTTATAAATTTTTTTAAAATAAGTTGAGAATAAATTTTAGGTAATTTATATATGTTTTTTTAAATTTTTGTTTTTTATAATTTTTGGAATGTTTTTGGTCTAGTAAAATTGAGCTCAAAATGATGTCATTATTAGTGAAAAATAATATATTATTTTAGAGTTTTTCAATAATTTTGAAATTTTTGAGATTAGAGGACCACTGATATGAGTTTTCCCTCTCTTTTCATTGATTTGAACTTATTTTAGTATATTAAAAATGATTTCCCAGTTCATGAAATTATTTTCTGTATTTGTAATCACTAAATTGAGAGACATTGTAAGACATTATTTCATATATTTTTTGTAATAATTTTCTTGATATTATCACGTCGTGTAAAGAAACTAAAAATTTCTTTTTTTCTTGTTCAAATCCATAAGACTCAATTATTACATATTTAAGATATATCTTATCATTTAATTTAAAAATTAATTTTACAATTAACTTCTATTTCAAGCCCCTTGAAATTTTCCCCCCCTTTAAGCCTTAAAAACCAAGGAATATATATTAGGTAAGATACATTAAAATATACATTTACCCTCACATACCCATAACTTATGTATATCTATTTTTATATTTCTAGTATGTTTTGGGGATATTAGGTTTCCATGAAAATTATGTGGATAAGTACACTGATTTTGGATGAGTTAAAGGGAGTCCTTACATCTGTTTTGGGAAATGGGTTCATAGGAAAAAATTTATCGATTTTATACATGTTAAGCACTTAATATCTAAGTAAAAAATTTATATATAAAACACGTAAAAAACTATATAAAAAAATAAAATAAAAAACATCTTTTAAAAAAATAGAGAAAAAACAATGTGTTTATTACTTTCATTGTCCTTGTTGTGACCCCCCACACATTAAAGGAACAATAGGGAAGTGTGTATTAGGGGTTATATATTTTAGTGAGCTACCTTCACTATTTATCGGTTTCTGAAATCTATCATTTAATGCTATTAAGATATTAAAAACACCTTTTCTAACTAAGAATCTTAGTACAACCTATTTGAAGTTCTCTTGAGTAACACGCTAATTTCTATTGGTAGAGAACATAAGACCTTAGAAAACATATGGAAGATCATATGAACTATTGTAATGATAATAATCATAATTTTAAAAGGTTCCTTGATTGAATAGTGTTAATTCCTAATTGTGGTAAGTTATTTAGTGACTTGTGAATGATTTCACGGTTGAAACCTTAAGTAAAATGAAATAGGCGGTAGGATGAACTTATAAAATAATCATGATAATTTCAATAATGAATGAATTGATACTTCCTTATTCTCTGTTTTATGTGTTTATTATTGGGAAAGATAATATTTTTTCTTTTATTCCTTTTATTTTATAAGAGGGAAGAAGTTTTACTATGGTGGAGGGATGATATATTTTTTTAATATTTTAATATTTTTTAATGTAAATTAAACCCACAATTAATATACAATGTAATAAATTTACTTATTTTTGATAATTTGGTGAATTTGGGATTGAATTACTAAATGTATTAAATTATCGTTTTTAATTTTTTAAAATTTTGAATTAATTGAACAAATCCTATAATGAATTTAAAATTTTCATGGGTTGTAGAGAAGTCCTGGAATATGTAGGCTGGTGAAATTTAAAAATTATCCTCCAAGGGCTTCAAACGTAATATATTTCTAGGGAAAGACCTAGAATTTGACAAATTCACATAAGAGGAACTTGATACTTAATTTTCTACATGGTATTAATACATAATATCCCCTTAAGAAGAAGAAAAAACTAAGTATGACGATGGATAATATATTTGGATATGCATTATATATTAGTTGAAGAAATTTTAAAACATACATAATATTTTAGAGATTACTAAATATAAGGTAGAAATATATGTATGATACGTTATTCCAAGGAAGTGATACATAATATTTTATAGAGGTAATAAATAACTTTTTCTAAAGATAAAGGATAATAGTTATCATTTTATCCTTTAGGAAATTTAGAGGAAAATCATGCATAATATAATTTTTTGAGGAAGCTATTGATACATCCAACATTAATTTTTTTATTGGAAGAAGGACAGGGCCCAAGTCAAGACAGAGTTAGGGTGGTCTAAAATAGTGAAGAACAAGTGAATATTCTCTAACAAGGCTAAATGCAATATCCATCCATGTTAAGATTAAATGCAATGTTTGGAGGCATCCATCTCACCCATCTTCCCTATAGGATAAGATCCTGAGAGGGAGAAGATTCACATTTTCCAACTATGAGAATTCTTAGTGAGGGTGAAAACAACCAATGTTATAATAGCAGAACCAAATCATCCACCAGACTTCTCATTATGACCACCATGACCATCTGCGAACTTGGAGTGACTTCATAAATACTTTGATTCATTTCACTCTAGATGATCCAACAACCCACCACCATGAGTAATGATCTCTCATTCCATTCTTATGCATTATCAGCGATCATAAGAAACCATGATTGGAGGAAATTATTTTGATTGAAGGCTCAATACCCAAGCCTATTAATCTCACCCATACTACTCCATACAACATCACCTGATTCACTCTCAAAGAACAGATGAGAGGATGATTCTTCCTTGGGGTCCCAATAACATGAAAAATTAGAAGCGATCATGATCCATCTTCTTATAACCTCCTCATCCATTGGAATGACATAGTTACAAAGATTCCACACCAAGATGTTAAACATCACGGGTATTTCATTTTACGAGAGAGTTCCACACCACTCATCATACTTTCCATATGATTGAGTCATGTTGCATTACCCTTACACCGAGAACACACCCAAAAAATATATCATGAAAATTAAATTATCATGATCAAAATTCATGAAAATACTATTGAATATATTTAAATGGTTTTGATTAAGAATGGTGTGAATGAAAGGATTGAACCTTCTAGATTGATAGAAGGTAATTTATGAGGTTGGGAAACCTCAAAATCTATGTACCAAACAAACCTAATTATCTTTCCATAAATTAATCTCTCCAAAAAAAATATCCATTTTGAGTGGCCCTATAGCACTAGGATATGACGAGATATTATGATCCATGACCAAGAAATTCCCCCTTGCACTGTCTATATGATTTCTATATTTTTTAGTGATGAATTTATCCCATAGAGAGATAACTTCTATATAATACCATAAATGTTTAGTTTTCATTCTTTATATGGATCGACACCACTAACTCTCACCCCTAGCCATCCTGACTAATTATATCCAATGATATCTTCCTTCAGAGTGAGAATCCCAGATGAAACCTGCCATAATATTTTCAATGTTTCTCAAAACCTCCTTTGGTATGATGATCAAAAATATCACATGGATAGGGATGGAAGACATGAAACATTTGAAAAGAATAATAAATCCCCCAAATGAGATAAATTAATTTTTCCAGTTGATAATGTGTGTAATAATGTTATCGAACAACCCATAGAAATGGTGAATGGAAATCCTTCCCAGAGAAATTGGAGCACCAATGTACTCCATGGGGAAGGATCTCCTGATCATAATTAGGATCTCATAGGTTTTTACCCACCCTTATGAGCACCATTTTAAAATTAAAACCCTAATTTTTTCCCAATTAATATACTTACCGCTCCTCTTTCAATACTCTTCCATGATTTTTTTGAACTCTTATATATTTCTGTTGATTTTATTCAAGAAAAATATCATGCAATCTGTTAAAAAAATATGATAAATTCTAGTAGTACTTGACCTACAATGGTGGGGCCATGTTTTTTCATTTATAATTATTTTATCCATATATCTAATAAGTGTCTTGAACCATGTTGCAGAGGTTGGTGGATAGGGGATCTCCCTACCTGAGGCTGCAAACAAATTTAAATAACCCACACTTTTTCCCCATTAAAGAGATAGAAATATAAGGGGAGATAAATTATTTAAAGAAGAGATCAATATACCATATATAAAGTCCCATTACATAAAACACTTTGTGGATTAAACTCCACCCCACCCTATTATAGGCTTTTTACATATCAATCTTCTCCATAATGTTGGAACATGGTGATTTTTTGTTGATATTCCAAACCATTTCATAAACCATGGAAACAGATGCCTACATGGATCTTCCCTTGATGAATCCTTATTGATTATCAAAGACCCATTTAGGAATATGTGACATGAGTTTTATATTGATAATACTTTCCAGAACCTTATATGGAAAGTTACACATGCTGATTGGTCTATAATGGTAAAGTAAGGAAGGGTCCTTCACCCTTTTTATGAGGATCAAGGTGTGTGCACAGAAAACTCAAGGTAAGTTCTATCCTATAAATAATCCCTGTATGGACACTATCATCTCTCCCTTCACTATATACCAAAAGTTAATTTATAAATAACATAGGAATCCATTAGTAATTGGATAACTCTTAGAATTAAGAGATTGAACGGTCTCCCATATCTCAAGTTTCTCAAAAATGATTTCAAAGAGCTTGTTAATATCAATTGAAAAAATCCATAGAATATCATTGAATAAGTCAATTGGATCTCTTGGGTATCCTTGAAATATACGGGTATTATAATCAAATTGTAATGATTTAAAATAATCATGAGTCGTACCTCGCATGACATCCACATCCTAAGTGAAAGACCCATCTTCCAAAATAATATTAAAAACACAGTCATAATTTTTATTCATTTATACATTATTGAAGGAAATACATATTCGTATCCCCCTACTTAATCCAAGTTACTCTAAAATTATCTCTAGCAATACTTTCTTGTTCCAGGATGATTTCCACTAAGTAGTTTTTCTTATCGACTAGGGTGAAATACTCTCACCATCCTAACAAGATTCAAGATTCCTCTCAATGATCTCAAAATCTATATTAATCTCTTATAGATTAATAAAATGGAAAGGCCTGTTATTATTCTAGTTATAGAGTTTTACTTTGAGTAATCTATGCTGGTTATGTAAACCTATCCAGAAGCAATCATGCACATTCTTTATCTAGGATACGTAAACTGTAGGATAAAAATTGGGATTAGACACCCAATAGTTGAAATATAAAAAATGGTCGTATCCCACATGCCTTTATTATAGATGTATGATAAGGGGAAAATATTAGAAATTTCCCACACTAGGTGTGCAACCCTTGTACTTGGAATGGAAGAAATTTCCTAAAGATTAGTGAAGCATTTGTCTAGACTATGCTAGGTACGAAGATTGCCCTTTTTATTATTACACCAAGTTAATTTGTCCCATGAAAAGACCATATCTGGCAGAACATTCTGGGATGTAAAAGGAAAAAACACATGGAAATCCATTATAGGGTATAATCCACCTCCCTTTTTCTCTAATGGATCATGGTTGACATTAAAATCCCCCCTAAAAACCATATTGAATTCCTCAGGTCAAATCTATCTAAGTCCTTCAACAATGTTTCCCTTTCCCTAACATCACATTTGGCATAGGAAAAGGAAAAGATACAATTCAAAACTACCTTCATTGATCTTAATAGAGATATACTGGTCAAAAGCATCCAAGAATTCTAATAAAATATTGTTCCTCCAGAGGGAAGTATTGTGACATAGATGTTCCTGTGGTAGTAGAATCTTGGATTTGAGATTTCAGGAGGATATTAGCATTTCACCATGAAGGTAAAGGTTGTACTGTAATAAAATTAGAAATATATTTTCAGTTTGAAACCCAATCACAATACACATGGATCCCATCTAAGGCATACAAAAATTAAAGAAATACTTTACTCCCATTGTATGGAAAAGTTAGGATGTGCCCTCTAACTGATCCACCCAACATTTATCTATAAGTGGGATAATATAAAGATTATGGGAAAGGATTGTGAAGTAAGAAGAAGATTCAAGATGAGTACACCTGAAGATGTTCTCACCTCCATCCAGGATGCATGGAATCCATCCAATGAAGAGGGAGGTCGATAGGGAATACTGAGTGGGGGAAGATAAAGGTTAAATGATGCTTATAAATATTTACATCCCACTATTTTATAAAGGATTTGAGGCCTTATATTCATCCTTGTCTTGATTTTGTTAGTTTTCTATTATTTCTATATTATAATACTAATTTGGGTTTTTTTATTTGATGTGTTATTATCTCTTCTCCAATTTTTTTGTTTCTCAAACCCTATGAAGTACATGTGATCTCTAGATTCATGATTATGAAGAACTAACCCATGTGGGTTGTGTGATGGTAATCATAGTGGGAACCTTAAAATTATGCATTTTAATTCCTAAATCTATTTATATTATTATGGTTTAATAATTAAGGTTAAGTGTTAATGCAAGGATCATTACTCCATTTTCAATTAACACAAATACACTCTTCCACTAGTTAAAGTTCAAGGTCTCCCACCAATATATTCACTCACCATAATAATCATGGGGATTGGTTTGAAATTATGAATGGCGATTCATTCCTTCCAAGTGTGTGATTAGGCATACTTTCTCATATAGGGAGTGTTCTAGACCTCACACCAAGGATAAAAAACAATTTTCTGATCTAATTTTGGGTCTCAGAGAAGGTTAGTATTCTTATAATTATGAAAGTAACAAGGGATAAAAAAATTAATGCTTTGTATATTTATTATTGATTTAAGTGATTTAAATATTTATAAATTTATGATAAAACACATTGTAATTCCCTCTAGGATGATCGTCTTTTCATGCTATCCTATTGTGTGTTTTCTATTTTTTCTTTGGTTTAATTTAATTAAATTTAGAAAAAAATCTTCCTCTTTGTATGTTATTTTAAACTTAACAAAAAAGAAAAAAGAAAAAACATAAGTGTAAGAATAGTGAGTGTCTCAGGCTCACATTCTTATGGAAAAAAACATGGTAAGGTCCATGATATATATAGGGTATTTCAATTATGTTTTGAAAACCCATTAACAAATGATTGATATTATATATATTTCCTAGTGTGACATGAACCATTGATAGAGAATTTGGGACAAGTATCTATAGTATTTTGAATTTGATATGTCATGTACCCCTGGTAAGGGAATGTTTTGGTTGATATAGAAAGTTTAAATACTTAGGTGTAGGTGGTGTAATAGTCTAGTAGAGAGTGGAAATTAATGAGCTTATTTGTTGGGATGCATATTTATATTTAATATTTTCAATGAAATGAGACCCTTATGTTATTTTGTTTTACCTCCTCACTCCTCAAAATTTTGAAGTAGGGTCACATATATAACTCTGATATTAAAGTTATGTTGGGTAATACATATTTAAAGGATATTCCACCTGATTTTTCCTAGAATGATGATGGGATTATTTTTTGTCTTATTTCATCTGGCAGTTCCTTTGATCTTGTGTGAGGAGATTATGTGGGATTCAAATGATTTGAGATTATATATTCATAGAGGGATTACCAAGATATAACATGAAATATGTAGGAATTATTGGTGGCCCAGAGTGAATAGGTACACAATGGGGATTGTTATGTGATGATATACTTATCCATGAGTGAAGGATGAGAATCAATAAACTATAAGTATGCTATAGTCATTACCCATTTCCAAGTGGAAATCATTTGATGTAAAGATGATTTTTTACAATTATTCTATGGTTTCCTTGTAGATTTAATGAGGTATGGGTTGGTGTAGATTCATTGATCAAGGTTGTGCATTTAATTTTGATTAGGGAGACTCACTATATTGACAAAAAAGACTGGATACATGTATCAGAGATAATATATCATCATTGTTTGATGAGGAGTATAATTTATCATTAGGATGCTTGATTCACATCTTTATTTTTATATGGATTGTAGAAGTAACTTGATACTCACATGAATTTGAACACATAATAATATCCTCAGACTGGTACGCAATCTAAATGTATTATCTAAATTAAATAGAACATGATAATAGTGTGTGTGTGGGAATTTGGTGGTGCATGGGATATTTATATTTCTTCAGTAGAGTTATCATATAATAATAGTTATCATGCATTAATTATAATGCAAAATTTCAAGACATTTTATGGAAATCCATTCTGATAACCTCTTTAATGGTTATAGGTAGGGGTTAACTATTATTGGACTGAGACTTGTTCATGAGATGTCAGATCATACCTGCTTAATTAAAAATGTAGTTATAGACTACCCATAGTATTCTTTTTTTTATACAAACCCTATATTCCATCCTCTTGTGTTTGATGTAGGAAATTGGGTTTTCACATGAGACTCACCAAATTTGGTACATTACCATATTAATATCTCAAGGAAGTTGGGACCAAAATATGTGGGTCCCTTTGAGGTTTTTGAGAATGTTAAAACTATGGAATACTGATTATCACGTGTTTACAATTTCCATACAATAAACAATTTATTACTTGTATCTCATCTTATGATAAACCACCCTAATCCTTATCATGTGTTTTACATTGATGTTGTCAACCTGGAGCCTCATGTGTCATTCAAGGAATAAATGATTCATATAGGGGATCAGAGTGAGAAAAAACTTCTCAAGAAGAAAATCCATTTGGTATGTGTTTAGTAATAGCATGGATGTATTCAAGATGAGGCATGGGAGAAATAGCATGATATACAGGTGTAGTGGGTGGAGTTATTCACTAATGAGGCATAATTAAGCTCAGTGTTTCCTCTCGGGGATGATATACCATATGGTGGGGTTATTATAATACCATGTATGTGTAAAAAGTATGAATTTTATTTAAATTCTATTAAAACTCATGTGTATTGATTTATTAGGGATATTGGAGGGGTCAGAGTAGGCTCGAGGTAATGTTTTGAGTAAATTAAATAGTGATCACTACTTGAAAAATGGATATTTGTGATAGTCTATTTGCGATGAGAAATAGTTCCATAAAAAATAGTCCCATGGAAAGAATTATTTGTGATGAAAATCCCTTTTCATTGCAAATAATTTTTTTATCATTATTTGCGATGAATTTGTTTTTTCAATCACAAATAGCTTTTACGAACTTGCATTCCATTCCACAAAAAGCTTATTAGTGATATCTAACACTAACTGAATATTCAATCCAACACTAATAGTCTTTGTGAAAGATTATTAGTGACATTTTTTAGTATCTATCACTAATAGTTATTCATTATTTATTTCTTGTGGTGGGTTGAATTCTATGTCTATTAACCCGTCACAATTTTTTTATTAAATTTATATGGTGACCCTTTATTATCCCCTCCCCCAATTTCTCCCCACCCATCAATGACATTCAACCATGAAAACCCCTGATGAATCAGTCCCAAAATCGCTAATTAAAACTAATTTCTTGTAGATTTAAGTTTAGATCTACCAATTACGGACTCCACTTCTCTCCCACTTCATTATTTTTGGGGTTTCACTTTCAATTGTGAAAATATTGGTTTTCTCATACCCTAGATCAATAAATTTTATCTATTTTTTACAGTTTATTTGGAATTTAGGGTTTCTATAAGTTTATTATTCTATATTTAGGTGTCAACCATAGAATACAACATGTTCTATCTACACACAAGTTGATTATAATTTATTTAATGTATTTTTCCTAATATTTAACCATTATATTTACGATATGATTTTATTTAAATTTTCTTCTTTTTTTATTTTGAGATATTTCACCACCTTGCTAACTACCAATGCGCATGAAAATCTCTACATATTCTAACATCTCTCTCACACACTATATATATATATATGATAGAAAAATATTGCAAGTTATATATGTATATATATAAATAATTCAACCTTCTAAATGTGTATATATATATATAAACTTTTTATGGGTTTTTAGACTTATATATAGATATATAATTATTTGTAATATGTGTGTGTGTGTGTCTATATATATATAATTACATCAAACATGACTTTTGTTAATTTTTTTAAATAAATTATTGAATTCTATACTTTATTATGATTATTTTGAAATCATCTTTATAGTGATATAATTTTTGATGAATTATAATAATAGTTGGATTGTGGTTGTGATGTTAAACCAGGTTTGATTGTCATATTATGAATGGTTTTAATTTATTTAAGTCATAGGAATATTTTTTTTGTGAATTTTTAGATATATATATATATTAACAAGTGATTATACATATATAAATATTTTTAAAAAAAGTGTAAGTTTTTTATATACATGCTTATATATGTATGTATATTATGATTCTAAATATATATTTATTTAAAAAATCATGTTAAAATATATTTTATGTATAAATATGTGATCAATAAATCTTTTCACACACACACATAACATATGAAATAAATAGAAAATGATTATTTTATAAAAACGATGATAAATTCAATTTAAAGAAAATGTTTGAAGACAAATAACTATAAAAAATATTTTTTATAAAGAAAACTTTATAAAAAATAGTTTAATTAAAAAAAATATATAGTAAAAAATGTATCTATAATGATAACTTATATAATAAATATACATAATTATGAGTAAAAAAATTTTAATTACTTGTAAAAATATATATAAAATACTGATAATTTTTAAAAAGTCAAAATAATTAGTAAAAATGTAGTAATAATTAAAACAATAGTGTCAAAATTTGACACAATGGGGATCGAGTCATAAATACCCCAAATTTGCCTCTGATAGGCCATAGGATGACAACCAACACTAAGTAGGAATATCACACACATGGGAGGCCTTAGCCTAATTTACTTTTACACACACACACATAGATTTCCAATCCTATAAAATGATGAAATGTTAAACAACCAATAACCATTCATGCATACATCTAAAATCCCACAATAAGAGTATGATAACAAGTACAATAGAGAAATATGGAAAATTAAAGCCTACTAAAATAAACTGAATACAAGTACAACTTTTGAAGTATGGGAGGACATCTTTAAATGAAACCACTGGAACACCCCTCAGTCAGTCTAGCTCGCTAAGTTATGCATAGTCCCAGTCCCTCTTCGACTCTATCAAAAGGTTGATCATTTTCATGATACATGAAATGTTCCAGAAAATCCCACAAAGGGGTGAGTGTAACAATACCCTTCAGGACAACCCAGATTCACTAATCATATAACATCAAGAATAATAGTGATCTCAACATAGGGAAATGTCTATAGCATTCATAATAAGAATATATAGATATACTCATAGTAGACACACAGTCTCAAGTAAGATCAAAAATGTAATTTCATCCTAGGATTCCTACTTGAAGGTTCCATATGACACCCATTTGGAAGAACACACTCGAAAAGTTAGATAAAACTGATGGGATCCATCCGAGATGTCGTACTCGTCAGGTCTCATAATAAGAAGTACATAATCAAAGTCTAAAGAGAACGATGCATAGATGAGGATCACACCTAAGGCCATCAGGTATGACAATAATTCAATCTGGATTAACCCACTAAGTAGGGGATCGAAACCCTGTGTAGTGTTGGTTATGAGGAAATTGAGAATACCACATAGAGTAAATGATGATGAAAGGGGATCTCACTCCAGGCCTCACTAATTTTTCCAACAACTATATCTGAGAATGAAGTTTCTAATAGAGGATCACCATACTATGCACATGATTACATTCCATAAAAACCATTAGAGAATGCATCAAGGGAACACAAAATGAATCTTGTTCGAACTGAAGGGAAAAAGGGATCCAATCCATATTTGAAAAAGTACATTGTGTCTACTGGAAGTAAACAGTGTGTCCCTTTGGAAAAAGGTCTGCCCATGTATCATGGCACATGCCCGTGTCTGTTTCCAAGTATACAAGATGATGCCTCAAACACACAGCATGTGAAGGCACATGATCTCATGGGAATGTACCCCCAGTACATGTCGTGTTTCCTAATAGGGTTTACATGGAATGTGGCATGGTCCACATAGCGCGTAATGCCACCTGGCCTCTAGGGTGTGTACCTACATTACAAGATGTGATAGCTAGATAGGGACCACACGATGTGTGGTAAGGACCATATTACATGTGATCCTTATCTCGATGCATAAAGCCTTACCATCACTTATGGGGTCCCACATATAATTAATCTCCAGATTAAATATCGAGTAACCAAGTATTTCATTGAACCTACAGGTTATTCTCCATGTCATCCTCTATGCCTCCGTCATCAAAAACCTCATAAAAAACAAGGATTTGAGGTCAGTCGATTTCTACCATAGCCAATATATAGGATCTGGCCTTTAAAACAGCTCTAGAAACTCTATCGTGTGTTGTCTATAGCCATTCCGTCAAACTAGGATGAATGTAATTACTTGATATTTTTTGATGCACCATCGATTCCTCTATTGTCACCATATCTCAATCAAATCCTCGATATTGGATAATCTAACCCATACTTTCAATATGATCGATCTGTGAATCAAATCATTAGTTTATTGATTCATTATATGAATAATAAAATGGGGATAAATCCATATAAAAAATATATACTTCCTTTATTTGGATTGATCATTGTTGAAGAATGAATCTATATCGTTATCATTGGCTAGATCCTCAAACTCCGATGGTGCAAAGATCATCACTCTTGATATGATCCAATGTCATTTTCCTAGAAATTTATTCTGCAACAATACTCTAGATTTATTGGGTTAGGTGACCAACCCTAAAATACCTTCATAACCATATATTTATAGAGGATTTTATATTTCTGTATCAGAACAAATAAAATAAATAATTTAATTTGTTTGTTTTATTTATTCTCTTGTGACTATACTTTCTAAATACACCTGACATCGATAAAGATTGTGTCATGCCTAGGTTAAAACCCATGCTTGGAGAAAAAATAGAGGCCTATGAATTTTTATATGATCCCCCATTTATGTTGTATTCCTATTTTTCATGAAAACTATGAATGCATGAAATTTAATATTTTTAATATGTTTTAAAAAATAATTATGGGCTCACCGGGCCTCAGAATCACACGCCGTAAAAGTGCATGGTCTCAAAAAAATTACACCATATATTCAAAGACATTAAATGAAAAAAAATTAGATTTTTAATTCTCCCAAAGTTAAGAGTTTATGTCCCAAAAAATCAAAATAAAAGTCTATAAAAAGAGATGTGGGTACTGAGCATGCATCTGGATCTCCCACTCCCAGGTTCTCTCTTGGAGATTCCCATGCTGCAACTAGAAACATACATGGAAAATGTATCTCCCATAAAGGATAATCTCCTACTGATACTAGATCTCCACCAGGTACTCAATAAAGGTATCCCCATCCATGATGTCTAACTCACCTTAGTCGATAACATGTGATGGGTCATGCACGTGCCTCCTCAGTTGTAACAAGTGTAATAATTCGTGTACCTAGTCTAATTATGATGGTATATTTAAGAGTTAATCCACATATCCAACTCTATAAAGTATCTATAAGGGGCCAATGAATCTCTGAGGTAGCTTGCTGACCCGACCAAATCTCTACAATACATATCAAGGTGAGACCTACAATAACACATGGTCTCCCTCCTCAAACTCCAAAGGCGTCTATAATTGGTCTTAATAAAACTTTTTATGACTCTTTGTAGTTCTCATCCACTCCGAGATGATCAGTAATTTCTCTTTAATGGCTCCCACTAACTCTGGGACCATAATTGTTGACTCTCTTGGGTCAGTCCAGCATAGCGGTGACCTGTAGGGTCACCCATAAAAGGCCTTGTACAATGCCATACTAATTGTGGATTAGTAAACTTTCTGTACAAAAATGTCACCAATGATAGGTGATCCTCCCAACTATGTCCAAAGATAAAAATATAAGCCTGTAACATGTCTTCTGAGACCTAAATTGTCTGCTTAGTCTATCCATCAGTCAGGGGGTGGAATGCCATGATCAAACGCAAATGAGTCCAAAATGATTCTTGCAAACCACTCCATAATCACGATGTGAAGCAAGCATGATAGTCTGAAATTATTTTTGGGGGAACTCCGTGGAGGCGGACTATCTCCTACACATAAAAGTATACCAAGATCTTTACTAAACTCTGATCTCAAATAGATAGGAAGTGGTCTGACTTGGTGAGTCTGTTTATAACCACCCAGGTGGAACTCTATCCTCTGGACATATATGGTAACCCTTTAATTAAGTACATGGATATCCCATACCACTTCAACTATAGAACCTTAAAGGGTTGAGATAAACCTTCTAGAACCTAGTGATCATCCTTTACTTTATGAAAAGTAAGTAATTGAGAGAAAAAAATTTTAATACAACTTTTCATTTCTTTCCACCAGACCAACTGGTGAAGATCTTGATACATATTCTCCCCACCTGAATGTACCACTAAAGGAAAAGTATGAATCTCCCTTCGCACCTCATCTCTCAGTGCAACTAGTAACATAATCCTTTTTCTAAAAATAAAAACATGATCCCCACCTTTAGAAAATTCATCAGGAATATGTCAAGTGGATATCTGAATATATAGGGTCTCACAGTTGGTATCCTCATGTTTTTCCATCCCAAATTGATGAAAAAGTGAAGGGTTAAGAAACCATCCAATGGATGTAATATTCTATATTCCCATCCATATATAATAACTGTAACAAGACAAAATGCTCTAACTCCTCGCTTAGTATCCATGGACAAGATATCATTCTGAGATCATTTTCTACCACGTTCCCCTTACCAGAAGTATAGACAATCTCAAATTAATAATAAAGGAGGAACTCTAGCCGTTTACTCCATCTCAATTTAATATCCTTATGATAGAATATATACGCGTGGCTCTTATGTTCATAAGAGATGATAAATAACTCACCCATAAGGTAGTTCGGTCACATATTCAGTGCAAAGAATATCATTGCTAGCTAAAGTTCATGGGTCACATAGTTTTTCTCATGTGGTCTCAACTGAAATTAATCATAGACAATCACTACATGAAACTGCATTAAAAACCAACCATGCTCGGTCCCTAATGCATCTGATCACTACATACTCGACACCTTCATATGACAATCTCATGATGAGAGTGCTCGTCAATCATTCCCTGAACTTCTGAAAATCATGATGGAACCCCTCTATCCACAAGAAAGCCTATCACTTTTGGGTTAAAGCTATAAAGGGAGATAATATCATAGATAAATTGGGTACAAATATCTGACAGAATCCTACTAACCCATGTAAGATTTTCACCTCCATCATGCTCTTTAGAGGATTCCAAGTTAACAATGCCTTAACCTTTTCCTTTTCCACAACCATACCATCAACTAACACAACATGTCACATAAAGTGGACCTATTGAATCCAAAACATGAACTTCAAGAGCTTCCCATAAAGTTGGTTCTCCCAGATTATGTCCAATACTATCCTCATCATTACAAATAAAATGATAATTAGTGACATTTTTTTTTGCATTAGTGAAGTTTTAAAATGCTGTTAATTTATTTGCTAGAGTTTCTGAAAAACATCACTAAATGATGTGTCTCTAATTTAGATACATTTATAAATATCATGAAATTAGAGACATTTATAAACATCACTAATTAGCGATGTTTATAAACATTACGTGTAGTGACACCTCATTTGCCTACATTTTTATGAAACTTCGGTAAATAAATGTCACTAAATTAGCGACGTTTATAAAAATTAATATTTAGGTACACCTCATTTAATGATGTTTTTTAGAAATTTTGGTAAATAAATGTTGCTATATGGAACCTAATTTACCTATGTTTACAGAAAACGTTAGTAAATCTATGTTTGGAAAATTTTAATTTTATTTTTTTTATGAATTTATAATTCTTTTTTAAAATTTATACAAAGAAAAAAAACATATCATTATTTCTTCTCCTATTCCCTACCTAACAAGAGACCACCCCTCTCTAGTACATGGGACCATCCCATCGCTCCCCTCCCATTCCCTTCTTGACCAGATACCCACCCGCTCAAGTATACACATGCCTGTCCTGTCCATCTCCATCTTGTTCCTCTACTACCCAACCAAAACCCTCCAGTTCACGATTGAATACTCTATACACCAAATTAATGGAGCACTCAATGGAAACCACAAGAGAAAAGTATAAACTTCAATGGCTATAGGATTCAAATGCAGGACATCTGCATTCACAGCAAAACAACCAACCAACTCACCCATTTACATTTTTTATAATTGTATCATATTTTATTTATATATATAAATACATATCAGAATTTAAAAAATTAATATTATATATATTTATATATTTATTTAGATATTAATTTACATATATTAATATATGTGTTTATATATATATATTTCCTTTTTATGTTTATATTATATTATATATATATGATTATATTTTATGTTTATTTATATGTTTATATTATGTAAATATATATATGTTTATATATGTGTGCATGTGTGTGTAGATATATATATGTATGTAAATATATATAATTATATATATATATATAATTAGCCACATTTTAAAATACTGATAAAAATGTTACTAAAATAGTCATGTTTTCTAAAAAACATGACTAAATTTAAAATATATATTTGTTTATATATATATATATGTGTATCTATGTGTGCTTATATATATATATCGAAATATATTAGTATGTGTTTATATATGTTTATATATATGTGTCGGTATTCTAAAAATGAATATTATGTATATATTTTTAAATTTTAAAATACATATATTAATATATTTTTTTTTATATTTTAAATATATTTTTAAATATTATATTATATATATATTTTCTATTATATATATATATGTTTATTATATATATGTGTATGTTTATATTTTATGTTTATATATATATGTATGTTTATATTTTATGTTGATATCTATATGTTTATATGTTTATATTATATATATGTTTATATTTTATGTTTATGTTTTATGTTTATATTTTATGTTTATATATATGTTTATAGTATGTGTGTGTGTGTGTGTCTAAATATATATGTTTATTTATACATATATAAAATTAAATATATATATATATATATATATATTTATAATTAGGCACATTTTAAAGCACTGATAAAAATATTACTAAAATATCCATGTTTTCTTAAAAATATGACTAAATTTAAAATATGTATGCCTTTTTATATATAAATATATGTATATATATATAAATATATATTAATATATATGTTTATATATATGTGTTTGTGTTTATATATATATATATATATATTTATTTATTTATTAACATCTATGGAGGTACATGAATTATATATATATTTAGCGATACTTACTGAAAAATGTGGCTAAATTAGAGATGTTTCGTTAAAAATATTGCGAAATTATCCATGTTTCTAGAAAATGTCCCTAATTATGAATCGCTTTTCAGAAAATGTCACTAATTTAGTGATGTTTTTCCGGAAATGTCACTAATTTAATGACATTGTTTAGGAAAAGTCACTAATTTAGATATGGTTTTTAAGAAAATGTCCCTAAATTAGAGATTTTTGTAGGAAACATCCCTAAATTTGAGACTTTATAGGAAACATTGCTAAATTAATGGTGTTTCTTTTGAAAACATTGCTAGATTAGAAACATTTTTTTAAGAATCCTCGCTAAATTAGTGACATTTTCATGAAATGTCAGTAAATTAGAGAGGTATTTATGAAACATGGCTAAATTAGCAATGTTTTTTAGGAAACGTTGCAAAATTAGCAACGTTTTTCATTAAACGTGGCTAAATTAGTGATGTTTTCAAGAAATGTTGCTAAATTAGATAATTTTACAGTAATCATCATTAAATTTACTATATTTCTTGAAAAGTGTCACTAAATTACATTTCTATTGTTGTGAAAGTGTCTTACATGCTCCTCTTTGGATGCCATGTACACTAGGATGTCACTAATGAATAGAACCACAAAGTAGTCTAAGAAAGGGTGAATGATCCAGTTTATGGGTCCCATGAACACTGCTAGGGTGTTCGTTATGCCGAATGACATCAACAAGTACTCATAGAGACTGTAACAACATTTGAAAGTAATCTTCAGTATATCATAATACCATACTCATAGCTAATGATAGACCAATATAAGTTCAATTTTCAAGAACCATTGCACCCCTATCGAGTGATCAAAGAGACTATAGTTCCTCGGTAGTGAATACTTTTTTTTTAAAATCACTTGGTTTAGGATATGATAATACAAAAAACCAAAATATCCCATCCACTTTCCTGTTGAAAAATACTTGGGTTGCCCAGGGTGAAACATTGTGGATGACAAAGCCCTTCCTCTATATGTCCCCCAACTACACCCTCAACTCGTGAAGTTCTACGGGAGCGATCCGATATGTTATTATAGATATAGGGACCATCTAAAGGTGTATATCAACACAGAAGTCTATCTCTCAGGAGGGGGGGGGGGTAGCCTAGAACATCCTCAATAAATACTTCCTCATACTCTACTACCACTGTATAAAATTGAAAACTCATAGCCTCCTTTACAACAAGATTAATGCTAGCCAACTTGTGTGTAATTAGATGCACCCTCCTATGCTTGAGTCTAATCTACTCTTCATGGGTTTCCTTTTCACCCATAATGGAACACTTCAACCCATCACTAAAAAACCATCCCATCCTCCTCCCAAAATAGTATATCTAGGCATGAAATATTTATAACTAGTCCATGCCTAAGATGATTTCATAAGGCCTCATTGATTCTATAAATATACCCCCAAAGAAAATATCACCTCCAAGAGTCATGTAACACTGTCAGTAGAATTATGTGATCATTAAGTCGCCTCATATATGTGTCTCTAAGCATAAGGGTCAATCCAAGAGATCAACTAGAATCTCTAAGTCTCTAACTAGAGTAGTGGAAAGAAAATAGGGTCTCACACCCATGTCTATATATACTACAGCTAAAGTGGAGAAGACACATATCATACCTCGTATCATCCATAGAGCCTCTAGTTCATAAGCCCTAACTACCTGTACCTATGCTCATGCCTATCACCTAGATACCTAAGCCTGGTATGGACCACTTGGGGGTGGTGGTGGTAAAAATTCATAATGTCTGCCACCTATAGTTTCCCTCCCAGCTCCTCTGCCATGTCAGCCACTCTACGACCTTTCTTCCCCTATTACTTCCTATGATAGGAAACCCATCCACTATCTCTCTATCAGCTACATGCTGAGTTAGAAAATCTCAAGTAAGATTTCCCTGGCCATCCCCAGAGTATAATAACCCCTCTCTTGGATGACCAGATCCATCCTGTGATCCCTAAACTGTAGATCCTCTGTCTTGGTACCACCTCTAAAAATGCATCACATCCATGTCCATTTTTTTATCATTGGACCCCTACCACCAAAGTCTCAACTCCTAGGTTCCCACTTCTAACGCCAATTGTTTGTGTATGCTCATCCAGGAAAATTTTGACCAACAATGCACGCTCTATCACCTAGTTATAGGGAGGAATGCATAGAGGTTTCATGTTTCCTCAAATTTATCTATGTAGTCCTCACTCGAAGTTTCGGTCCTGAAAGAACTAATTATATTCCATATCCATCGAGTATTGATAGAGGTGGGTGAACCTAGACGAATACTCATCCATGATCATAATTCCCTTATGAAGTTCTAGATTCTCATGGACGATAAAAAATCTCCACATAGACGGTGAAAACTACTCTATAAAAAGGTTCTCAAACTCTGATCATATAAGAGTCACCTTATATTATGATTGGGTCACAAATTCCCACCATAATACTGTAGATTCATAGAGAAGGCTCACTTCTAGGACCACCATCTAGTATAAAAGTGTCCTAAAAATAAGAAAAACATACATCACCATCTCAATCTAGTCCTCAGGTACCTGGGAGTTGGGATCACCTCAAAACCTGAGTGGTTTGTGTTATTAAAACACATGAAGCATGATCATCCTATGAACCTAATATATTGATACTTCTGGTACCATCTACTTCAACAGGTGGTGGTAAGACTGGTGCACCAACTGAAGCTAACACCTATTGAACATGTCATTGTATTGAAGCCTTATCACCGATGGGATCATCCTCATGATATTACTGTTGAATCCTAGAAGTAAATAATTATAGTGGTATACTGAAATAGACTAGTTGTACCACATTTAATGATTATATCTGGAGAGTTGACTTAAGAAGGAAATGGAAACCAAAATCTATTCTTATATGATGCATGCAACAATTTTTTCTTCCAACAAAAAATTCCTACTTATACTGAGTAAATAGGTAGGGAGTTAGAGTCTTGGTGAATGGATACGTCGGTCACCACACCAATACTAGAGTCCCTGACCTGTGATCCTAACTCGAAACACTCGAATCTATTTCCATAAATTCTAAACCAATCTCAAAAACTCTGGTCCTTAGGCAGAACAGACTCCTATGATACAAATCTACGATGACTCAGTCCAATGGGGCCCAATTCATGACTACCCTAATCCCATGTCTGATAGGCTAGGGGATGGCTACCAACACCCAATACGCATATCACACACATTTGAGGCATTAGCCTAATGTACCTGTACACACACACACATATAAAATCCTATAAAATGGTGAAATATAAAACAACCAATATCCATGAATGCAAACATCTAAAATCCCAGCATCAAAGTATGACAATAAGTATTGGAAACCATCCCACCAAAATAAAAGAAAACCAAGTATAACCTATGAAGTAGGAGAGTACTGCTATAAATATAACATTTAGAACACACCTTGTTCTATCTAGATCACTAAGCTATGCCTGGTCTGAGTCTCTCTGTGAATCCTTAAAAAGGTCAGTCATTGGAATAATACATGACACATGTGGGAAAATATTATAAAGGGGTGAGTATAAAAATACCCAGTAGGATTCCTCAAAATTAATAAGCATATAACATCAAGAATAATAGTATTACCATCATAGGAATATGTCAACAACATAAAAAACAAGAATATCCATATATACTCATAGTAGACACACAGTCTCAAGTAAGATCACAATAGCAATTCCAACCTAGGATTCATGCTCGAAGGTTCCATATAACTCTCATCTATGAGAATACACTCAATGCGTTAGATATCACTAATAGAGTTCATCTGAGTTGTTGTGCTTTTTAGGTTTCACCATAAGAAGTACATGTTAGAAGTCTGAATAGAATGATACATAGATGGGGATCAGACCCAAGGATATGGTGTATACCAAAAAACCAAACAGGATTAACCTGCTAAGTAGGGGATTGATACCCACATAGTGTTGGTCATGATGATACCGAGAACCCCACCTAAGAAAAAGGTGATCATAGGGGATATCACTTCTGGCTTCATGGAAAGATTCCAACAAATCTATCTAAGAATGAAGTTCCTCAGAGGGGATCACCAATTAATTAACTAGATGTGATTCTATAACAAACCTTAGAGAAAGGATTAAGGGAACACACCCTAATGAAACCTATCCATATTGAAAGGAGGATGGGCTACATTCCATCTTTGAAGAAGTAAACAATATGTCTCTTTAGAACTGGGTCTATCAATGTATCACATCTCGTGTACATGTTTGTGTCTGATTACACAATGTGTGGCCTATTACACATGGCATGTGAGTCCATATGATCTTCTGGGGGAGTACCCCCTATATATGATGAGTTGTTTTCCTGGATGTACAAGACATGTGGAATGACCCACATGACGTGTAATTCCACCCAACCTATTATGTGTGCACCACCTATACACATCGAGATATATAGCTAGGGACCACATGGTGTGTGGTAGGGACTATATGGCATGTGATCCTTATCTCTAAGCGTAAACCCTATCCACCACTCAGGGGGTCCCACATGGCGTGTATATACGAATTGCATGCCTTGTAACACAAAATTTCACAGAACCCATGGGTTATACTTCACATCTTCCTTCGTACCACTACTACTAAAAACCTTTACAGAAATAGGATAGAAGGTCAGTCGATCCCTTCTATTGTCGATCATCAAGATCTAGCCTTTGAAACCACCTAGGAGACATCCTTGTGCTCCGTCTGTAGTCATGACGTCGAACCAGGATGAATTGAGATCATTTATCCATTCTGATTCAAATACGATTATCCTCCATTTTCATCGCATCTCAATTTTATCCTCAATCATGAGCCATACCTATGATATTTATCTGTTGTTATGAGTAATGTTCATGTAACAATCGAATACCAGGTATTTTGTCGAACCACAATCCAAAGAAACTTCCTATGATGAACGTGTGAGGAACATGGGAGGAAATTCAAAAAACACAAACATGAAGAATGTACCCCAACCAGTGCTAATGTTTGCATTGATTTTTTCCATTATAATTATGAATGAATCAATATAATATAATCAAAAATAAAATCCCCCAATCCCAGATAATCTAAACCGTACCCCCTTGCACTTGATCTGTGAATCAATTTGTTATTTGATTGATTCACATTCACCATAAGAGTAATCAAACAAGGTAAATCCACATAAAAAATCATCCTACATTGATTTGGATTAACTGATGATGAATAATTAATCTACATCATTGTTTTGGGAAAGATCCTCAAACTTTTATGGTACAACGATCCTCAATCTCAGTTTGATGTCATTTTTGAAGAACACTCTCCTCCAATGCTGCTCTAGATCTCCAAGTTTAAGTTCCCAATGATATGTTCTCCCAATAACTATATATTTATAGAGTATTTTAGGTTGATGTGTTAGAATAAATACATAAAATAATTTATTTTATTAATTTGTTTGTGACTGCACTTTATAAAACCCCCAACACCAATAAATATTATATCATGACTAGGGTAAATACCACAATATTAGCTCAATTACGACCTTAGATTTATGATATGAGACCCCCATTAATGATTTATTCCAATTTTTTGTCAAAATTTAGCACAGAAGATGTTTAATATATTTAAAAAATTAAATTTGTGCTCACTCTACCTCGAAATCATGCACCCTCTCAGTACCTGATACCAAAAATATTACTAGATACGAAGGATTTACAAGGAAAAAACAAAAATGTTACAAATATTATTAATAATAAATAAATAATTATACAATATTCATAATAATGAGTAAATATTAGAAAATTATGATTATTTTTAATATATATATATAATATTGATAATATATTAAAATGGTTACCCTCACGTATGATGATACAAAAATCACAACATACATAAAATTTATGTTGCGCCTAGGAAAACCATGCTTCCCAAACCTAATAATGGTCTTAAATTTCTCATAAAATATACTGTTCATGAGATAATTTATTTATTTTTGTGAACAATTATAATAAAAATAATAAATGATTTATATTCGCATACAATGTTACCCAACACCCAACACACACAAATTTAATATTGCACCTAAGGTAAAAACCACATACAAGACCTGATAGTAGTCTCATATTTCTCATATAGTACACCATTTGAGAGATATTTCAATTTTTTGTAAAAATTATAATAAAATCATTAAATGAATTACACTCACGTGTGTTACCAAAAACTTGATGCGTAAAAATGTTATATTGATCATAGAGTAAACCCCACATCCTAAACCTAATGTTGGTCTTGGATTTCTCAAATAATACACTATTCAGTAGATGCTTCAATATTTTTTTAAAAATTATAATAAAAATATTAAATTAATTTCCCTCGCGTGCGATGTTACCAACCACCTAACGTACAAAAAATCTATGCCACAACTAGGGTAAAACCTACATCCCAGACCAAATGATGGTATTAAATTTCATATATGATACGCTATTTAAGAGATATTTCAATTTTCTTGTAAAAAATTATTATAAAAATATTAAATGAATTACTGTTGTGTGTGTTTTTATTAAACACCCAACACACACAAATGTTTTTTTGTGCTTATGATAAACCTTATATTTTGAAGCTAACAGTGGACTCATATTTCTCATATAAAAAAAATTTCAGGAGATAATCCATTATTTTATTAAATTAGAATGTGTGTGATATAATATATTTAATATTTTTATTCTATCTTTTCCAAACCTCTATGCACCCCAGAATCCTTTGCAAACTCATCTCCTCACTCTGATAATATTCCATAGAAAATTACAAGGTGTTAAAATATAATAGTAATTTTTAATTAGTCATAATGAGTAATAATTAATGTTATTTAATTTATTCTTTTAGATAACTATGGAATTAGAAATTAGACATCAGTTTCTACTAAACAATCATGATTGGATAAATTATCACAAAAATCCCAACAGATATGGTATAAATCATATCTACGTTGAGGGTGTTGAAAAATTTATATCATTTGCATCATCGAATTAAGAATTTGTTACTAATGGAATAATAAAATGTCCATTTATGAAATGTGATCTTAGGATATTTGAAATGTTTGAAAATGTTGGACTTCATTTACTTCATTTTTCTTTCAGAAAGATTATATTTTTTGGTATCAACATGGTGAACAAAATTTAATAGAAAATATAAATTTCTTAGTTCTAGATCCATCATTTTAGAATTTAGTACTTGAGGATTCTATATCATCTATTTAGGAAATAACAACCTAGAATGATATTTGAAATTCTGAATCAGAAGTTTCTCAATTTTACAATTTTTTTAGATTTTATGAGGAGGCCTTATATCTAGAACTCTGGATGAGAAAACTTGAAGCTATTACAATTTTTCTGGATATTAATACATATTTAGGAATTTAAAATAGTTTCTTCAATAAAATATTATCTTTGGTTAAATCATTGTTTCACAATGGAAATATATTATCTACAAGTTTCTGTAAAAGTAAGAGGTTGGTCCATAATTTGGGAATTAGTTATCAGATGATCCATTTGTGTTCAAATGAATTCATCATACATTTTTGTGATTATGAATCATTAGTTAATTTTACAACATATGGGTAATTGAGGTAAAGATAGGAAAAATAAGGAAATTCAATATTTCTTATGAAATAGTTAAGGTATTTTCCAATTAATCCCCATTTGCAGTGTTTATTTATATCTCAAATTAGAACTGCACTGATGACATTACTTAAGTTAAATATTTCTATTAGTAAAATATTAAATCATCCATATTATAGTGATTTACGAAAAAAAATTGGTTAGGTGAATCATTATTTTTCTTTAGAAACTCATAATATATGGTTGGGTATTTCTACTAATGGTTTTTGTCCATTTAATGCTTAAGATAGTCAATATTTATGTTGGTCTATTTTCATTACTCCATACAACTTACCTCATTGGATACTGATGAAGGAACCAAATATATATTTGGTTATACTAATTCAAGTACATACTAGGAAGAATATATATGTTTATTTGATACCACTAATTGATAAGTTAATTTCATTATGAAACAAATGTGTAAATGCATTTGATATAGTTGCATATTAAAACTTTACACTGAAGGTTGCATTAAGTGGAAGATTAGTGAATTTTGGTTGTATGGTATGTTATCTGGATGGATTACACTAGTCTAAAATAATTTTTTACTATATATATATGAGAACAAAGCATTTATGCTAGGTAATGGGAGACAAACAAGTTATTTTTACTTTCATTAGAGTTTTGTTCCTGTGGATCACCATTTTTGAAAGAATGAAAATAATTTTACAAATGGTATAATTGAAAGAGATAAACCTCTAGTAGTGATCTCAGGTATTTAGGTAAAATCTATCATCTATTAATTATCTCCTCTTACATGTGGAAAAACCATAAATGAACAATAAAATAAATGATTTTTGGAGAGATTATAATTGGATAATGTAGAGTATTTTTTGGGACCTTCCATATTGTTTTGATTTTTTGGTTTTTCATATGTTAGATGTAATGAATATTGAGATTTTTTTGATGACATATTTTATATCATGTTGGACACACTTGGTAAGACCAAAGATAATGTAAAGGCATAGTTAGATATTTCCCAAATCTATAGATATCCTAAACATGAATTATTTGAAAATGGAAGATCAAACCATTTAATGAATCAAAAATCATATTAAAAACATTATAAATAAAGTAATTTATTATTCTTTCATGGATTATATATTTGAGGTTACCAGATGATTATGCTTTTTATTTTTTTCATTGAATCATAAATTAGCATATTATGATGTTAAAATTCATGATTGCCATGTCATAATAGAAATATTACCACCTGTTGGTCTTATAGGGATATTGAATTCTAAAATTTGGGATGTTTTGACAAAAAAAAATATTTTTTCTAAGTTGTTTTTTTAAAACATCATATGATGATTCATTGAGTATGCTGTAAAAATATGTTGTTTTAATTTTATGTAAATTGGAGAAAATATTCTCAATTGTTTTCTTTGACTCAATGGAACATTTAATTTTTAATTTACCATAAGAAGCTAAATATAGAGGGCTAGTACAATTCTAATGGATATACCCATTTTAGATATGTATGAAAAAATTAAAGAATAAATAATATAAAAAGCATCAGTTAAATTGTCAATTATAGAAGTGTACTTACAAGAAGAAATTTCAAATTCCTGCTATAATTATTTTCAATCTGAATATTTTTAAAAATGTTATCAAATGGGTCTTAATGAGGTAAATGTTGATAATTTAATAGAACATAAATTGTTAGTTTCAATCATCATAATCTAGGTTTGGGTGGTTATTATGAATGATGTCTTTTATAAGAATAATTGCACAAATCTTATACACATGTTCTGTTAAATTTTAAAGAAATGATATATTTGTGAAGTAAGTATTACTTATTATTTTTAATTTTAATTTTTTATTATAAATAAATTTATTTAAAATATTTTTTATAGACTATATAATGATTACATAATTTTTTTAAACAAATTACCTCTTCTGTGCTTAAAAAATGTCGCTCACAAAATTTTCCATATTGGTTTAAAATAATGGTAAGTTAATTTTTTTGATGGAACAATAAATTAATTTTTTAATTAAATATATTATTAATAATTTTTATTATTTTTAGAATACACAACATGAAAGTAAAATTGATAGTTAATTATTTATACTAAAAAAACCTCCTTTGAAATTAGTAAAATCTTATAATGGGTATGTGGTTAATGTATTTTGATTTCAAACACACATATATAGTGAATCAAGTAAATCAATGAATAATGGTGTTTTTTTGAATGAATATCACTATAATGAAAGTGAAGTTGACCTTTATGGTATTATGGATGAAATAATAGAGTTATGTTTTCTAAGACCAAATTATGTAACATTGTTTAAATGACATTAGTTTGATATTGATCGAGAGTTGGGTGTTCATCCATGAAATGGAGTTTCATGAATTAAATTTAATAGTATTATTTCATAAAATGAACCATTTATGTTGGAACATCAATAACATCATGTTTATTATGCAATTTACTATGATGTTTTGAGATATTATAAGGACTAATGGAGTATAATAAAAAATTCAATTTACTGAAAATAAGTATCTTGAAAATGAAAATTGTTTTATAGAAGTGAAACATATTGAATTTTTTTAAGTAACATCCCAAAATATATATATTACCTGATGAGATATAAATATCAATGATGAAACCCTTAGTTAATGATTGATGATATTGAGAAAATTTATGATGTAACAAGGGATGATGAATTTGAATTTTGTGTGGAAGCTGGAAATACAGAATATGATGTTGAAGACATTGTCCTCAATGAACATGAAGAAAAAGATGATGATTGATGTATTATATTCAAATATTTATTAGTTTCTTATATATGATATTTGTATTAACAATTATTAACATATAAGATCTTTTGTTTTTAATGGATAGACCTAACGATATGTTATGTCCCTTTATTCAGGTAGACAATCATATGTTTTTTTATTTGATATCTATATTAACAATTATTGACCTATACGAATATTATATTCTGCATGGTATTTTTTATTTTTTATATTATATATATATATAAATAAATATTTATAGGCTATATTATTATGTTATGGAATTTATTTATGGGTATTTAATATATTCTAGTATTTGTTAGTTTTTTTAGTTGATATTTGTATTAACAATTATTATAGATAAGATTATTACATTCTTGTATTTATTAGTTTTTATATTGTATATATATATTAAAAATTTCTTACAAGTATTATTATTTATTTCTGATTGCTAGAGACACTCTTGATGATCTATTTCATTCTATTGTTGATTCCATACTTCCTACTGATGAGCCCAATTCATCCGATTTGCAAGATGCTATGCCTATTAGGATGGGGCATGGTCGTTCTTGATTGATTATTTTTGACCATGTTACAGAGATATGTCCATATCTTGATTTTTGTCCGTGCTTATGGAGGTCTGTTAAATTTTTTAAAGTATTTATTTTTTACTGAGTTATAATATTTATTTTGGTAAAAATATTATTATTATTTGTTTTTATTTTCATAGTTTTTTATGTTTATCTGTTTGGAAGGATGGTGTGATTCTATTAAATTATTATTATTTTGATCCATGGGTGTTATGGGATTTGGTTCCCATTTATTTTTTTCAATATATATTCATCCATTGGATTATATGTTATCAAATAATATATTTCATTTTAATTTTTTTTAATTCATGACTTGTGGTTTTTAATTATACTATAGAATTTTTTGTCTTCGATTATTGACTTATCAAGAGCTAATATCCCGAAGGCATGAGAGATTTATATATGTGACTATTTTCATTGATTTTTACACAACCTCACAAAGTGAGACATGAATAAAGCTTCTTGTACTATTTTTGACTAGTATTGCTTCTCCCATCGACTTGACTATATCACAACTCAAGTATGGGATGGACTATGCTCATGGATATGAGATAATTTTAGGAGGATTTCTTCATTTGGAAAGCAGAGCTGGGGGATGCAAGAGGTTTCACAAAGGGCCAAGAATCGTACATTTGGTAAACATTGATGAAATATGATAAGTAATTTTATTTATTAAGGTATATATACTTTTTTTATATTATATAGGCCGTTAGTGAGTCCTATATCAAATATTTTAAAGTATATTAGAATATTTACAATGATCGCTATACATGACATCATGATGGAGACTAACATAGCCATATTATGGTTAGTAATTTCTTTAAAAAAATTATGAATGTTAATTTTATTATTATTTTAATTTATAATTATATTTGAAGGAAATATATGAGGATGTTATTTATCATTTATGATATATTCAAGATGGGAGTGAAAGCATATGCCAGTGACAAGTTAGGTTTTGATGGGGAGGGGGATTGGATACAGGTGACTTTTCATGGTGTTGATAAAGGTCAGGTGACCAGTATTGGTTCATGACTGAAATCTATGAGTTATTATGGTACTTTTGTAATGTCATAAGTCAAATCAAAGGGAACTCAAATAGAGTTACCAACATCCACTCAATCCAATAGGGAGAGTTTGATAACTCATTATGAGATGATACAACTGATGTAGGGAAGGAAGGAGGAGGAGCATGAGCAGCAGTGTGTGATAGATGAGAAGATGTTGGAGTATATACAACATCTTGGTGTGTGGTGTTGGTTTTGATTTCCATCCCCCTGAATCATTGAGTGATTGTTCTACACCTGATACCAGTTGATGTTTATTTTTTTATGGATGCTATATATTTTTGGGTAATAAACATATTATGCATAAAATAATGTAATAATGTTCGACTTTTTATTGTTATTTTTTTAATATTTTAAAAAATAATATTTTTTTAAATTTTTTTCTAAATGCTGGTAATTGTGAAAAATATCTATATCTGTCATAATTGGTTTTTTAAAAAGTTGGAATTATTTACAATGAGCAAGGTAACCATCACTCATATTTTTGTTTTGAATAGACCAATCATAATTGTTTATTTAAAAAAATCGACACTATTATTTGAAATCACAAATAATAAATATTTGAAATGGCCTATCACAAAAAATATTATTTCAATTCCATTTTCTATGATAGTTTAATATCAATGGACTCCCATCTCTAATAAACTTTTGAGACGAGAGTCCATCAATAATGGACCATCGTGAAAACAAAAAAATCTAGTAGTGGATGGAAATTTGTAATGATATAGATTTCATATCATAAGTTTGGTGGGGTTCCACTAGAGTTTCAATGGAGGTGGTGGATGAAACTTAAACTGCTTTTGGAAGCCAATTAGGGATGAAATGGATCACTAATAGACAAAGAGGGTTCCAATGGAGGCCCAACATAGTTTTGGTTGGCACATATTGGTTAAAAAATTAATTTTAATTTTTTAAATCTATTTAAAATGTTTTAAATTGAGGATTTAATCCTCATTTTCCCCAGAGGTATTAGATCACCCTCTCACTCTCTTAACGCTTGGTTCTTCACCTGTAATATTGGTTTTCTATCTTTTTTACCTAGATTATAGTGTCATCTTTCACGAGGGAGTGACACAAATGAGTCTATCACTCCCCCCTTCAATTAATGTTTCTTCCATTATTTCTATGGTTTATATTGATTATTCCATAATTTAGGTATTTTTATAGATTTCCTAATTTATAGAGATTATATCTGATTTTTCCAATTATATTTTTTGGTAAGGATTCTAGTGGATCAAGGTATGTGGTCTCTAAAAAATGTCAATGGTTTTTCATTGTTTCATGAAATATATGATATGCAGTCTCACATTTCATGTACAATTGAACTTAAGTAATTTAATTGTTTACCATTGAACTTGTTTGATTAGGTAGGGATGTTTAGGGCCATGATAGAACCGTTTTTATCTATACTTTGATGTAATAGCCTCTGATAAAAATTAATTTGAATAAAGTGTATTAGGAACCTTAATCCAAAGCCCTTTTTAGGCTTCCTTATGTTATAAGATTTCATAATGGACTTATATTGGTTCCTTTAACATCCTTGGATATGGGAGAACTATTTATTTATGAAGGGTTGGATTGGAGATTGGATTATCTTGAACTTTTGATTTTCCCTATAACCTTCATGGCTAGTTTGATTGGCATTTGGGGTGATTGTTCCTCTCCTACTATCTTCTTTCTCACATGCTCAACAGTGATTATATTTAAAAGTGTGTTTGATGACTTTCAAACCTCAATGTGGATTGTTAAATTATGATTTTTAAGATATTTATTATGAACACATGGGGATTTGGTTATGTGTAAGGGATCATATTCCTTTAATATTTTTATAGAATTAGTTGTTATGAAATATATATTTATATTATGTTTTTTCATGTGAGATGTTATTCCCATTATTTGGTTTGTTCATCATCAAAATACTATACCTATTATTATGTTATGTAATGCCCTAAGGATATGGAATTTAATGCCCACGTGACCTTCATAATGGTTGTGATAGAACAAAAACCCATCATGTTTTTATTACCCTTAGAAGTGAGATCTGTTACACATTATGTGATGCTTCCAAGGAATAGAATGTGATTCTTATATGAAAATGATAATTATGTGAGGTCTTTCCCTTTCTTTTGATGTGTTTTGAGACTGGTAATTCTTTTCACTAATGGTTATACCCATGTATAAGGATTCTATTTTCTCTTTTTTGATGTAGTTGGGACCTGATTAACACTATTATGTTATTGATATGGGAAAAATTTCCAAGTCATCAACTTTTTTATTGGGATTTATTGACCATGTATTGGTTATTATGTTATAAATGACATTCTATATGAACCATTATTATTATGATATTAGGACATACCACCCATGTACAGGTTTTTGTGTTATGATGAGATGTTATGCCCTATTAAAATGGTTTGGGCCATTATTACTAGTCAGTATCCTTATGATATGTTAAAATAGAATCTTTGCAGCACCATAATATTTTATTTTAAAATGAACATTTCATTCAATTATGTTCACCACATGCAATACTGAGCTTAAATCCAATTATGATATACTATAAATATATTATTATTTAAATTTGATTGTTATAATCCGACCTTAAATTTGGAAGGTATGAACAATAATAAACCCTCAATGAATATATATATAAGGGTTTTTATACTAATAATGTATTGATTAATGCATAATAAATAAGTACTCAAGTTTTAGTAAAGTCATTTTATGATTCAAAAATACTTGTTCTTCAAAAATGGATTTTTTTCTTTTTGTGAGAGAATACTACAATTAATTTCACCCACCTATAGAAATTTTATTTTATAAAAAGGATATAATTTTTAAAATAATCATATTAAAATTATCTTATGGTGATTTTTTTATATTTTTCTAAAATTATTAATTTTCCAATGTATAGTGAAAAAATAATAATTTTATAGAAAATTGTCTTTTTCATTCAAGTATTTAAAAATTCCCATATTGTTTTGAATTTATTTTAAAATTTAATTAATTATTATTTATTATAAATAATCCAATTAATTTAATTATAATCTAAATTATTCTTTTTGTTTAAAAATATTTTTATGCTTAAACATGTATTTTTTATAAAACAAATTTTCATCATGTTTTACAAAAGTAATTTACGCCCCTTATAAGAATTAAATTTGATAAAATGGATTCCATTTTTGGAATTATGAGGATTAAATTTTTTAAATATGTCTCTTTCATTTTTGGTCAGTATAAATAATAACTTTGGTAAAAAACTGAGTTACCATGTTAAGAGTTAAAAAAAGTTAAAAGGGTTAAAACTAAAATGATAAGGGTTAAAATGACCTAAAAATTATATAATTCATATTTAATAGTCATATTATGACGTTATTTCATATATTCTAAAAAATGAGTCATTTTGGATTCATTTTGTTTTATTACGCCATTAATATATTTTAATCTTTTAAAAAAATCCAAATAACTCATCTCCCTCACTTATAAATGGACACCACTTATCCTCTGTTCTCTACACTTGAAGAGCCTATTAAATTAGCGAATCCCTACCCAAATAATTTCTTAACATCATTAATAATGTCTTATAGGTTATATTTTTATTATAATACCATCCTAATAAGGATTTTAATTAAAAACCTAAATAGGTTTTTTGAATAAGAGGAGTTAAATGACACACACAAAAATCCTGAAATTGAGGAAAGGGGTTTCGGAACTCAATTTCCTTTCATCGGGTTATAAAAATTCTTCATTGACTTAGTTATGTCCTGATTATGTGTAAATTAATATCTAATTTTTTATTCATTATTTAAATTTTTTTATGTGGATTGAAATATGTGCACCTAATGAATTCATAGATTAATTGTCACTTAAAATGTTATGATCTTTGGAAGGGTTTTATTTTTGTCTATCTCATTTTCATGAGACATGTTTCATTTACCACACCATGATTTATTTATTTGGTGTAATTAATAACCCATTAATGAATTTTTGACATATTACTTCATGTATTCATGTAATTTTGAAATCCATTTCATATTCTTTCTTTCAATGACTATGGATTTGAAAGTTACGAAAGTAATAAAGGCTTTATGTTATAATATTATTTCTATTAAAAAATTTTTATATTCAAAGTTAATTTGTGGGAAATTATATGATATTAATTTCATTAAACACACATATATTATTATCCTATATTTATTTCATAGTTATATATGATTTCAATTCATTTTCCTCTCTTGGGAACATAAAATTACTGAGAAAATGTTTTAAAAAAACTAACCTTATTTCCTCTTTGTTTGATGGAATTTTTCTTCCATACAAATATTTTATTTAAAAAATTCTCTCTAATGTTTTTCATATTATACAATGATTTATTCAATTAATTTTTAAACATTTTTTTAATTTCTATAAAAGGTTTAAAAGGGATATTCTTGTTGTAGTCCAAACGAGGTACTTTTTACCAAAGGTGTGAAAACAAATATTTGTTTTTTCATGTATAAAAAAATGAATTTTAACACAATATTTTAAGATTACCTTAAAATTTTCTAGTTTTATTTTCAATGAAAATATACTTCTCAATATTTTTTGAATTTTAAATTTTCAAAAGAACAGGAAGAAATGATTATTTCCCCTACTTTCAAAGAAATGTTTTAAACGTTCTTTTGAAAGTATTTTAATCTATGTCAACATCCTCTAATGAACCTATCATTCAATGGGAATATGATATTATAATACCGTAAATTATCTTTCAATTAATATATTATGATTATTTTAATGATATTATCATGAAAAACATTTATTTTCCCCAAGTTAATCAAACTATAAAGGAATGAAAGTTGGTTTTAAAATTTTGATGATAAAAATAAAAAATTCCATATGTAATATTCGTGCACATTACATGGAAATTATTTATGATGATGGGTGATACTGATATAGATCATGTTTATAGGTTATCTTCATATAGATTATATGATGGGTGAGCCCGATATAGGTCTCTAATACATTGGGTAATGTTGATTGTCTTTAAAGGATAGAAAGAGTGAGTTAACTAGGGAGGTTTTTAGAATATATTTAACTAGGATATATTTATTTTTAGCATGATTGAACATGTGTGATGAAGATAATTTTCCAAGATACAAACACATTTTTTATATACCTGAGTTTATAATGATTATTTGATCAATATTGATTTCACATGTATCATGATTGATAAATCTTATGAATCTTGTATTTGGTAAAACATTATTCCTTTTCATATGTTTTATGACATAGGTTTTAATGGGTATTAATTCTCTTATGTTATGTTCATTTTCTTCTTACCCATATGATCATCTCATGCTCACTAAATATTTTCAATTTTTAATGCATATGTTTACCATTACTGAGAATTTGAGATCACCCCTTTCTCATGTTTCCTTTTTCCCAGGTTATAAAGAATGATATTGTGTAAGATATGTCTAGAAGGGTTTCTTGTAGAGATTATGAGGATTACTGTGGAATAAAAAAACATAGGTGTAATGGAAAAAATGGCCACTTAATTACATGAGTAATGTAATGTTAGTGTTTGTCCTAATTTGCACATGAGCCTCAGCCCAGTTTGTGAGGATCCTTAAGTGCATCCAAGAGACCCGTGATCAGAACCAGGTGGAGTCTAACTTCTAGTACTGTAGTAGAGCTGTAGCAGGCACTACAGAAGGAACTGTGCAGTACTCTAGCAGGAACTGTAGCAGGAACTATAGCAGGAGATGTTTGGAACTTGGTAGTTAGGAATATTCCCCTATTTGGGCCATTGGGCCACCGACTTGGTCCATGAGTCCTTTAAGGCATTTGGGCCACCCAGGCCTTCAGGTCAATAAGGCCTTCAAGCCACCTCAAGGCCTTTGGGCCACATTAAGTGTAGATACAAACTAGAAAACCTATAAGGAACAATCTTTAAAAAAAGGGTGAATAAGGAGCTTTCACTATTGTAGAAGCTAAACGGATTACAAGAATGAGAAGGTATGGCACCTGCCATCGGGACAAGCCTGTGCATGCATGGGAAAGCAAAGCCGAATAACCATGCAAAGGTGGAGATCTGATTTCACGATAAAGATGCAGGGGAGGAGAAGTTCCAAGTAGTTCGTCTGGGTTGTATGTAATGTTTGAAGCCTACGTGCATTGAATTCCTCTAAGGCCTACGATCCATGTAATACTTACAACTACAGGCCTTATAAGGGTTCCACCTCACCCCTTGAAAGGTGTATCATCAAAAAATCAATAAAAAATGAAGACCTTCGAGCCATTAGAGTGTTTTTCGTAATTCTCTAAAACATTAAAAGTAAAACGTCCTTAGGTATGTAAGTGGTCCAATATTTTTTTATGATATTGTATGTTTTGGATGATTTTATTTGGGTTAAAATTATTTGAATCAAGTACAAAAAATATAAAATTTATGTTTTTAACACTAGATCTAGAAGTGAATGTTCAGGTTTATTATGGATGGTATTAGATTATGGTTCTGATAACTTTGGTTATCAGGATGTTTTCATGTGAGGTTAACTTAATATTTATTAATATTATCATAGGTTTATATGTTTAAGGTTGAAATAAAAATTTTATCCTACTACCTTGATTTAAGTGTAATTGATCATATTATAAATACCTTATTTATTTAGGGTTTTTTGTTTATTAACTTTCTCATGATCATGTTATATATCACTCTCTATTATTCCTTATACATTATTTTTTATCCTCGAGAAACATATTTTCAATTATTATAAATGTTCTACTTATTTGGGAACCCTATTATGTATTATTTCAGGTAACATTTATGTTTCACACTTACCATTTTCAGAGAAAAATCTATTTCCCTATTTAAAATGTGGATTAAGAAAAACAGATTTTTAAATATTAATTTTTTTCCTTTTATGATCTTATGTTTTATCTTCTACATCCAAGAATTTATTTTTAAAAAATTATTTCAACAAATTTTTATCAAGAACGTGATAAAATTGATAGGATGAATTTTATTTTAGATGGGACAGAATGTAATTCCCTGATATTTTAGTTTAAAAATAATATTATGTTAGATTTCATACACCACGTACAATACCAATATTTAAGCGAAGTGTGATATACAATATAAATATTATTATTTATATGTGGTCATTAAAACCTGGACTTAACAATATTAGTTATTATTCATAATAAAAACATTATAAAAAATATATATAAGTATTTTACATAATGAAAATTTATTTATTAATTAATAATAAATATGACTCAACTTTCATTAAAGTCATTTTATGCTTCATAAATGATTTGTATAGCTTTTTGTGTGAGAATATTATAAATATTTTCTAAAATTTGTAGAATTTTTTTTACATAAATGATATAATTTTTGAAATGAAAATATCAAATTTATCTTAGTGTAAAATTTATGGATTTTTTTTTGAAAAGATTAATTTTTCTTTGAATAGTGAAAAAATACCGAATTTATAGAAAACTATCTTTTTATTCAAGTATTTAAAAAGTTCTATTTTGTTTTCAATTGATTTTAAAATATCATTATTTCTAGTTAATTAAAAAAATCAATTAATTTTATTATAATTGACATAATTCTTTATTTTGGAATAAAAACCATTTTATACTTAAAAATGGATTTTTCTAGAAAACCATTTTTTTTCATTTTTCAGGATTATTTTAAAATTATTTTATGCCACTTATAGAAATATACTTTGATAAAATGGATTCAAAATTTGGAATCAGTTGGTTTAATATTTTTAAATATTTCTCTTTCATTTTTTTTTCATTATAAATAGTAATTTTGATAAAAAATCTACTTACATTGGTAAGAGTTAAAATAGCTTAAAAGGGTCCAAAATAAATTTATAATAGTTATAATGAACTATAAAATTTTCTAAATCCTTTTCGATGGTCATATATTTACCCTATCCCGTCTACTCTTTGAATACATGTCATTTTGGGACCATTTTGATTGAGTAATACATTAATATATTTTAATCACTTGGAAAACTCTAAGTGTGTCCTCTTCCTGACTTATAAAAGGAAAAAACCTCTCCTCTACTCTCTATACTTCAAGAGACACTTATATTGACAAATCCCTATATAAATCCTTTCCTAACACCTCTTCCCATGTTCTGGAGGCCCTGGTTTGATCAAAAAACCATCCTAAGAAGGGTTTAAGTATAAAACTGGGGAGGTTATCTGATGAGGAGGAATTAAAGGAAATATACTAAATATGAGAAGTTAAATACATATGTAGAAATTATGGATGCAATGTAAGGAGTTTCATAAATTAATTTCCTTTTATTGGGTGATAACTCTACTTCATAAAATTTTTTATACCTTGATTATGTGTAAATTAATCTCTTAATTATTTTATGTTGTATTTTTTTATTTGGATTTACATATATGAACATAATCATGCTCGTGATTAATTATCTTTTTAAATTTTATGATATTTTCAATGGTTTTATTTGATTCAATCTTATTTTCTTTTGACATGTTTCATGTCACGCACCATGATTTCATTGTTTTGTGTATTTACTACCCCATTAATTAATATTAGATATATTAATTCATGTAATCATGAGATTTACATAAGAATATCATATTATTTGTTTCAATGAATTTTGATTCAAAAGTTACCAATGTGATAAATGCTTTATGTTATAATCTCATTTTATTTTAGGATTGTTTATAATAAATGTTCCTTTAGGTAAAATATTATGATCTTAATTTCTTTATCCACATATAATTTATCTTTATATGGTTATTTCTGAGTTTTACATGATTTCTTTTCATTTCCATCTTTTTGGTACTTAAAATGACCGAGAAAATGTTTTTTTAAAGTCGACCTTATTTTCTCTTTAGTCAATAAATTTTTTTTACGTGTCCATATTCTCTTTAAAAATTTTTCAACATTTTTTTTACTATTCTAGAATGATTTTTTTAATTCATTTTTACCCATTTTGGACTTTATATAATTTTTTTAAAAAGTAATCTTCTTATCATATTCTTAATGAGGTTCTTTTTACTAAAGGTGTGAAAAAAACTTTCTTTAACATATACTACGCAAATAAATTTTTCCACTATTAAACCTATTCCATACTATGAATATTCCTTTATAAGTTCAAATGGTTATTTTAAAATAATAACTGTTTTTCAATATTTTCGGAATTGATAGTTTTTAATGGAACTTAAGTAAAAGTGTATTTTACCCAATTTTTAAAGAAATGTTTTAAATATTATTTTAATGGTATTTTTATATGTTTCAACATCCTTTAATGATTAATCTAATTCAATGGTAATATGATCTTATGATACCATCCATAATATTTCTCTAGATGGATTATGATGATTGTTTTAAATAGATTATTCTGATACCCATTTATTTTCCACAGGAAAATCAAGCTATAAAGGAATGAAAGTATTTTTAAAAAAAATTTGATGATGAAAATAATAGCTTCTATGTGAAATAATATTATCTGGTACTTGGAAAATATTTATGAAAATGGATGATCTTGATATAGCTCATGATGATGGGTGATCTGGATATAGCTTATATGATGGGTGTCCTGATATAGCTCTCCAATGCATTGGGTAATGTTCCTTGTCTTTAAAGAAAAGAAAGAGGGAGCTAACTGGGACCATTTCTCCTTTGGATTTAATTGGGATCTAATTATTTCTAACATGAGTGAACACTGGTGATGAAGATAATATTTTAATATACCAACATGTTTTCTCAATGCTTGAGTTTATAATGATTCCTTTGAAAAATATTAATTTGACATGGCTTATAATCAATGAATTTTATGAATCTTTTATTTTCAAAAACATTATGCCATGCCATATTTTTTATGATCCAGGTTTTAATGGGTATAAATTCTCTAATGTTATGATCACTGTTTTCATACTCATGTGATCATCTTATTATCACTTAATACATTTAATTGTTAATGACTTTACTTACCGTTATCCTGTATTTGAGCTTACCCCTTTCTAATGTTTCATTTTCCCCATGTTATAAAACATTATGTTAAGTAAGAAATGTTTAGAAGGGTTTCATTTGGGAGATGATGAAGGCTTAATGTGGAATAAGAAAAGGTGGGTATAACATAAAAATTTTCACTTAAAGATATATGTAATTCCTTGAATAGTTTCTCCTAATTCTCTAAAACACTAAATGTAAAAGGTTAGTGGGTATATGAGTGATTAAATATTTTAAAAATATTCTATATGTTTTGAATAACTAAAATTGGGTCATTATTATTAGTATAAAATATAGAAACATAAAGTTTATTTTCTTAACACTGGATCTAGGAGTGCATTTTTAGGGATATTATACCATGGAGCTATCCAATGCAGGTATGGTCATACCTAAGTATATTTATAGTACTTTTGGTGGTGACATACTTATTATTTATTCCTTTATTAGTTTTTATTTATTTATGAGAATATCACACTATACTTGTACTTTTATTTAATGGATATATTTGGGATATCCTTGGATGTGGACTATTGATTTTTACAAACACCATGACCAGGCACGCTAAAACTATAACATACTCTATAGTTCATGATCTAGGTAAGGGAAATGGTCATGATATAAATTGACGAGTTTTGGAGCTTATTAGGAGTTGGGATATGGGATTGAACGTTAACTAAGAACCAGTTTTACTATCATCTCTATTATTTTTCTTATTTTTTGGACTTTTAGTATACAATATGAATAGGGAAGATCTTTTTTATATTTTTATGGCAGTGTGACATTACTTATACTTATTTTTTTTACATCATGAGTGTTGTTATTTATTAATCGATGATGTTAGTTATGATGTTTACTTTTATTTGGTTTATTTTATTGATAGATGTTAATATATTACTTTATCTATGATTTATTCCTATTTGTACCAAAGATGGATTTTTCCCCACTTTACACATAGACCCTCACTACTGGATGGTAGCCTCTAGAATACATGGAGATGTGCTTCAGGTATAAGGCCCCTAATTGGTCATAGTGGAGGTTAACCAGATCTGAGATGTTGTGATAATATTTTCCTTCTCTACTGTATAATAAATATCAAAATTATAATATTAGACGTATTATACCCAATGATGATACCTTATATTTAAATATCATTTATAAAATATATACCTTTGGATCTTAAAGTCAATTAATAAAAAAATTATTTGTCAAATAAATAATGCCTCTAACATTTTAGAGTATAAAAAATGATCAATTTCAGATCATGGATTTGATATTTTCATTCATGAGGTCAAATCTATATTTAACTATAATCCTCTACCTGATGATATTGTATATGAACCAAACCTATTCTAATTGAAGAATCATTACAATATATCTTAAATATCTCACTTGGATAATGTAATATTTGAATATGTTATGTTTTCGAACATTTTGATAGCTCATGGAATATTAACTAAAATTGGTAAGGTCATGAAAATTTGGTTCCCAATTATATTAAGGTGCCCATTAGAGAATATATCTTGGATAAATCCTAAATAAAATTACTATCAAATCCTAAAATCCATAAAACTCATGGTTCCGAAATTAATTGAAATAAATTTTTAGTAAATTACCAATTACATCTTCAAAAGATATGATGAGTTTCTAGCATTAGAAATGATATTCTTGAAAAAAGTAATTTATAAAATATAAAAAGATAATTTTGAAATCCTAACATATATATGGTTCTCCCATAAAGTATGTAAAATAATTTAATATATTGACCATGATCATCTAAAGAATTTGAATACATAAAAATATCATCCAAAAATACTATTAATATGGATTCTTAGAATGTGTGTAATATCATATTCATCAATGCTATAAAAACTATCAGATATTTTTTCAACTTGAAGGGTATTACAAGATATTCAAAAATGTACATACAGAATTTGAAAATCCACCTTTATAAAATCCTGATGTATTAATCCAATATATATATTCCTTGAGAATAGTTCAATCATCTATATCTATTATTCCCCTTATTAATAATCAAATAAATCAAGAATTATAAGAATTAGTTAATGATTCTTAATTTTTATCTAGTTTAACCTTTTATAGTCTACACACAACTATACAATTCCATTAAATTTCCTTTTAAAGAGAACCATAGAACCCTAATGGGATGTTCTTATTGTAATAACCATTTTATATCAAGATCATTTAATAAGATCTTTAGTTATATCATAATGTTTTTGGATATAAAATATAAAATAATAAGTGTAATTTAGTTTCAAATAATATATTGATAGAGAAATCATCTTATTCCTTAGGAGGATGTATTAAAAACTCATCTAGAAACACATAAGGTAAAAAGTCCTTATAAGGGAGGTAAAAAATTACATTTTATAGTTTTAACAACTCCTAAAGTAATACTAGATACCTTAATGATAATAACTACCACCTTACCCTAATTAGGACCTTCTCGAATAGTATGGAATTCTCATTCTTTGAGGGAGTACAATAAATTCCTCTCATATAGGAGAATTATAATATCTTTTTATAGAAATCAATATAGTCTTGAAGCTCGGTTAACTAGTATATTATTGGAATAATATCCAAATATTTCATACTAATAACAACTAGATCCAAAAAATTATCATAATTAGTCACCACTAAATCATAATAAGGACATATATTAGTCTACTATATTCTTTTCCCCATAGAAGAGTTAAGGATAATAAAACTAAAGGATGTTTCTAATTTTAATTCTAGAAGAAAATCTAAATTCTTATAGATAATAATATTGTGAAGAACCTATATCAAATAAGGTATAAAATAAAGTAAAAGGTACCAAAACAGTACCTCTAACTATATAATGGAACTCTAAAACACTAGTGATACGTTTTCCCACTATATATAACCTGTATAACCCCTCTAAATGATTCTGATCTTGAAAAAAATAATTAAATGGAATAGCTTAGAAAAACCTATAGAAGTTATTAAATTGATAACATCAATAACAATAATTTACTTTATAGAGAAAATTAGTCCTAATATTTTATACAAACCCACAATGATAATATCATATAAGTGATCTTTTTTAGTGACTAGATAAAGAAAATATTCCACCCTATTTATCTTAAAATGATATAGGATGTGTACTCTATTTCTAACATTATTACCATTTCCTAGAATATCACCTACCTTCCAACTCACTATCCTTTATTTCTTTCACCATAAGAGTCCACTAATGTAACGTAACTCATTTGAACATAAATGTTTTTACTCTATCCCAATTATTATCTAGGGTTTTAGTACTTTCCAAACTAAAATAGATATATTCAATCCACTCTTCTTTTAATTACTATGAAATATCACCCTAGAAAATCAAATAACCACAAAAATAGAAGGTTCTCATTGTGGTAATTCATAGACCATAGTGTATAGTATCTGAGAAACCCCCTCAAGATCTCAAGGGTTAACAAAATATTTTACAGATGAAGAATATTCATTCAGTCCATTTTTCTTGGTAGGTGGTGTCAACCTAGGATGAATGATATATATTTAATTAGGATGTTATATTTTTTCTAATAATAAGAAATTCATATTAAAAAAAACATATTAATGGACAAGGTTATACCCCATCCCCTTTCTTTTGTTTCTATTTATCAAATAATTTCATTCTTTGTAAGAAAGTTTTAAAACATTTTAAATAATACATTAAATATAAAAATAAAATATCTTACTAATAACAATAATAAAGAATGATTCTAAATCAAATTAATAAATTATAAAATTATATTATCATAGTGATCACAAATAAATTAGTTGTAAAAAAATATTAAATTATGTTTTTTGGGCATATTTATAGGTTAATTTATGAGTCTTGATAGTCCTATATATTGTATATTCTTAATACCTATACCTAGTAGCCTCACATGGTATTTTAAACCATTTTATAAAGTCCTTAACATGGATACCCAAGAAATACGTGAGTCAGGTTACCCCAACACCTCAAGAACACATCTTAATCATTATAGAAAATCATAAATATTAAGGGATAATAGAAAAAAAGTTATTAATGAGTTTCTATCTTTATAATTTAATCATATAGTGGATGTATTATACTAAAAATCTAGTTTGATCTTAACAGATATTGGATAAATGAAAACTAATAAGTTTTTTCATTAGGGTACTGATACATTAGGTGAACTTAGTATACCTAGATAGTTCTATTAATGAAAAAACTATAATAAAATGAATCTCGATTTAAAAATAAACCCTTGTGGTTCATGAAAAAATCATACATTCCATAAAATACATACTCATAAACAAAGTGTTCCCAAAAAACCCTAAAGTATGTAAATATGGGTATCCAATATGAGATATATCCTTTAAAATTTTCATGAAAAACCCATGTCACACCTGTCTAAATTTCAATCAAAAGGTCTAAATTTTTTCAACATGATTCTATATTCCAAGTGATATGAACTCTTATAATTTAATGCCTTACCTTTACCTATGCTGTGTACAAAACAATATGCATTCATCTTATAGGAACACAAGTTGGGAGTGAGTATATAATACCGAGAATGAGGTCACCACTCAACCCATATCAAACTTTAATAATTTCAAGTGCATATAATATCAATATATAACTAGTGAATAAGTAGTCATAAGAATATAAATGCATCATTAATAATTTCAATCAAAATAAAAAATATCAAGAATAACTCCCTATAATATGAGGACCCACACTTGTGTTACCATTTTCAATCTTGGTTCAAAATCTAAGATATGAGAATTTAATATACTATGTAATTCCCATCCCATTGGGGAAAAAATAGTTTATAGATACCATCAGAGAAATATTTTATCCCATCCCATTTGAAAGGGTAACTGAGTATACTAGAATAAAAGCACCAAGATATCATCCCATTTTATCATATTTTCCATAAACATGGTTACACATGCTCAAAAAATATATATAAAGACCAAATATTCTAATATGGACTGAAAATTACTTTTTTATTTTCAAAAACCTTTGAGGGTAAGTGAGAACCCATGTCCGTACACGAATAAGCATCACACAATAAAAGATACTGATGAACCATTGAAATCATGTTTGAGGCTATTAGATACATTATTCCTAAGTAGTTTCCAGAGAAGACTGTTTACCTCTAAATCCGGGTCATCTTTGATAAGATCCTCGAACCAGATATCAAGACTATCCCATGTATGTATAAAACCCTCCATGATTAACTTCCCTGCATTAAATCCTCTTTCCAGAATACGGTCTTGCTTATCAATCCACTCCATTTGCACCCTACTAGTGGCCACCTGAAGTGCCCTATCAGAAATCTTATCTCAATCATCTTTTGAGGTGTTGAATGGAATCAATTTCTCCAACATCTCTTCCTCATAATGGATGATAACTTCCAATGTCCCCCCAAGCGGAACATCCAACATCTTGGCTGTATCCCCTGTAGTGTTAACCAAAACGTTCAAGCTATCCCTGTCCGTAGACTTCTCTATGCCATGCTCTAGAGACTCGGAGTCTCCGACTTGATGAGTCTCCGCACCTATAACAGTCTATAACTTGAGTTCCTTGGATCTACCAACTTTTTTGGCTGACTGAGTCTCCATTGGACTAGGGAGATACGAGTGGTCTTTTCGACCATTTGGTTTCTGCTTCTTAGAAATAATGAAACACCCCAGGTCCTTGTTTTCTTTACTTCCCTTCTTCCTCCTTAGGTTGTGAGGACCTTTTCTAATCACTCATATAACATTGTCAACTGAGGTATTTCCTTCTCCATATGACTCTAAATCTGAGGAACAAAAGGAGTTTCCTTCAGCCCCTCCATTAGAGCTCGGTACCTCAAAGCGGTTGTTCAAACTGATACTGGCGAGAGGCTCCCTCTGATTGGGACCTTGTTTGGTACTTATCGGCCTTCTTGATCCGAGTATAAGCCCCTCCCCCTCCTGACCATCTATAGAATTACCATCATCCTACGGCTGCAAAACCACCACTGGAGTTTGTGAATTATCCTTGAGCATATACAAGTTAACATCTTCCATTGCACTTGGATTAACAACCCCCTATTAGAAAAAAAATTCAACTCCCTCGTGCAGCGTCGAGAATAGAATCTTGACACCATTTGAAGACACACCCTCTACATATGATAGGGGAGATGAAAGCCTTAATAGGGAACCCTCGGTCTCCTCCATTGTTGCTGATTCAATTTACAAATCGTGACTCAATCTCTTAAAAACCTCAGCAACCTTTGGCTCCGAAAGCATGAACCTAGCCTTCTTACGGATAGGGGGAGTAGCCAGATCCCCCTTCTCAGGGCTAGTGGCAACATTCAGAATAATCTTACTACCCTCCTCCCCGACCTACAGAGGGTGTCCTTCACCTGAGTTGTTCGAAGGAAGATCTGACTGCGAAAATCCGAGCATTCCTTGCCTACAACTGAGGGATTCATGACCAAGACGATTGCAGGACACACAAAAATGAACCCATGATTCATAGAAAAACTTTTGATACCACCTCATTTCACCTTCTATCTCAATACAGATAGTGTTCTTCAGTTCCTTGGAAACATCAACTTCAACACAAATCCCAGGAAAAATCAAGTGGCATACAACACGTGTTCTCTGGTCCATGCAAAGGAAACTACCCAACATGTAACCAATCAGGTGAAGGATCTCCAGGTTCTGGAATGGGAGGGGAAGACCAGGGGGTGAGATCCAAATAGCCATGGAAGGAGGATCTCACATCAAATGAAAATTAAAGGACCACCGAAAGAGGAAAAAATGCAAACCTGAGATTGCGTGGGGGTCATTCACCCAAGATGAAATTAGGTCTTCTTCCGATGAAAAACGAACAATGAAATATTTGGAATTCAATAGCCCTACAGCCGCGCGTGCTTGCAGCTTCCACCTATCGGTTACAAACCTATTGAAGACATCAACGGAAAGACGTCTCTTGCCGAAGCGAGTGATCAGAGAAAGATCCATCATCACAGAGGCCTTATTGAACTCCGTGGATGAAAACGGGACCATAGGAACCCTATCAACACATGTTTGGACTTTAGGGAAAACCTCAATAGAGGAAAATATATGGAGGGATGAAGGGTTCATAAATGGAAATAAGGAGGATGGGTGAGCAGGAGGTGGAAGAGGAGGCTCCTCCCCCCTCCGGTAAGAGAGGGCCGAGGAGGGGGAGCGGTGATGCTGCCATCGCCTGGGTCATCCGAAGCGGGGGAGATGGTGCGAGCGGTGAGACCATACAAATTATACCCAAATATTATCATATATAGACATTACATCAGTTTTTTAGAATATTTAATATCTTACACAAACACACGCCTAAATACTATATTATTTAAGTGCCTTTGGAAACTAAGATATATAAACACTTGTCCATAAGTGAACTACATTATCACCCACTATGGACTCCATTACTATTACCCTTATTAGATACATCATACAAAATAAATATATTTATAACATGGGGAAAGGAAACATAAGATAGGGTGAGATCATATGCTCAGTAAGGGTAAAAAATGAGATACATAAGCATAACATGAACATAAGGGTATGAGAACATAAGTGTAACATTTTAAGATCATTCCCTGTATATCAAAGATCATATACATGAGTCATGGAATAAATATTGGATGTTCATAAGACATTAATCATAATTTAATCAAAAAAATATGCCATAAAATCATAACATTAGAATAATACATGGAATTCTAAAAGACACATAAATATATAAAATGATTTCCACAGTAGTCAAGGATCACTGCAAAGGCTATCTTAGTAGAATGAGTTCACTCCCCAATACCATCATAGTAGTCAAAGTCTACTCCCCAAGACCATCTTAGTGGAAAAATTCATTTACTAAATCAAGATTACTCCATGTTCCATCCGTGTCTATCTCATGATATATAAATCATTACACAATGCATTGGAGAAAGATATAGGTCCCACCCGTCACATAATGAAATCATACATATGTGTTCGACAAGATCATAAAAACTCATCATATCATAACCCATGAAAAATGATGTGGGTATTATAAATATGTTATCATATCATAACTTGTAAAAAATAGATATGTTTCATAATCATTTCATCAAAGGATAATCCATGTAAATAATTGTGTTTCATAAGTGTTTTATCATTGAATAACTTATGAAAGATAAATAGGTGTCATAAAAATCATTACATAAAAACATAAACCATTCATAGAAATAATATAAATGGTATTATTATACAACACCCCCAGTAATGAATAGGAAACACTAACATATTTCATCTTAGTTGGAAAATAATTTTGAAAGATCCTTTAAAAATATTTCTTAAGGAAAATATCCTTTCTTATTTGATTTTTTTTAAAATATATAAAATATATAAAATGATTTTATTTGAAAATAAATTTTTAAACTTATATAATAATATTATTATCGTTGATTGGTCATGGAGGGAAACAATTCTTTCCATGACGTACATGTGAAAACCAAGATTCCTTTCATATTGTCGTTAGTAGTCAAAAGAACCTTGATCAGAAAATGTACAGAAGATTCATTTTAAAACCATTTTTTTAAAAAGGTATAACATGGGTAAGAGTGTATTTTAAAAATCATAGTATAATATTAGAAATTTTTTAAAATCCTTTTTATAAAACATTGATTTAGGAGAAATAGATTTCTGACCAAAGAGAGAAATAAAGTCAGATTTTCTTAAAAACAATTTTTAAATTATAATAAGTAAAAAAGATTAGAAAAATTGTACCATTAAATAAAAATATCATTAATTAAAATAGGATAATAAAATTCATTATAATACCTGAGATATGGATCATAATAGTCTGTCAATGGAAGCGTAATCATAAATAATCCGGATAAAAGATGAGATTGTAGCAATAAACTCTTACCACTTTGAAAACTTGGAATCATAAACTCCAAAAAGGAATAACATAAAATGAAACTTAAAATATCATAAGGATAAATAAATTATTGATATTATGTGCTAAATGGGTATCATTCACACCTCATGAAATAATATAGGTTCATTATACAACATACCTCTCAAAGTAGGAAAATTGGGACAAAAAATCCCCTCACCGCTTTGGTAATTCTTTAACAATAAACACCATGAAAGAGAGATCCTAAAATGGATATTTAAATCCCAATAATTCTCATTATAATAATAATAAAATAAATCCATGATAAATAAATACACAACATACAATAAATAGGTGGTGAAGATGGCTTGTGTCTCCTGAAGAAAAAGAGAGACGAAAATCCCCTACCTAAAGTCTTGAATTCAATTGTACTAATTTAAAACTCCTATATAATAAATATATATTTATTATATGACTATCATAGAAAAATATTCATATATATATAAATAATACTAACATCATAAATATAATTAATATAATATTCTGTCATACACACGAATGATGTAATCATATTCCCAAAAAATGAAAAGCATGAAGGTATGTGTGATATAACAATTAAATAATAATAACATCATAAATATAATATATATAATATATAAACTATAAATCCTTCATTATTCCTAACATGGTAAGGTGTTAATGGAAGAACAAATGACATTTGCTCACGAGGCAGTAGTTCGTCGTACACACTGACGATGATTATGTATCCCATTTGTTGGAAATGTGTGAATTTTTAAGTCGTACTCTTAACATAACAATATATAACTATATTTAATATAAATAATTTATTATATAAACATTATATAAAAATAATTGAATGGTTTAAAGTAAAAAATAAAACAAAAACATTCATTGATGGACGTTACCGCTTCTTTTGGTATCTCATTTTGGTTCGGGCCAAAGGAATTCCTTGGTTGAATTTTGGCCAAAGTGAGGATTCTGGGATGATAGGAATGAATTTGTAAATATATTTGGATAATTATTGGATGATACAATTTTCTTGAGATGTGTGAAGAGAGGGGGAGAGATGGTGTCCTTTTATTTACGGGGAGAGGAAACAGTTGACATTTTTTAAAAGAAGTTAGGTGTACCCAAGATTTTACATAACTAGAGGATTACATAACACAAAAAATTCTACACATGATGGTTTAATGTAAAACAAATGTCCATAAAATGGGTTTTGGACATATTTAGGGTCATTTTTACACCTTAAGTTTTATGTTTAACCACTAAGTAGTCTTGTTTTTACGTTAATCACCGTAATTAATATTAATTTCTCTCACTAATCACATTGGTCAAAAATTAATTTGATCTTATTAGACATTATAAATTATTATGATTCCAAATACAGAATCAAATTTTCCAAATTATAATCACATAATTGGAATAAATTAATATAAAATTAGTCATGTAGATGTGTCATAAAAGTAGGGTTTTAAAGATAAAATGTTCAAAAGTTTGCAAAGTTTTTATATCCAATTTGGATGTGAAATTGATTCCAATAAAATAAATTTGATTAATAGATGTATAATTTAAATTAATATACTTTAAACCCAAATTAAAATATAATTTAGCTATGTAAATAAATTATTTGAAAATAAAAATTTTAATTAATATTTAGTAATTTTCACTATTCATCCATTAATGGAATATTTCATAAAAATAAAGAAACACCCTAAGATAATTTTGAAATTATGAATTAAAAATTATGTTTATTTTATCAAATTAAATTTATAAAAGTATCAAAAATTTATTTTATAATTGTTCAGAGAAGGACATAAAAAGCAGTTATTTTGAGAAATAGTATTTTTAAAACATATAAAGAATTTACTGAAAGTTATATAATTAATTATAAATATGGATCCTTTATATAAAATAATTATAAATCATATTTAAAAATTATTTTTTACAATTCATATTCCTATGTTTAACGGATAGGATTTGACTATCCCATTTAAATAATTATAATAATAAAATGATGCTTTATAGAAACTCAGTGTTGCATGTAACTCAAGCTAAGCCGGTTTTGTTTGAAACACAAGATTAAATTGGTGTAATGTATAATTATAGATTAACTTGGTGTCTAGTGTAATACAATTTACCAAATAAATTTAATTTGTTTTAAAAAAGGGTTTATAAAAATTCAAGGTGTTACATAATATCCACCTTAAAATTAATTTTCCCTCAAAATTCATCATTCTAATATTAGAAAATGAGGAAAATTTAGACTCATCACATCCTCAAGTTCCCACATAGATTCCTAAAACTAGTGGTTTCACTACAAAACATTAACCAAGTGAGTGGTCTTGTTTCATAGAAATTTCACTATATGATCCATAATTTCAACTGGTTGTTCCTCATAAGAAATATCTTGCTCCATTTGTATGACCTATGGGTTCAGTACATGTTAAGGTTTAGGTATGTACTTACTCAAGAGAGATACATGGATAAAATCATGGAATTGAGGGAGGTTTTTTGAAAGCACTGAGTGATATGTTACCATCCCGATACGATCTATAATCTAAAAGGGATTGATATACCAAGGGCTTAGTTTCCCTTTCCTCTTGAATCTCACAAACTTCTTCCATAGAGAAATTCTTGGAAACAGCTTGTCACAAAATTCAAATTCTAAAGCACACCGATGGTTATAAACATAAATTTTCATCTTACTTTGAGTTGTTGTGATATGTAGTTGCATGAATCAAACCTTATTTTCCATTGGTTTAGTGATGTCAGGCCCTGATAAATTTCTTTCTCAAACTTCTTCCCATAACTTTGGAGATCTACATTTCTTCCGATATAGGGATTCATAATGACCCATATTAATTCTTGATTTAAATACATTGTTGTAAGAAAACTCAACTAGAGTAAGGTATTGATCCCAAACACCTTTGAAATCTAGAGAAAAAGTTATCAACATATCTTCCAAGGTTTGAGTTGCTCTATCAGACTGAATATCCATATGAGGATGATAAATTGTTCTAAAACTCAATTTAATGACAAGGTCTTGCTGATGAATTGAACATAACTTTGATGTAAACCTCATATTCCAATCATATACAAAGGAATGTGGTACCCCATGCAATGTTAACACTTATTTAATGTATAACCTGTCAAGATGATCCAAAGATAAGTCTTTTTTGACTATGGTGAAGTGTGATGACATAGTAAGGTGATCAAATACCACCCATATAAAAATATACCCTTTAGAGGTTTTGGGAAGTCCAATGAAAAAATCCATAGTTATTTTCTCCCATTTTCATTATGGTATGGGTAATGGATGTATCATCCCCAATGAATTTTGTCTTTCATCCTCAACTTTATAACATACCAAGAACCAAGATACAAACTCTTTGATGTCCCTCTTCATTCCGTCTGACCAAAAGTATTATTTCAATTATTTATATGTCTTCATAATTATAGAATTAATTGAGAATGAAGAACTATGACCTTCGTCAAAAAAATAATTCTTGAAATATGGTATATAAGGAACACATACAAAGTTCATGAACCTTATCATTATATCATGATCAAGGTTAAACTCAGGAAAAATTCTCACCTTCTTTTATAGCTATATATCTTCATTATATGACTCTTTATTCTTAAATTATATAGATTTTTGGACATTTAATTGAGTAAGATAAGATTTCTACAATTCATCTATGATTTCTAGATCGATCATTTTCAAATCCATAAATATTGGATCTTTTGTGATCCTCATCATGGATAAGATAGTATAATCATTTCAATTAAAAGCATCGACTACCTTGTTTACTTTCCTAGGGTGGTAATGTATTGAGAAGTCACAATCCTTTATCATCTCTAACCACAATCTATAGAACATGTTGAAATCCTTATGTGTGAATATATACTTCAAACTTTTATGATCGGAAAATATATCACACCAATATCCCAAAAAATAATGCCACTAAATCTTTAATGAAAAAAACACTGCATCTAAATTCAAATCACGAGTTGTGTAATTTTTATCATGAATCTTCAATTGTTGTGACTTATAGGATATAACCATGTTATTATACATAATAACACATTAAAAAACCTTATTGGATGCATCACTACATATTAAAACCCCTTCTTCCCTATAGGGTAATGTAAGTGTAGGTTCAATGACTAACCCTATCCCCAGTTCCATAAAAGTTTCGTCACATTCACCTGCCTAGAAAAACATGGCTCCCCTCTAAGTAAACTTGGTCAGAGGATTATATATATGATAAATTCTACATAAACCTTTGATAATATCTAGCTAAAACAACAAAACATTGGATCTCATTCACCGGGGTTGGTCTAGACCCACATTCAATAGCCCCTGTCTTTATTGGATCTACTATTATACCATCTATTGAGATTATATGACCCAAAAATGAAACCATTTGCAGCCAAAATTCATAATTTTCCAAAAAATTACATTTTATCCTTCTTTAGGGACATTAGTACAATTATCAAGTGGTCTTAATTATCTTCCTCATTCTTTATGTAGATAATAATGCTGTCTATAGAGACTACCACAAACAAATCAAGGTAATCTCTAAAGAATCTATTCATCCAATCCATGAATATAATAGGGGAATTATTAAGAATAAATGGAATCAATATATATTTATATTGTATATACCTTGTACAAAATGTCATCTTGGGTATATCATCCTTCTTGACCCACAATTTATGATATCTAGAACGAATGTTAATCGTATAAAAGTATTAATCTTTGAAAAATTCATCTAACAAGTCATAAATTCAAGTAAGAGGATAATTGTTCTTGATATTTATCATGTTAAACTCCCAATAATCAATATTTAGTCACATTAATCTATATTTATTTTTTATAAAAACAATAGGTGAACCCCCAAGTTACACACTTGGTAGAATGAATCCCTTGTCAAGTTTTTCTTTTATTTTCTTCTTCAATTCTTGTAACTAAATCAGGTAAATTCTATATGGAGTCATTGAAATTGGTGTGGTACTAGGTATAAGTTCTATTGAGAACTGAACTTCACATTTTTGTATAAGGATATGAAACTGTTTGGGAAAGATATCATATAATTCTTGAACAATATTAATACCATCAATTTTAAATTTCTCCCCAACCATTTGAGATAAACAAGTCTTATAAATGGGAACTAAGACCCATACACTGCATGTAATCTCCATAGAAAGTTCATACTTATCATCACATTTATATATGATCATAGGTTAGTTTGTAATATAAACCATAATTTACCTTCCTTGATAATTGATGGGGGATTTATGCATAGATATGCAATGCATGCCTAAAATTACATCAAATTCAACTAGAGGAAGAATGCAAATATTTTCAAGAAGCATGTTCACACAAATATCAACCCGATAGGAATCATACACTTGAGATGCGATCATTATACCATTACGGGTTTGCACAACTAATTATACAACTAATTATTTGGGTGGAATATTGTTGCACTTATAAAATTCCTTAGAAACGAAAGAATGGGTAGATCCATAGTCAATTAAGACATCAGTAGTTTTGGAGTTGATGGTAAGTTTACCTTTTACCACATCATTATCGCACCATTTTTAGAAACACCAATCAAATGAGATTTCCATTTGTCCCTTGGATTGAGAGTTTTTTTTAACATCGATCATCATCATTAACCCTTGAGTTTGGAAACTGGTTGGCATAATTCCCATTCTTCATACACTTGAAGCATTGAAGTGTCGGTGGTGTATTTTGTGCATCTTTCTCTCTATTTTCATTTTTATCTAACATTTTCTCAATAATTTTAAGTACCAAAGAGAGGAAAATGGTAATATTACATGAAAAAATCATGAATAAATAGAATAGAAGAAAATTATTGGCTTTAATCAAATAATTATCAAATAATTTCCTTTAATGGAAATTCAAGCATAAAAATTTTGATTAAAATGAGATTAAAGCATAAAACCTTGCTACTTTGGTAACTTTTGAATCATAACCCCCATGAAAGAAGTAATTACATTGTTACATAAAGTACCTTGAATTATGAAGGTTTCATGATATAATTTGTAAATGGGTAGTATATACACTATATGAAATAAACTATACTTAAAATATAACATACATCTCAAAGAAGGAAATTCTGAGATGGGAACCCTTACAAAGTTCATATCATTGAGGTGAGAGTTATTCCATGAGGTGATTATGTGTAAAAATATATAGATCTAAACAAAGATAAGTGGAAATAAGATATACACTTATCAAATTTTATTTCACACATAATGTTGATATAATATATTCAATGAAGTATATGTATAACCCAATGAATGAAAATTGAGCTAAGAAACCCCTTACCTTGCACTTCCCTTTTGTAGAGAACTCTTTAACCTCTTGTATAGTGGTTTTAAACATTTTATTAACTTATAACAGAATCATATTAATCTTTATAATATCATATATGATCCCTTTAATAATATATTATCAAACATTCATTAAAAACCTTTCATTATCACAATGTTTAGTCATAAGACTTAAATTTCAATTATGACTCATTATAACACAATAATAATGGATATAGTGTAATAAATAAAACCACAATACAATTCCTAAGATTCAATGTCCAATGGTGTAAGTATATTTCAACTTCAAAACTTATATGATGTCATCAACCAAGGAATAAATCATAACATAACATAACCCATTAAAACATGTTTTCTAAATTAGAGTAAAATTCACCTCAATCTTAACTCCTCTTCTACCCTTTACTTCCATCACTATAACGACATGTAAAGGTATAAATAAACACTGATAATTTGGGACTTTGTATTAGATACCTCCCAAATGATTCTCATCCCCAATAATCTTTGAATAATCATAAATGGAAAAGTATTTTCCCCTAAAAATTTAACAAACACATGAGATACCTCTCAAATGAGACCTTCACAAAAAAAAATATTCAACCAAAATATAAAAGGAAGGATAACATTAACAACTTATATTATAGTATTAAATAAAAAGTTCAATATAAGAATCAAGGTTCGTGATCCCTCTATGAATTAAAATTTTATTCCAATTTTTACCCCCATATAAACTTCTACAAAAAATCATACCTCTATAAAACATGTATTAATGTAATAATTTTTATATGAAAAAAATCATCTAGTTATCATATATATCCATAGTTTTTTATATGAATTCCACATCCTCCTCAATATCTAACTCACCTTAGTTCATGATGTGAGATTAATCATGAAGATACCTCTATAGATGTGATAGATTTTGGACATCATGAAAATTATCCATTCTGGTTTGAAGCAATAACCAATATTCCACATCACTAATCTTATATAATAAGTATAATGGTCTAATCAACCTGGAAAAAATTTGATACTTATACACAATAGATGTTACCCATGACAAGGGTAAACCTTAAAGAACTTATTAATATCAACATAAAACTCCAAGGGTCTCCTCCTATGATCTACATAAGAAAATTGAACACTCTTGTGTTACTTTCATCCATTCTCCAATCACCTACACCTTCTCTATGGTACTCTCCACCATGTCCAATACCATGATCATCGTCTCACTAACTATGGTTTTTTGAAATTGTGATATACGTAGTTGGATATACAATTACTTCAATGGTTCCATTACAATGGATTATTAGTAAGTATTATTACAGGGAAACTAAACTTGAGGAAAATGATTCACACACGATCCTTGAAAATAAACGACACACACCCATAATATATTATCTAACATTTGGATCATCTATTTCATCTACTCATCCATATAAGGATAAAATATTATGCTATGGAATAACTGAGTGAAAAATAAATAATGAAATCTCTTAGACACTCATAAAGTAATTTGGGGATTTCAATATGAGATAATCATCCTTAGAACCTGATAGAGTCGAACTAAATTTTACATATATAGTCTTGATAATGAATTAACCATACTTTAATTCTTAATTTATATAATTTAGGCTCACTCAATTATTTGATCTACCATAAACCATATTGAATCATTTACTCTTGAAAATTAAGGAAAATATATGATTAAATACATTGATAAATTCTATCACTTCAATTATAAAACATCCAAAATCTATAACATAATAGTCGAAACTCAATGATTGAACTTAACCCATTAATATATAAGGCATTGTGATATGAACTCCATTATAAATTACATAATACCGAGCCAATAATTATGATATTTAGGTTTGGATACATCATAAAATTACCTAGAGGAATTTCTAAAGGTGGGCTATGAAATACTTGTAGAAAAATATCACACATCAACTATTGAATAAACAAATTCCTATGAAATAACATCAAAGTATCATCATTCTCTATCCATCCATTGATATAATCTTTATGAATGATATGTTATCTCCACAACACTAACTTAGGATATCTTATAATATAATCTTATACCTTCTAGAATAATGGGGAATGAACCATTATCTAATATAGGAAAAATCCAATGCTAACTTACACCATTTCCAAATGTAAGTACACAAGTTCCTTTATCTTCCTCCATTTATCACCAAATAGATAGAATTAATAACTATAAATCTTTTTATGCATCAGATCAACTACTATATTAATATTTCCCAAATTTCTATGAAATATTTAAGTCATAATCTTGTAATAACTCTACCTATATTCATTAATAAAAATTTATATCCCTCTAAGAAGTAATTTATCTTAAGATTTTATGATCCATACAGACCAAAAAGAACTCTTTGATGTTGTAATGTATCTGAAAAATTAAATAAAACACCATCATTGGAAGCTCAAGGTCCTGGTTAGAACAAGGGGATGTAACTTTTCAGGACCCATAGAAGACCACCACCCACACATTAATTAAAACATATCCTATATCAAGATGGGAAAAATAATTATGAACCTCAAAATAACCATTTAATTCAAAAAATGAAGGACAAGAGAACTAATAGAATTCTTATTCAAATACTCAAACACAACCTTTAATTTAAATTTCATACAAAGGATTAGTATTTATTTGTTAAAGTATCTGATGGTCCCATAATCCATGATAAATTGAACATGAAACTCCTTTAGTTTCCAAGTATATTAACAAAACTAAACACCTATAAAAAATTCTTTGGTAGTACCAAAAACACAACCCTATCAATCTTTGAAGGATATATAGTTATACCCTAATGATATGTGGCTTGTTTACATAAACAAACTTAATGTATCCAAAATTTATACTTGGATAAATTTAATTATAGATGGTGTTGTTGATAGTAATGAAAAATGTTCTCACATCCCATAGGATTTATGGATATAGGGTGTATTCATGGTTGGTTGGGAACAAATATTTTGACCATTAAAAGTGAAAGACAAGACAGGTTGATCATGTGTGCGTGCATGCTAACCCGTGAGATATATTTTTTATAAAAATTATTTTTTTACAATATATGATTATTTATTAAAAATTTACGTGTTTCTAATTATAATATAAAATATTAATACCACTTATCAAGACAACACATATTAGGGATGGATCATTGGTGTGGTGATAAATATGATGACATGGAACAATAAATGTATGCATAATTTCATCCATTGAGGCTTAAATACCATGTGTATTAGATGAAAGAATATGTGGGTGATTAATGCATGAGAAAAGAAACTGATAAGGCATTAGAAAGACAATGTGATATGAGTGGGATTCTAGACATATTGGTTGAAGATTCCACTTAGCATCTAGATTCCATGTAACATCATTTTACCTTATTTATGGTATTTCTCACCTCAACTCCCATTTTCCATTTTTTGTTTTGGGGCATTGAGGGCTTTTGGGGATGGAGATCCTTTTTTGGGGAAAATTACCTAAAGATCAGGGATGTATGCTTGTTTGAATTATTTTATTCTAGGTATAAATATGAAAAGGATTAAGAGGATGTCGTTTGGGTTTTGGGTTGACCCAGGGGATTTTTCTAAGTGTTTCTACAGAATCTACCTACTGAATAATTCCACATCATGAATGGGTCACACGACATGAATATGTTTCCAAGATGATGTTGTGAACTAGTTCAAAGTATGAAATGTTTATATGTCATGAGACTGGTTCGTATAGTGAAAAGTTCATTCAGTGTTTTTTAACTAAGGCAATACATTTTATAGTGTGTATGGATTTTATGGAATTCATCATGAACCCAGGATTCATGTCATGTAATGTTCATAGCATGTAGGTTTTTATGCATTACATGACTGATTATATTTTCATTAGGTGTGAAATCTTTTCTCTAAAAACCAAAGATCTTTTCCAGGAGATTTTAGGGATCTCCTCTCCTTCTAGATCGTTTTTTCAGTGATTGATCTTCAATGTGGATGTGATTTGTCTCTCTAGATAAGGGATATTTTTTTATTCATTGCACTTGGATGAAATAGTGTCGTTTTACTATGTTTTCAGATCTGTTGGTCTTATGGTGTTTATTCTCTTGATCCCTTTTAGATCCATTTTATGATCCTCCGCTAGAGGCTATCCTTTGTGTTGGTTGTGGTGCAACATGGAATTTTCCTAAGCCATGTGTTGTGTTATCTTCTCAAATAGATGTTTTTATTATTTAATTTATTTGGGGATGTAAGGATTAATTTATGGACCTCCATTGTGGTCTTTCCAGTCGTCTGTGTTGGTAGATCCCATTATAGGCTTGTGCAACCCTATTTTGAGGTAGGTTGTTCCATTCCAGCCTAAGTTGGATGAAATTTATTTCTCTAGTTTTATAAATTATTTTATAAATGACTTATCATGATTGAATTGTGTGTGTGGAAATTTTTTTTTGAGAAAATATGGTCTACCCATTGTTTTGTTAATATAAAAGTGTATTTTCATTGATTTTTGAAATGGATGTATGAAATGGTGTTCAAAGAATGGTTTTGATGAAATGGTTTAGATAAAGTATCACATGGTATGCCTTGGGTACTTAGGTGGAAGATGTAGTAATCAACCTCATTTGTTGATACTATTAGGGAGTTCAATCATGGTGTGTTCCTATTCTCCATAGGCCTATTCTTTTAGGGACATGTTATTCATGTTGGGAGGTTCACTTTCTGGGGTGTTCCAATGCTCTCTAGATTTGATGCATATATCTAGATATTTGATGGACACAAATTTCAATGTTTAGGTAAAAGTGTTATAGAAATACTGACTTTGAGTGATCCTTAGTGTGATGTTACTTGTGATTTTTTTAACTGCTTTGATGTATATAATATTCTTGGAAACTTTTTTAGCTGGATTGTTAGAAAATTTGGAAAAATGGGATTTTTACACTAATCTTGATATAAATATTTAGTTAAATTATTATCATGAACCATTTTCATTAAATTTTAGAATTTTTTAGATTATTATACATATAATTGATATGGAAAACCTAGGTAGGATCCTACTAATCCTATTTAGCTCACACTCGACACACCCTTTTGGTGGTGTATAGACCTTATTATATCTTTCGATATAAAGAAAGGAAAGTCACCATAGTGAGGAGGTGGGGTTTTTTCTACTATGTATAGATTTATGGTGGTGAGATGATATGATTTTTCCCACACTATCAAATGGAGTAGATATTTTGTGTTTAGTTGTCTTTTGTTGTTGAATTGTACCTCAGATATTGTTTTGTTTCTTTTTGAGTGGCATCACTGCTAGTGTTTCCTTTTTTTGTCACATATATTTCTTATTTTTCTATTATATGGTTTCTTCCTATCATGTATATATATATATATATATATATATTATTTTATCTATATTTGGTTTAGAAAAATGGTTCCCTTTGGTTGTTTTTGATCCCTGGGTTCTAGTTGCCAGCCCATGGGGATCATAAATGCCACTCGAGTATGTGACAATTCTAGTCAAATACTAGTTTGAGAAGTTATATGAAATGGGTTCATCATATTTTTATATCATAGGTCCAGTTTTGTTTTTTATTGGGAAGTTAGTAGACTGGAAGTAGGATTTTCAGGGCTTGATAGGTAGGTTTCAGTGAGTGCCTGACCAACTCTTACCATGATGAGACTCAAGTTACAATGGGATGTTGGGATGTGTGTCCATGTTTTTAGTTGTTGTTATTAATCTTAGTTTTTTTCTTATGGTTTTATGGTTTGAAATGAGATTATCTTATTGTTTAATTATTTATTCTGTTTTGGTATATAGTGGTATTCCTCCAAGTAATCTTTCATGGGTTCCTCTAGAGGATGCATCATATTCTCCTTAAGTGAATCCACCTCTAGACCAAAATATTACCAAGGGTATCATGTGGAAAATTCATACTTTCAACCAAAATAATTGTAAGTATAAAATGAATCTATTGTGGTGAAACCTAGAGTTGTAGTATAAATATTTATCAGATCGTTGACTTTCTGGATACACTTGAGAATATCAATGTAAATTGAATAGTGTTCAGACTCAAGGGTACTCGTAAGAAATGGTGGGATTTGATGGTACATGAGGATAAGAATGTGGGATTGGATTTTAAGGGTTTAATAACCCACTTATTTTTGTATTTTTTTCTATAGTCTTTGATGGTGGCGAAGTATCTAGAGTTCCTCTTCATGCATTTGAGATAGATTTCTGTATCGACGTACATCAATCAATTCGCGGAGTTAGTTCATTTTCCCCATAGGTAGTAAAGAGTGACCATTTAAAGGATAAGAAGTACCTATAGGGTTTACAACCATATATCATATCACAGGTATTAATGCTGAATCCTTTTACCTATGTAGATACAGTAGATTGGGTAATAATTATAGATATGGATTTGAAAGGAAAGGTTTTTTATTCTATCCTTTCTCTCCCACCCAGGGGTAGCTTCAGTGGTTCATAGGGGAGGAAGAGGAGGTGGAATTTTCATCACAAGAATGGTGGGTATTATTCTCATTATAATACCTCCACCACACCTTCAGTTATATATAGCAGTGTTTCATTGAATTACTATTAGTATGGAAAGTTTGGGAACACTCGGTGTTCTTATTCCACACCTATAAAGGTGTGTAACGGTTGTGGATGATATGGTCATCTACAATGTTTCTATTAATATATTTATATACCTTTTTATGGTTAAGTATTGTTAGATCCAATAGCCACTAATGTTCATTCAAACACTTTAACTTATATAGATATCCTTCTATAAGCTTTAGGAGTGAAGAAACTTTGTGTAGTGGATGTTTTTTCAGCAGAGGTAGATGTAGGTATAGTGATAATGATTGGTAAGATATTTATTTAATATTTAATAGTGACTTATTTATTTTTTATATGTTTCTCCCACTTGTTTATATCTTTAAATTTTACGGATATTCTTAAACTTACAATGAATCTCATATAATTTTTTATAGAGTTAGAAACAACTCTTGGGAAAAGGAAAGATAAAGGGATGCAGTGTACTTATTATTCGTTGTTAATATATGATGTAGAGTTAGTATGGGATTTCCTGGTTTTCAATCTATATCTGTTTGACATCATTATCAGGATGGTTTGGCTTTTTGGTAATCATGATGAGTTTTATTTTTATCATTGACATGTCTCGTTTCTTGCAACATATTGGAGAACTTGGGTGTTTTAGGGCGAGTGAGATCGATGGTATAATAATGAAGGACCGTCCCACCGAGATCTCATAATATTGTTATCTTCTAATATAGTTGATCCCAATGAAAATACTTTTGTGGGTAATCTTTCTTTGGTTTTTAGATATTTTTCCATGTTTTCCGAAATGATTTCTTCATTCTTCTTCCAAAGATGGAAGTTGAGTTAACGATTCACATGGTGTTAAATTTCTAGATGATATCTTTAACTTATTATCACATGGAACCAAAGAATCTGAAAGAGCTCAAGATTCAGTTGGATGATTTGATATCAATTTTTTTTTACTATAGTGGTTCTCCTTGGGAAGACCAGGTTCTCTTTTCTATGAAGGAAAATGGTTTTATACGATTAGGTATGGACTATCTGAAGCTGAACCGGGTAACAATTAAAAATAAGTATCCTTTTCCCTGAATATATGATTTTTGACTAATTAAAGAGGGAAAATGATTTTCAAAGATCTATCTTTGTTTGTTTATCATCATCTCACAGTTCAAGATTCTGATACATCAAAGACAGATTTCAGGAAATGGCATGGTAATTAAAAATATTTTGTGATGCCTTTTGGTCTGAATAACGCTTATAATATTTTTATGTATTTGATTAATATGACATTTCATCAGTAAATTGACACTTTTTCGGTAGTGTTTGTGCATGATACTCTGGTTTATTCAAGATTTGGACACGAACACATTTGAGTTTGGTTCTAGAAATCCTAAGAATTCATTGTGTGTTTGGAAAGCTTTTGAAATGAAATTTTTAGATCCAAGAAGTGATGTTCTCAGAGCATGTGTTTTTTGGATATCGATTATTAGTTTATCCTAGGAAGGTAAAGGCCATCTTTTCATGGGAAGTTTTTTGGAACACCTTAGATATTCATATATTCCTTATTCTTGCTGGGTACTACCGATAGATTATCAAATATATCTCGAATATGGAATCACCTTTGACTTATATTACTAGGAAAGAGGTGAAATTCATATGGAAGGAAATGTTTGAGTCTTCTTTTTACAATCTGAAATGACTTTTGACATCAACAACTATTCTAATCTCACTAGTTCTTAGTAATGGTTATGTAGTTTTCTGTGATTCTTCTAGTACTAGTTTGGGTTATGTTCTTATGAAAGATTTTCATGTGGGGGCTTATGGATCTTTCCATATTCAACCACATGAAAAGTATTTCCCCATCAATGTTTTTGATATTATTGTAGTTATGAATGCACTTAAATTTTGGTGACACTATATTTTTGGGGAAAGGTTCACATTATTTTCTGACCATAAGTGTCTGAGATATATCCTTTCTCAGAAATAATTGAATCTCAGATAGAGGAGGTGGGTCGAATACCTTCAGACATTTGACTTCAACATCACCTACACCCTATGAAAGGAGAATGTCATTTTAGATGATATCAGTAGGAAAGAACCATCACAGGCTATTCTAGAAGTGAAGGAGGAGTGAAACCTTATAGGGCTCTTCACATAGTTTTACCAAGATAACCAGGAGGATGTTTCAGGTATGGTTCAGACCAATGTTAATTTATCATCATCTCTCTTTGAGTTTATTCTACAGGATTAGTATAAGGATGAACAGTTCAGGGAAATTTGGGAAACACTATATGGCGGGGGAGATCAATTCTAATTAGTCTATCTCTATAGATTTCAATCTCCATTTTGGGGATTATTTTTTCATCTCAATATATATGTGGATCTTGAATTAGTTTTTCTATCATAGTTCTTCTAGGTATGTTCATCCAGGCACTATGAAGATTTATTATGATGTGATATGGGGATTTTTGTGACCAGGTATGTAGTGTGACATTTTATATTATGTGTCCAACTGTTACACCTACAAATAGATAAAGGTTGAGAATCTAACACATTTTGGATCTCTCCATCCTCTTCTGATTCCATTTTATAAATGTGATGAGGTGTCCATATACTTTTTTGTTTGATTACCATATAAACCTTTAGGGAATAATGGTACCTAGGTGGTGATTGATCAGTTGAAATAGTTGACTCACTTCATTCTGATTTGAGACACCACTAAAGTTAAAGATCTAAGAATGATGCATGTTTAGGAGGTTTTGAGGTTACATGGGGTTTCCTCTTCTGTTGTTTTAAATAGGGATCCAAGGTTTACCTCATGATTCTGGAAGATTCCTCAAGAGGATATGGGGAATTAGATTAGGTTGAGTAAAACTTATCATCCATAGATACATGTCCAGGTACAACATCCTATTCAAATCATGGAGGATATGCTTTATTCTTGCACATTGAATTTTGGTGGATCATGGGATAACTATGTAGAACTGGTTGATGTTTTTTATAACAATAGTTATCAACTTTCGACCAGAATGGATCCCTTTAAGGCTTTGTATAGTCATCCATGTAGGTCAACTCTTTATTGGGAATAGGTGGGAAAGACCTCTATTTTTTTCACACTCGAGACTTTTATGAGAAATATTTTGTTTTTATGTTATAAAATCATCAATGAAATCTTTCACTACACACAACACTAGCTTGGATTGCTTTATATGCAGCCACGGTCTTCCTCGATAGCATGCGTCGTACGCAATAACCGAGTTTCACTAAACAACGATATATTATAATATTAGCCATTATGAATAGTATTAACTGTATTTTGAATTTTATAACATTTTAATTCATCTTATACATTTTCTAGAATGAGGTATGAAAACAAAATCAGTTTTTTGGATAAAAGAAGTATTTTTAAAAAAATGCAGTTTTACAGCCTTTTGATGGCGTACCCACATTAAATCTAGTTTTTGACAAGTTTATAAGTTCAATTTGACAAAATAAAATTCTTATTTAGAATCAGGATATAAAAATTTACTTTGGATAAATTTTTCATATTATTCTGATAACTTTCATATTTTAATGAATAGTAAAAACAAGCTATATTTTAATTAAACACAACTTTTTTCATCGCAATACTTTATATGGTTAAATTATAATATTGATTGTTTTTAAAGTATAAATAGAATATATTTTTACCATTTAATATAATTTATCTCATTATCATTAATTTTACATTGAATTCATAGGTAAAAATATTTCAATCTTTGCCAATGTTTTAACTTTTAAAACCCGTTTGCTTAACAACGGGATTAATTTTAAATTAATTACTGAAACTTTTTTGTCTTGAATTTTGAAAAATGGATTCAATATTTTGAATAAGTGGGTCCAAATTATGTTAATAGGTTACTTTTATTTTTTTTGATATTATGAATAGTAACTATGTTAATTTTTTTTATTTACTACGGTTAAAGGTAAATAGGGTAATTCAAGGTAAAAAGAATATTATAATAATTAAAAATTACCTTGAAACTTGTTCTAACCTTATTGGATGAGTATTGGCCAACCATGGGCATCTTTGGGTCGATTTTGGGACCCCATTGAGCCACTTGGTAGTGACAATGAGAATTTGGATTAATTAATTTAATGTAAAGACAAAATTGACATTAACAAAAATCTTTTAGTAATTAATTTTTATAAGGGGTTATATAAATTATAGTTTTGACTATAAGTATTAATTGGAAATCTAAATATATTTCCTACATTATGATATTTTTTTTATAATTTTTAGACACCAAATAAATTAAATTATTTATGACTCAATAATGATGAAGTATTTACCTCATTAATAAATGATCTAAATTAATAAGACTATAATGATTAAAATATTTTCCAAAAAAGGTCCAATTCTGATTAGATGATTTTATTTAGACTATGAGTCATCTTATCTTCATCTTTAATGATTTTTGGACCTTTTTAAACCGAAGATAAGTTTATAATAAAATAATATTTCCACACATTCCAAAGGTGCCCCTCTCCTCCCTTATAAAAGGGAACCTCCTCCCTCTCTTCCTCACACCAATTTGAGCCTTCAAGCTCCGCCAAACCCTGACCATTTCACTTCCCCACTTCCTTAGAAACCTACTTGAGGTACTGGTCTTATCAAAAGACCAACTCTAGTGCCTTAAGAAAGAGTTTAAAGGAGGCACTTCGAGAAAGAGGTAATACCTTCTACCATTTTCTTCAAGTTCCATTCTTCTTCTACTCCCTCTTCTTTAGTTGTTTCATTATAAGGTAATAACATAAGTATCCCTCATATACAGATATGTTATTATAAATATGAAACAACCCTATTTCACCTCTTATCCATCCTACGAAAAATTAAATCACCGCACGTGCGCACGTACGGAATACCATCTCCACGATGTGGTGTAATCTGTTTTCCACCACCACCTTACTTGGATGGGTATAATGGTGTAAAGAATAAATATATATGATTATTTTAAAGTGATATTTATTCTGAAATAGTATACATACACTTCAATACAATTCCACGATCATGGGAACGATATCATCGCTCGTGCGTACGTACGGCCTACCGTCTCCACGATGTGATGCGACTCGTTCTATATGATCTTCATTGAATAATGATTATATAAATGATTTGAATGAATGAATATGATATATATTATACCATTTTGAAAATGATGTATCTATATCTTATAAAGAGTAATAAGAATTTATTCGACAAAACACGCATAAGAACAAAAAGTAATAAACACCCGAATAACAAGTAGTAATGAAATATTACTAATAAGAAGCTAATAATATGACCATATATGGTATCATAACAATTAATATGATTCTATAATAAGTAAATGATATTATTTAAATCATTATACAGGAGGTTTGGACACGTACAAAGCATATTGGACCTGAGGTAAGGGAAAATATCACAATCTAATTTTTTTCTGAGATTGTTTATACTTTGATATTTACTGGGGTGTATTTTATCATCCATATCCATATTCGATCAATATGTAATATTATTTATATCCTCCTGCAATTGATTAAATCCAATTTTACTCTTTGGTGAGTTTTTAGTAAAAGATATGAAAGGAATCTTTTGTCGTTTTTCGTACGAGCTACTTTTTGACTTTTCCGACAAAAGTATGAGAGGAATGTTTTTTAACTTATACGGCATGAATGGATTTTTAAAACATTATTTCCAAGAATCTTACTTTAAAATTTTTCAAGTTTATTTTTAATCAACTTCTTTTAGTTTAGAATTGTATGTCATGTTAAGAAAGGAAAAGTGTTTTTGAAGTAGAAAGGATATTTTCCTCAAGAATGGAGTTCAAGTGTTTTATCAAAATTATTTTCCATATAAGATAATATAGCGTTCTATTTCTATCCCTATTATTACATTGATTTGATTATGTTTTTATGGAATTATTTTTATGAATTCCTTTATCTTATATGAATTGTTTTATGATGTCACGATGTTTAAGAATCCCATTTTTATTACATGGGTTATGCAATGATGTATGATTTATGATTTTGTGGCACACATAAGAATGGTATCATTATGAGATGGGTGGGACCTATATCTCCCTTCAATGAATTGGGTAAATATTTTATATCTAATGAGATAGACATGGCTGGAATGGCAGGTTAAACCAGTTCAGTGAAACAAGACTGAAACGAGGAGTGAACTCGGTTCAGAAATAGACTTTTTCCACTAAGATATTCTTGGAAATGAGTATTGACTAATAAGAAATAATTCTCTATGATTATGTGTGTATGACACAAAGTTTCATGTTTTAAGTTATGATTATTTGGATTACATTTCACTACCATGATTTATCCCATGTTATGAAATTATGATCTCTTTTGAAGGTTAATATTTCAAAAATGTTATGTTCTTATGAATATGATGCGATTGATATTTCTTTTGTTTACCCTTACTGAGCATTTGAGCTGACCCTTTTTTATGTTTTCTTTCCCCAGGTCAGGAAGAAAGTTATTAAGTAAGATATTCCAAAAGGGACTATAGATATGATGAAATTAATGGGAGACAATGTAGATGCTTTATGAACCAGTTGTTTATGTTTCCCAGTTTCTAAAGACACTATACCTATACAGTCCTTTCATGGTTTTGTTATATGTTGTAATAAGTATGATTCAATTTTGATGTATTAACCATGTATGTAATTTATGGGTTGTTATAGTTGGTATCAGAGGAAAAGGAGGTATGAATGTATCCGATCCTAGGGAACTCTCACATGTGAGCGTTGGACGAAGCATGGCTCTCCACCCAAGGGCTTCATGAGGAAATGGATGCCACTGGGGATGGTGGTGTGTCCCACCTAGGGGGTGTAGCCACCCATGGAGTTCCCTGATAGGTATCAATTATAGTCCACTGGAAGTAATTCTAGACCGTTATAGTTGGTATCGAAGGAAAGGAATAGTCAACCTTTGGAAACTAGGATGTGAAAGCCTTAGTTAGAAACCTAAGAATATGTCTAAGCATAGAACACAATCTTAGTGTTTTAAAAATGGCCATGAAAAACCTATGATAAGACCTTAAGTGTAAAATTTTATTCTTCATTATGTGGTTTTCCAATTATAATTAGTGTTTCTCACACTATTCTTCTTGGTTTTAGTCAATGGTTGGAACCCGAAGAAACCGTGTTAATGCAGAATGCGATGGGAAATGCAATGATTGTCCCCCTGAGCAACCAAACGTTATGGGAGCTAGAATGAAAAATCTTGTAGCCATGCTCACACAACTTTATCAAGCTATAAACCATGCTGGACTTCCAAATGAGCAAAGGAAGGAGCAACATTCTGTCGAATCCTTCTTGAGGCAGCGTCCACCTTCATTCAGTGGGTCTTCTAATCCATTAGTGGCTGAACAATGTATCAGTACCACTGAAAAGATATTTTCAGTTCTTCAATGTTCTGAACATGATAAAGAATACGAGACAAAGGGATAAAATTGAGTCCATGGAATGGGACGAGTTCAAGAACTTATTTTTCAATAATTATTTCCGTCGTATTCTTCGAAAAAAGATGGAGAAGGAGTTTATTTAACTAAAGAAAAAGGATGATGAATCCATTGGTACCTATGAAGCAAATTTTACAAGACTTGCAAGGTACGCTTCCGGAATTATTATCCAACCTGAGAGTAAGATCGATCGATTCTTTAGTGGCTTAAAACCAAGTCTTCGAATGGAGTTATCCATAAGGGACTTCAATAGCTACGAGGAAATTGTTCGATGTGATCTCAAGGTTGAGATGGAGATTGGTGTAACCCATCAGTCACATGGGTTTGATAAGAAGAGGAAAATGGAATTCAAAGGAAAATCTAAATACCACACTGAAAAGAAGATGAGTTTTCCCTTATGCTCAAAGTGTGGAAAGAAACATGGAGGAAATTGTCTTAAGGAGACAAGAAAATGTTATAAGTGTGGAAAATAAGGTCATCGGGCAATTGAATGTCGAAATAATGGGAAGAAGATCTCTAATGATGAAAACAAAGGAAGTGATACACAGAATGAACCTACTACACTTCAATGTTTCAAGTGCAAGGAGATGGGTCATTATGCCAATCAATGCCCAAATCCAAGGGTTGATGATGATGATCGACGTCAACAAACTCTTAAGGCCAAAGGCAAAGGAATGTCACATGCAATTACTATAGGTGATGTGGAGTACGAAAACAAAGTGGTGAGAGGTACACTTACCATCCACTCTAAAGTAGAAAATGTTTTATTTGATTCTGGATCCACCCACTCTTTTATTTCTGAAGAATTTTCTAAGGGTATCACCGTATTACCTCAACAATTAGATGTTGAGTTGGCTGTGACAACTCCTAATGGCACAACAGTCGCATCAAAAGTTTATAATTCTTCTCCAATTGAAGTTTGTGGGAAAGTGCTTCCTTCAAATCTTGTGATATTTCCTATAGTGTAATTTGATGTGATTCTTGGCATGGATTGGCTTTCATTATATGGAGCTCATATCAATTTCCAAAGAAGGGAAGTCACATTTCATATTCCAGATCAATCTATGATCGTCTATCGATGCAAGGATGAACATAACCTTCCAGTGGAAATTTCATCCATCTTATGGGTCTTGATTCCACTAAATGAAGGTTATTTATCTCAAATGGTTGGTGAGAAACTCACGATTAAGAATATGCCCATTGTACGAGAGTTTGATGATGTCTTTCCGAAGTAATTTCCAGGTCTTCCACCAAATCGTGAAGTTGAGTTTTCAATAGAACTCGTACCGGGTTCTTTGCCTATATCAAAGACACCTTATAGAATGGACCCAATTGAGTTGCAGGAATTGAAGAAGAAACTCCAATAGAATCTTGATAAAGGATTCATACGCCCTAGTGCACCACCTTGGGGAGCACCTGTTCTGTTTGTTAAGAAGAAAGATGGATCAATGATACTCTGCATTAATTATCGAGAACTTAACAAGATCACTGTCAATAAAAAATATCCTCTCCCACGCATTGATGACCTATTTGACCAACTACACGGAGCTCAATACTTTTCCAAGATTGATCTTCATTCTAGGTATTATCAATTAAGGGACAAAAGGGAGGATATACCAAATATGGATTTCCGTACAAGGTATGGACACTATGAATTTATAGTGACACCATTTGGTCTTACTAATTCCCCTGCTATCTTCATGGATCTAATGAATAGAGTCTTTAGAGACTATCTTGATCAGTTTGAGGTAGTCTTTATAGATGATATTCTTGTCTATTCAAAGAACAAGGAAGAACATGAAGATCACTTGAGAATTGTATTAAAGACCCTAAGAAAGGAGAAGCTTTATTCCAAAATTACCAAGTGTGAATTTTGGCTTAAAAAAGTTGCATTTTTGGGTCACATAATCTCAAAAGAGGGGATATCTGTGGATCCAGCAAAAATAGAGGTTATCGAAAGATGGTCGAGACCAACAGCAGTAACTGAGATCCGAAGTTTTCTTGGTTTGGCTGGAAATTACCGACGTTTTGTGAAAGATTTTTCAAGGATATCTAACCCACTCACCAAGTTAACTCGAAAAGGAGTTAAGTTTGTTTGGACGGAGGAATGTGAAGAAAATTTCAAAGAGCTAAAAAGAAGGTTAGCCAGTGAAACTATGCTCACACTACCTTGCAGTGGAGAAAGGTTTGTGATCTACAATGATGCATCCAAGAAGGGACTGGGATGTGTTCTCATGAAAAATGATATAGTGATAGCTTATGCCTCACGACAATTGAAAATCCATGAGCAAAATTACCCAACTCATGATTTGGAGTTAGTTGCAGTAATCTTTGCATTAAATATTTGGAGGCATTATCTTTATGGAGAAAAGTGTGACATTTATACTGATCATAAAAGTTTAAAGTATATTTTCACACAAAAGGAGCTGAATATGCGCCAAAGAAGATGGTTGGAGCTGATTAAGGATTACGACTGCTCAATTCATTACCACCCTGGGAAAGCAAACAAGGTGGCAGATGCATTAAGTCGACAAGACCATGCTAGCTTATCCATGATGAGGATCACAAAAGATCCAATATTTATGGATTTACAAAGGATGGATCTTGGAATTATAATGAAAGGGGAAAAATCGTATCTTTCTCAAATGAATGTTCACCCATCTATACATGTGAAGATTAAAGAGGCGCAAAAAGAAGATGTCGAGTTACAAAAGAAGGTGAGAAATGTTCCCGAATTCAACCTTGATTGTGATGGGATAATAATGTTCAAGAATCGGGTTTGTGTTCCTCCTATCCCCGAATTAAAGAAGGAGCTGTTGGATGAGGCTCATAGTTCTTCATTCTCTATTCATCCTGGAAGCATGAAGATGTATAGGGACCAGAAAGAGTACTTATGGTGGGATGGAATGAAAAGAGATGTTGTTGAATATGTCTCTCGATGCTTGGTTTGTCAGCAAGTTAAAGCTGAGAGACAGAAGTCTAAGGGGGTGTTACAACCATTACCCATACCTAAATGGAAATGGGAAAACATCACTATGGAATTTGTCACTGGACTTCCTAAAACATCAAAAGGAAATAATGCTATCTGGGTCATAGTTGATCGTCTTACAAAGTCTGCACACTTCATTTCTATTAGGGAGGATTTATCTCTAGATCAGCTTGCCAGGATATATATAAAGGAAGTGGTAAGATTGCACGGATTACCAATTTCTATTATATCTGATCAGGATCCGAGGTTTACCTCATAGTTCTGGCGAAGCCTTCAGCATACTCTAGATACAGAGTTGAGTTTCAGCACTGCTTATCATCCTCAGACAGACAGTCAGTCTAGGAGGAAAATTAAAACTCTAGAAGATATATTGAGAGCTTTCTCTATGGATTTCAAAGGTGGGTGGGATCAACACCTACCTTTGGTGGAATTTTCTTATAATAATAGCTTTCACTCCAGTATTCAGATGGCTCCTTATGAAGCTCTCTATGGAAATAAATGCAGGACTCCAACTTGATGGGATGAATTTGGGGAAAGAAAGCTATTAGAACCTGATCTTGTTGATGAGATGGCAGAAAAGGTCAGATCTATTCAAAAACACATAAGAGCAGCTCAGAGTCGACAAAAAATTTATGCCAACAACCAAAGAAAAGACCTAGAGTTTGAAGTGGGTGATAAAGTGTTCTTACGAATATCTCCTTGGAAGAGAGTAATGAGATTTGGAAAGAAGGGAAAGTTGAGCCCTAGATATATCGGTCCTTTTGAAATTCTGGATCGTATTGGGAAGGTAGATTACCGATTGGCGCTTCCACCAAATCTCTCTCACGTTCACGATGTGTTCCATGTATCTCTCCTGAGAAAGTACACACCTGATCCTTCACATGTACTCAGTTAAGAAGTTGTACCACTGGAACAAGATCTTTCTTTTGAAGAACAGCCGATAGAGATTCTGGATCGTAGCGAAAAAGTCCTATGGAACAAGATCACTCTCTTGGTGAATGCTTTATGGAGGAACCACCAATTAGAAGAAGCTACATGGGAACTTGAGGATATGATGAGGGAGAGGTATCATCATCTGTTTGTTACGAAGTGACGAATTTCGGGGGCGAAATTCATTTTAAGGGGGGTAGAATGTAACACCTGAGACTTTTATGAGAAATATTTTGTTTTTATGTTATATAAATCATCAAAAGAATCTTTCACTACACACAACACTAGCTTGGCTTGCTTTACATGCAACTGCGACCTTACTCGATAGCTTGCGTCGTACGCAATAACCGTGTTTCACTAAACAAAGATATATTATAATATTAGCCGTTATGAATAGTATTAACTGAATTTTGAATTTTATAACATTTTAATTCATCTTATACATTTTCTAGAATGAGGTAAGAAAACAAAATCAGTTTTTTGGATAAAAGAAGTATTTTTCAAAAAATGCAGTTTTACCGCCTTTTGATGGCGCACCCACATTAAATCTAGTTTTTACAAGTTTATAAGTTCAATTTGACAAAATAAAATTCTTCTTTAGAATCAGGATATAAAAATTTATAGGATAAATTTTTCATATTATTCTGATAACTTTCATATTTTAATGAATAGTAAAAACATGCTATATTTTAATTAAAAACAACTTTTTTCATCACAATAAATTATATGGTTAAAATATAATATTTATTGTTTTTTAAGTATAAATAGAATATATTTTTACCATTTAATATAATGTATGTCATTAGCATTATTTTTACATTGAATTCATAGGTAAAAACATTTCAATCTTTGGTAATGTTTTAACTTTTAAAACCTATTTGCTTAATAACGGGATTAATTTTAAATTAATTACTGCAACTTTTGTGTCTTGAATTTTGAAAAATGGATTCCATATTTGGAATCAGTGGTTCCAAATTATGTTAATAAGTTACTTTTATTTTTTTTGATATTAAGAATAGTAACTACGGTAATTTTTTTTATTTACTATGGTTAAAGGTAAATAGGGTAATTCAAAATTACCTTGACACTTGTTCTAACCTTATTGGATGAGTATTGGCCGACCATGGGCATCCTTGGGTCGATTTTGGGACCCCATTGAGCCACTTGGAAGTGACTAACAATTTGGATTAATTAATTTAATGTAAAGACAAAATTGACATTAACAAAAATCTTTTAGTAATTAATTTTTATAAAGGGTTACATAAATTATATTTTCGACTATAAATATTAATTGGAAAGCTAAAAATATTTCCTACATAATGATATTTGTTTTATAATTTTTAGACACCAAATAAATTATATTATTTATGACACAATAATGATGAAGTATTTACCTCATTAATAAATGATTTAAATAAATAAGATTATAATGATTAAAATATTTTCCAAAACATGTCCAATTCTGATTGGATGGTTTTATTTCGACTATGAGTCATCTTATCTTCATCGTTAATTATTTTTGGTCCTTTTGAAACCGAAGATAAGTTTATAATAAAATAATATTTCCACACTTTCCAAAGGTGCCCCTCTCCTCCCTTATAAAAGGGAACCTCATACCTCTATTCCTAACACCAATTTGAGCCTTCATGCTCAGCCAAACCCTGCCCATTTCACTTGCCCACTTCCTTATAAACCTACTAGAGGTACTGGTCTTATCAAAAGACCAACTCTAGTGCCTTAAGAGAAATTTTAAAGGAGTCACTTCAAGAAAGAGGTAATACCTTCTACCATTTTCTTCAAGTTCCATTCTTCTTCTACTCCATCATCTTTAGTTGTTTCATTATGAGGTAATAACATCTGTATCCCTCATATACTGATTTGTTATTATAAATATGAAACAACCCTATTTCTCCTCTTATCCATCCTACGGAAAATGAAATCACCGCACATGCGTACGTACGGAATACCGTCTCCACGCCGTGGTGTAATATGTTTTCCACCACCACCTTACTTGGATGGGTATAATGGTGTAAATAATAACTATATATGATTATTGTAAATTGATATTTATTCTGAAATAGTATACATACACTTTAATATAATTCAACGATCATGGGAACGATATCATCGCTCGTGCGTACGTACGTCCTACCGTCTCCACGGTGTGATGCGACTCGTTCTATATGATCTTCATTGAATAAGGATTATATAAATGAATTGAATGAATGAATATGATATATATTAAAATAATACCATTCTTTAAATGATGTATTTATATCCTATAAAGAGTAATAAGAATTTATTCGACAAAACTCGCATAAGAACAAAAAGTAATAAACACCCGGATAACAAGTAGTAATGAAATATTACTAATAAGAAGCTATGAATATGACCATATATGGTATCATAAAAATGAATATGATTCTGTAATAAGTCAATGACATTATTTAAATCATTATACTGGAGGTTCGGACACGTACAAATCATATCGTACCTGAGGTAAGAGAAAATATCACAATCTCATTTTTATCCGAGATTGTTTATACTTTGGTATTTGCTAGGGTGTATTTTATCATCCAAATCCATGTTCCCTCAATATGTAATATTATTTATATCCTCCTACAATTTTTCAAATCCAATTTTACCCTTCGGTGAGTTTTTAGTAAAAGATATGAAAGGAATCATTTTTCGTTTTTCGTACGAGGTAATTTTTGACTTTTTCGACAAAAGTACGAGAAGAATGTTTTTTTTAACTTATACGGAATGAATGGATTTTTAAAACATTATTTCCAAGAATATTCCTTTACAAGTTTTCAAGTTTATTTTTAATCAACTTATTTTAGTTTAGAATTGTATGACATGTTAAGAAAGGAAAAGTGTTTTTGAAGTAGAAAGGATATTTTCCTCAAGAATGGAGTTCAAGTGTTTTATCAAAATTATTTTCCATATAAGATAATATAGTGTTCTGTTTCTATCCCTATTATTACATTGATTTGATTATGTTGTGATGGAATTATTTTTATGAATTACTTTATCTTATATGAATTGTTTTATGATATCATGATGTTTAGGAATCCCATTTTTATTACATGAGTTATGCAATGATGTATGATTTATGATTTTGTGTCACACATAAGAATGGTATCATTATGAGATGGGTGGAACCTATATCTCCCTCCATTTCATTCGGTAATGATTTTATATCTCATCAGATAGACATGGTTGGAACGGCAGGTTAAAACGGTTCAGTGAAACAGGACTGAAATGAGGAGTGAACTCGGTTCAGAAATGGGCTTTGTCCACTAAGATAGTCTTGGAAACGAGTCTTGACTAATTAGAAATGATTCTCTATGATTATGTGTGTATGACACAAAGTTTCATGTTTTAAGTTATGATTATTGGGATTACATTTCACTACCATGATTTATCCCATGTTATGAAATTATGATCTCTTTTGAGGGTTAAGATTTCAAAAAATTTATGTTCTTTTGAATATGATGCGATTGATATTTATTTTGTTTACCCTTACTGAGCATTTGAGCTCACACTTTTGTATGTTTTCATTCCCCAGGTCAGGAATAATGTTATTAAGTAAGATATTCCAAAAGGGACTATAGATATGATGAAATAAATGGGAGACAGTGTATATGCTTTATGAACCAGTTGTTTATGTTTCCCAGTTTCTAAAGACACTATACCTATACGGTCCTTTCATGGTTTTGTTATATGTTGTAATAAGTATGCATCAATTTTGAATTATTAACCATGTATGTAATGTATGGGTCGTTATAATTTTAGTACTAAGTCTTCTTCAAGAGATGTCAGTGAGAATTTGATATTTACACCGGCATCTGGTTATAGCTTAGAGTCGAAGGGAATCGTATGTGGATTTTTGGTTTCATCCTTTGAAGTTTTACATTGGTGTCCACGTTTTTGTAAAATTATATCCTCAGTTGGGTCATCATTATCTTGGAAAATAGGGAAAGTTAACTTCGAGATATGCTGGACTTTTTAAGGCCACTGAGAGGATTCAACAGGCTACTTATCGGTTGAAATGTATAGTCCAGTTGACAACTATTCCAGATTTTTTTCATATATATCAGCTCATAAAGTATGATCCTAATCCATATCATATTCTAAGTTGGCAAGAAATTTATTTGGAGACAGATGTTTGTCTTGTAGAGAAACCAATAGAGATTATAGACTCTCTAGTAATAGTCATTCATGAGAGTTTGATTCTATCCATCTTTGTATTATGGAGACACGGATCAAATTCTTACAAGACTCAGGAGAACGAGTCATTGATGAGGGATTTGTGGCCTCACCTCTTTCCAGACACTATTCTTTCACATAAATTATTGGAGATATAAAGTATTATGGTTGAGAATTTGTATCATACTATTACCTTATTCCAGGTATTTCTCATCTCTCTTATCATCTTTCATTTTTGTTTGGGTCCATTGTGGGATTTTGATGATAGAGAGCATTTTATAGGGAAAATGACCAAAATATCTGGGATGTATACTTGTTTGAATTAATATATTCTGGGTATAAATATGAAAATGATTAAGAGGATTTCTTTTGGGTTTCGAAGTTTTCCTGGGGGATTTTTCTAATTGTTTCTACAGAATCTTCCCACTATATGATTTCATGTCATGAACACGTTCCATTACATGAATCTGATGCCAGGATGACGATTTAAACTAGTTCATAGCGTGAAATTTTTATAAGTCATGAAAAGTTTTATTGGTGTTTCTTCTAAATAATGTGATCCCTTTTTAGTGTATATTTATTTCAAAGATTTCACATCATGAAATTGAGATTCAGGTCATGTATTGTTCATATCCTATTGGTTTTAATGCATTGCATGCATGGTTATATTTTCATTTAGTATTCATGATTTTATCTTGAAACCTAGGAGCTATACCAATGTGATTTTGGGGATCTCTACTCCTTCTGAATAATTATGTTCAGTGACTGATCTTCATTGTAGCTACATTGCATCTCTCTGGGTAAGTGATCTTTTTTATTTTTCATTTCCCTTGAATGAAATAACACCGTTACACTATATTTTTATATCCATTTCTCATTTTTTGTTGATTATATTGACCCTTTATAGATTCATTGTGGGATATTACTCCATAGTCTAACCATTACATTGGTTGCGGTGTGATGTGAGTTTCTTGAGGTACATATTGTGTTATCCTCTCCACGAACTATTTTTCTCATTGAATTGATTTTGATATGTAAGGATTGATTATATAACCTTTATTATTGTCTTTTCATTCTTCCATAGGTGGATACCATTTTAGGTTTATGTGGCCCAAGTTTGAGGTAGGTGGTTCCATCTCTAGCCTATGTTGGATGATCTATATTTATCTGGTTTTATACATTTATTTACTAATTACCTGGAATGATTGAATTGTGTTTCAAGAAATGGTTTTTTGGGAAAATATGTTTTTCCATTATTTTAGTAAAATAAAATGGTATTTTTAATACATTGTGAAATTAATTTATAAAATGGTTTTTAAACCATGGTTTTAATGAAAAGGTTTGGAAAGTGTAGGACATGGGAAGCCTGGGGTGATTAGGTGGAAGGTGTATTAATAGGCCTCTTCTGTTGTTACTATTAGGGGGTTCACTCATAGGGTGTTCCTATACTCCTTAGGCATTTTGTTCTACGAACTTGTTAGAACTGTTGGGAGGTTCACTTACTAGGGAATCCCTTTGCTCTCTAGATTTGATGTATATATGTAGAAACTTAATGTGCATGATTGCCTATGTTTGTGTATTATTTTTATAGATAACATGACTTAGAATGATCATTGTAATGATATTAACTATGCTTTTGGTATGAATGGTTTGATATATGTGATATGGTTTGAAACTATTTTACCAGGATTATTTGAAAATGTGGAAAAAAGGGATTTGTTAACCATGCTTTTGATATAAAAATTATTTAAATGTTTATTATGCCTTGTTTTATTTAAAGTTGATCATGTTTGTATTTTTTTTATAGAGATAGTGGGATTTTTTCCACAATGAGGCAGTGAGGTTTCTATCATCCATATATGGGTAATTGGTGGGGAGATAGTGGGATTTTTTCCACACTATCACATGGAGTAGATATTTCTATTTTAGTTTTTCATTTTCTATTGGACTTGTACCTTATAGATTGTTTATCTATTTTTGAGTTTTATTTTTTCTTATGTTTCATTTTTTATATGATATATACTTATTGTTTTAATCTTTTATTTTTTTATTTATATCATGTATATATATTTCATGTTGTATACCTTGGTTTTGGAAAAATAATTCTCTATAGTTGTTGTTGATGCCTGAGTGCTAGCTACCAGCCCGTGGGGATCAAGAACGCACTTCAGGTAAGTGACGGTTTATGTCTTGTATTGGTTTGGGAGAGTATCCAGGTCATGTTCATCACATTCCGTGATGTGTATAAATAAATGAGGTTTTAGATGGGTGAGTCTTTAATAGGCTTGTAGGGTGGAAGGTGAATGCATGGACTTGAGCGATAGATGATTTTTGTGTGGGTTTCTTTCATATTGTATACAAGATATTAAAAAATGAGTATATTTAGAAATTTTAATTTTTTTTGAAAAATGTATACAAACCCCTGGGCTACCGGCAATATTATGTGGGGTGGTGAAAACTTTTCATTTTTTGTTCACATTTCATGTGTTATTTTGTAGAAAAAATCTATTTGGGTTCAAACCTACACAGTTTTGGCCCACTCTACCTGCCTCACCTCACCCATTTTATATTACTAGTTAATGAAGCATCTCTAAGTCAACACTGAAATTCTCTACATGGTCCTCTTATAACTTCTAATAAAAGAAGAAATATTTAATGAAAACCATTGAAAAGTGATTGAATAACACATTTAATACTTATTTCATTATCCCCATGAATAATTCTAATCTATTAATAACTCAAAAGGGTATCCCCAAGAACATGAAATTCCCTTAACGAAATTTAATAGAAATATTATTATTTTTATCCACTTTCATTTAAATTTGATAATATATAGACCATAGATAGATCTTTGATAACTATTTATCTCTCTTAGATTGATCAATAAAGTCTTCAATATTTGAAAGTGGATGTTGGTTCTTCGTTTTTTCATATATAAACTACCATTAATTCACAAAAGTTCCTAATTCACCATTTTATTTCTTCACAAATAAGACTGAATCTCCCTATTGAGACACACTAGATTAGATGAATATTTTATTTTATAAATCATTAATAAAGATACAAAACTATAATAACACTAAAGGTTATATTATATAAGGGGATATGGAAATAGAAGGAAAATTGGATTGTAAATCTATATCATACTAAATCTCATATTGATGGGGTAGTGTAAAAACATTTCTAGGGAATAAATTTGAAAACTTCATGGTACATTTCCATTTGAATAATGCAATAGCTTGTGTTGTACACAACTTGGAGTTTTAACACATCACGACCAATCAAACTAGCCATTATGAATAGTAATACCCACTTTTTAAAATTTTTAGAATTTTATTTTTCAAAATGGACTTCATTTTTTGATTCAGAATATCAAAATTAGTTTAGGGTGAATTTTTGGTGTTTTTATGAAAACATTTAATTTTTGATGAACTGTGAAAAAACACTACGTTATTGTTTAAAACTGAAGATTTATTTAAATAATATGTTATTTTATTTAAGTGTAAAATGGGTAAAAAGAGATACATAATACCTATATATGTTAAATTTAATTCATTGGCGTAATTTTATAATAATATTAGATGTATAAAATTTTATTGAACTTCTTACCGTCTTTTACCCACCTTCTAAGAGCATTGGAAAATTCACATAAACTTAATTTTACCACTTCTGTGAGTTTAATTTCAAAAATCTGAGACACACGGTTGACATAAGTAAGTAAAATTTGGTTCAATAAGATGAAAATATTTTCTAGTGAACAGTAACTTTTGAATTTTATTTACCATGGCTAAAAGTAAATAGGGTAAGTAAAGGTAAAAATGATATTATAATTTCCCTAAAACATGTACTAATTCAATTGGATAATTTTATTTTGACCAAAACCAACCTTAGGAATTAAAAATGACTCTTTTGGTCTACTTGGATTAGATTAGGGCATTTATTATTATTTTATTTAAAGAAGAGTTAAAAACGTTAAATTCAAAGTTTAATAACTAAAACATTTTTAATATAGGGTTATACATAAGATAAATTCGACTATAAATATTAATTAGAAATATAAAATTATTTATATATAAAGGTATTTTATTTATAATTTTTATAAATTAAAAAATTGAATTTATTTATGGCGCAATAATGATGCAGTAATTACCTTATTAATGAAAGATTAAAATAATTGATATTATAAATATCAAAATAAATGTAAATTGATACTCTTGATCCGTTACATGAATTTACTAGTTTAATATTACATGTTAGGGTTGATTAAATTAATTTTTTCTAGGTAATCATATTGTTATGACTTTCACAAAAACAAAATACCAAATAGTGTCAAAATTGACATAAATGAGTATTTAAAACAAATACTATATTATTAATTAATATAACATTCCTAAAAATCTAAGGTTCGTCAAAAGGACCTTTATAAGGTTATATATATCAATAATGAACCACATGGGGTTCTCTTGGCATTTTATAGTAATATTATTAACCATTTATTGTAATAATACAAGAATACATGGTAAAAGTTAAACTATTTAACTAAGAGTTAAATCTAAAAGATAAGGTTAATATAGTGACCTAAACCTATCTAAAACCTATTTCTTGAGAGTTTGTCGACCCATACCCACATTATATTTGAAATAAATCATTTTGGAGACATAATAAATCTAATATGACTGTATAATAAAATAATATTTCAATCTTTTCCTAAAGTGACCCTCACCTCTCTTATAAAAGTGTACTTCCCCTTATCTTAATTTCACACCTCCAAATTCATTTTTATTGGCCAAACCCTTATCAAATATCTTCCCTATTACCCTACCTTATACCTAGATTCCTTACTTTGACCAGAAATCCAACCTAAGGAGCCCTTTTGATCAAATCCAATGGAATAACCCGAAGAAGAGGTAATAATTTCATCACCTCATTCAAAGTTATCTTATTCTTCCACTTCCCCTTTATTTGTTGTTTCCATACCAAAATAATAACTCCATTACCTTCTATATAATATGATGTTATTATAAATATGGTATAACCATATTCATTATTCTATCCATCCTATGAATGAAAATTCACCATACGTGCGTACGAACGACTTACCGTCTCCACGTCGTGGTGTAGTTTTTTATTCAAAAACTTCATTATTTGGATTGGTATAATAATGATAATAACTGATGTAAATAAAAAATATTACATGTGATTATGTTTTTATGATATACCATCCAATTATATATGATTTCACCATCAAAAGAATGGTATTGTCGCTCGTGCATACATACGGATTACCGTCTCCACGAACATGATGAGATTCATTCCCCATCATAATCATTAAAGAATAATGTTCATTTTATGATTAAAAATAATTTTTAAGAACTTAATATAATTATGTATATGAATCAAATACATCCTATCCATAACAAACATAGATTACATAACCAAGCATATAAAGGAAACCGAATCAGTTTACACCCAAAATGATGATACTACAGAAATGTTATTAAGAAAGAAATATTAGAGGATTATATATGATATCATATTTAAATATTTGGTTCTTGTATAATTTAAAATTATTTAACTATTATACAGGAAGTTAACGTACCCTCGACCAAGGAAAATTACAAGGTAATGGTTAATTCTACAATCTCTTTACTTATCAGAGGTTGTTAATACGTAAGTATCTACTGGGACCTCTTTATCACCCACATCCATGTTTCTTAAAAAATGTATTTCAAAACATTTTTAATATTTCCTAGACTATGGGTTAAAGTCATTTATACCCTTTTTTTACTATTTATAAGATGTTTATAAAGGAATATTTTCGTCGTTTTTAAAACAAGGTCCTTTACGAACTTTTCAAAAAAATTAAGGAAAGATTTTTTTTAACTTATACGGTAGGTGTGGATATTTTAAACCATTATAAAACCTTCAAATATTCCCATAAAATATTATAATAATATTTCCAAAATAAATGTTTTCTTTTATAATTATGTCACTTTTAAATGGTTTCAAAATAGAAAGAGGTATTTCTTTCAAATAGTTTTCATTTCATTTATGTTAACATCCTTTGATAGATTTTAAACTTGTTTGAAGTTGATTTATTATGATACAAATCTTCCATATTGTATTGATGGTTTTGTAATATTTTTGACAGTGGATGTGTTATTTTTATACCATTCATGGTTTATAGATAAATTATTGACATTTTGTATGCTAGTTTTAATACGAATGTTTATGTTATGTTTAATCCTTTTCATATGAGGAATTCATTGGAATTAGTAAGTGATGAGTGGATCCCACTATAGCTCCTTGATGCATTAGTTGTTCTCATGAGACAAACTAGTGTCTTGGCATAAGGCCTTGACAAAATCTTATTTACAGTCTTGGAACGAGGCCGTGACTATGTGGTTATGATGTTTGGAATTATGAATTCAATCATTTTGAAATTGACTATTGATATTTCAAGAGATTATTCGACTAGTAGAATATACATGTGAATAAGTAAATGGAATTATTGGATTTATATTTTCCATATTATACTGAAGTTTAAGTTTAAAAGGCTTGTGTTTTAGTCATATACATTGCCTAAAATGTTTATGCTAATTTATTAAGGTTTCCTCTATATTGTTATCCTTACTGAGCATCTGATCTCACCCCTTTCTATGTTTTATTTTTCCAAGATGTGAAGAATTATATTATTATTGACCTGTAGGGATAGTATAGGGGATATGAATATGGTCAATGGAGACAATTTTGTTGTTGTTTTTCATTTTATAATGTAATGTAAATGTTATGTATGTATCTAGTACTTCCAAGGATACTAAACTAATCGGTCTTTTAGTATTTTATCCCTTGTGATCATGTCGATGTTAGGTAATAAAACACTCACTCTGGGTAACTAGGGTCAGGGAATTACAACTCATGACTACCAGATCCCTCTCTAGTACCCCCACATAGTGTAAGAGTTGGTATCCTAGAACCAACTGGTTTTTCTTTGATTACATAGATATCTAATGTATTTAAATATTAAATATCTTATTACATATTGTTCATTGTTCTGCATGACTATGATGTAATAATGTCTTACAATATTTTTTTCCTTGATAAGGTCATGGTAGTTCCCCATTATGATGAGAAACTTGAAATGCTATAACAATATTCTTAAATATAGTTCCACAGTTGGATAACATACTATTATGGGACACATAGCATGCAGAATGTCAGGTGTGGGTACTCTTAAGTAGATGAGACTTCCTCTCATTAAGTTCGCACTTGGTAATATCCAAGAAAAGAGATTATGAGAACAAACTGCTCGTATATATTCTGTGTGTTTAGGTTTCATCAGATATTTCTATCTGTGAGCATGTGTAATGAAGGTTAGACTTTAAGATTATCATTAATACATGTCATGACTTGTGAGATTTGATTTATTGACTAAAACTGCCATCCAAACAGTTAATGGGAAGTATGGTATGTTGGGTTCATCACAAGTGTAATGTTATTAATGGATAATTCAATGAAGTATTTTTCCCTTCTATTTATAGAAATTGATATCTTGGCCCTTTAATTGAAATAGAACCATCGCACAAAATTCCATGGCCATGGTGTAACGACGAGTTTATTTCAGGTAGTCAAAGAATGAAGTATCAATCATAAAAGTTTATGACACTATCATGAAACCTGCTCGATGAGATATTGCGACAAAGGGATTATATTACACAATGAGTGTTCGTATGTGGATGTTATTTTTGGAACATTAAGTTATTTATCTTGTGTGCCTTGACCCATTTCTAGACAGTACTCTTGGATTTTAGGAAAGTCTGCCTAATGCCAATGAGAAAGAATCCTAGAGGGTCACACACTAGGTGTTTCTGGTGGTCTTGGATATATTCTATTTGAATTTAATTAATAAATATTATTCCCAAGATAATGGAATAAATTTATTCAAGTTAAAATGATTTCATAAATTAAATAAACATTTATTCACCGGATTGTGGGTAAAATATATTTATTTATTTTATTGAACATGTAATAAATATTTATTTACTAGTTTGTAAATAAAATATTTATTTAAGAGAATAATTTATTTATATATTTATTCGGGTGTTCAATAAATGGGTGTGGAGTTCAAGAGTACGAAGGCTGACCCGGTTGTAAAATAATTATTTTCAAGATGATAAATAATTATTTAACTAGTTGGCACAAATTTAAATAATGCTACTATTATTTTGTGACGACAAATTTTATTTATAATTCCATTTTGTGCAAGTTGGCGCACCATAAATAATGAAACTATATTATTATTAATAGAATGGGTTTTCTTTAAGTTTATGGATGTATTTAATTGCTGTTATGCAATTAAATATTGTAATTGAAGCCCCATGTCAATAAATATACACATAAGTCTATTGTTCCATGTACTAAACCACACACCCAATGAATTGAAAATTATTGAGATAAACAATTTCTCTATCGAATCCTCTTCCTTCCCCTATAAAGAAAGATATACATTCTTCAAGGCTGAAGAACAAGCGATCAAGAACGACTGACACAAGACACTTGCTTCTCTGTGATAACACTCGAAGAACGAGCAGTGTCTATTAGAGGCCATCATATCACGTGTGGATCACCATTAGAGAGATTCTAGTTTGGATCCTTGCAAGCACAACAAGATAAACTTGAAGGGTTATTCCAAAAACTCAACATCATCAATGAAGAAAATACCTAATATCCAGGTATTATTTTCTTTATGAAATTAATTAAATTAATTATAAACTTGATGTGTAAGATTCTCTCTAAAGGTTTTGGTCCTCTTTCTTCTTTATATAAATCATTGATTCTATTCTGTGGAGATTGGCATTCATCATTGTATTGATCCCTGAATAATCATTAATCATGGTAAAAATCAAAGTTGGGTCCCGACCCAACCACGCTTTTGCTATACTTAGAACCTTCAAGTTGTATTAGAGGGGTTACATCACAGATTATAATTATTTAAATATTTCATTGATGATTTACGCATTTAATAATTTAGTCGTTTCAATTCAAGTTAATTGTTCTTCAAGTCTGAATATCAAGATCTGTTCCTCCTCTTTCGTTTCTCATTTACCTTACATAAAAGACCTTTTCTTTTAATTTTGATTAAAATAAAATAGAGGATCTCATCAAAAGGTTTCAAAGGTTCCTAGCTATATAACACCAGAACAAACGATGTATATTCGATAGTACACGCTGTGTAGCCAAGGTTCAATGCATCGGGTCTGGTCCACCAAACCATGTTGTTTCTGTTGGAGTTGGTGGTCGAGAACCAACTACTTTGTACTTTATTCATTAAATAAAATCCTTATCACATCTTCAGTGTTCTTCTGCGTGACATGTCATGTGATAATGTCCTAAGTACAACTGTTGCATTAAAGGGTCATAGCGGATCCCTACTATGATGAGAACCCTGAAGTTCCATAACACTGTTCTTGAATATATGTTCTATGGCCAGATGATATTATTTGAGGGACACAAATAATACAGGTCAATAGGGGTGATGACTCATAAAAGTTTGAGGCAACTTCTCATGGTGTGCGCCCTTGGTAATATCCAGGAGGATATTATGAGAACGAGACCCGCCAGTAGGAAATACACATTTCATAGTGTCATTGGATGTTCCTATAGGCGGACGTGTGTATTGGTCCTTATATTTTAAGATTATTATTAATGGGTATTACAACTCGCGCACTTAGATGTATTGACTAAAACTGTGATGACACACTGTTCGCAGCGAGGTAGGATACGTTGGGTGCGTCACGAGTAATACCGCATTAATAGATAATGCGGGAAAGGATTTGTCCCTTTCGTTCCATAAAGGAAGTAGATATCTCAGGCCCTTTGATGGAATTGATATAGGCTAAATAAATCCATGGCCATGGTAAGGTATGGGAAATTCAATTCTGGGAAGTCAAAGAAGGAATAATAAAGCACATGGGTTGATGGCACTAGAATTCAACCCGCTTGATTGGAGATATCGAGACAAAGGGATTATATTACACGGTAAGTGTTCATAGGAGGTGAGACGTCATTGTGGCGTTAACTTCTTTCTCTATGGGTGCCTTGGCGTGTTGCTAGACGCTAACCTTGGACTTGGCAGGCTCAGCCTAATGCCACTGAGAAAGAGTCCTAGAGGGTCACACACTAAGTGTGTCCATGTATCTCAGTTAAATATTAATTTAACAAATTAAATAAATATTATTCCCGACTTTGGTTTAATAATTATGTAAGGATGTGTGATCACATTTATTTTGACACTAGCTATTTGAGAGAATATATTGTAGACGAAATAATATACTTATTAGTGAGTAATGCAGTTACATTTATTTAAGAAATAAATAGTCATTAGTCAAGGTATAATAAATGTGGTGGAGAAAAATAGAAAATAAAAGTACACGCCGTGTATATTAAATATAAACGCCGTGTAGTTTTATGGAAAACAAGTACACACCGTGTATTAATAATTACACGCCGTGTAGTTTTTCCAGTTTGGTTTTTGAGGATTTAATATTGTTTTAATAAATGATATTTATTATAATCAGCATGGGAGCATGTCAAGGAATTAATAATTCGACATGGGGGTTTTCAATAAGAGTTAATGAAATAAATAAAACGCGCAACACGTTTATTTATTGTCATAACCCTATTAACCTAAAGCCCGATTATAAATATCCTTGCAACCCCAAAATTTTATAGAGCCATTGTTGTGCCAAATGGATTTGGAAATACTCTCAATCCAAGAGAGAATTCCATTTCCACCAAGAACGCCCTCAAGTTACGAGAGAAAGATCCTCCACCGGATCAAGGCGATCGAAGGCGGACATCGCAAGCGAAGGTTCTTCCGCGCTAGCACCCGGAGATCCCTTCGGCGACGTCCGGAGATACGTGACACACATGTGGATCACCGCTAGAGGAATCCTACACTTGGATTCTACGATGCAACGATGGATCACCGAATCTTGACCAGACACATCAACGAATAAATAATTCTAATAAGGTAATTCTTATGCATTAATTAAATTAATTATAATCAACATATGATGATCCTCCTCAAGGGTTCTGGGAGTCTTCTTTTCTTTTCGTTCTTCATTCTATTCCGAAGATTTGGCATTTTATATCGTGATATATCTCGGATTGAACCTTTTTTAACGTTAAAATTAAAGTTGAGAAAACCCACCAATGCGCTTCCGCTGTGCCAGGAACCTACAAGTGGTATCAGAGCGGTCATATCGTTGGTTATAATTATTTAGTTTTTCGTTGGTGATTTACGCATTTAATAATTTATTTATTTCAATTCATGTTTAATCATTCTAGAAATCTGAATCTCGAGATCTGTTCCTCCTCCCTCGTTTCTCGTTCACCTCACATAAACAGATTTTTCTTTTAATTTTGATTAAAATAAAATAGAGTAACTCATCCAGAGGAGCCAAACGTTTCTGGACGCATAACACCAGAATACACAACGTGTATTTCAAATTACACACCGTGTAGTCTAGGTTCAATGCATTGACTGATCCGCAAAATCAGGCCGTGTATTGGATTCTTTCTAAGAATTTTAGACACCGTTTTTTGACCAGAAACAGGTGGCACATGGTTTCCAGAATACACGTCATGTGTTCCAATGAACACGGCGTGTAGTCCCTTCAGGTTAGGGTTGGGTCGTGTACTCCGTACATGCCCTGCCCGGCTGGAAACCATGTAACGCGGAAACTAAACGACGTGTGTCCCACTGTACACGTTGTGTACTCCGAAAATTTCCAAAGTAAATTAACACACCCTATCCCCGGGCATGTACTTCAGATGGACAGTGAAGAAAAGTACACGCCGTGTAGTCGGAACTAAACGCCGTGTACTCACCCAAATTACGAGGATTTATTAAAATTTATTACTATATTATACAAACCCTTGAGACGTGTACCATGGTGCAGGCGTAAAGCTGAGGCACAACACGTGATAGGTGTTTTATATATATGTGTTTAATTTAATATCTGCGTAATAAATGAGAATTCGTCGGGTTGCCTCCAAGGTACAAGTTACGTACAAGGATAATTTTAAATGAATTTATTTGTTTAAAATTATGATGGATGAGAATCTCAAGGAAATTCAGAAAAGGGATTTAAGATAAAAGGATTGATTAATTAAAGATAATTAATTGATTTGAGCGTGATTTATCTTAAAAAAGAACGATTAAAGAATTGAATGCTAGTTTTATTTATGCGTAAATATCGTTTCATGTATGGATGATCATGAGCTAGACCGAGACCTTTGTATGTGAATTGTTTCTTTTAATTTATTTATTTAAATTAAATTTGTTGGCCTGTGATCCATCTCCTCATTAATATGTAGGGCATGCGCGCCCAAGGATTCTTTTAGGTAAAAACCCCTTTTACCCCTCACCTGCATGTGAGATAAATGCATATGTAATGGATGGAGCTCCCAAGCTAGTGGAGGCGGCTCAAGTCAGGAGCCAAGGTGAAGCCAATCCAAGGAGATACAAAGGTGGACAAGTGGAAAGTTGTAAACACGAACCCGAAAGGATCAAGGTGTTTCTCCCCTAGGTCTTGGGTTAGTTTATCAACCACTAGATAAACTAACCAATAGAAAAGCTCATGATCATACCATTTATTTTATTTCTGTCAGTTGCATGGTTTATTTATTTTGGGTGTGTTGTCACGATCACACAATTAATGAATTAAATGAGCTTGCAAGATGGAACTAAAATAAAACCAGCTTATATGTAAATATTATCTTAGACATGGTTAATCACTTAAGTATATCCCACTTAATATTAACAATAATGTAATCAAAGATAATAAAATGGCAATTTATGTATAAGGATAAAATCCCTCAAAATAAATATTAAGTCGGCATAGCCTTCTATATTCTTGGTTATAATCGAACCATAGTTCAAAGTGCTTAACCAACCCTAGTTGGGGTGCTTTCAATTATCGGGGAATTCTAATTAAAGGTTTTGGGTTGACTTGACTTGGTTCGAATCAAGGGTTGACTGCCACAGCAGGACTTGTTGTGACCAAGAGGCAAAGGTTGAGGAAATCCAAAAAGGATTTTAGGATTGGGGAGTCTATTCAGCGGATCAAGGAGCTGCGAGTTAATGCAGTTGGCATTTAGAATGCCTACCTAAAACCCTTTAAGTTGCTTGACCAACCCTAGTTGGGGTAATGCGAAGGGAAATATGGATCTTTGCCACTAGAATATTCATGAAACAGAATATTCCAAATTCAATGGTGAGAGCTATTGGATATTGATAAAATAGTGGGAGACTAATAAGTATTAATTTATTTATTTGTCTCAATTCTTTTAATAAAGTACTAAACCTTTGCTCATCTTAATTTGTAGAAATGACAAGAAAATGACTTCAAACATATCATTGCGCACCATAATTGAAAAAGAAAACCTTCTCACCGGCACCAATTTCCAAGAGTGGCAGAGGCATTTACACATCGTCCTTCACCACGAAAGGAAATTATATGTGCTGGAAGAGCCTATTCCAGTTGCGCCTGGGAAAGAGGCTAGTGATAAGGAATTATCTCTTTACATGAAACACATGGATGATTCCACAGATGTCCAGTGTTTCATGCTATCAGCCATATCTAATGAGCTCTTGAAGCAACATGAAAACATAGACGCGTATATCATGATGTCTCACCTTAAAGATCTCTACCAAGAGAAGGCGAGACATGAGAGGTATGAGATATCCAATGATTTGTTTACCACAAAGCTTAGAGATTCTGTGCCAGTTGGGCCTCATGTAGTCAAGCTTATTGGCTACATTGAACGCCTGAACATCTTAGGGATTAAATTCCCGGATGAGTTGCATACAGATCTCATCCTATCATTACTGCCCAAGACCTTCTCTAGCTTCATTGTCAACTATAACATGAGCAGAAATGATAAGATTCTATCGGAGCTTCTGACCTTGATTCTCCAGGTAGATAAGGACATGGGGCATGACAAACCTGCAGTCCTTATGGTGAACAAGAAAAAGAAGGACAAGGCAAAGGGGCCAAAGACTTATAAACGGTCTGAAGCACCTAAGCACCGTCCCTCCAAGAAGGGGAAGATCCAGAGGTAGGGCAAGGAACGGGAGGCAGTGTGTTTTGCATGTGGCAAGCAGGGCCACTAGAAGTGGAACTGCACCCAGAAGCATGGGGACGCTAAAGGTATATTTGTTATCGAGTGAAATCTTTCTATTTATACACATTGGGTATTAGATACAGCTTGTGGGGATCACATCTGTATTCAAATGCAGGAACCAAGTAGATTTAGAAAGATCGCCAGAGGAGAGGTGTAGCTTAGAGCTGCCAATGGCGCAAGGATGGCTGCGTTAGCTATTGGAGACTACCACCTTTTATTACCAACTGGGATGATTTCGGTTTTACATAACTATTATTATGTGCCTAGTGTTACCAAGAACATAATTTCTGTATCTTGTTTAGATATGGATGGATTTGTTTTCAAATTTGGAAATAAGGGTTGTCTCTTTTATAATAACAACATATGTTATGGAATGGCACATTTAAATAATGGTTTATATGTATTGAATTACGAAAACCATGTGTCGACAATCGATAACGAAACAAACTCACATGACTCATAAATCACCCAGTTATGGCATCACCACCTTGGTCATGTGAATGAAAAGCATTTGACAAAGCTCTGCCAAGATGGCTATTTAGACTCTACCGAGCTAAAACCACTTGATAGATGTCACGCTTGTATACAAGGAAAAATGACCAAGCTTCCTTTTGGTGGACACGGTGAAAGGGCCACAGAGCTTCTAGGATTGGTACACATGGATGTGTGTGGACCATTTCTAGTAGAAGCTAGAGGTGGATATTCTTAATTCATTACTATTACTGATTTTTTGAGTAGATATGGATATGTCTACTTAATGAGGTATAAGTCAGAGTCCTTAGAGAATTTTAAGGAATTCAAGAATGAAGTAGAGAATCAGCTTGGTAAGAAGATAAAGAAGCTTCGATCAGATCGAGGTGGAGAATATCTGAACCAAGAGTTCATCGATCTTCTATGGGAGTCTGTGATTCTATCTCAGATCACTCCTCCTTATACACCATAGTGGAATGGTGTTAGTGAAAGGAGGAACCACACCTTGTTGGACATGGTGAGGTCGATGATGAGTCATGCAGATCTTCCATTATCCTTTTGGGGATATGCATTACAAACTGCAGCATACACATTAAACCGAGTACCAACTAAGGTGTCAAATGTAATTACATCAGAGTTATGGAATGAAAGGAAACCCACTTTACCGCGCACACATGTATGGGGATGCGAGGTGTTTGTTAAGGCCTTCTCAGGAAACAAACTAGCACCCCGGGGCATGAAGTGTATCTTTATAGGATATCCCAAGGAAACGAAAGAATATTACCTATATAACCCTCAAGACAAGAAAGTGACTGTCGCCAGAAAAGCCATCTTTCTTTAGAGGGAACACATCCTCAAGAAGGATATTGGGAGAAAGATTGACTTCGACGAAGTTGATGCTCAAGATACACAAGAGTTGGTACAGGAAAAAGTTCCAAATGTCCCCGTGGAAGAGGTTCCAGAAACACAAGTACTGCGTAGGAGCTCAAGAGAGGTAAGGGAACCATAGAGATTTGGTTTTCTAATCACCGAGGATGGTGAATCATTATTGTTGGACAATGATGAACCTCTCTCCTACAAGAAAGTAGTAGAAAGCTCAGAAGCTGCAAGATGGCTAGAACCTATGAATTTTGAGATGGATTCCATGTATCAAAACCAAGTTTGGGTTCTGGTTCATGAGCCAGTTGATGTAAAGCCTATTGGATGCAAATGGGTATTCAAAAGAAAGATGGACATGGAAGTTCAAGTTAGCACCTATAATGGAAGGCTAGTGGCTAAAGGATTCAGACAGCATCAAGGAATTGAATATGATGAAACCTTCTCGCCAGTTTCCATGTTTAAATCCATAAGAATCATACTTTCCAGAACAGCTTACCATGACTATGAGATTTGGAAGATGGATGTCAAAACAACATTCCTTAATGGGAACCTTCAGGAAGATGTCTATATGACACAACCAGAAGGGTTTGTGACACCAGGTGAAGCCAAATGGGTTTTCAAGTTGTAGAAATCTATTTATGGATTGAAGAAAGCATCCAGGTCATGGAACATTCGATTTGATGAAGCCATAAAGGAATTTGGTTTCATTAAGAACGAATGTGAGCCATCTGTTTATAAGCGGTTTAATGGGAATGCGATCATCATCCTAGTGGTATATGTTGATGACATATTTCTTATTGGAAATGACGTACCAGCCTTATAGTCAGTTAAGGGCTGGTTGAACAAGTGTTTCTCCATGAAGGACTTAGGAGAAGTATCCTACATTCTAGGGATCATGATCATTCGTGACAGATCCAAGAGGCTACTTGGACTATGTGAGGGTACATACATTGACTAGATACTAAAGAGATTTAGTATGGAAAAATCCAAGAGGGGATTGGTTCTAGTGTCACATGGCTTACATCTTTCTAAGAAAATGTGTCCCCAGACACAACAGAAGAAAGATAGGATGAGCAAGATCCCATACGCTTCGGCTATAGGATCTATCATGTATGCCATGTTATGTACCAGGCTTGATGTTGCCTATGAACTGAGCATGGTAGGCAGATATCAAACAGATCCAGGAGAACAGCATTAGACTGCTGTTAAGACTATCCTTAAGTATCTGAGAAGAACTAAGGCTATGTTACTGGTGTATGGAGGAGACGAGGAGCTTGTAATCAGAGGGTATGCTGATGCTGGTTTTCAAACAGATCAAAATGATCTGAAGTCGCAATCTGGATATGTTTTCTGTCTCAATAGAGGAGCTGTGAGCTGGAAGAGTTCAAAGCATCCAGTTGTCGACGATTCTACAACGGAGTCCGAGTATATAGATGCTTCTGATGTAGCCAAGGAAGCCGTCTGGATTCGGAACTTTGTCCAGGAGATTGATGTGGTGCCTAGCAGTAAAGATTCCATTACATTGTATTGTGATAATACTGTAGCGGTGGCTCTTGAAAAAGAACCAAGGTCACATAAATGGATAAAGCACATACTCAGGAATTATCACCTCTTGAGGGATTTCTATCAAAGGGGTGAAGTTGCAGTGAGCAGAGTGTCCACGGAAGAGAACGTGGTGGACCCCATGACTAAAGTCCGATCTCAGTAGAAGAATGAATATCATATGAGAGCTAGCGGGTTAAAGGTTTTTTGCAGTTGGCTCTAGTACAAGTGGGAGTCTGTTGGATTTGGTGGTCTAGAACCAACTACTTTGTAGTTTATTCATTAAATAAAAGCCTTATCACATCTTGATTGTTCTTCTCCGTGACATGTCATGTGAAAATGTCCTAAGGACAGCTGTTTCATTAAAGGGTCATAGCGGATCCCTACTATGATGAGAACCCGGAAGTTCCATAACACTATTCTTGAATGTATGTTTTATGACTGGATGATATTATTTTAGGGACACAAATAATATAGGTCATTAGGGGTGAGGACTCATAAAACTTTGGGCAAACCCACCAACGCGCTTCCGCTGCACCCGGAACCTACAGTTTCATTATATTTTGTCTAATTCTTAATGAATCCATGTGTTGACCAAGAACAGGTGGCAGGTGGTTTCCATATTACATGTTGTGTGGTCCACCGGACACGACATGTAGTCCCTTCAGGTTAGGGTTGGATCGTGTACCTCGTATATGGCTTGCTCGACTGGAAAATATGTAACGAGGAACTACACAGTGTGTGGCCCACTAGACACACCGTGTACTCCGAAGATTTCCTAAGTACACTCCAACATCATTTTTCCGGGTGTGTACCTTAGATGGATGGTGAAAAATAGTACAAAATGTGTAGTTGGAACTACATGTTGTGTACTCATCCAAATTACACATATCTATTAAAATTTATTATTATATTGTACATACCCTTGAGACATGTACCTTCATGTGGGTGTAAAGATGAGGCACAATACATGATAAGTGTTTTATATATATGTATTTAATTTAACATATGGGTAATGTTCATTTGTACTCATTGGGTAGTTATGAATAGGAATTCAACGGGTTGCCTCCAAGGTACAAATTATGATCAAAGATAATTTTAAATGAATTAATTGGATTAAAATTATGATTAATTATAATCTCAAAGAAACTAAGAAAAGGGTTTAAGATAAAATGATTGATTAATTAAAGATTATAATTAATTTATTCGAGCATTATTTATCTTAATCAAGAATGATTAAAGAATTGAATGCTAGTTTTATTTATGCATAAATATCATTGCATGTATGGATGATCATGATGTAGACTAAGAAATTTGTATACAGATGGTTTCTTTTAATTTATATAGATTAATTTTTTTGTCCTATGAGCCTTATCCTCACTAATATGTAGGGTCGGCGTGCCCAGGGGTTCTTTTATGTAAATCCCCTTTTTACCCCTCACCTGTATGTGGGTTAAAAAAACAGGCCATATGTAATGGATGGAACTCCCAAGCTATTATTGGCGGTTCAAGATGAAGCCAAGACAAAACCAATCCCTGAAACTATAGAGGTGGACAGGTGGAAAGATGTAAATAAGAACCTAAAAGGTTCAAGATGTTTCTCCCCTAGGTCAGGGTTAGTTTATCAACCGATAGATAAACTAGCCATTAAAAAAGCTCACGATCATGCCCTTAACTTTATTTTATTTCTATTAGTTTCATTTTTTATCATTATGGATGTGTATTCACAATCACATAATTAATGAATTAAATAAGCATGCAAGATAAAACTAAAATAAACCTGACTTATGCATAAATATTATCAAGACATGGTTAATCAATTAAGTAAGTTCCACGTAATATTAACAAGCATGTGATAATGATAATAATAAATTCATGCATAAGAGATAAAATTCCCTCAAATAAAATATTAAGTCAGACCAAGCCTTCCCATACTTGATTAAGTGAAAAACTCAGTAAAACTATGTGTTGGAACAACCCTTGTTGGGACACTTACTTTTATATAAAAATCCCTTATGAAAGGTTTCATGTTGACTTAACAATATTACATCAAGAGGAGTAGCCCTTGCTAGACTTGGTGTAATATTGGAGGCATGAGTTGAGGAAATCCAAAGTCATGATTTCAGGATTGGGGAGTCCACTCAACAGATCTAGGAGCTGCAAACCCACAGTTGGGAAAGACCTTCCTACCTAAATACCTTCTAATATCTTGAACAACCCTTATTGGGGTTATGAAAAGGTAAATATGGATCCTTTACACTAGAATGTAATGACAACCAGACATTCTGAGTTCAATGGTGAGGGCCACTGGGAGTTGATAAAATAGTGGGAGACTTAATAAAATTTACTATTACTCATAAAATTTAGTCAAGAAAGTACTAATGATCTACTCTTTTAATTGTAGAATAAAAATGACAAGCTCTTCAACCACAATATCCATGTGATCAATTTTAGATAAAGACACCATCATCACTGGAAGTAACTTCTAGTAATGTTTTAGACTCCTTCGGTTTATCCTACGCTATGAACAGAAGTCTTACATGCTGGAGTCAACATTACCTGATCCTTATACCAAAGAGGTGGGTGATGATGATTTCCTTATCTATAAGGAACATATGAATGATGCAGTTTCCATTCAATGTTTGATTCTATCATCAATGTCTAGTGATCTCATGAAGTCTCAAGAAAACATAAATTCTTATAGCATACTTGAGAACCTCTGTGTTATTTAACATGAGAGAGCATGATATGAAAGGTTCGAGATCTCTAAGGAACTCTTTCAAAGTATGATTAGAGAAGGTTCCCCAAATGGGCCTCAAGTAGTCAAGCTCATTGGATACATTGATCACCTATAAGTTCTAGGGTTTAAACTCCCTGATGAATTGGGCATCGATCTCATTATCGCATCACTCCCTTGCAGATTCTCTAACTTTGTTGTCATCTTCAATATGAAAAAATTGAAAAGTCTCTGTATGATCTTCTTATCCTCATTCTCTAAGTGGAAAAAGATATGAAGCATGAAAATCCATCTCTCCTTATGGTGAATAATAGGAAAGGGAATGTGAAGAGCTTCAATCCCAAAGCTTCTTCATGAACTTTGAAGAAAAGGAAGATCAAAGGGGAGGCAAGAGAACATGTTGTTGTTTGTTTCACATGTGGCAAGAAGGGCCACTCGAAGAAGAACTGCACCCAACCTAATAAGCAAGGGTAAGATTTAGGTGTGTTTGTTATCGAATGAAATCTATCAATTTCTACAAATTGGGTATTAGATACAGATTATGGTGCTCGCATATGTATCTAAATATAGAAAACAAGTAGATTTAGGAAAATCGACTAAGGGGAGGTAGATCTACGAGCAGCCAATGGATCTAAACTTGTTATTGTAGTTGTCGGGGACTACCACCTCACGTTGCCAATAAGTATGATCTTGGTGTTAAAGGGTTGTTATTATGTGCCGTCTGTTAATAAAAACATTATTTATGTATCCAGATTAGATACAAATGGTTTTTTTTCAATGTTTGAAATTAATGTTTCTTCTTTTACAAAGATATCATTTGTATTGGTAGGGCACATTTATACAATGGTCTTTACATATTGGATTACACAAACCATGTAAAGGCAATAGATAACTAAGATACTTCACATGACTCATACCACACCCAACTTTGGCATCACCAGCTAGGTAATGTAAATGAGAAATGCATGACAAATTTACATCCAGATAGATATTTAAATTCTTTCAAACTAAAACAACTTGGAATATTCCATGCATGTTTACAAGGGAAAATGACCAAATCCACAATTAGTGGGAAATGCGAAAGGGATAAATAACTTCTTGAATTGGTTTATACCGATGTGTGTAGACCATTTCCAATTTAAAAAAGGGGAAGGTACACATACTTCAGAACTTTTATAGATTATTTTAGTAGATATGGATATATCTAATTAATGAGATATAAGTCAGATTCTTTTGATAAGTTATAAGAATGAAATAATGATGTTTAGAACCATCATGGTAAGAAGATTAAGAAACTCTAATCAGACCAAGGTGGAGAATATCTTAATCAAGACTTCACTGATTACTTACGGGAGTTTGGGATCCTATCCTAACTCACTCCTCCATACACACTCCAATGGAATGGTGTGAGAGAAATGAGGAACCACACCCCATTGGATATGGTGAGATCAATCATGAGTCATGCGAGTCTTCCATTATACTTTTGGGTATATGCGTCACAAAAAAATATGCACAGACTAAACGAGGTGTTGGTCGGAGTATATTACTCAAGAGGGAAGGGGTTACTTGAGTAACTATAAAAATTTCTATGAAAATTATTCTTAATAAGACTTCCCTTTAAATTTAAATATAGCCTAGTTAATCAATGTAATATGGTTATAAATGTTTGACTGTTTAAATAACTTCTCATAAGATTGATTAATTCTCAGTAATCTAAATGTTAGTTATTAAAGTTACTTTTGAGGATATTCTACTAAAAAAAACCACTTATAACTTCTTTCCAAGATTAACTATCATAGTGAATTCAGAGATTTATGAGTTATATAGAAAAGCAGTAAAATAGAGAAAACTAAATTAAGCAGCACATCAGATATGAAACAAGTGGTTCAGTCTCAAGCCGAGACCTAATCCACTCCACTTGGTGATCAACTACCACCAATTAGTTTATATAAATAAACTTTGATCCACACCCTGGATCGGGTTTAACAATAGTACTCAGTACTATCCAGGCCATAGAGTGACCTCTTCCACACTTATCAGTGGGTATACACAAGAGTAAAAAATGTTTGAGTAAGGATATCTTGTATCCTTCGGTTTAGTGCAGGATACAGAGTGTGTTATTATACAGATACACACTATGCTCTAAAGTTAATAAAAGATACAAAATAGATCAGAAAGATTGAGATAGGTTTATAGGTGCTTTGAGTGTTGGTCTTTGCTGCTCTGGACTTATGAGATGAGATAAATGCAGTGCTAATGTCCTCATCTGTAAAATAGAGTGTTGCGATTCAGATTGCGTTCTTTGTGAGTTTTGACACTGCGAAGATGTTCTCGGGATTCCAGTATGTTTCGTGTATTCCTTAGTAGTGTTTATTTTCATGAGGCAATGCTTTCTTCTAAGTATCTTCTTCGTTGTAGTGCACACAGTCACCAGTTCGTTCTTCTATCAAATATCATGTCACACACTGTTCTCGTGTATGTCTCATTTTTTGTTTCTGGGCCGCATTACTCTTTTATCTTGGAGTGCATGTGTTGGGGCCGATAGTTTTCTTGTATTCTACACCTCATACCTCGTGCCGTATGATGATATGTCTACAAAGAAACATTAATTATGTCAGTGGATTAAAATCAAAAAGTATGATCATTAGAGATTAAATTAAAATACGACAAAATATATTTGGAAACAGTGTCACAATATGTCATGGAAACGATGTATCCTTCACACGGTGTCTGGATTGGTCATGGTGCCTCATTCATGGTGTCTTCTTCACGATGTCTTTTTGTTCATAGTGTCTTTTTGTTCACAATGTCTTGTTGTTCACGGTGTCTTGTTGTTCACGGTGTCTTGTTCATTGTGTCTGCTTCACGGTGTCTGCTTCACGGTGTCTGCTTCATGGTGTCTTGTTCACGGTGTCTGCTTCACAGTCTCTGGTTCATAGTGTCTGCTTCACAGTGTCTTGTTGTTCGTAATGTCTCAAGGTTGCGGTGTCTCGTTTCACGGTGTTTGCTTCACAGTGCCAAAAATACATTACCACTGGAAGACTCACGGTGTCTCAGACTTTTCAAAATAACCATATTCAAACTTAAGAAGTAATGATCATAGAATGGATTAGACTTAATCATTTTTCAAAGAAGGTACTATAAAATTAATTCATGGATAGTATAAATTAATTAAACGAAATGTAGAGAAATTAAGATCTTGAAAGGATCTTCTTAAAGCATGATAATACTTAATCAATAATACGCATGATTTGATATAATTTATATTATTTAACTAGGTTTAATATGATTTGTGATCATTAAAACATGATTAGAACATGAGGAGGCCAACAATCTCCCCCTTTTTGATTATCACAAATCCTGAAGATTTAAAGTGTATATTTGATTCAACTATAGATATAGAGATAAATGTCTAATATTGAAATTTCTCCCCCTTTTGGGATTATAAAAAAATGGAATAAGTGAAGTTATGAAAAGTGCATATTTTATTAAAGAAAAGAATTTTCAGTACAAATATAAAGGATAAAAACAAAAGAAATAACATTCCTATCAAAAAAGGAGTAATAACTATTTTATTCACTAACTGGTCTTCACTTTTCCTTTATCAGAAGGAGCAGAAAAGGAAGCTAGAGGAGCTGAAGTGGAGGTAGAAGAAGGGAGTGAGCTGGTCTATTGAGAGGGTAAAGGTAAGCCTTCAAAAACAGATAGAGCCAGAGTAGGAGTAGTAGAATATTGAGGGAGTTGTTGATCAAGGATCACAGGCCTGATCTAACTCAGGGCTTGGATGACTGACATACTAATGGAGGATAGTGCAGAGGTTAAGGTATACAGACCAGGTCTCACAAGAGAAGTTACAGGAGCAACAATGACTTTACTCTGTACATTAAGGTAAGTCCTTAGAAGCATAATGAAATCCGCAATAATCTTCCTTCCATACTGCATGGATTTCTCAAAATCATCCTTGTTCTCTATAAACATGTCCAACAATCGAGTGAACTCGGTGAGATTTTATACTTGGGTCTTCAAATCTTAAGTCATACGTGGAATCCGTAGATATTACACATGATAGTTGAAATGGTTATTCATGTCAGTCTTGGAAAATATTCTATTGAAGTAGAAATCCACATTCTTGGTAATCTCTTGCTGAGCATCATTAGAAATATTTGAGTGGATTTGGACTAGATCAAGAACTCAGTCACTATTATTGATAACTTCAGAGAGAGAAGCTGCATTGAAACCAGTAAGCACAGTCTGAAGCTCTTCTTTGTCCACTATTCTAAGAAGGTCACTGTCTAAAGAAGGTTGAGTGGATTGACTAAAGGCTTTAGAAGAATTGACAGTGGGGGAGAGATATTTCAATTGGTTCATCACTTTTTGAAGGCATCCCATATACTCATCAGTGAGTTTTTTAAGATTTACAATAAGCTCTCTCATCTCCATCATGATCTGTTTGTTCCTTTCAGCGACCTTTTCCTCTAAGGAAGCTAAATAAGGATGAATCTGAAACACCACATCCTGTGGGGTTTGAGTAATAGCAGGTTCTACAGCAGGATAAACAAGTTTTGGTTTTGAATGCATCTCTTTCTGTATTTCTTCGATCATACTTCTCAGAGTATTCACTTCAACTGTAACAAAGAGGAAATTTCAAGACCATTTTCTGAGACTTTCTAAGATTCTTCCACATCATAGAAACTAGGGAACTTATATTGAGTGTCTAAAAAGTTCAGATTGACCAGATTTGGAACTTCAAGAGATTCAAGATTTGGGGGTTTCTCTCCCTCAACAGTTGCATCCTTCTTAGGGCTGAGAGGCTTAGGGTCTTGATCTAATTACACAAAAACAACTCTTGGTTCCTCACCCATTTCCTTCCTAGCTAGATAAAAAGCCATCTCCATCCTTTCCACGACTGAAGGAATGATTTCAGGGACATATTATTCTACTGGGAGTTCCTCAAGATTAGTTTCTTGCATACCATGTAGCTCTTCCACTATAGGTTCTTCCATGGCATTATTTTTAGTTTCTTTGGAAACATATTAAGTTTCAGCCTCGAGTTTAGCTTCCATAGTAACAAATTTTGTAGGTGCATGGACTTCTTTTTCACTTACCACAAGAGGGATATGAGTACTATCATCCTCAATAGAAATAGTTTCTCTAGGAGGCACAACAACCTCTTCTTCTTCTTATTTTTCTTCTTCAGAAGAGTACTCAACAATCTCATCTGGTTCTAAACCAGGATCAGAAATATCTTTTGGTCTTGAAAGACGTTCAAAAGGATTAAATTTCTTATAAATTCTACCACTGTCTTCCACCCATTCCTTTTTCCAAGGATTCCAGTTTATCTTCATTCTCTTGATAGTGGCTTTTGAGAGGCAGAATTCACATTCCTTAATTACTTCCTCAATAGGTCCATCAATACATTTTGCAAGGAACATGGATGAGATAACCCGAGAGTAAAATAGGGATATTGACATGGATGTGGCTTTGATCAGTTCACACATGTGGTGAATGATATACTTGCAATGGTTGATCTTATGACCATTTTTCATAAGATGAATCAGAAACACATCCTGATATTTCAAAACAACAAAATCACCTTTTCTGGGACTAACCAGATTCTGTATAAACTTGAACAGAAGCCTTGATTGTCCATCTAGTTTAGCATAAATGGCTCTCCTCTTGGTGCTGTTTTCAGGTAAGGCTTTCAATGTATCCACCAGATCAAATAATTCATTTTAAGATGGGGGTCCTCTCTGATAATCCCCACAGATGCCTTTATGAGGTATCCTAAGGCATGCATCCCATATCCTCGAAGAGAATGAACATCTCTGCCCATTTATCCAGCTTCTCACAATATATCCATCTATAGAATCAAAGTTGAACTGAACATACTGATAAAACTGAGCTACTAACTTAGGATAGTTAGTTCTATCTTCCTATGAAAACCACTGTACGCATCCTTGTTGTTCTAACACTTTCAAGACCAAAGACTTACTAGATAGAAGCCAATTAGGGAAAACATCTCTCTCAAGTATGAAAAATCATTTTACCAGATTTGGATTTAGAGGTCCTTCAGGTTCTAGCTTAGGTGCAATTCTATTCTTCTTTGTGATACATTTCTCATGAGTCAACAATGAGGGTCGTTTCATCTTGGGCATCCACTAAAGGTTCGAGAGAGAGAAAAGGGTTGTAGGGTTGACGAAGGAATCAAAAGAGTGAATAGAAGAAAGAAAGAGTGAAGAATCAAGTGATATTTTCTTTATTTTATTATTTAGGAATACCAGACATTGCAAAAGTAAAAGTTCAGGAAACAAAAAAAGGGAAAAGGATAATTACCGTGATACCGGTTTTTACAAAAAAAAATCATAATTTTTTTTATAGTGAGACCATCTCTGGTCATTATGGTGAGACAGTAAATGCACGTTTTGGTGAGACAGTGAATGAACTTCATAGTGAGATAGTAAACATAAACTTTACGGTGATATAGTAAACATAAACTTTATGATGAGACATTAACTGTCATATAGTAAACATGAAACACTAATTGAGAAACCATAATCATGAAACAATAAAGTATAAAACAGTAAGATATCGAACAGTAAGACATCTATTTGGGGTTTATCATGCCTAGTTCATGAATGATGTAGTCTATTATTTCATAATTTAATGGTTTGGTGAATATATCAGCAAGCTGATACTCACTACCAATACATTCCAAAGTGATATCACCTTTTTGATAATGATCTCTCAAAAAGTGATGTCTTACATCAATATGCTTTGTCCTAGAATGTAAAACAGGATTTTTAGAGATTTTAATAGCACTTGTGTTGTCACATTTTATAGGTAAATTCTTTAATTGATATCCATAACATAGAAATGTGTGTTTCATCCACAAAATTTGTGCACAACAACTGCCAGTAGCTATGTATTCAGATTCTGCAGTAGATAACGCAACAGAATTTTTTTTCTTACTACACCATAATACTAGTGACTTTCCTAATAAGTGACATGTTCCAGAGGTTCTTTTTCTATATAAAATACATCCACTAAATTTAGCATCTGAATAACTCACTAATTCAAATGATTGTCCTCTAGAATAGAACAGTCTTAAATTGGGTGTATGCTTGAGGTATTTGAAAATTATCTTTACAACATTTAAATGAGATTATTTAGAATTTTATTGAAAATGAGAACACATACACACACTAAAAATAATGTCAGGACAACTATCAGTTAAGTATATAAAACTTCCAATCATTCCTCTATAAGTGGTTTGATCAACAGATTTTCCATCTTCATCAAGATCCAACTTACAAGTGGTACTCGTGGGCGTGTTACTAATTTTAGTGCTATCTAATCCAAAATGTTTTATAAGATCTCTAGTATATTTACATTGAGTTAAAATAATACCATCATTATTTTGAAATATTTTAAATCCAAGAAAGAATTTCATTTCACCCATTAAAATCATTTCAAATTTATTTTTCATCATTTTAGAAAAATCAACACATAAAGAATATTTTAAAGATCCAAAAGTAATATCATCTACTTATATTTGAACTACTAAAATATCATTAGAAATTAGTTTTATAAAAAGGGTAGGATCATCTATTCCTTTTGTAAGACATTTGAAAATAAGAAAAGTATTCAACCTCTCATACCAAGATCTTGGAGCTTACTTTAAACCATATAAAGCTTTTGATAGTTTAAAAATATGATATGGAAAATGGGGGTTTGTAAAACCAGGGGGTTGTTCCAAAAAAACATCCCCATCTATATACCCATTTATGAATGCACTTTTAACATCCATTTGATATAGTTTGAAATCCAGATGTGCAACATAGGCAAGTAAGATTCTGATGGATTCAAGTCTAGCTACTGGTTAAAAGGTCTCTTCATAATCAATTCCTTCTTCTTGACTATAGCCTTGTGAAAATAATCTGGCATTGTTTCTAACTATGTTACCAACATAATATACCTTATTTCTGAATACCCATTTAGTGTCTATGGTGAATGTGTCCTTAGTTGATTCAACAAGATTCCAAACTATGATCCTTTCAGACTGTTTAAGTTCTTCTTGCATTGCCATCACCCGAAATTCATTATTGATAGCATCATTGATGTTTTTAGGTTCAAGTTGTGACAAGAAGACTTTATGTTCAACTTGATTTATAAGAGAAGCTCTAGTTTGTGTTCCTTTGTCTAACTCTCCTACAACATCATCTAAGGGATGGTTCTTAATAGTTCTAACTTTTCTAGAAAAGGAAGGACTAGTAATTTTAAGTTCATCGTCAGTTCTAGGTTCATTGTGATTTGATTCTAGGGAATTTAGAGAATTGGAAGTTTCTCATATTCTTTCACAAAATTGTTTGAGGATTTTGAATTGATGTTTAGATTTGATAGATAATCCTCCAGGTTCTCTAGAATGGTTTTAGGATCACGTGGATCTTTTTCATCAAATTTGACATGGACAGATTCTTCCACACATTTAGTTCTTTTATTGAACTCTTTATTGGCTTTACTCGACATGGAATATCCTAAAAAGATACCTTCATCACTTTTGGTTGAAAATTCTTCAAGATTTTCATTATTATTAAGGATATAGACTTTACAACCAAAACATTTGAAGTAGTTAACCTTTGGTTTTCTATTGTTCCATAACTCATAAGGAGTCCTCTTAAGAATATGTGGGATCAACACTCTACTGCTTATGTAGCATGATGTATTTATAGCTTCAGCCCAAAAATAAATAGGTGGGTCATACTCACTAAGCATTGTTATAGAAATCTCTTACAGAGTTCTATTTCTTCTCTCCACAACTCCATTTTGCTGAGGTGTTCTAGGGGTAGATAAATTGTGACTATAACCATTTTGTGGGAAAAAGGACTAAAACTCTTGATTTTCAAATTCACGTCCATGATCACTTCTTAAGGATTTAATTCTAAGTCCACTAATATTTTCTATAGACTTGTCCTATTTAGTAAAATAAGAGCAGGCTTAACTTTTTTGAGCCATAAAGAAGGTCGAAGTATACCTAGAAATGTCATCTACAAGAACATAAACATAGTGCTTCCCATTTAAACTAGAAACTCTAGATGGTCCAAACAAATCCATGTGAACTAGTTCGAGAGGTTGATAATTTGGCACTACTTTCTTTGATTTGAAGGAAACTTTGTGTTTTTTCCTTTTTGACAAGGATTACACAGTTTTTCATTTGGAAAATCTAGTTTGGTTAAGTCTTTAACTGAGCTTTTTCTAGTTAACTTTCCAAATGAGTGAGAATTACAGTGTCCTAGTCTCCTATTCTAGAGCCAATAATCTTTATGAAATACACTTAAACATGAATCATTTTGAGAAGCTAAGTAATCTAATTTAACAGAGAAAACATTTTCATTTCTTAAAGAAAAACACAGTAATTCATCATTAGAATTAAAGACATTGCACACATCATTTTCAAATATAACATGAAATCCATCATCACATAATTTTGAGATACTAATAATGTTCTATTTTAAGCCATAAACAAACAACACTTTAGAAATTAAAATTGAGTTTGAGTTACCGATTTGGACGAGACCAATAGTCTTTCATTTGGCATTATCACCAAATTTGACATGTCCTCCATCTATTTTGATTAGGTTCTTGAAGAAAGAGTAGTCTCTTGGCATGTGACTTGAACATCCACTGTCTAAGTACCATAGACTTTTACTTGAACTCTTTAAGAAGCCTTTCCTACAAAAATATTAAGCAAAAATAGATTTTGGTACCCATACTTGTTTGGGTCCAGTAATATTAGTGATAAGTGATTTAAGAACCCATATTTTCCTCATAGGTTTCCTATAAGCATTGTGTAGTGTATTTGAAAAATAAACTCTATTCTATCCATAGAAACATGAAATAGTAGAATATGTATCATGAATTTAGTTAGTTGATTTGTGTCCAGAACTAGGAGTAAAACTGTATTTCCAAGATTTTGAAACAAAATTTGTTCTACCCAGATTTCTTTTTCCAGGTTGATAACCAATGCCAATGTTATATTTAAGAGTAATTTGTTTTCCGAGCATTTGAGTAACGGTATTCTTAACATTATTAAACTTTTCTAGTTCACTCTTCAATTTCTCATTAGAAAATTTTAATTAATTGTTTTCTTTGAGCAGTTGATATTTTTTCTCTCTTTCAGTTGTGAGTTCAGATTTAATAGTCACAGTAAGAGAATTTTGTTTATTAAATGATTTATATCTGTCTTTTATTTCATTGAATGTTTCTTCAAGTATGTTACAATATTCAAACATCTCTTCATTATTCATATTTTCAGAGTCACTCTCATCTCCAAAATAGTATGAATTAAGTACAGGAGAATTCAGTGTTACCTTAGATGTTTTTTTTCATAAAACACATATTGGATTTATTCGCCTGTTCATCATTTGATGTTTATGAGTCACTTGAACTATCTTCAAAAGCACTCCAGGTTGCTTTAATTTCCTTTTTATACTTCCTATCCTTGTCCTCATATTTCTTTTTGTACTTGAGCTTTGGACAGTCAGCCTTGATATGTCCTTTGCGCTTACACTCATAGCGGACAATTTCATCAGTCTTGTCACTTCTTTTCCAGTACTTATTCTAATTTTTTTTTCAGTCATATTTTCCATTGAAGTTAGGCTTTATGAAAAAAGATATTATTCTTGTAAAATATCTTGAATCTTCTGGCCAAGTGAGCCATCTCCTCATCACTGTCAGATGATGATTGCTCATCATTGGAACTTTATACATAAGCTTCTAGTTTCCCTTTGTCTTTGTGCTTAGGGGTGGTGGTCTTGAATGCAAAACATTTCCTCTTTGGCTTATCTTAATCCTCCTTGTTGACTTTCAAATCTTCCTCATACATCATAAGTTTCCCAATGAGTTATTTTATAGGTAGTTTTCTGATGTCTCATTATTTTCTAATAGAGACAGAGGTTCCCCTCCATCTATTAGGCAGACATCTGAGAATTCTCATGATCTATTCGTTGGAAGTGACCTCTCTTCCAAGAGAAATAATTGTGTTGACAATCTCATTGAACCTAAGATACATGTCAGAGATAGGTTCATCATGTTTCATCTTAAAATTATCATATTTAATAGTGTAAGTATGAAGTCTCATTTCTTTTACACTATATTTTCCTTCATGTGAGACAGATAGAGTATCCAAAATTTTATCGGAAGTTTTACAAGTAGAAACTCTATTGAACTCTTCATCTCCTAAGGAGAAGTATAAAGCATTCATATCATTGTAGTTGTTATTGTAAGAAGTTTTGGTAGGTTCATCCCATGTGATTATAATAGTAGTAGGAATGTTATATTCATCTATAACGGATGACCAAATTTCAAAACTCATACTCTCTAGGTGTATTTTCATTTTGATTTTCCATTGAGCATAGTTGGTTCCATTAAAGAATGGTGGTTTTTTGGTTGTATCACCTTCCAATCTATTATCCATAATAAAGTATTACTTTAAAAGAGCTATAAATTTAGAATTGACAGAAATTTAAAGATCTTTAAAGTACAACTACCATCACAGTTGAACAAGATTACACAGAGTCCTAATAAAAATAATCTAATACCAAATTTTAGTTGGAGTAGATTACTCAAGAGGGGAGGGGTAAATTGAGTAACTATAAAAATTTCTGTAAAAAGTATTCTTAAAAATACTTCCCTTTAAAGTTAAATACAACCTAGTTAATCAAAGTAATATGGTTATAATGGTTTGACTATTTAAATAACATATCAGAAGATTGATTAATTCTCACTAATCTAAATGTTAGTTATTAAAGTTACTTTTGAAGCTATTCTACTAAGAAAAACCTCTTACAACTTATTTCCAAGATTAACTATCAATGTAAATTTAGGATTTATGAGTTATATAGAAAAGCAGTAAAATAAAGAAAACTAAATTAAGAATCACATCAGATATGGAACAAGTGGTTCAGTCTCAAGCCGAGACCTAATCCACTCCACTTGGTGATCACCTACCACCAAGCAGTTTATATAAATAAACATTGATCCACACCCTGGATCAGGGTTAACAACAGTACTCAGTACTATCCAAGCCACACAGGGACCTCTTCCATAGTTCTTCATGAATACAAACTACCAGGTCACACAGGAACCTCTTCCACAATTATTAGTGGGAATACACAAGAGTAAAAGAATGTTGGAGTAAGGATATATTGTATCCTTCAGTTTAATGTAGGAGAAAAAGTGTGTTATTATATATATACACACTCTGGTCGAAAGTTAATAATAGATACACTAAAGAAAAAAAATATTGAGATAGGTTTAGAGGTGCTCTGAGTGTTGGTATTTTCAGTTTTGGAATTCTGAGATGAGACAAATGTAGTGCTCAAGTCCTCATCTGTAAAATAGAGTGTCGCGATTTAGCTTGTGTTCGTCGTGAGGTTTGACAGTGTGAAGATGTTCTCGGGATTTCAGTATGCTTCATGTATTCCTCAGTAGTGTCTATTTTCATGAGGCAATGATTTATTCTAATTATCTTCTTCGTTTTAGTGCACATGGTCACCAGTTTGTTCTTCTTTCAAATATCATGTCGCACATTGTTCTCGCGTATGTCTCCTTTTTTTTCTGGGCCACACTAATCTTTTATCTTGGAGTGAACGTGTTGGGGACAACAGGTTGCATGTATTCTGCACCTCATACCTCGTACTATTAGATGATATGTCTACAAAGAAACATTAATTATGTCAGTGCATTAAAATATTCAAATATGACCGTTAGAGATTAAATTAAAATATGACAAAATATATTAGGAAAAAGTTTCACAATATGTCATGGAAATGGTGTATCCTTCACAAAATGTCTAGATTGGTCACAATGTCTCATTCACGGTGTCTTCTTCATGGTGTATTATTGTTCACGGTGTCTTGTTGTTCACAGTGTCTTGTTCATGGTGTCTACTTCATGGTGTCTGCTTCATAGTGTCTGCTTCATGGTGTCTTGTTCACAGTGTCTGCTTCATGGTTTCTTCTACATAGTGTCTTTTTGTTCACGGTGTCTCAAGGTTATGGTGTATCATTTCACGGTGTCTACTTCACGGTGCCAGAAAGACATAACTAGTGGCAGACTCACGGTGTCTTAGACTTTTCAAAATAACTGTATTCAAACTTAAGTAGTAATGATCATAGAATGGATTATACTTAAACATTTGTCAAATAAGGTATTATAAAAGTAAATCAAGGATAGTATAAAGTAATTAAACTTAATTTAGAGAAATTAATATCTTGAAAGTCTCTTCTTAAAGCATGATAATACTTAAGAAATAATACACATGATTTGATATAATTTACAGGATTTAACCTAGTTGAATTGGATTTGTGATAATTAAAACATGATTAGAACATGAGGATGACAACACTAAGTACCAACTAAATTGTTAAATGGTACTCCATACAAGTTCTGGAGTAGAAACAAAGACATATTATCTAATTTACATGTGTGGGGAAGCGATGCATTTTTTAAGGCCTCTTCAGTTAACAAACATGTACCCTGAGGCACAAAGTTTACCATTATAGGATACCCAAAGGAAACAAGGAGATATTACATATATAACCCCTCATACAAAAACATTATAGTGTAAAGACATTCCATAATCCTTGATAGGGAGAACATATCCAAAAGAGATAGTGGGAACGAGATAGACTTTGATGAAGCTGAGGCTCAATGTACACAAGAGTTGGTACATGAATTGATTCCACAAATCCCCATGGAATAAAGAACTATTCTAGAGACACAAGAGCTAATTAGGAATATAAGAGAGGTTAGAGAACCAAAATGGTAATGTTTTCTAGTTACCGAGGATGGAGACTCATTATTAGTTGATAATAATGATCCTCTAACCTACAAGGAAGCAATAAGAAGCATAGATGTTTCCAAGTGGAAAGAATCCATGAATTCTGAAATGGATTCCATGTACCAAAACCAAGTATAGATTTTCATAGATCCTCCGATTGATGTAAATCCTGTTGGTTGTAAATGGGTATTAAAGAAGAAACTAGATATGGAAGGACTGGTTAGTACCTATAAGTCATGATTGGTTTCAGAAGGGTTTAAACAACGTCAAGGCATTGACTATGATGAAACCTTTTCAACAGTTTCAATGCTGAAATCCATCATAATTATATTATCCATTTCCACTTAACATGACTATGAGATTTGGAAATTGGATTTCAGAACAACTTTTTTTAATGGGAACCTTTAGGAATATGTCTACATGATACAAACTAATGGTTTTTTATGACTCTATAAGATTCCATTAATGTATGAAAGTTGTAGAAATACATTTATGGATTAAAGAAAGCCTCCAGGTTATGAAACATTCATTTTTATGAAGCCAAAACAAAAATTTGTTTTATCAAGAATGAATGTGAGCCTTGGGTCTACAAACGTGTAGTGGGAGTGTAGTTGTTTTCCAAATAGTATATTTTGATGACATATTAATTATTGGAAACGAGATACCAGCCTTAAAGTCAGTTAAGTCATGGTTGAATCAATGCTTATCCACAAAGGACTTGGGTGAGGTAGCATATATTCTTGGAAAAATATCTACCTTGATTGATCTAAGAGATTGTTGGGCCTATGTCAAAGTACATACATTGATAAGATACTAAAGAGATTCAGTTTGGAACAATCCAAGAGGGGATTGTTGCTAGCATCTCATGGAATTCATCTTTCCAAGAAAATGAATCCTCAGACACATAAGGAAAGAATGATAATGGTAATGACTCCATACACATCAGCAATTGGGTCAGTCATATATGACATACTATGTACTAGGCTGGATGTATCCTACGCATTGAGTGTGGTAGGTAGATATCAAACTCACCTAGGTGATCTCCATTAGATGGCGGTCAAGAATATCCCGAAGTATCTAAGTCATACTAAGGATATTTTCTTGGTTTATAGAGGAGATGAAGAACTATTAATAAGAGGATATTAATTTTCTAGTTTCTAGACTAATTAAGATAAGATGAAGTCACAAATGGGATAAATCTTTACATTTAATGGAGGTGCAGTGAGTTGGAAGAGCTAAAAGCAGAGTGTGGTCACAGATTCTACAACAGAGTCTGAGTATATCACAACTTATGAGGGAGATAAAGAATTAGTTTGGATGTGATACCTAGCAGTAAATATCCCATCACACTGTACTGTGATAATACTACAACGGTGGTTGTCGTAAAAGATACAAGGTCACATCAGCAGACAAAGAACATACATTGGAAGTATCATCTCTTAAGGGATTTTTCTCAGATAGGTGAAGTTGTAGTGGGAATTATTTCCATATAAGACAACCTGGTGGACCCCTTGACTAAAGCCTTGACTCAGAAGAAAAATGATCACCATGTGACGTCTAGCGAAATGAAATTAGTAGACTATTGGGTCTAGTACAAGTGGGAGTTTGTAAGAGTTGGTGTCCTAGAACCAACTGGTTGTACTTTTATTACATGGATATTTAATATATTTAAATATTAAACATCTTATTACATATTTTTCATTATTCTTCATGAATATGATGTAATAATGTACTAGATTATTTGTTTCATTGATAAGATCATGGAAGTTCCTCGCTATAATGAGAACCTTGAAATGCTAGAACAATATTCTTAAATATAGTTCTATGGTTGGATGACATACAATTATGGGACACATATCATACAACCCATTAGGTGTGATTACTCGTAAGCTGATGAGACTTCCTCTCATGAAGTTCTCACTTGGTAATCTCCAAGATAAGAGATTATGAAAACAGACCCACGAGTAGGAATTATGCGTTCTTTGGTGTCATCAGATATTTCTATCTTCGAGTGTGTATAATGATCCTTAGACTTTAATATTCTCATTAATACATGTCATGACTCGCACACTTTTAATTACTGACTAAAACTATCATACAGAGAGTTGGAGAGAATTAGGGTACATTGGGTGCGTCACGAGTGGCATGTTATTGATAGATAAGTCGAGGAAGGAATTGTCCCTTCCATTTATGGAAGATGATATATTAGCCCTTTGATTGAAATAGAACCATCGCACTAAATTCCATGGACATGTGGTAACAATGCGTTTATTTTAGGTAGTCAAAGAAGGACATATCAAGCATAAACGTTGATGACACTATCATGAAACCTTCTTGATGAGATAGTGAGACAAAAAGATTATATTACATAGTGATCATTCATACGTGGATGTTGTTGTTGATACTTTAGTTCTTTCTATTGGGTTCCTTAACTTGTTTCTAGACAATACTCTTGGACTTTACGAAAGCTCACCTAATGCCAACAATAAAGAATCCTAGAGGTCCACACACTAAGGGTTTCTAGTGTTCTCGGTTAAATTATATTAAAATTTAGATAATAAATATTACTTTCAAGACAACAGAATAATTTTATTCAAGTTAAAATGATTGCATAAATTAAATAAAAAATTATTCACCAGATTGTGGGTAAAATATATTTATTTATTTTATTGAACATTTAATAAATTTTTATTTAATATTTTGTAAATAAAATATTTATTTAAGAGAATAAATAAATTATTTATTTATTATAGTGTTCAATAAATGGAAGTGGAGTTCGAGGGGACCAGTGTCAGTCTGGTAGTAAAATAATTATTTGCAAGAGGACAAATAATTATTTAACTAGTTGACACAAATTAAAATAACACTGTTATTATTTTGTGATGTGTAGTTTTATTTATAATTCCATTTTGTGCATGTTGGGGCACCATAAATAATTATGTGGTATTAATATTAATAGAATGGGTTTTATCTAAGATTTTGAATGTATTTAATTGCTGTTACACAATTAAATATTGTAACTAAATCCCCATGTCAATAAATAGAGACATGTGTCTATTGTTCCATGTACCAAATCGTACACCTAGTGAATTGAGAATTGTTGAGCTAAACAATTTCTCTCTCAAATACTCTTCCCACCCCTCTCAAGAACAAGAGATGTTCTTCAAGGTTTAAGAACAAGAGATTAATAACGACTGACACAAGACACTCGCTTCACTGTGCTAGAACCCATAGAATGATCAGTGTCAATCGAAGTCCATCGGAGCATGTGTTGATCACCGCTAGAGGGTTTCTAGTTTGGATCCTTGCAAGCACAATAAGATAATCCATAGGGGTCATTCTGGATGATCAACATCATCAACAAAGAAAATACTGAAGATCCAGGTATTATTTTCGTTATGAGATTAATTAAATTATTTGAAAACATGATGTGTAAGATCCACTCTAAAGGTTTTGGGACTCTTCCTTCTTTATCTAAATATTTGATTCTATTACATGGAGAATGGTGTTAATAATTGTATTGATCCTGGAATATTCATTAATCATGTTAAAAATCAAATTTGGGTCTTGGACCAAACATGCTTCCGTTGTGCCCGGAACCTTCACATAGCTGGGAAGACACAAGGAGACCACACCTTCTTGAACATCTCTGCAAAGACCCTGATCAAAGGTTCGGGCCCTGAAGAAAAAGTTATGAACCATGTCCAGGGAGTACTGTGACAAGTCAGTAAACTTCATTGAGTACTCCACCATGGTCATTCTATCCTATCGAAACTACAAAAGCTCCTGGATCTATACTGGCCTTAGCATTTCCAGATAAAACTCCTCCCTGAAGAGCCAATAAAACTCAACCTAGGTGAGTGTCTCCACATCGTGGGTATGTGTCACAAGAATCCACCATCACCAGACTAAAATATTAAAATGGATCACTTCTAGGACCACCATCTGATCAAGAGGTTTCCTTATTATGAAAACAACTTGGGTGACTACTGCAAGCTAGTCATTATCTTCCAAGGGGTTTGCGTCACCCAGAAACCTAACAGGTTACTACCTATGGAACTCATGCATCACACTGATCCTGCGCACATACTCATACTGCACTTCCAACACAACCAGCTTCTATACCTGTGGTGGATCAACTGGTGGAGCACCTGGATGTCTAGCCTCAAAACCTGTTCCCTGCACCGAAGCCTCTAATCGGGGTGGATCGTCACCATAATCCTGCTATAGAACTCTGGATGGATATCATCATGCAGGAATCCTGAACTATGATCAAGATGCACCATGATCAAAGAGTATATCTAGAGATATGACTCAATAAGGATAGTAAAATACCAAAACCCAATCCTATATGATGCATGTACCATTGATTTCCCCTGAAAACAATTTCTAATATAATCAGTCGAAAGGTAGGTTGTCAAAGTTCGAGTGAATGGATACCTCAGCTGCCACACCCACACTATATTTCCTACCCTAAAAGTCAAAATCAAAACACTCTAACACTATAACTATGCAGACCAAACCAATCCCATGACTGTAGTCCCAATGTGGAACCGACCAGCTCTGATACCACTCTGTCATGACCCAAACCGATAGGGCCTTGGCCGCCACTCCCCAAGCCTGCCTCCAATAGGCCGTGGGTTGGTGACTAGAACCTAGTGGGATATCACACACATGGTAGGAATTAGTCTAAGGTATCTGTACGCACACACCCACATACACATCCATGCAATAGTTGAGAGATATACAAACAAAAAATAAATGCATGCATACGATTATCCCAAACCAGAGTACAACAGAAGTGAAAAAAGGGGAAATAGAGGGCCCACCAAAAGGAAACTAAAAAAGCATCCAACCTGCTCTGTATGAGGATATCACTATCAAATGAACCCACTGGAAATCTCCTTGTCCATGCTCTGATAAACACCCTGGTCATTCTAGCTCACTAAGCTCTGCCTACTATTGGTCTTCCTGGGACTCCATTGAAAGGATTGTGGTCTACAAAAGACACAATACATTTGCAGGCAATGCCCATGCAGGGGTGAGTATAAAGATACTCAATAGGCACCCCAAAAACCCCAAAAGAAAAGCAACTGAAAGGAAATAGTCCACTCATCCCATCCAGAGGGATCCCAAATGAGAGTGAAACTCCATCTGAAGACCATCCTTGACTAAACATGACTAGTCATCTCAAACCACAATCTCTATCATTAAATATGTGAAAACACCACAAGGTAAACATAGAAATCAACCTTATATACTCATCTGAGGAACCAAGACACAGGAGGTTCCGAACTCATTGTCAGTGAAAAGTTCTATTCGAGGCTCTACCGATAACAACGCACTAAGCCCAACTCTAGTGCTCATCACGAGGAATCCCATAAATGATGACCAACGCCCTGTGCAAGGTCATAAGAACTGCTGAGATCCCCATACCTCTCCATTGCCTTCAAGTTGAGGGAGTACAAGTTCCTAAACCAATCTGAAAACCTCTATCACTACTTTCTGGAGGGGATCGCACCTCAGTCCATCGAGAGAGCACAAACTCTATAGGTGTGAACCCATGACTTGGTATGACAGGGGAGTACCACCCTGAAAATCATGATCATTCAGCCTAACATGGTAGGGGATTATCATTTTGGAAAATGTGAGCCTGCACCCACAGTAGGGTAGCACCATTGTAAGGATAGAGGACCAGCTCCCTTGCATAGAAGGGGAGTACCGACCCTACCATCCAATGAAATTGGAGGTCCCGTGCCCTGTCACAGCAGAGGAGTTGTCCAACTGCATGAACGTCAAAGGGAACCCTCACCCTAGTCCATCATGTGAGTAACAACCTCAGAGGAAACTAACCAAAGGTAACAAACCTGTGCCCATATCGTGGAGAGTCCCGTATCTACCCAAGAAGAGAGGTAAGAGAAAACCCACACCCTGGTGCCACAGGGGAGTACCTAACCCAATGCATTTCTTCATGAACCATTGATCACAAAAATTATCACAACACCGCTCCACAAGTGTATTGCTTGATTAAAGCCACCTCATATCCCAAAATCTATAGTGTATGTCACCATCGTATTCTACAAGAAAGAACACATAGGATAAGCTATTTAGTTTCCAAAATTGGGAAACTAGTGAAAAGGTCACATTTCACCGCAAACACCCAAACCGAGACTCATGGGGCCCACACTTCGATTCCATTTTAAGCCCCAAAATCAGTATTGAAACGTTGTACTAAAAACAGGGTCTCAATTCCACTGACGGTGTGTTAATTGGACATCATATGAAGGAGATATATCCAATACAAGATTCTCAAAATAATAATAATTATATTACTATTGTTAAAAATTGGACATTTATTTCCACCAAGCCTCAAGCCCAAGGAATAAAGTCCTCAATGTGGTCTAAAAATATCTATCTCAATGATAAGAACACATGTCTATAGATGACACAAAAATCAAACACCAGTTTGATAAATACGAGTGTTCAAAACACCCCCATCCCATTATAGAACATTACAGTCGAACTAGCCCCTCTTTGTTGCCTGTGCACCCAGTGAACCACTACTCTAGTCCCCCCCCCCCCCCCCGCCCTTGATGCTCTGTGCCACTGCCTAGCCCCCCCTGTCTGCTGCGTACCACGCCACCCAGATGCCATTGGCGGCTTTGACCATCACGCCGTCTCCACCGGTAGACTGCCACGCCACCACCTCTCACCAGCAGCCCATCTCGCCACCTTTCTCTAGAGATTCCCCTCACTGGAGCACCACCAGAGCACCATTGGAGCTTCCACAGACCATCGGGGTGCACCCTAGTGGTCGAAAAATGCAAAAAAGACAAACTCGAGATCCTTGGATCCCGATCTACATAGATCCGATGATGAATCGAAGAAAAATGATGCATAAACAAGGGGATCAAGATTAAAACTAAAACCTTCTACATATTGAAAAAAATGATGCTCCAAGGTCAATTTGACACTATGAAGCCACTGATGCACGATCCACGGGTGATCGCTGTGAAAATACAAGACCAATGGCACTTCATTTCGATGATTCGACCTTTAAATTGTTTGTCGGCGATAGAGAAGAGGGATGGGGATGTTGTCTCCCACTGTGAACACTAGGCGGAGAAGTGGATTTATTTATTTTTATTAAATCTTATCTATTTAACAGCCTGACCCCTGAGTCGCCTCTAACCCAACACATGACGTGAAAAAGTTTATGTCATTCCTATGGTAAAAATAGTGTTCTGGACTCAACCGTTGTTTCAGAAACTTGATCAGATACTTTGATCATGATTTATTCGATCCAAAGTGCAAAATAAATTAATTTAATTTAATTATGGAAATTCCCTCAATAAATTTCTCCACAAAAATCATGTGCCCTCAAAACTTATACCCCACCTTGGGTAAATGGCACACTCTAGACTCAACCATGGCCTCAATTTTCTGATCTGAGCAACCATTTAAGAGATAACTTGTTTCCTCTGTGTGTATATTATAAAAATACATAATATTTTTATAAAATTTATTCTAGGCACATCGGGCCTTGGAATTTCACTCCATCTCAAATTCTATCTCCATAAATATATGTAGAAATATTCTAAGGTTTTACAAGGAAAATCCCAAGTCTCTGCACTTTCCAATAGAGGAATATTGCATTCTGATTAATATAAAAGTCCAATATTATATACTCTTCATAAATATTATAAAAAATGAATTTCTTTTTATATTTTTTGACAATTAACTTTGAAATTTATTGAAAATTAATGGTAAGAATCTAGAAGAGAAATAAAAAGGAAGAAGGAAGATGAAGTGGATGAAGATGTATTTGTTATTTTACAGATAAAGTTGGGGAAAAAGATTGCCAGGATGGATATCCTACTTGGACTCATGTTTGAAAAAAAATTCAAAAGATTATATCATTTAGTTATCAAGGATTATATAGAGCTATAGAGAAGATGTGTTTTTAATCCTATAAACTATATGTTTAATGGAGAATGAATTTCATTGATATATTTGGATTTATTATTATAAATGACTCATAAGTACCTTTTCAAAATCGTGATTGGTGATTATATAAATACCATGATAAAATTTAATTAAATGTAATTGTTAAATAAATATTAAATAAGAGACTCTTTGATATATCTTTAGGAGTATCAAATCAATGATTGTATTTACCATGTAATATTGTGCCTAATCAAGTTTATTATGATGAAGAAATAAGTCATAGTACTTCTTGAGAAGATATAGAGATGTTTGAAAGTGATTTAAAGTTGTGATAGATAATCACTCTTCAATAATGTTTGATACAATATGATTCAATTATATGAAAGATTATGTTATTGGATAAATTAAATATTATGTCTTAATGAATATATTCATTTCAAAATGTATGTGTGCATGGAAATATCTCAAAGGAGAGAATATATCAATTTAAATACTATTCCTTAAGGATAACGATTACCTAATGAGTATAAATACTTGAAAATATAGTGTGAATCTATATTTTTATTATTGATAGTATCATGCCGAAATGATGTATCTCATTACACAACAAGGAGAGTGAAGGTACCTTATCAAAGCGGTCTTTCCATAAATATGGATTCTATGATTTTATAGTGTATTTTTTTTTATTTTAGAAAGGGAAAGAGGATTTTAATTCACTCCAAAATTATTTGAATCATGTAGTAATGGTTTTTTAATTTGGAAAAAACCATTCTAGGGACCAAAACATCACAAAAATATGAGAATTTTCGCTCCATGATTTCTAGTGAATTGCATAATTCATGAGGAGTTACAGACTTGAAATATATAGTAATAAAAGAGAAGTTATGGGTTGAATTCAGACAAAAAAATGGTAATTAAAAGGTGAATATTACTTCCAGGAATTTCCAAAGGAAGAGACAAAAGTAGATAAAGTGGGAATAAAATTTTTATTTTGGGTTTTGAATTTCAAAATTAAAATTCTGATATATAAGAAACTATGGTGAAATAATAGGATGATAGAGAGAAATAGACATGATATAATTTTAGATAAAATAATATGGAAGAATAATAATGGTGGGAAATACATGGGATTCATTAAATATCTAAATTATAGTGATTTATTTATTATTTAATAATTTTATCAAAGATTAATTTTGAGAAGAGTAAGTGATATAGATAAAAGAAAAAATAAGGAAAAAATAATCAATGATGTTGTTTTGATAACTTTTAGTTGATTGGTTGAATAATATAAAGCTCAATAAGGGAATTCCTAGTATGGATTTATTTTTATCTGAAGTATTGCTACTTTTTTTAGTCTGCTAGAACATTAAAGAATCAACTTTTCTTACACAATGTTCGTTATATTTGGACTAAATCAAAGAGGGAAAATGTGGAGTTATGATATACATCCCATTAAAGATTTTGGTGAATAGTAATATTGATCTGTATAATGATTATTTAAATACAATCATATCTATATATTGAGGAGACCCTCTTGAAGTGGTCATTTGATTGAGATGAAAAAAGAGTGATCCTAGTAAAGCATAGAGCAAGACACAAAATTTTTAAAGGTAGTGAGCCTTGGTGTGGAGTTACCATGATCGAATTTGTATCCACATGATTAGTGAGATGGTTCATTATTGGTAGAGTGGTTTATTGATGATTTATAATCTATCGATGTATCCTAGTATGGGATAACCAAGTAAATCCTATATATCCATCTTTTATTTCATTCTTTTTACTTTTCATGGTTGAGAGTGGTTGATATAATATATATGTTGAACATTAAGTATTTATAATATAGAAATGATATCCAGTAATGTGGTGATCTAGTTAAGAAAAATTTTAGTTGGAAAACACCAAGACCCCCCTCTTATGGTGTCTTAGGGGTTACAATAAGTGGTATTAGAGCCCAATGTTTCTGTTTTTGTGTTCAATATTGACAATATAATATTGTATTTATATAGATCATATATTTTAAAAGTATTGGGTGATATTTTGATATGAAAGTGGAATAGATAGAGTGGTTGATCTTGATATAGAGATTTAGGGTGCTCTTTAATATTTATATATTTAAAGAAATAAGAACTGTAAGATTGGAGAACCATTGAAAGAATACTATGAGTATGCTAAAGAAGTTGTGGAATAAATTTTATGTTCTAAATAAGTAATTTAATATCATGCTACTGCCAATTATGAATCTAAATCCATTATTTATTTATATAATATTGTTATAAGACAATCCAAGATGATAAAAAATAGAGGAGATTTTTTATAAGAATTAAGTTAGGAAATTAAATCTCCTGATGACGAATTTATTTTATTTAAAAGGAGTAATATTGAGTTTACAAAAAATGATGATTCATATGGATTAAATATTATTTGGATCTTCAGAAATGAAAATGGGTCACATATACATAATTATAGTAATAATTAAGAAGTGTTGACCAGGGTTTCAAAAAAGTGCAATGAGGAAGAGATTTAGAGAAATAATGAATCCCTAGGGAGACTATTGAATGAGTATGATGATACTATAATGCAAATATTTAAATATATCATTACGAAATAAATTCAAAAAATATTTCTTCTTGATCATTTTATAATGAAGGGTAATAATTTTTGAGATAAATTCATAATAAAGCCACTTGAGGAAAAATTTAAAGTAGTTAAAAGAGCATTAAAATCAAGCATAACAGTTAAAAATTATTAATAATATGAAAATATATAATGGATAAAAGATCTTAAAAAATCATTAGGACACTTTACAAGGATAAAATTAAGACAAATTATAGATTTAGAAAAGAAAATATGAATAAAAAATAAAATTAATATTAGATTAAAGAGTTTAGCTCAACTTGAAGTGCCTTATATTGAAGATTAATCTAAAAAAGTTCAATGAATTAGTTGTAAAAAAATAGCAAAATTTATTTTATAATTTATAATTGGTCAATAAATATTTATCTGTTTATGTATTCTCTATTTCAAATAGTTTTCAAAACAATTTGGTGCTTATTACATCACCATTAAAATAAATCAAGAAACCTATAGTGAATTAAAAAAGTGAGACCAAAGGTTTTCATGAAGATAAATTAAGGAATGAAACTCAAAAGGTGAATAAATTATTTGAATCAAACAAGTTGATTCATATAGAGAAATATGAAAACATGTTTTTTATTATTGTATTCCTATACATACATTCAATTTTTTTGAATAAGATATTAGTTCTATTTCTGGTTTTTAAATAAAACGAATATCAAATACTTTCATGCCATATGAAACAATTTAAAATTATTACTCTTATAATTATTATCCTTCTAACAGTGGTGTTGGTAATATGAGAAAATTTACAAATATGGAATAAAGGTTGTTACTAGAACAAGAAATTTAAACTATACATTTGGGTTCATTTTTTGGTGTTTAATGAAAATAAACTTTATGAATTCTTGTACAATAGAATCTAGGTGATGAAATGCATGAATGAGAGGAATAATAAGTGTCCCTTATAATAGAGGATTTTATAAATTCATCTACAAAAGATATATTTCAAGTTATTTTAGTATAATAATATTATAAGGAATGATGTGGAATACCACTTCTCTTAGGACCACTATAAGATAAGCTAACATGGAAATAAAATACATGACATTAAATAATAGATCCATTCATTTAAAGAAAGATGATATGGGTTATCAAAGGGATTTATATCAAACACCAAAGTATATTATTATATGTAAGTCTTCATGAAAATATAAGAGGAAAATATGGAAATCTTATAATAAATAATATTTTTTCCTCATGGCTAACAAATAATAACTATTGATAATGTCATATTGTTAAAAAATGAATATAAAAGAACATGGAGAGATATGTATAATTGGAATAGTATGTATTTCATTTAAAAATAGAATCTTGGAAAACTAATATCATCAAAAAGGTCAAAAAATGGTGAATTAAGATGAAGAAAAGGAGGAAAAGAGTGATTAAGAACAAACTCATGAGGAGTAGTGCCTTTGTGGAATTATTGAATGAAATTCCACTATAAAGGATTGAATTAAAGATAGAAGAAATAGACTGGTCTAATAAGGCAAAACATAGACCTCAACTTGATGTCAATTGGAAATTAAAACCCCCACACACTCAATTTATAAACGCAATGATTACAGTGATGAATATTTAATGGGGTGATATGATAAATTGGGAGAATGTGTTTGAAGAAGGGTGAATTCAATTGGAATGGATGATTAATTTGATAGGATTTAAATAAAATAAGTGGTTTCAAAGAATATATAAAGGGTTTTAAAGTCTCGTAGAAGTCAAAAACTTGGTATTAGAGTAAGTATTATAGATGTAAAATCTAAATTGAAAACAAAAAGTGGGTTTAGATAAATTGAAGGAGAATTGTACTAATTATGGAGATACATACATGGATGATGATAGTAAAATGGTATAAATTATAATATAGAATTCAAGAAGTTTTAAATCCAAAGATGAAATATCAAGTGGAATAATGACAAATTTTTTAATTATAAATTGATATTCATCCATATTATATATTGTGTAAGACTATACATAAATAGAAAAATAAAATATGTGCTTAGAGGAATTTCAAGTTATATTTTTTATAAGATAATAAAGTGATACTGCTTTAATGTTTTTAGGATATTTTATGCTCTTGAATAAAGGAATATATGGTGATGAAAATTATATTATAATGACAGAGATGAAATGGTAATTAGAAGATGAAGTTTATAGGTTGATGAATAACAAAAAGAAATGTATTTAGAGAGAATTATGTAAAATCATTATATGAATGTGTAAAATATATGATATCTACATTATACTGCAATTATGATACAAAAAAAGTGGTATTATAATTTTTTATCTTGAAGAAATAACCAATGGTATGACTCAAAAATATTATAGTTTGCTTAATATTTACATAAATTTTGTATGATATCATGATTAAATAACATTATGATTAACAAAGGAGCTTACTACTCAAGTTACATAATTTTATGAAAATAAGGAAGCAAAAACAAAATAATTGTATTATTTTATATATTCTCTTGATTATTATATCAATCATTAACTCAAATAAGAATATATGATATATTAATGTCTCTTTGAAAATTAAATTTTCACTCATTCAATTTTTTTAAGAAAATATAACATAATTGATAATTATGAGCATCATAGATAAACCTAAAATTTAGGATTATTAAGTGGTGATAGAGATATCAATTTGGAAGTGAGGTACTAGTATATGAGTTTCAATGTTTAATCATAATTTAAGAAATTTTTCCCTTCAAGAACAAATAATAGGTATGGCTCATATATCTTTTGGTTTATTGATTATTCATTGAATGTTTTTGTGTGATTTTGATTGATATAACAAAAATATTACCAAAGGATTATAATGATAAACATTTATACTCTTGTGAAAATAAATGAGTTTAATGGACATCACTGAAATTGTATATATTTTATCATGTTTCCTATATTTAGTGTTGAAAAACATAGTCTTATTGGATATGTTAATGGTACTTTTCAAAGTGATTGTTCACTCATTGATTTTTTTAGAAACGATAAATTACTTGGTAGTGATGAGCATATTAGAGGAACATACAATTTTGGTTGATTAGTGGTTGAAATGGATAGATATTTGAAAGTGATATTGATATAATAGATTAAAATTTTAATCATTATCTAATAGAAGAGAAGAATATTATATCCATGTAGGAATATGAGTTAAAGTTTTATAGTCCCCATAAAAGTGTTTGTATTAGAAATCCCCAAAAGAGATATAGATTTATTATGTGTAGAAGTTTTTAACATAGGAGGAAATGATTTAATGAAGATCTATTAGGAAAAAAGTGAATTCAAGTCCTTTGATAAAGGGTGAAAAATATAAATGAAATCTAGTGATTATATTTTATAAGACACCCTTTTTATTTTATTGCAATGGATGAGAAGACCATTCCATGATCCCATTTTCTTTATAGAGGAAAATAACCATATAAATGTATCTAAGTATGATATATTTATTCTAGGAGAATTTTTGACAAAATACCAGGTGGGATAATGTTTTAACCAAGGAATTTGTTATAGTATTTTATAAAAATTAATAGTGATTTTTATTTTCAACTGATAGTAATGATCTAAGAGAAAAATAAAAATTCATAATAAATATAAAATGACATGAAAACATATTTGGTGTTATATGTAAATATTTGGAGAGGAATGTGGATATGATGGATATCTTACACAGAGTCATATTTGATGAGTTTTGAAAAAAATATCATTTAGTGATCAAGGAATACATGGAGATATGGAGGATATGTGGTTATCATTTAGGAAAAAATATATTTGATAGCTAATTAATATCATAAATATATTTAGTATTGATATTATAAATTAAATAAAATATCAATATTAATATCTTTAGAATTAATTCTGGGATCACTGCATCGTGACTTGTGAATATAAAGAAAACATGATGGCAGTTCCTTCTCTTGGAATTACTAATGGAATATTAAAGGAAATAATCTTAGATACATCTTCAGGTGTGTTGACTCAGTAAGTAGTTTTATTATAGAAGATCAGACATAATAAATATAATTATTATGGATAAAAAATTTAGAGTATTTATTGAGAAGATATAATGATATTTGGAAGTTTTTTAATAATTTTATACATATTCATGCCTTAATAAGGTTTTCCATGCTATGATTATGGGTTATATAAGACTATTTGAGTGGAAATTATAAATATTATGTTTTTTTAATACAACCACTAAAAAATACATGTGTTCATGGAAATATCTAGAATAAGAGCATGTTTTAATGGTGTATATCACATCATCACATGGAGAGTGATGGTACCTCATGAAAGTATTCATGTCAAAAAGATGGGGGACAAGATTTTTGGGTGTATTTATATCTCATGGAATGCGAAGAGGATTTTAATTCACTCAAATAATGATTTTAGTCATGATACGATGGGATTGGTAGTAGGGAGAAATGACATGAGGAACTAAATTTTCATGCCACAATGAGCTATGTCACGTCATGATTTCTGGTGAATTATAGAATTTATGAGGAGTTACTAACATATAATATTTAGTAATCTAATAAAATTAATGGATTGAATTTTAAAAATCCAAATTGATAGTTAGATGTGATTATTTTTTTATTAAATATCCAAAGGTTGAGATTAAAATAAATTAAGTGGTAAGTTAAAAGTTTGAGTTTGAATTTAAAAATTTCTAATTTTCATAAATATGAAACTATTGTGAAAAAATGGAGATGAATGAGAAAGAGAAACATAATAGTAGTTATGAGAAAATCAATATGAATAATAATAAAGGTATAGAATAAAATATAATTCATAGAATATATAAATTATATAGGTTTATTTATTATTGAATATATTTATATTAAAGATTAGTGTCAAGGAGAATAATTACACATCATAAAATAAGATATGAAAGTGAATAGAATACTCAATGATCTTTTTATCACACCAAATTGACTAGTTGAAGAAGAAAAGGTACACGAAAATAATTTTTAATAGATAATTATATTCATATAATGTCATGATATTATTTAAATATAGTTAGGTGATAAAAAATATAACTCTTCTAACATAGTTTTGATAAAAATTGTCTTGAGGAAAGGAGAAAAAATATGGATTTTAAATTTGAATCAGATTGAGGATTATGATGTAGAGTACACTTTTTCTACATATTGATCATGGAAGGATTATTATGTATGTAAAATGATAAGGCCATAATTATAATTTATGGAAATAGAGGTAGAGAGAGTGACCCTTGGGTGATTAGTAAGAGTGCCTTAAACATTTCAAAGGTAGATATCCTTGGTATGGAGGGACTATATTCATATTTGTATATATAAAATCGTTGATATAATGGATTGTTGGTAAATTGGATAATTGATGATGTATTCTATTTGGCAGTAACCCAGTGCTGGTGAACCATGTAAATCCTCAATTCCTATCACTTGATTTATTTTATTTATACATTTTATACATGGGATTGGTTGATATGATGAATAAGTTGAACATTAGTTCCCAACAATTAAAGAATAATATTTGATGAAGTGGATGTCAAGTAAAGAAAAATTTGAGTTGGAGAAAACCTTAATTAATTACCCTATAGGGGTGTATCTTAGGCTATAATAAGATCCAATAGTTCTCATTAAATATATAATAGTATTATAATAAAAAAATTTCAATAGGCAGTCTAAAATTATAACCTCATTGTTGTAAAAATAAATTATTGTGATCATATACTAGAGTATTTAAGAAGATAATAATATTTTCTCTCTGTTCCTTTTCAGACCTTAATAATTACCTCCATGTGAAATTTCTATAAATATTCCCTGACTGATTTACCCAATATAATTTTAACAAGGAAGGATCTAATATCTCACCCCCTTCATCTTTGATGAATTTATCAATAAAAACTCTTTTTTGTTAGAGTACCTTATGAACTTTAATCATTTATAGGCTATAGTTTCCTCTATCAAAACTAAATTTGTATAATCTTACCCTTAAGATAAAGTAGGGTATTAGAACTATTGGGGTATAGGTTATGGGGTTTGGGTAGATTATGGCCCCGTGTGTATTAAAGAGTAGATATGTCATTTAAGGTGTTCTTGAAAGGGGTTTCTTGAATGATTTATTTGGAATATCATCATTTCAGGATGAGAGGTTGGGGTGGTATATCTTTTCTCCTATCAGAGATGTTCATAGAGCAATGAATTTAAAAAAAAAATATTTCTCATGAACCATTTAGATAGTTAAAGAGAATTATATCTCTAACAATTTATGTGATGCGAAAGTACAATATGGTTTTAGCCTAGTGAAATTGGTTTTCTTTTTAATAAAGGTTCTCAATGGTGAGATTACCAAGTATTTAGTCATGTACACTGGGGATATTGTGTAATTATATTATTTATATTTAGTAATGTAAAGGGTACCAATTGATATCAAGATTAAAATTTAAGGTTTATCTAGAATCTAGATTCATTAACCTAGTGGTTTTTTCCCACTCATGCATTGATGAACCTCCAATCAGAAAAACAAAATACCCATTCATGAAAAGAGAATAAAAATTAATACCAAAATGATATGAGAAAATTCTTGGATTAATAGAAAAATAATTTATCATTCTCAAGTTTTCTTTAATCCTAAAAAATGATTCCAAATTCTTGAACATTCAATGATTTCATTACTTCTAATGGGTAGAAAATGTTTACAATGTTGTTATATTTCTATATTATAAAATAAAATAATAAGGCATAAAGAAGTGTAAGTAGGATATAATTAAAATGAGAACTAAAATTAATAATTAATAGCATGTTTACACTAATTTTTAACCCTCAAATTCAACCTCGGTATAGATTTAGAATCACTAGAAACAAAAATCTAATGTGATGGAAGGAAATTAATTAAATTAGTATGTAATAAATCAGTTTAAATGGATAGTTTTTTCATGAAATAATTTATATAATTCATTAATAAATTGGTTGAAGGAATTGGTTGAAATTATGTTCAAAAGTTATTAACTATATTATTGATAAATCTATTGGTTTTACTTAATATAATTTAAATATTTAGATCTAATAAATAAAATAAATCAACTATATTAATCTAAACCTTAAAAAACTACTGAATGTAAAATTCTCCTCACAGTTTAGTCCTCTCAAAATCCTTGAGAATATTCCATTGAAAATTATTCTTGTAAAATAATTATTATGAAAAATTATAAGAATTAATTATCCAGATGATTCTAATTTTTTAAATTTTTTTTATGAACTAATTCAATAGAAAAATTAAGCAGTCATATATATAATCTAGACCCCTTATCACTTAAGAGACTGAAAAAACCATGATTAAAAAAATTAAATTATTAATGGACTTTTTATCTTAAGAAATCAGAGTAAAAATAAAAATAATGGGTTTTAATTGAAAATAATTTAATTATAATAATAATAATCAATTAAAATAAATTAAACATACTAAATTGAATAATGAATTTGTTAAAATAGATATTTTTAAATTATAAATCCCTTGAAATAACTGAATAAAACTAACAGAAATCTAAGGGTTCTTTTTAAAAATCCATAAACTATAATATTTATTATCTCAATATGATTGTGGCATGTTTTAAATCATTGACATCATGATTATCTAATATAAAATTAAATAACTGTAATCTCACTATGATTATTTCCTAATTTAAAAACTATCTCTTATCCTAAAAATAAGATCATAATCTTGGATTTTGTTTATTCTTGAATCCATATTTTATTTGTAATATATGTGTTATCCAAATAGATAAATGAGGAGATTTCAATGGAATCTCTTATTTTTAATATTTAAAACACAATCAACCAGAAATGAATTACTCGACTCCACCAAGGAATGATTTATCATCATGGTTCTTCAGTTGAAAATAGGAGTCACTACAATTGTGGTTGTTTTTATTATTCTTTAAAACCATTAAAAAAATGTACTAAAACTCACAAAATGTTATAATAAACATTATGGGTTTCCTTGATTAAAAAAAATCACATGAACCATGACTAGGATCCTCTATAACATAGTTTCCTATAAACTCATCATTTTCATTTCAACAAGATGACCATGGTGTTTTTTATATAACACATCATTATGGTTTATTTCATTTTGGTTCAATATTATCCAAATTTATTCAATTTAATTCCAATTATTTAATATTACTATAATTATTAATAACAACATGAATTAACCATAATAAACCTACTTTAAAAAAAATTAAGGATTTAATGAATATAAAAATAAATTATCACATAAAACACCAAGAGAGTACGTGATTATGAAAGAGATCTCAGATGAGTCCAAAACAATCATAACTGATATCAATACCTTATGATAGAAATTACTTTTTTGATTTTATTAGGATAAAAATACACCCATTTATACTGATAATATATAGCTTTCACATGTCAATCTATCTATATCATGTATCATGATATCATGTTGACTTGAACACATTCCATTCAAACACCATAAAAACTACCCTTCATACTTGGGAAATTCAAATATCACAACTAACTATGGGGGTGGTCATCATTTATAATAGTTTATGATCTTATATCTTAAAGAAATAACCTCAGTAGAATATTTGTTTCTATAGAATCATTCATCATTATGTTTCTAAAGGTGATATGACAATTTTAATCTATTCTTCATTAAAATTATCTCAATTTAGATCTGATATCATGATACTTAATAGTAATTTAAATGGTGATATCATCATCTGATTTCCACTAATAACTCATTCTTAAAATAATGATTCCTTGTAATCTTGTTGCTTGATTCCTCAAAAAAATTAAACAACCTTACATTAAAATGTTATACCTATAACTATAAAGAATGTTTTTTAAATCATATAACCCAAGAATCCCATCCATCATCAAAATCTAAAACCAACAATGGTTAAAATAATTTTAAGTCAAATATCTTTGTCAAACTACTCAATACTTAATCATAAAAGATCTTCATCAACCATCCTACCACTAACTATGAAAAAAATAATCCTGAAAATAATTATAATGTGTAAAGATGTTCTTAATAAGGATATATATACTGCTAATAGCATCCTTTCAAAGATTCTCTAAATAGAATTTGGATCAACATACCATAGTGGTTCCATCATGTAATGAACATTATAAAAATTCTCATAAATGGTATTTTTATCAACCTCTATAGTGGCTCCAATAATGTGATCAATCCCTATTATGGTAACAGATAAAAAGAGATAATAGTCAAGTACCTAGAAAATTTCCACATTATTTTCATGATCCATAATGGGTCACACTCAAATAGGCACAAACTTGTTCATTTATATCCTATGAATTGATGTATATGTTTCCACACAGTAAAACAACACATTAAAAAGAATATTTAAACCATAAAAATTCATATCCAAGAGTGTATTTTTTAAGATATCATAAATTTATAAAATTCCTATCCAAAATATTTCCCTAATCATAAGAAAACATGCATATAAATCATTTCTTGACCAATATATGATAAATTTAAAAACCTAATTATACCTTAAAATCAATTATTTAAGTAATTGAGTTAGTGAAAAATTAATACAATCCCTTATATAGGAATGAATCAATTCCCATATTTAATATTGACTTAGTTTTCTTAAATAAATGAAAAAACTCACATGTGTCTAATTTGAAACTCTAACCTAGATCTCAACTAAATGCATTAATACAAAACTATCATGACCTAATAGATTGTGAACCGCAACGACCCCATCTAAAAAGACATGGGTTAGTGACTATCTCTATGGGTATAATATCACCAATAAAGGGTATTATACTATAGAGAATGTAATTTAATATTACAAATTATAATGAAAATCATAAAACCATGATAAATAACTTATATAAAACCAACTGATATAGAAAATAATGAATAAATCATGAATATTGTACAATGTAGCTAAAATACATTTCAATTATAACTACAATAAAAAAAACCCCAACCTCCAATTTATAGAAACTACCTACAATGATAATACCTGAACAGTATATGAAACTATTTTAAAACACAATTATTTTATTATCAACCTCAATCATTTAGTTTACATCACTTGAAAACTCCACAAAAAACCCAAAAAACCAACATGTATATATAGGGTTAGTTATATCCAAAAACACATTTCTACATTCTAAAAGGCTGAATAACCATGAAAATATCTTTCATGAATAATAATCAAAGCTATACAATCATAATATATAGTTACACCCGCACTAAAAAAAGAATGAAGGGAACTATAGGTCAAAAATTATAAATTTTACTATCTAATACTCAATCATTATAAGATACTATATATAAATTTATTCAATTATAGTAATATACATATCACTATTCATAAGACCAATTTATTGGAATATGTTTCCCTATGATCACTAAAAACATAACTTGAAAAATAATGGTGAAGAAACAATAGATTTAAATTATTGAATATTTATTATTTATTATTAATCCATTGAGTAATATTTTTTTGAGTGATAATTGATTATTAATATGAATGTTTTAGAATAATGAACCAATAAGTAATAACATGAGGTTATTTAACACCGTGTATGCAAGACACTTATGTTTCAAATGATTAGTGATTTTTGGATGAAGGTGATATACCCTAATAATGAAATTCAATGATGAATTTTAAAAAATAACTGAAACAAGGTGTGTATTATAAAAATAAAAATAAAAGTATTAATATTTATAGGAGTTCGTAAGAATAATATTTATTAAATAAAATTCAATTAGAATAAATATAGGAGTCTACCAGTTAGCTGGATTTGAAAAGATGTTGAACACTCGAAAATTGTTTGAAAATTAATTCAAACCATGATTAATTGTTACTTAAAATAAAAAAATCATGGTGGTTAAAGATAAAATATGATAAAATATAATATTAAATAGTGAATTCAAGCAATTCTGAATGGATATTCTTAGAGTTCCTAAAATATAAATCTAAAAGGTGAAGTACTATAAGTTAAAATAAATTGATGTTGGGAATGATAAATTATGATTTTTAGGCATGTAAAATTTATAGATATCATAATATGGATATGATAAGAGGTGAATATGACCAAAATTTATGATTCTCATAAATCAAGATAATTTTCTATGCAGAAGAGAAGTTGTCCAAAACATGATTTTGAATATGTATTGGAGAAATGGATGTTTAGAACATTAAAAGTTTCAATATCCCAATGGTTGAGTAGGGAATAGTATAAGGTGGTTTTAGAGTTTTTTCTAATGGGATATGTTATTTTTTAGAGTCACCAATTTTTGAGTGGTCATCCATGTTTTTTAGAATTTCAAAGAGCTATGTTCTTATATGATATTACTTACAAGGACCTCCTCAAATGTCATCATTAATGTGTAATGGAAGTGAAAATTGGGAGAGTTTACAAGAGTTAGTAAATACACATTTTAATTTGGTTTAAAATGAGAATCATATAACCTTGAGATTTTATGATATATTTATCTTTAAGTGAATTTAATTTTTTTGATAGCTTGTGATATATGCAAACCCAAGTTTAAACAAATTGCGATATAAACATGCCCATTATAACCTTGGCATTAATTTTAGAGGTATGAATATAAATTAACAAATTATGAAGCATATATAAAAAGGTTTAATATAATGTAATTTAATTGATAAATAAGAACTCAATTTTCAATAAAATCATTTTATAATTCAAAAATACATTTTATTCAAAAATGTTTATTATTAATTTTAGTGATAAAATATTATAATTAATTTCCAACACTTTTAAAAAATGTATTTGATAAAATTGTAAGTTTTAGAATTTATTATGTAAGAATTATCTTAGACTGAAATTTTGATATTATTTTGAAAAATTTATTTTTTAGTGAATAGTGATTTATTTATTTTTATTGAAAACTGTCTTTTATTTTCAATAATTTAAAAAGTTTAAATCTATTTTTAAATGATTTAAAATGAAAAGTAGTTCATTTACATTATTTATAATCCTATTTAGATCATTTTATTCTATTTTATATTGTATTTTGGTATAAAAATATAGTATACATAAAAAAACATTTTTTTTTGTAGAAAACCACTTTTCATCACATTTTATTGGTTTAATTTTAAATTAAATTCACCCAATTATGTGAATTAAATATAATAAAATATATTATATATTCTTAATCAAAATAATTAAATTAATTTAATACGAAAAACTTAATTTTTTGTCATTACAAATAATAACCGTTGTAAATATTTATTACCTCGGTAAAAGAGGTAAAATTGGGTTTAAATTATGGGAAAACATAAAAATCTCTCTAAAACATGAATTCATCATATTTTATGAGTTTTTTAGACCAAATATATAATTAAGAAGTTAAATAATTTATTTTAAATCATTATTTTTAAATTGGGAACTCATACTTGACCTTTGTGAAGATAAGTTATATTGTATTCAAATTAAAAAAACACTTTTTAATATTTACATTTAATGACGTGGTTTAACGATGAAATCTAGTTTTAGATTTAATAAAAACTATAAAAACCATAATTGGTTTATTATTTTAACAAAAAAATTGTGGAAACCAATTTATTACCTTATTTCAATGTTAAATTATTTTTACTCTTAAATGGGGAATTTTATTTAAGACTGGTTTTCATGCATTTTGTGTTCTTATATTAATGTTAATTTCTAACACATGAAGAAATTAAATATGATAAAATAGATTTAAAAATTTAAATTATCATTATAATTTTTTTAAAAGTACCCGCTTATTTTTGGTAATATAGTTATGTTATTGTAGTAAAAAAAGTTGAGTTATCGTGGATTCGGTAAAAATGAGTTGAAAGTGCTTTAACTTGAATATAAGACTTAAAATATATCAAAAACTTTACCAAATGGGATTTTTTGAGATTATTTATACCCTATCAGACCTTATATTATAATCTAGGGTTTCTTTCATCCACCTTAAATGATTATGATATATATATATACTATTTAATCTTTTCAATAATTCTAAGTGTGTCATTTCCCTCCCCTATAAAAGGATGCCACTTATCCTCTCTTATCTGCACTTAATGAGACTTATATATCAACCAATACATATAATAATACCATACAATATTCCTTTTTCACATACTATTTTTTATGTTCTTTCTAAATTACCTTCATTTCAAGGCTTAAGGTGTAAGCTAGAAGAGGTTTCTCAATAAAGATGTATAACTACTAACTAAGTGCTTTCAATTTTTTTTTATTTTTTCACATAATATAAAGCTTTGGTATCCATTATAAAATAATTAATTATAAATTTTAAATAAAATTAATTATTACTATGATTATTGTAAACTCATTTCAACCTATTTTCTACCCTATTAAAATCAAAAACATCATTCGTGTGTACGTATGGCTTACCATCTCCACGTAGTGGTGTAATCCATTTTTCATAACCACTTTACATAGATGGTTATAAATATGTAAATAATGAATATATATGATATTTTTGAAATAAGTATGCTTCTGAAATTATAATATCATATATACCCACTTACCTTCCAATATGTTTGAAAGGATAACATCGTCCATGCATACGTGTGGACTAACACCCCCATGAAGCGATGCGATTCATTTTTCTTTTCCACTTTCCATGGAAGGTAATAAGGATATATTTAATAATATATATGATATATATGATACAATAGTTATACAATAAATTTTAAAAATATTTTACCTATATTTTTTCCATCCATCAAAAATTGAAAACAACATTCTTATGAACGTACAATCTACCGTCTCCATGAGCTATGTAATTAATTTTTCTATTTTTACCTTTAATGGATGAATCTAAATATAAATATAAATATATATGTATATAATTAATATATATGATATTTATATCATGATTAACATTTTTTAGATGGTGGAACCATAATCAAAGTACAGGGGATGGAACTACCATACCAAAATTATTATAAAAAATGAAGCAGTCAACACCTGAAACAATGATAATAATATAATAATATTAGAAAATAGATAATAAAATATTATAAATGGATAATATATAATATTATTAATATGTATATAGTCCTAGTATGAAATTAAAGAAAATATAAATTTTTTATATAGGAGGTTAAAATCACTTTTGAGGCAATTCAAACTTGAGGTAAGAGATCTTGTCTCAATTTCCACCCCATTAAGGCATATTTGGTATCATGCACCTATTTATTTTTATGCAGTCTATATACCAAACATTTGTTGTATTTAACATAAATATCTATTTATTCTTTATTATTAATGTTTTAATTCATGTTTATTCTTTCAAGGGGTTACAATTTGGAAGTTACTAAATAGGTAAGAATTTATTTTACATTATAACTTTTTTTGGTGGATTTAACTTACTTTAATTGAAGAAATATTATAATATATCATTCATAAACTTTATATACTGTATCATCCTATATATATTTAATGAGTTTTCATATTTTTTCCAAATTTTCTTCTCTTTGTCACTTGAATTAAAAAAGTAATATTAAAAATAATCAAACTTATATATATTTTTATCTAGTATATTTTTCTTCCATGTCCATATTTTTTAAATTTATTTTCCACAAGTCATTTTTTTACTCAAATGATTTATTAAGGAAATTTTATGTTACCATTTAATTTTTCAAAGGTTTGAAAGGAATATTTCTAATATTTTCCAAAAGATTCATTTTTCTATTTCTTTACAAAAGACAAAAGAAATGTTTATTTTTAGCATATATGATGTTAACAGATTTTTTGACCACCATAATCATTTTAAACTATTTATATTCTTCTAAAAGTTTTGAATGATTTTACAAAAAAAATTAATGAAATATTATTTTAACATTTTCATCAATATTCCTTATTTCTTATAAGGACGTGATTTTATTGGAAAACCTATATTACTAATGAATTGATGATAATATTTTATCTCATATTAATTTTTATGGTCATTATATTTGTATTGAAAAATTCACTTTCTTTGGATATCATTAGAAGTTAAATTTCTCTTCAATATCCATAAAAATTGTATCATGGATAATATTATTTCCTAAAAAATAATCTATTTCTACATACGGTGTTTTAATATGAAATTTATTTGATTTAATGGGTTAATATAAATATTAAATATTCATTACTCAGTACAAATATTTATTGATAAGTTATATTATTTATGAATTAAATTTATTCAATATATGAGGAATGCATTGGAAAAACATTAATGAGTAGGGTCTAGAATTATATATCCCATTGGGCTATCAATAAGTCTCTTGAGACAAACCAGTTGGCTATCCTATTAAATGGTTTTGTGGTGTATACATACCCATTGATTAAACTGTCTTGGCATAAGGCCTTAATGGTAAAGATATCATGATGTCTAATATTAAGCATTTTCTTTATTTATAATTTAGTTATTATGATCTATGAGAGTACTACATTGATATAATCCATGGTTTGTTTTTTATGATCAATTTATTGATTAAATGAAATGTGTTTTTAGTTCTATACCTTACCATATTGATTATTCCTTATTTACTCAGGATGGATTCCATTGTATATAACCCTTATAGAGTATCTGAGCTCACCCTTTATTTTTTTCCTTTTCCCATGATATAAAGAAGGATATTGTGAACATTATTAAGGGTACAAGAATATTTTCATATTATATGTAATTTATATTTCTAGTTTAATATGAGAATCATGTATGTATCGGGTTTTTCAAAAATAATAAAATAATTGATCTTTTGTTATTTGATCTCTTATATCTTATGCAAATTTAATAAATTAGACACCAACTCTGGGTGACTAGAGTTGGGGTTTCTATAGTTGGTATCAAAACAAGTTTATCATAAAGCTTGGGAAATTTATTTTAAATAAACATAACTAAAATGAGAATTATGATAACCCCTTATATTATTTGAGAACATTTACCCATAGAGTATTTTTTGTTTTATGGATCAATATTCATAATGATTATGATTTAACTCTTTGTGTGCCATTATTCACTGTTGGTGCCTAATGGAATAATGGGAATAAACACCCAGAGTTAATATATGGATTTCCTTATTGGTCAAGATAATAAATCAAGTGTTGGAACTAAGTATATAATAGGCATGTTAGGGAATCTAACTTAGGTTATGTTGAATGACTATACCTTCAAGGAGTAACCTCTTGTTCTTTGTGTTATTCAACCATGTTGGACCACTTCATGCGATAGTAGAATCCATTTTTAATGGAAATACCAATACACTAGTTGTTAAAAAATAAAATCAGTCCCTTAAAAATATATTCTTGTTTTTAGGAAGTCACATGTTATATTCTGAATTATCCTATAATAGCCTATTGGTTCAAGGTTGAATCCAAAGTCCCAATAGAAATTACTTCCATCATATGGGTTTTACTACCTATCCATGAGGTATTTTTATCTCAGATGGTGGGTAGAAACTCAACATCCATGATATGCCTATTGGACATGAGTTTTATGATGTCTTTCTAGAAGATTTTTATAATCTTCCTCTGAATTATAAAGTTGGGGTTTTAATAGAACTCATACCTGGTGCTACACCTATTTTGAAGACTCCATATAGAATGTACCTAATTGAGTTATAGAAATTACATAAGAAACTTAAGGAGAATATAGATAAGGGATTTATTCGGCCTAGTTCATTAATATGCGGTGGACATGTTCATTTTGGTAAGAAGAAAGATGGGACAATGCATATTTTCATTGATTATCGAGAACGTAACTAGATCACTATTAAGAAAAGTATCCTCTACCATATATCTATGATTTATTTGATCAATTATGTAGAACACAATATTTTCCCAAGATTTATATTTAGTCTAGATATCGTCAGCTAAGGGTTAAGAAGGACCAAATACCCAAAACAACCTTCCATATGAGGTATGTTCTTTATGAATTTAAAGTAATTATATTTGGACATACTAATGATCCTACTAGATTTCTGGACTTAATGAATATAATCATTATATATTACCCTTTTTAGTTTGTGGTCGTGATTATAAATGATATTCTTATACAATCTAAGAGAAAAAAAGAGCATGAAGATCACTTGAGGATTATAACGAAGACCCTAAGGAAATATAATATGAATGAAAAATTTAACAAGTGTGAATTTTGGATACAAAATGTTTCGTTTTTAGTTTATATAATCCCAAGAAAGGGTATATCTGTGGATCCTTCAAAGAAAATTTTTTTAGGTAATAACATAGACCAACCATGGTAATCAAGATCAGTAGTTTTCTTAGGTTGTATGGATACTATCTCCGATTTGTGAGAGATTTCTCATGACTATATAACCCACTCACATGCTGACTTGGAAGGGTTTTATGTTATTTGAGGATGATGGATGAGAGGATAATTTCCAATAACTAAAGAAAAGGTTATCCAACACACATATTATTACACTACCCTATAGTAGATAAGGGTTTGTGTTCTATAGTGAAGCATCAAAGAAGGGAATAAAATTTTTCCTCATTTAGGATGATATGAGTATAGCTTACGCCACATGAAAATTCAAGGTTATTGAAAAAAATTAACCAGCACCTGATTTTGAGTTAGTTATGGTAATTTATTCATTAAATATATAAAGGTGTTATCTTTAAAGTGAAAGGTGTGATATATGTACTGATTATAAAACAACATGGAATATATTCACTTAGAAAGAGATGAATATTTGTAAGATACAATGGTTGGTTTTGATTATAAATAATGGTTGCTCAAATCATTACCACCTTGGGAAATCAAAAAGTTGGAAGATACTCTGAGTCAAAAGGATTATGCTAATTATATATGATGAGGATCATGAAATATCCAATATTTATGTATTTTCAAGGGGTATATCTATACATATCTAAGTAATGGGATAAATCTTATCTTGAAAAAATGAGTGTTCAACCATATATCAATGTGATGATTAAAGATACACACAAGGAAGATGTAGAGCTATAAAAGAATATGAGAAATTCTCTTACATTCAACCTTGATTATAATGGAATGATAGGGTTTAAAAACCATATATATGTCCTATCAATACTAGACTTTAAGAGGAATCCATTGGATGAAGCTTACAGTTCATAATTATCTATTCATCAAGGAAGTACAAAGATCTATAGAGATCTAAAAGAGTATTTCTATTGGGACAACCTAAAAAAGGGATATTTTAGATTATGTATCCTAATGTTTGGTTTTTCAGAATGTAAAGTCTAAGAGACAAAAGTCTAATGGGATATTATAACAATTACCGATACAAGAATGAAAATATGATAACATTACCATGGATTTAATATTTTGACTCCCCAAAAAATCTAAAGGGTATAATGTTATTCTGGTTATAACCAATCACTCTTTGAAATCATAATTTTTTTATCTATTATAGAATATTTATCTCTTTAATTTCTCACTTAGTTATACATTAATGATGTTGTTATATTTCATGGAGTACCAATCCCAATTTTATATGATGTGGATCCAAGGTTAATCTCAATATTCTAGAGAATACTTTAGTAAAATCTAAATATAGAATTGAGTTTCATTAATTTTTATCATACTAATAAAAATTATTATTCTTAGAGGAACATTCAAAATCTATGATACTAGTTATTAGTTTTATCTATGGATTTAAAAGGAGGTTGGGACCAAAACCTTTATTTTGTAGAATTTTCTTACAATAATAGATTTCACTTGAGCATTTAAATGGATACATATGAATACCTATATGAAAATAAGTGTATGACTCTAATTTGATGGGGTGAACTTTGAGAATGAAAGATATTGGGACCAAATCTAGATGAGGTAATTTCAAAGAATGTAAAATATATTGAAAAACACATCAAGGTATCTTAGAGTCGATAGAAAAGTTATGATGAAAATCATCAAAAAAATCTAGAATTCAAAGTTGGCGAGAAGGAATTTATATAAATTTCTAAATAGAATAAGGTTATTAGAATATTAAGGAGGGAAAATATGATACCTTTTTATACTATCCACTTCAATATTATTAAACAAGTATGGATGTTATATTATCTCTTTCTACTTCTAATGAATCTATCCCTAGTTCATGAAGTGTTCCATGTATCTCTCATGAGGAAGTACATACTTAATCTTTCACATGTGATAAATTTAGAGGATATAGTGGCAGAGCATGATCTTTATTATAAATAAAAAATGGTACAAATATTGGATGATATATATTAAGTTATGTGAAAAAATACCACTCACCGAGTTAATTTTGTTTAGTGGAATCAGAAATTTAAAGAAGCTGTATGGAGACCCGAGGATGTGATGAAAAAGAGATATCATCATTTTTTTATATTATAGTTATAAGATTTAAAAGGTTAAATTATTTCTAAGGGGTCTAGTGTAACAACCCTATATTTTATGATATATTTTTCTCAAAATAAAATTATTTTTTTCATCTCTTGTGATACACGCAAACTAGAGTTTAAATAAACCGTGATATAAACATGTCCATTATTACATAGCCGTTAAAATTAGATGTATGAATATAAATAACCAAATTATGTAAAATATATATAAAGTATTTATATAATGTATATTAATTGATAACTAAGCACTCAATTTTAAGTAAAATTATTTTATGCTTTAAAAAGACATTTTCTTCAAAAATGGATTTTATTTATTTTTGTGAGAAAATATTATAACTAATTTATAACACTTTTAAAAAATTTATTTGGTAAAAAGGATATATTTTTTTAAATAATAATTTCAAAATTAACATAGGATTAAAATTTTGGATTTTTCTAAAAAAGTTATTTTTCAGTGAATAGTGAAAAAATACATATTTTTTATTTAAAACTATCATCTCATTTCAAGAATTTGAAAGGCTTTATTTTTTTTAAAAAAATTATTTCAAATTAAAATTATCTAATTTATATTATTAATAATCTTATTATGTCTTTTCAATCAATTTTATATTTTTTTGGAATAAAAACTAATTTATACATAAGAAAATAATTTTTTGCTGGAAAATCGTTTTTTATCACCTTTTATAGGTTTAATTTTAAATTAAATTATGTCACTTATATGAAATAATTTTGATAAAATAGATTCCATATTTGGATTCATAATAATTAATATAATTTAATAGGTAAAAATTAATTTTTTCCATTCTGAATATTAACCATTGTAAATATTTGTCACCTTGATAAAAGAGGTAAAATTGGGTTAAAATAATGGGGTAAAAAATAAAAAACCCTCTAAAACATGCCTTTATCCTATTTTATGGGTAGTTTTATACCAAATATATTCTTAATAAGTTAAATAATTTGTCTCAAATCATTATTTTGAAATTTGGAACCCAAGGTTGGATTTTGTGGAGATAAGTTATATTTTATTCACATTTAAATTTTTTTTGGGTATTTACATTTAATAGAATAGATATAAGAGTCCATTTATTTTTGGATTTCACAAAAAGTCTAAAGAATTTAATTTTTTATTATTTAACCAAAAAAATTCTTGTAAAATAATATATTACCTTATTTTAATGTTGAATGGTTTTTTCTCTTAAAACGTGTATTTTTATAAAAACTATTTTCCATGAGTTTTGTGTTCTTATATTAAATTTAATTTCTACCACATATAGAAATTATTTATAATAAAATTTATTCCAATATTGGAATCATAATGTATATTTTTTTAGAATGTCCCTTATATTTTTGGTTGTATAATTATGTTATCATAGTGAAAAGTAGATTTATCACTATTAAGGTTGAAATGAGTTTAAAGTGGTTTACTTGAAGGTAAAGCTTAAAATATATCCAACACATGCCAAAATGTTATTGGTTTAATTTATTTAGACCATATCACAAGTAATATTTTTTGGATTTGGTTCCCTAGAACCAACGTTTATGTACTTTATGATAAATGGTATTCATAGTTTTAAACATTACTAAATTTCTTATCACATCATGATTGTTATTCTGTGTAACATAGTTTGTGATAATGTGCCAAGAGTAAATGTCACACTAAATAGTCATAGCAGCTCCCCACTAGGATGAGAATCAGATTTTCTATGATACTATTCTTCAATATATATTCTATAGATGTATGATATAATTTGAGGCGCACAAATGATACAGGCTATTAGAGGTGGAGACTCATAATACTTTGAGGATCTTTATAATGGCATACTCCCTAGGTAATATCCAGTGAAGGATATTATGAGAATGAGACCCTCCAATAGGAAATCAATATTTTTATGTTTCATTGTATGTTATTATCTTCATATGTGTGTATTGATCCTTATACTTTAATGTTATTATTAATGAGTATTATGAATCACGTACTTCGATGTATTGAAAAAAATGACGAAGAAGGATTTTCGTGGCAATTTAGGTTACGTTGGGCACTTCATGAGAAATATTTAATTACTGAATAACAAGAGAAATGATTTGCCCCTTTTTCTATTTAAATGGATTTTAATATCTTAGGCCCTTTAATTGAAATGATATATACTAAATAAATATGTGGACACAATGTTCTATAGGAATGTTTAGTTTTCTGGAAGTCAAAACAAGGGACATCAATCATATAGGTTGATGGAATTGGCATTCAATGTTCTCTAATAGTGATATCATGATAAGGTATTATATTATAGAGTAAGTGTCCATATGAGGTATTATTTCATTGAAAAATTAACTTCCTTCTCTATGGGCACCTTTGCGTGTTGCTAGACACAAACCTTGGACTTTAGGCTGCTTTTCCTAATACCACTAAAAAAAGTTCTGGAGAGTCACACAATAAGTGTATCTAGAATCTCTGTTAAATAATAATTTTATTATTTACTATTTAACAAGTTGAATAAATATTATTCCCACACCAGGTTTAATAACTATTCATGTATTCTTAATCAAATATATTCCATCACCAGTAATTTGAGATAATATAATGTGAGAAGAATATTGAATAAATATTTATTTTCTATTTAGTGAATATAATATTTATTTATTTATTTACTAGAGAATAATGAAGTGATAATTATTTAATAAATAAATGGTCTTTATTTAAGGACTGAGAAATATTGTGGAAAATAGTGAAGCAAGTTTAATGGTTTGATGATAAATAATAAATATTGAATATTATTTGATTAAATAATATTTAATTTAATTATCAAGTTAAGAGCATGTTGATAAATAATAATAATAATATTATTTTACATGGGGATTTTGTAGGGATTCAATAAATAATAAAGGGAACTTGTGAAATTATTTATTTCTTACCCTAACGATATCAAAACACAATTATATTATTTTCTCAAAGATCCAATTCATTTTTTTGGTTGTGAATAATTGATTTTAATAATCCTGTCAAGATCTAGAGATATCACTTCTCGAAGAACACACCCAAGATTGAAGAGTCATATTCCTTGATCTCCCACTCTCAAGTCAAGAGAGGTCAAGGACAATGTTATGGAATTAGTTCATGAAATGATCAAAGGTGCATGATGCAAGCAATATGATTTGTCATGCTAGCACGTGAAGATTCTATGAAGACGTTTAGAGATTTGTGGAACACATGTGGATCACCACTAGAGGGAATTTTCTCTTGATAATTACAATGAAATAATCACGCAACATAGATATATTTTCAGATTCATCAATAAATAAAGAATTCCAACAAGGTAATTCATTAATTAATTAAATTAATTAAAAAAAATTTGTGATAATCCTTCTTATGGTTCCGGTGAAATTTTCTTTTTTTATTTATGTGACTCAATTCCATTGATCATGGTGTTTAGAGTCATGTTGATCTCGGATTAATCATCGATCATGGAAAAAAGAAAAGTTGGGCATTACCCATTGCACACTTCCATTGTTCCCGGAACCTATAAGTGGTATTAGAGGGGTCAATAATTATTTATAATTATTTAAATATCATTGATTTATTTAAACATTTGTGATTTATTTTTCAATTCAAGTTTAATTGATATTTTAATCCGAATTGTGAGATCTTATTCTTCCCCTTTTGTTTCTCATAGGCCTAATAAATATGATTAATTTTATGAATAAAATAAAATTGACAAACTCAACTAGAGGTTCCATGAACTCTAGATGAATAACATAGGATTACAAGTCATGTAACCAGAGTTACACACCATATAATTGTGTTCAATGTATCGGGAATTAATTCAAAAATTAATTCAAATCAGGTGAATTGATGACATTTAGTATATTTATTTATTACATTGTGTGTTGACCAGGCTAGGGTGGTGCATGGTCAGCTGGAGTACACATCGTGTAGCCTATGTACACAACATTTAGTCCCTTTAAGTCACAGATGGGCCATGTATTTCCATAAAAGGCCTACCTAATTGGTGACTATGTAACAATGAGACCATATACCATGTATTATATTATGCATGTCGTGATCTCCAATTTTCCAAGGTATGGTTTACACTCTGAGTCCCTAGGCGTGTGCCTAAGATACATGGTGAGAGATGTACATGCCGTGTAGCTTAGTTGTACATGCCATATACTTATATCAAATTATGTATATTTAAAATTTATTTATAATACTATATAAACCTTATCGACATGAGATTTATTATGGTCATTAAGTTGATAGGACATACCATGTGATAGGTTTTAATATATATATATATATATATGTTTAATTAATATATTTATAATGTTCATATATTCATATCATGTATAATTCATATTAATTTTGTTACTCTACATGCATTTAAGCATAAAACGTGACCGAAAAATCTTGTAATTCATGTAATCATTATGTTGATAGTACACATCATGAAAGTATGTGATAAGTCATGTATTTCATATGTCACAAGAGTATATTTTATATGAGTATAATACATGTTGGTTAGATTTTAATGAGTATTCACCATGTTTCCTCTAAGGTGCATTTATGTACACATTTAATTTTAAATAAATTTTTTAATTTATTTATAATTATAATGGATGAGAAGCTCAAGGATATTCAGATGATAATTAATATAAAATAATGGATTAATTAAAGATGATAATTAATTGATTCGAGTGTGATTTATCTTAAATAATAAAAATTAATAATTGAATGCCAGTTTTATTAAACGTGTAATCCATTGCATGCATGTGGATGATCACAAGAATGGATGAGACCTTTGTATGTGATTGGTTTCATTTATTTTATTATTAAATTAAATTGTTGGAATGTGTGCCTTCTCTCATATTATTATGTAACGTCCTGTGTTCCCATGTTTTATTTTATGTAAAACCTTTTTGCTTCACCTGTATGTGAGTAAATTCATATATAATGGATGGAGCTTCTAAGCTAGTGTAGGTGGTTTAAGTATGGAACTAATGAAATACCAATATAAGAGAGATAAATAGGTGGGAAAGTGGAAAGTAGTAATAGAAACCTTAATTGATTCAAGGTGTTCTTCCCCTAGGTCAATGATTTGTTTATCAACCAATAGATAAACCAACCATTAGTAAAATAGCATGATAATACTGCTTTATTATTTAGTTTTTTTCATGTTTTGTGTTTATTTCATTATGGATGTTTATTCATGCTCTCATGAATTACTTAAATTAATGAGCACGCAAGATAAAACTAAAATAAATTGGATTATTTGAAAATATTATCTAAGACATTGTTAATCACTTAAGTAAATCCACTTAATATTAACAAGAATGTAACAATGATAGTAATTGTAAATTTATGCATAACAGGATAAAATTCCTCATTTATATATATTAATTAGATATAGCCTTCCACTACTTCAGTTAAAATAAAACTATAGTTAAAAGTTATTTACCATTCAATTTTGGGGTGATATCAATTAAAAGGGAATTCTAACATGATGTTTTGGGTTGAATTAACTTAGTTCACAACAAGGGTTGATTTTCAAAGAAGGAATTGGTGTAACTGAGAGGAAAGGGTTGAAGAAATCCAATTTAATTATTTTAGGATTGGGGAGTCCACTCAATAAATCATGGAACTGTGATTTAATATTGTTTTAATTTGGAATTCCTACCAAAAACTATTCATGTTTCTTGACCAACCATAGTTGGGGTAATGAGAAGTGGGATATGGATACTTTACACTATAATGTCCAAGAAATAATATATTATAAAACCAATGGTGAGGGATACACTACTTAAAAATATATCATTAACAACACTAGTAATGGCCTTTACTAGCACTAGAAAATCACCGACTACATGAGTGAGGTTAAAAGCCCTGATCTTTTATTAGTGACGAAAAAGCCGCGATGAATGAATCCTTTATCGGTGCTAAAAAAAGCACAGATAAATAGGACCTTTATTAGTGCTTATAGAAGTTATGAAAGCACTGATAAGGTATACCTTTATCATCCCTCATATAATCACTGATAAATTATACCTTTATCATCACTTTTAAAAGCACTGATAACGGGCCATACTGTAGTGTGTTGTAACAACACACTACAACAACACTGTAATGTTCTATAATAGCACACCGAAACACTAGAAACACACCATATATCAACAAAAACAAGTCCCAATATAGGATTTAAATGAAATTAAATTTACATTACAAACACAAGAAAAAAATATATTATAGACATTTAAAACAATGCTTCATACAATTACATAAACACAAATTATTATATACATTAAAAAACATCAATATTCTTTTGTCTTTTAATCCTGAACCAACTCATGATATTTCGAAAAAAACCATCCCTACTTGAGAAAAAGGATGCACTTATATAAGAATATTTTGTCATGTTAGTAATAATATAAATTAATAAATTAGCAGAAAGTATTAATTTTACTAAAATTAATGTTAATTTTATATAAAAAGATGAACTTTGAGTCATAATGGTCACACTATGCATCATATGGAGGTGTGGTTGACTAAAAAATGTATCAAAATAATTTTGGATCATTTTACTAATGTGTCAAAACAATATAAATGTGGTTTCTCTGTTTTGTGTGCGTTAGTAGACTTTTTTACTAAAATGTCATTTTAAAATGCAAACATGCACTTTTGACTCATTCTGATCACGTCATATATTGGTTTGATGTGAAAAATATTAATAAACATAAAAAAATACTTATGAATCATTTTTATAAATTATCATGAAAATTTGAGTGCATTTGATCAGTTTTCAGTGAGTGATACTTTTTGAACTAAAATATCGCTATTAAACTGATAACAGACACTTTGAGTCATACCAGGCACATAGTGTATCATATCGAGGTGCGATTGATTCCTACATGTCAAAAATGAATTATTTATCGTTTTCATAAACCATAAAAACAATAAAAATGTTTTTTATCAGTTTTGAGTAGGACAACTGTCCATTTTACTAAAAATGATGACAATTTTAAATAAAAAGATGCAATTTGAGTCACATAGGTCACACCATGCATCAAATTTAGGTGAGTATGATTCCTACACATCCTAAATAATATATGGATCATTTTCCTAAACTATTAAAAAAATATGAATGTGTTTTCTTAGTTTTGAGTATGTCACTTTTCATTTTTACAAAAAAGTCATTTTAAAATTGAAACACGCACTTTGAATCATACCGATCACATTGTATATCCAATTGAGGTGCAATTTATTCTTACACATCACAAATAACATATGGATAATTTTCCTAAACTGTTAAAAAAATTAATGTGTTTTCTAAGTTTTGAGTAGGTTAGTTGTCCTTTTTACTAAAATTGATGACAATTTTAAATAAAAACACACACTTGGTGTCATACCGGTTACACAATACATTGGATAGAGGTGTGGATAATTCTTTCACATCTCAAATCATTTAGGGATAATTTTCCTAAAGTATAAAAATAAGATAAATGTGTTAGTTCAGTTTTGAGTTGGTCAATTATTATTTTTACTATAATTGATGTCAATTTTAAATAAAGATGTACTTAGAGTCATATCGGTCACACCATGAATTATATTGATGTGTGAATAATTACTATATATTGAAAATCACTTATGAATTTTTTTACGAAAGTATCAAAAAATATAAATGTTTTTTCTTAGTTTTGAGTATGTCACTTTTCATTTTTACTAAAATTTCATTTTAAACATGAAACATGCACTTTGACTCATACAGATCACATCATGTATTGGTTTGACATGAGAAATATTCCTACATGTCACAAATTATTTATTAATTTATCCATTAAATTATCAAGAAAATCCAATAATGTTTTCTCGAGTTTCTGTGAGTGACATTTTTTAAAGTAAAATGCCAATTTTAAATGGATAATGGATACATTGAGTCATATCAAACGCATTGTGTATCATATTGATGTGTGGATGATTCCTAAATGTAAAAAATTACTTATGGATCATTTTATTAAATTATCAAAACAATTTGAACACGTTTTTTTAGTATTGAGTATGTTAGTTGTATTTTTTACTAAAATTAATGTCAATTTTTAATAGAAAGATGTAATTGGAGTCATATTGGTCACATCATGTGTCAAATTGAGGTGCAGATGATTCCTACACATCCCAAAGTTTAAAAATAATTCTAACTATCAATGTAATAAGTATTTATGTGGAAATTATTTATCTATATTCCAATACTACATGAGCATTTTCAAACAGACCACCTCAACTCAAAAGAAATCCACCTGTATAAGAAAACAATTATTATTAGTAATACTAAAAAGAAATAAATTAAACATAAATATGAAATAATTAGTTAATTATATGGAAAATTATTTTACTGTGAAAATATCAATATTACCTCTATGATTGATAAATGGAGGGAATTTGAAGGAATATGATAAATGTTAACACTCTAGGGGTGAAGTGTTTTGATGGAGAATAAGTCTATGGAATTTTTGGTGCAGAAAGGCAGGGAATATGGATAGATCACCCTAACTCGAAAAAAATAATAAATCTATATAATAGAAAAATTATTATGTTAATAATACTAAAAATAAATAAATTAAACATAAATATGAAACAATATATTAAATCTATGAATAAAGATTTTACTGTAAAAACATCCAGATTACCTCTATAATTGAGTAGAGTTAATGTAATTTCTCTTCTTATAAAGGTAGTGGAGATAACAAGAAAAGTTTTATAAATTTAACACGACAAGTGTGAAAAGGTTTTGAGGGAGAATAAGTTTTAGGATGTTTTGGTGCATAAAAGAATGAAATATGGACAAACCACCCAATCTCGGTCAAAATAATCCACCTGTATAAGAAAACAATTATTATGAGAGTAATACTAAAAATAAATAAATAAAAAATAAATATGAAATAATACATTAATTCTTCAAATAATTATTTTATTGTGAAAACATCATGATTAACTATGTAATTTAGTAGGGTCAACTTCATTCCTCTTCCTGCAATGGAAGTAGAGATAACATGAAATAATGTGATAAATGTAATAATGTAGGGGAGAAAAGGTCTTAAGGGAGAAGAAGTTTGTGGATGTTTTGGTGCAGAAAGGCATGAAAGATAGACAAACTGTAACACCCCGAGCTTCCACGATATGCTTCTCATTCAATAATGCAATGGCTTGAATTGTACGCAACTTCGAGTTCTAAAACACCGCGACTAATCAAAGTAGCCGTTATAAATAGTAATAACCACTTTTTAAAATTATAGAAATTTTATATTTCAAAATGGACTTCATTTTTGGATTCGGAATATCGAAATTAGCCTATGTTGAATTTTTGGTATTTTTCTGAGAACTTCTAATTTTTTATGAATAGTGAAAAATACTTAAAAAAACATTTTTAATCAAAATAATTTATAGTGATAAATTATACTATTTAGTGGTTTTAAAGTATAATTAGAATATATTTTTACCATTTTATCCGATGGTGGTCATTAGAATTAATTTAACATTGAAATTGGACATAAACAATTCCCAATCTTTTGATATAAATTGTTTCTTAAAAACACGCTATTTGTTGTGACAGCGGGAATTAATTATAAAATTAATTAATGAAACTTATATGTTTTGGAATTTTGTAAAATATACTTCATTTTTGAATTTGGAATATCAATTATAGCTTAGGGTGAAATTTTGGCATTGTTCTGAAAAACATCAATTTTTGATGAATAGTGAAACCACTAAGTGGTAGTTAAATAACTGATTTTTTGTTTAAATGAAATATTACCACTTCTGTGATTTGATTTTCAAAAATCCTACATACATGGTTGTCATTATGAATTAAAATGTGGTTCAATGAGATTAAAATAATTTTTGGTGAATAGTAACTTTTAAGTTCTTAATCGCGATTAGAGGTAATTATTGTAGTTTAAGGTAAAAATAATGTTTTAACAATATGAGATGAGATTGACACATGTCCTACCCTCATTGGATGTGCCATGGCCGACCATGAAAATCCATGGGTCAACTTGGTGACCCCATAGAGCCACTTTAGTTGGAAAATGACGTAAATACCTTTTATTTAATGTTAAAGTAAAAAATGACACAAACATGAAATGTTTTACTAAACAAATTTTTACATGGGGTTATACAAGTCATATTTTTGACTATAAATAGTCATTGGAAATCTAAAAAGATTTCCTACATCATAGTATTTTTTTATAATTTTTAGACATTAAATAAATTAAATTATATATGACATCATTATGATGCAACGATGACCTCATTATTTAATGATTTTAATAAAATGAAAAGATAATGTACAATACAAGGCTCAAACTTGTCCAAACACTATTGGGTGGGTATATTTAGAACCCTATCACCTCATCCACGAATTATATAAGTGTGGGATCTTTAAAATCCGAAAAGCATTGTATAATAATGTAAAATTTCCTTACTTTCCAAGAGTGCCCCTCCTCTCCTCTTATAAAAGGCCCCCACCTCTACCACCTCATTCACACTTTCAAGCCATTTGGCTCAGACAAACTCTGCCCAAATACTCTCCCAACTTCCCTCTCTTACTCCTAGAATCCTCACTTTGGGCAGAACTCTTCCCAAGGAAGTCTTTGGCTCAAATCAAAAAGAGTTACCCGATTTTAAGGTAATGTCTTCTCTTATGTTATTTTGTTTTATTTTGCTTCTCCAACCCCATAAACTCTTTTTATTCATTTCTTTTGTAACAAAACCAGTATCATCAATATACTAGGATGTTTTTATAAGAAGGATTCGAGCTACAATTACACACACCTACATCTAATGGTTAAAGAACGTACGGTTTCTGTGGATGGTGAATTTCTGCCTCACGAAACGATGATTGTTCAACACTCATAAAACACCTTCAAAGGTGGCCATTAATATGTCACTCTATTTATAAATGATATATAATATGTTAATGTTTTACTTAAGGTTATTTATTTTTCATTTATTGCATACCTTTATTATTTCCATTATGGGTAAACGTGATATTTTCATTTCAGGAAGTGCGGACTACCGCCTCCTCAAAGTGATGTGAATCATTAATGCCATATGTGGAATGTATAAAGGATGGAGTAAATGATATTATATATGATATTATACTGGAACTATATTATACCTTTATATAATTATGATTTCATTCCATTAAATACGAAATAGAAATGAAAGTAGCGTTCATGCGTACATACGGCATACCGTCTCCATGAACGGTGCATTTCATTTCTTACCTCTAATTGTTACGTAATATTATAAATGAATGTATATACTGTATATATATATGATATATATGATATCTACATCATTAATATAATTCTGGATATAATGGATATTTCACCACATGAACAACTTGTAATTATAAGAAGTTTATTTTTGACTCAAGTACCAAAGATCGACAAAACGACCGTTATTAACTTAAATAATTACATAATGTTCATAACATGGTAATAAGTGATATAAAAGGAATAATGAACATGAAAAAGGTTCTTAAGTAAATAGAAATTAACTCTAGTTTATTATTCAGGAGGTTAAAGAACGGTTGAGTCAGGACAGGACGCAAGGTAAGGGAATTTCTGAACCCAATTTCCATTCTTTGGGTTAATCTCCTACTTTCAAATTATGTCATGATATTATTATGTCCTATTTTGTATTTTTACTTCCTTTATGTGTAACTATAGTGAATACACATAATAGATATATTTTATTTTAAAAATGATCTTTTTAAGGACTTCGTCTCAATCTCCTTTCATTGAGGCATATTTGGTTTTATACACAACTTTCTTTTATACGGTGTATAAACCCCTTTGACTTTTATGTTTATTCAAATGGAATATTTTTTTATACGAAGAGTTTTACTAAACGAAAAAAAGGGAATGTTTTTCTTTCCGTACATATGCGGCGACAATGACCTCTCCGCCGCCGTGACCATTATTTGAGTTTCGGCTTCCTCTTCAAGCCATACCTTTTTTTTAATGAAAAATAAATACCATGTTATACTTTTCTTTTATTTTGGTATTGAAAATGGTTTTGAAAGCATTTTTATTATATCAATGTGTTGTATTGATATCTTGTGATTGAAATGTGGAAATGTTATGTCTCCTTTATCCATGTTTTATGTGATACGATTATGTTATGGTTTATGATATGTTTAAACCTATTCATATGAGGAATGCATTGGACTTAATAAGTGACGGGTGGAGCCCGCTATAGCTCCTCGATGCATCGGTAGGTCTCATGAGACAACTAGACGTGGAATTGGCTGAGGCCCTTTCCGAATTTGATTTTTGATTTTGGCTGAGGCCTTAATCATTTTAGACGTCTTGGCCGAGGCCTTGAAAAAATGTTTCAGAATGTCTTGAATTATGCATTCCATCATTATGAAAGTGGTTATTGATATTTCATGTGATTATTCGACTAGTAGAATATCCATGTGAGTAAGTAAATGGCATTATTTTAGTTTACTTTTTCCATATTATGCTAAAGTTCAAGTTTAAAAGGCTTTTGTTTTAGTTATAAATTGCCTTAAATGTTAATGTTTGTTTATGAAAGCTTCCACTATATTGTTATCCTTACTGAGCATCTGAGATCACCCCTTTCAATGTTTTAATTTTTCTAGGATGTGAAGAAGTATATTATGAATGACCTACAGGGATAATATAAGGGGATATGAAGAGGAGATGTTGTAGTTTTGTTTTACTTTATGATGTAATGTAAGACTTATGAATGTATCTAGTGTTTCCAAGGCTAATAAACTAATCGGTCTTTCGATACTTGATCTTTTGTGATCATGTCAATGTTACGAAGTAATGCACCGACTCTGGGTAGCTAGGGTCGGGGCGTTACAGTTGGTATCCGAGGAAGTTTAGTACTAACCTTGGAAGCTAGATTTAGATAAAATCTGATTAGATCACATAGCCCGAAGATAGACTTTAAGGATTAGTATAGAAGAACTTCCTAGAATTTTGGTATTATAGATATTTTGTGAGTTTTCAGAGCAATACATCCCTGTCTGGATACGAGCAGGTAGAGGCGGATCTGGCACAGATGTACCTAGGGGTAAAACCCGAAAACAACGCTTTGAGCTAGACTCGAACGGGAACTGGTGCACGACAACGGGCCTTGCTGCACTCTTGGTTACGACACTCCCGGGGGATATGCTTAGGATAATTCTCATTTTCTTTACAAACCACTATGAAGGGTTATGATTATATACTTCCTCAAAGAAAACATTCCTTTTTATGATTATGGATTATATCCATAAATAGTTCAATTTATGTAAAGTGTTTTACAAATATGGAATTTTTTATTTTAATTCATAAACTAATCTAGTTTATGCCATTGTTTAGAAATGGCGCCTAGTGGAAGTAATGGAAACCGTATCAATTCACGCACTTCGTGTAGGGATTGCCCTCCTGCTCAAGTTAATTATTGTGGATCTGGAGATACAACTGGTGCTGATCAACTTATTACCATACTGGGACAACTCACTCAGGTTATGAATAATAACCTTACTCGTATGGAGCACCCTGATCCGCAACGTGGAGGATCAATGTTAGACCGCTTCATGAGGAAACAACCACCAACATTTAATGGGGGTACAAATCCGTTAGTAGCTGAGCAATGGATAAACTCCTTAGAGAAAATATTCCACGCCTTGGGGAGTAGCGAAAGGGAGAAGGTTATCATGGCAGTTTACCGCCTCACTGGAGATGCCGATCAATGGTGGTCATTGATTCAAAATACAAAGGAAGATGATGACGTATCGAATATGGAATGGAGGGAGTTCAAAGAGCTTTTCTTAGAAAAATACTTTCCTCATGACCATCGAGCAGATATAGAAAGGGAATTTCTGAGTCTGAGACAAAAGGAGGATGAGAATGTCGCAAAGTATGAGGCCAACTTTACAAGGTTGGTGAGGTATGCTGCAGATTATATACGTAACCCAAGAGGTAAGATTGATCATTTATTTGATGGTTTAAAACCATTTCTCCATAGAGCTTTAGTATCACAATCTTTCTCAACATACGAAGATATTGTCTCATGTGCTATCAAGACAGAAAAGGAATTCTCTAAGTCTTATGACAACAAAGTAAAGCAAGATAAGAAGAGAACGGTGGAACAAGAGACAGATAAAGGGAAAAAGGGAAAGAAGGATTTTCCATTATGTGATAATTGTGGGAATAATCACCCTGGTACTTGCCTAAAAGGAATGGGAGTTTGTTATAAATGTGGAGAAAAAGGTCACCAGGTGCGTGATTGTAAGGGAAAGAAAGAGGCTATAAATGTTGAATGATATAATTGTAGGGAAATGGGGCATTATGCAAATGAATTTCCTAAGCGTCAGGGAAACATACCTCAGAAAAGGACAAGGGATCAAGGGAAATATTATGCTGTTACTACAGTTGAAGCAGAATAACTAATGTATTGGTGCTTTTGGACTCATGGATTATATTCTGGTTATTAGAATAATGTGATATATATATAAGGATTGTACTGTAGTACTTGTTGTTTCAGTAAGGTTTTAATATGATGAAGGTAATTATATTTTTAGCATGTGACAATAAGAGAAAATTTACTTTGTTTGGGGAATCTGATAAATTGATTTTGGAATTAAGAGACCTTCTAGAGAAAGTCTAGACAGAGGTATTTTGGATAACTATAAAGGTTGGAATGGATTAAGTTGATCTTTGGATAGTATTGTCTAAGGTTAAAAAATTTATGAAGATTATTTTTGGAATATCATAATACTATAGTTTTAGGAAAAGGACAACCTGCAGGGTGTGGCATAACCCGTCGCGTCGGACAAAGCTGCAGGAATCGAACCCACAACCATAGTGCGATAGGCCTTTATTTCCTACCACTAGCCTACAAGAAGTCACTAGTTATTACAAAATAATTTTACTAATCTAAATGGTATGTGTTAACATTTGGAACATTATACAATTAGGATAAGTATAATATTTTTGAGTTATATTATCTTTTTGAGTGAAAGAAGAGTTGAAGGTTGAAACTCTAATTGTCAAGCATAAATATATATATACCTATCTCTTATTCAATGAATAAATTAATTCTTAATCATTAGTAAAGGGATATTAAAACAAAAAAATGTGTTATCCTAATACCATATGTGTTGTTGAACTAATGATATTTTAAATCAACATAGATTGAAGGCTTTGAGGCCCTCAATTTGGCAGTTGATTGTGATTGATGACCTCAATCACTCCCTACAAATATTTACGTTTTCCTCCAATTATATGTCTCTAATTGCCACCAATGTTCTCCTTATCGAGATCATAATTTGGTGGTGACTTTCTTATTTCCATTTCCCTCTTATTAAGGCTAAATTTTATTAATCTTATTTCCGAAGTGGGTTTTCCACAAAGGTATTTTCTCTTTTCAACCATTTTTTTTTCCAAAAAAAATTTCAAATTGCGAGGACACAATTTATTGAAGGAGGGGAGAATGTAACACCCCGAGCTTCCACGATACGCTTCTCATTCAATAATGCAATGGCTTGCATTGTACGCAACTTCGAGTTCTAAAACACCGCGACTAATCAAAGTAGCCGTTATGAATAGTAATAACCATTTTTTAAAATTATAGAAATTTTATATTTCAAAATGGACTTAATTTTTGGATTCTAAATATCGAAATTAGCCTATGTTGAATTTTTGGTATTTTTCTGAGAACTAATTTTTTATGAATAGTGAAAAATACTTAAAAACAACTTTTTTAATCAAAATAATTTATAGTGATAAATTATACTATTTAGTGGTTTTAAAGTATAATTAGAATATATTTTTACCATTTTATCCAATGTTGGTCATTAGAATTAATTTAACATTGAAATTGGACATAAACAATTGCCAATCTTTTGAGATAAATTGTTTCTTAAAAACACGCTATTTGTTGTGACAACGGGAATTAATTATAAAATTAATTAATGAAACTTATATGTTTGGAATTTTTTAAAATAGACATCATTTTTGAATTCGGAATATCAATTATATCTTAGGGTGAAATTTTGGCATTGTTATGAAAAACTTCAATTTTTGATGAATAGTGAAACCACTAAGTGGTAGTTAAATAACTAATTTTTTGTTTAAATGAAATATTACCACTTCTGTGATTTGATTTTCAAAAATCCGACATACATGGTTGTAATTAAGAAGTAAAATGTGGTTCAATGAGATTAAAATAATTTTTGGTGAATAGTAACTTTTAAGTTCTTAATCGCGATTAGAGGTAATTAGTGTAGTTTAAGGTAAAAATAATGTTTTAATAATATGAGATGAGATTGAAAGATGTCCTACCCTCATTGGATGTTCCATGGGAGACCAAGAAAATCCATGGGTCAACTTGGGGACCCCATGGAGCCACTTTAGTTGGAAAATGACATAAATACCTTTTATTTAATGTTAATGTAAAAAATGACACAAACATGAAATGTTTTACTAAAACAATTTTTACATGGGGTTATACAAGTCATATTTTTGACTATAAATAGTAATTGGAAATCTAAAAAGATTTCCTACATCATAGTATTTTTTTTATAATTTTTAGATATTAAATAAATTAAATTATATATGACATCATTATGATGCAGCGATAACCTCATTATTTAACGATTTTAATAAAATGAAAAGATAATGAACAATCCAAGGCATAAAATTGTCCAAATACTATTGGATGGGTATATTTCGAACCCTTATCACCTTAGACAAGAATTATATAAGTGTGGGACCTTTAGAATCTGAAAAACATTGTATAATAATGTAAACTTCCCTTACTTTCCAAGAGTGCCCCTCCTCTCCTCTTATAAAAGGCCCCCACCTCTACCACCTCATTCACACTTTCAAGCCATTTGGCTCGGCCAAACTCTGCCCAAATACTCTCCCAACTTCCCCCTATTACTCCTAGAAGCCTCACTTAGGGCAGAACGCTTCCCAATAAAGCCTTTGGCTCAAATCAAAAAGAGTTACCCGATTTTAAGGTAATGTATTCTCTTATGTTATTTTGTTTTATTTTGCTTCTCCAACCCCATAAACTCTTTTTATTCATTTCTTTTGTAACAAAACCAGTATCATAAATATACTAGGATGTTTTTATAAAAAGTATTAGAGATACACTTACACACACCTACATCTAATGGTTAAAGAACATACAGATTCTATGGATGGCGAATTTCTGCCTCACGAAACGATGATTGTTCAACACTCATAAAACACCTTAAAAGGTGGCCATTAAGATGTCACTATATTTATAAATGATATATAATATTTTGATGTTTTACTTAAGGTTCTGTATTTTTCATTTATTGCATACCTTTATTATTTCTATTATGGGAAAACGTGATATTTTCATTTTATGAAGTGCGGACTACCGCCCCCTCAAAGTGATGTGAATCATTAATGCCATATGTGGAATGTATAAAGGATGGAGTAAATGATATTATATATGATATTATACTGGAAATATATTATACCTTTATATAATTATGATTTCATTCCATTAAATACGAAATAGAAATTAAAGTAGCGTTCATGCGTACGTACGACATACCGTCTCCATGAACGGTGCATTTCATTTCTTACCTCTAATTGTTACGTAATATTATAAATGAATGTATATACTGTATATATATGATATATATGATATCTAAATCATTAATATAATTCTGGATATAATGGATATTTCACCACATGAACAACTTGTAATTATAAGAAGTTTATTTTTGACTCAAGTACCAAAGATCGACAAAACGACCGTTATTAACTTAAATAATTTCATAATGTTCATAACATGGTAATAAGTGGTATAAAAGGAATAATGAACATGAAAAAGGTTCTTAAATAAATAGAAATTAACTCTAGTTTATTATTCAGGAGGTTAAAGAATGGTCGAGTCAGGACAAGACGCAAGGTAAGGGAACTTCTTAACCCAATTTCCATTCTTTGGGTTAATCTCCTACTTTAAAATTATGTCATGATATTATTATGTCCTATTTTCTATTTTTACTTCCTTTATGTGTACCTATAGTGAATAAACATAATAGATCTATTTTATTTTAAAAATGATCTTTTTAAGGACTTCATCTCAATCTCCTTTCATTGAGGCATATTTGGTTTTATACACAACTTTCTTTTATACGGTGTATAAACCCCTTTGACTTTTATGTTTATTCAAAAGGAATCTTTTTTTTATACGAAGAGTTTTACTAAACGACAAAAAGGGAATGTTTTTCTTTCCGTACATATGCAGCGACAACGACTTCTCCGCCGCTGTGACCATTATTTGAGTTTCGGCTTCCTCTTCAAGCCATACCTTTTTTTAATGAAAAATAAATACCATGTTATAATTTTCTTTTATTTTGGTATTGAAAATGGTTTTGAAAGCATTTTTATTATATCAATGTGTTTTATTGATATCTTGTGATTGAAATGTGGGAATGTTATGTTTCCTTTATCCATGTTTTATGTTATACGATTATGTTATGGTTTATGATATGTTTAAACCTATTCATATGAGGAATGCATTGGACTTAATAAGTGACGGGTGGAGCCCGCTATAGCTCCTCGATGCATCAGTAGGTCTCATGAGACAACTAGACGTGGAATTGGCCGAGGCCCTTTCCCAATTTGATTTGTGATTTTGGCCGAGGCCTTAATCATTTTAGACGTCTTGGTTGAGGCCTTGAAAAAATGTTTCAGAATGTCTGGCATTATGCATTCCATCATTATGAAAGTGGTTATTGATATTTCATGTGATTATTTGACTAGTAGAATATCCATGTGAGTAAGTAAATGACATTATTTTAGTTTACTTTTGCCATATTATGCTAAAGTTCAAGTTTAAAAGGCTTTTTTTTAGTTATAAATTGCCTTAAATGTTAATGTTTATTTATGAAAGCTTCCGCTATATTGTCATCCTTACTGAGCATTTGAGATCACCCCTTTCAATGTTTTAATTTTTCCAGGATGTGAAGAAGTATATTATGAATGACCTGCAGGGATAATATAAGGGGATATGAAGAGAAGATGTTGTAGTTTTGTTTTACTTTATGATGTAATGTAAGACTTATGAATGTATCTAGTGTTTCCAAGGCTACTAAACTAATCGGACTTTAGAGACTTGATCTTTTGTGATCATTCCAATGTTACGAAGTAATGCACCGACTCTGGGTAGCTGGGGTCGGGGCGTTACACAAACCACCCCAACTTAAACAAATAATCCACATATATAATAAATAATTATTATTTGAGTAATACTATAAATAAATAAATTAAACATAAATATGAAAAAATTCATTAATTCTATGGACAAAGATTTTACTATGAAAAAATCAAGATTAAATATATGATTGAGCATATACAACATCATTTATCTTCTTACAAAGGTATAAAATATAGACAAAAATCTTCTAAAATAAAATAAATCTTCAAGGAATAATGAAAATTAAATCAATATTACATTATATTTTTTTTGGTAGAATAGAGAAAGTATATCATAACATTATCTTTACATATTTTCAAAGGGTTTCCTTCATTACAGATTATTCTTCTGAGAGATTGGTAACATCATTATGTATAGAAGATATTGTCTACATTAGTAGTTGAACGTTTAATTTAGATTATATTAATTAAGTATAGAACATATAATATTATGAGGAAGAACATATATATTAAAAAACACTTTTACCATCTCATTGAAAAATCTTTATTCTTTAATGGTTTAAAGGAGTTGGTTTGGATATCGAGAATCCAAATACCTTATTTGTGGCCCCCTCTAATGTAAATGAAATTGTCTACAATGGGAAGAACATGAACTGGTTGTGATGTTTCAATTAAAGGGTCATCCTTGATTAAATTCTCATCTGACTTAAAGGTCATCTTAAATTTCCATTTTCATTTATTCCATGTGATCTCCATCATCATTTACAAAGTTATTCATAACAAATGATTCATAAACCATCGTATCATCCTAATGAGTGTCCATATTCAGTTTTTCCCATGTTTATTCATAAATTTATATATTTAATCTATTCCATGACAAACCAAATGTTCCTCCAACTATTTGGACTATTTTTTCTTGAATAAAAACAATTTAAACATGGATAGAGGATTTTAGAAGGGTCTTCTACATGATCTCTTTCATAATTTATGAAATCTTTAACTCCATATTAATAATCATTTGTCAAATGACTAATGCACATCCATTTTTAATTCATATCTATCATATTGGATTCATAAATGATTAATGTTTTACAATATATAAATAAATACACATAAGATATTCATTATCAAAGGAGAATGTTATATAAAATTCTAATAAAGTAAACTCAACATTTGATTATTTCAAAGAATTTTAATATGTTGAAAAAAATGGGTAATTGGGTTTATGAAAACAATTACGCCACTATAGAAGGTTTTATCCTATGAATTCATTCAAAGGTGAAAGTTATAGACAACTCATCCTTATCACCTCATCTCCTAGACATTTATCGTCGAATTTTGTTGTTTGAAACATCCTTAATCTATTGTGGAAATGCACCTATATTTCTTGAAATACTCTATGTTGTAGTCATCCATGGGATGACTAATGATTAGATTAGTACAAAGCACATAAAATATATGGGGGATGAGTTTCAAGAAACGAATTGAAATAACAGTTTTTCAGGAGATGAAGGTGATGATGATAATAGTTTATATAAAATAGATGGGGTATGTGTCTCAAGAAAAAATTACATTAATTTATACTATATAGAATTTTATAACTTTCATTCTATTTTTTAGAAGAAGTGATGTAGAAAAATTAGTAATTATTACATTTAAAATTAATGGTATAACAAATATTTGAAAAAATATCAAGAATATTGGGATGTTATATAACTACATCGACCCATCCCAAGGATTATAGGAAGGTTTTCACATAAGATCTACCCATTTAAAGGATTATAAGGTGTCCATATAATACACATTTACCCATCCTTGAGATTCTAGGGAGGTCTATACAGAACTTGGCATAAAGAAATAATACACATCAACAAGATATATCACAAACAAGGGATAAAAACACACAAACCCTTTAAACATCTATACCATACACATTTAAACATATATATATATATATAACCTGGAATTTATAATACACATAATTACAAAAAAAATTCACATTTAAACATAATTTATAATGAAAGTAAAAATAATCTCTTCCAAATTTGGAAATCCAAAACCTTAATTTGTGAATAAATAATTTTAAAATAAATTTAACATTATAAGTTATAAAAAAAATATAAATAGATATAAAGATATATATGTGTGTGTGTTCGTGTACCCTAGGGTCTAGCATGGTTGGCAGCAGCTATACATGATATCGGTGAGGTCGTGGGTTTGAGTCTCACTGAGTTATTCCCCATTAGTGTAGACTATGATTTTACTTGTATTTCTCCCCTCCCTGAATTTTTGTAATTATATATATATATAATAAAGTTCAAATGATAAAAATTTATGTAACCCTTACAAAAAAATATCACAACATTGTTAAATTAATCCAACCCCATACTAATTTTGATACTATAAAGTCATTGAAAATAAATAAATATGGTATCACCCTTACTATGGTTTCTCTTAAAATAAAACAACACAATTCTTAGTAAATAAATTTTTATGGAAAATCCTTTACAATAGAATATTAAAATATAATTTAACTAAATAATTCCCTTATAGAAATTGTATAAAATCATCTTCTGTTGTTATTTCGCACCATTAAGATACAGATAATTGGTTTTCTAGGTCAATTTGTTCATTTGTCTAAGGTTTTTATATAAAAAACACCACTATTTATAAAAAAATTGTTATGTTCGTAATCTAAAAGAAAAATAGTCTATAAGGACCAGACCACAAATAATTCATGACATCATTAAACAAGAAATCCAAAAATAAATGAAAAAGATACAAAGAAAATTACAAGGCCTACCTTACTAGGATGATGAAAATCCACATAAAAAATCCTAATTGTAACCGAACACTGAATGGCGGACATTGTTCAAGAAACTGGACACAGTTGAGTGGTGTGATTCTAGAAACTAGACACAGTTAGGTCAATAATGATTCATGATAATCATCAATTATCCTTTTGGGATATGAAATAAAAACTATAGAATAAAAATCAAACTGAGTACCAACTAAAGAAGAAAATGGAATTCCTTTTGAGTTACAGAGTAGAAAGAAACCATTTTTTTCACATACGCGTTATGGTGTTGTGAGTCATTTGTTAAGGCCTTATTAGGATAAAAACTAGCACCCTAAGAAACAATGTGTATCTTTATAGGGTGTCCGAATGAAAAAAAGTGATACTACCTATAAAATCCCTCAGATAAGAAAGTGATTGTCACCAAACAAGAAAGTAATTGTCACCAGAAAATATGTTTCTCCTGAGAGGGATAACATCCTCAAAAATGATAGTGGGAGTAAGATTTACTTCAATGACGTTGGTGCTCAAGATACAAAAGAGTTGGTACAAGAACATATTCCATAAGTCCCTGTGGAAGAATTAGTTCCAAAAACACAAGAAATATATAAGATCTTAAGGAAGGTAATAGAACTAGAGAGATAAGGTTTTCTAGTCACCAAATATAGTGAATCATTATTAGTTGACAATGATGAACCTATCTCCTACAAGAAGGAAATAAAGATCTCATATGCTGCAAAATGGAAAGAATCAATGAATTTAAAAATGGGTTCCATGTACGAGAACCATGTTTGGTTTATGTTTGATGTGCCAGTTGATGTGACTTCCGTTAGATGAAAATGGGTATTCAAGAGGAAACTGGACGTGGAAGGTAAAATAAATACCTATAAATAATGTCTATTGGCTAAAGGGTTTAAACAACATCAAGGAATTGACTACGTTGAAATATTTTCACCAGTTTCTATGTTTAAATCCATCAGGATTATACTTGATATTTAATATTACCATGATTATGATATTTGTAAGATGGATTTTAAAACAACATTCCTTAATGGGAACCTTCAAAAAGATGTTTATATGAAAAAACCAAAAGGGTTTTTTACTCCAAGTTATTCCAAAGGATTTCCAAGTTGTAGAGACCCAATTATGAATTGAAGTAATTATCCGGGTCATGGAACATTCAATTTGATGAATCCTTAAAATAAGTTGGTTTCATTATGAATGAATGTGAGCTATGTATTTAAAATAGGTTTTATGGGAATGTAGTTCTTATGCTAGTAGTATTTTTTGATGACATACTATTTATTGGAAATAACATACTAGTCTTACAATCTGTTAAGGATTGGTTAAGCAAGTGTTTCTCTATGAAGGACTTAGGTGAATCATCCTATATTCTAGGGATCAAGATCATTTGTGATAGATCCAAGAATATTCTTTGAGTAAGTCAATGTATAGATATTGACTAGATACTCAAGATATCTAGTATGGAATTATCCAAGAGGGGATTAGTTCTAGTATTACATGGTCTACATCTATCTAAGAAAATGTATCCTCACACACAACATGAGAATGGGATAATGAGTAAGATGTTATATGATTCGATGATAGGATCAATCATGTATTTCATGTTATGTACTAGACTTGATGTTTCCTTTGAATCGGGAATGGTAGGTAGATATCAATCTGATCTAGGAGAAAACATTAGTATGATATTAAGGATATCCTTAAGTATTTGAGAATAACTAATGATATGTTCCTGGTGTATGAAGGAGACAAGGAGATGGTCATCAGTGGTTATACTGATGCCAATTTTTATAAATATCAGAATGATAAGAAGTCGCAATCAGGATATGTTTTCTATCTCAATAGAGGTTCTATGATCTAAATTATTTCAAATAATCTAGTTCTCACTAATTCTACATTAGATTCTGAGTATATAATGTCTTCTGATGTAACCAATGAAGCTATTTGTATTTAGAACTTTTTCCATTATCATGATGTGGTACCTAGTAGTAAAGATCCTTTCACATTATGCTGTGATAATACTATAACGGTGGATCTTGAAAAATATATACGGTCAAACTAATGGAAAAAGAATATACTCCATAAATATAACCTCTTAAGGTATTTTTTTCAAAGGGTTGATGCTTTTATAAGGATCCATCCTTAAAAATTTCATAATATTGAGATAATTAAATAATTTTACTTTAATTCACATCAAGGTTCTTTTAAGGTTAAGAGTTTTAGAGAATTAGGCTACAACTCATACATAAAAGAAACAATATAAAGAAACTATGGAAACTTACAACAGTATCCATTTCTTCCATAAAATAAAAACTTTTAAAAAAATAAACATGTTTTGGTTTCATGTTTAAATATCATAACTTTTCCTTAATTCCATCCTTAATTATATTCTCCTTTAAATCCTATGAAAAAAATTTCAAAACATGGGTTGAGAATAAAAAGATCAGTAAGGGATACACATATAAGGAAAACTATTTGACCTATAAAAACATGTAAATAATGAATAATTTATCATAATGTAATTCTTTACACCTTTATGAAGTAGTAATTACACTTCACTAAATATAAGATCATTGATTACACTTTTTTTTTGAAAAAATATTACCTTAAAACCCATATAAATCAACATATAACATATAAAGGTAACTTGGGATATAATCATAGTTAAATGGAATAACCATACGGTGGACTTCCACACATATCACTAAATGGAATATTCATACGACCAAATTACATACCCAATGAATTTCAGGTTATAATGTAACAACCCATCCCTAGTTTATCACCAAATCACCCATATTTGGTTTATCATGTAACTATCCATATTTGTTTTATCACATAACCACTTTTCAAATGTCTAAGTACCATTATATAATTATAACACATAAAATATTGCAATTATCAACATTTCAATCATAAAATTTCATTTTCAATCACAAGAAATCATTTCAAGATATTTTGATAGTAAATCCAATTTCAAAACCATTTTTAATAAAAAAAAACACCCAAAAAGTGAATAAGGCATTTATTTTTCAATTTTAAAATATTAAGGTGTTAGAGGAAGCCAAATATTAATTAATGGTTACGGCGAAAGAGAATTGGTATCACCTAAAATGTTAAAAAAATTAATTTAGTTGTTTAGTTAAATGATTCATATAAAAAGGTTCCCTTTTTAAACCATTGAATGAAATTAAATTTAAAATGGTGGATTATACACCGTATAAAAGAAGGAGGTGTATATTATAAAAAATATTCCTTAATAAAAGGAGATTGAGATAAAATCCCTTACAAAGATCGTATCAATAAATTATGGATAAATAAATGACATAATTATGTGTTCAAAATATAAATACACCTAATATAAGTGGATATTCAATTTAAAAAACAAGAGATTATTCACAAATATTCTTGAAAAAAACCAATGACATGGATATTTAACTCAATGAATGGATATTGAGTTAAGATATCCCTTACATTGAGTCTGACTTGTCTTGTACATTCTTTATTTTACTGAATAATAAATATAGGTTAATTTATAATTTCTTGAGAACATTTTCACATTTTTTATTCATTTTATAACACTTATTACTATGTTATAAAAATTAAATAACTATTTATGTTCGTATTTGATGTTTTGTCAATATTCGGTACTTTAGTCAAAAATGAACTTGTTTTGATGTAAATTGTCCATGTGGTAAAAATTAAATAATTTATAGAATAATATTAATGATTTAAATATCATATATATCCAGAATATACGTATGTATAATAATCCATAATATTTTGAGATAACGAATGAAATGCACCATTCATAGAGACAATAGGTCGTACGTACGCATGAATGCTACTTTTATTTATCTATCATATTAAAAGAATATTATTTAAATGATATAAATGTATAATATAATACCCAAATTATATTAATTTCATATATGTCTCAGATGTTTAACAAAACCATCTTTTATACATTCCATGTAATGTGAGAACAAGATATATCGCTTTGAGGTGGTGGTATTCCACACTTCCTCAAACAAAATTATCATATTTACACAAAATAAAAGGTATAAAGGTATGTTATTAATAGAAATTATGGAATAATAGAGACAAATATAATATATATCATATGTAAAAATAGTTTCTTTTATAATGGCCACTATGAGAGGTGGTAGGGGAAAATTGAACAATCATCGTTTCGCCAGGCAATAGTTTTTCGTACACAAAAACAATATCTTTGTTACCCATTAAATAGAGGTGTGTGTAAGTTTAGATAGGAAAAATAGAATAAAAACATATGAGTATATTTAGGATACTGGTGTTTTTATGTAATCATTGAATTAGAATAGTTTAGGGAGTGTATAAAGGAAATGAAACTAAAAAGCGTGAGAGAAGGCATTACATCTTAATCGAGTAACTTTTTTTGGTCTATACCAAAGGCTTACTTGGGAGGATTTATGCCATAAGGGATTATTATAATATGAGGGTAGGAATTTTAATAAGAGTTTTGATAAGGTATTGGCTGAACAAAAGGGTTATTGATGTGTGAGTATTAGAGAATAGGGGGTACCTTTTATAGGAGATGGAGGGGGCACCCTTGGAAACTCTTAAATTATTAAATTAATATAAATTAATTTTTTAATTAAAATGGATCAAAATTTATATATTTATAATATAATATTATTAAAGTTCTAAATACTATCATACAATAATTTTTATACATGTATTTTTTTTTATTTTAGACCTTATCTTTTTTCTTTACCATTAATTATTCTCTTTTAATTTTACTTATAGTAACAACATTTTCATTATTAAAGGGCTATTAATTTTACTTATATGGAGTAAATTTCCCATAATTGGACACATAATGAAATTTTATACCTTATAACAATCACTTTGTGGTTTTAAAATATTTTTAGGCTTTTTAAATAATTTAATAAATTTCTATTTTTATAAAACATCAATTATGTCATTTTTACACTATTCATTTCATTGAATTTAAATAAAATCTAAACAAAGAGATAACTTCAAACTAAACCATTTAATAGCCTTATAATATGTCATATCTCCCTATAAAAATTATGTATGGAATAAATTATGTCAAATAATATTTATTTTAATATTTATAATATCATTTATTGGATTTCTTCATTAATAAATCAATCATTGCATCATCATTGTGTCAAAATTAAATTTAATTATTTAATTTCTGAAAATAATAAATAAAATACCATGATATAGGAAATAATTTTTATTTATATTATAAAAGATAATTTATATAAAACCATATGAAAATTATTTTATTAAGAAGATATATGTTTATAACATTTTTTTTCATTACTTTAAATTAAAAGTTATAGGTTTGATAATCACACCCAAGTGGCTTTAAAATGACAAATTTTCATACCAAGGGTTTTATTGGTTGTCCGTTTCTCATAAAATAGTATTTGGAAAAATTTTAGGGTATTTTTAATTATTATAATTTTATTTTCACATTTATTTATATGATTTACGCTTTAACCATGATAAAGAAAATAATTCTTAAAGTTACTATTAATAAAGCCCAAAAAATAAAAGGGGCCTATTTACATAATTTGAACCATATGATTACAAATATAGAATCCATTTTTCCAAATTTTAAACACAGAAGTTTTTGTAATTAATTTAAAATTAATCCACATTGTTAAAACAAGAAAACATGTTTAAAAAAAGTAAAAACCATCAAAAGATTTACGTGCGTTTATATCTAATTTCAATATGAAATTACTTATAATGACCAAAATTGGGTTAAATGATAAAAAAATAATATAATTATACTTTAAAAGAAATTAATTAGATAATATAATAATATAAATAAATTAGATGAAAAGAAGTTTTGAATTAAAATACAACATTTTCACTATTCATTAAAATATGTTTTTTATCAGAAAAAACCAAAATTTCAACCAAAGTAAATTTTTATTTCATTATTATAAATAAAAGGTTTATTTTGTCAAATATAAGTTATAATAGTGTCAAAAACCAGATTTAAAATGGGTTCTCTATCAAAATGTGGTAAAAATGCATTTTTTTGAAAAAATACATCTTTTATACTTAAAATTGATTTTGTTCTTATATATTGTCAATATAACATATAATATGAATTTAAAACATCACATTGAGTTTATATTTAATTAATATATTCCAACAAGAGTGACATGATTTTATAAACACAATTATTCTCATTTAAATATGTTTTCATAAAAACACACCCTTTATATTCAATTAGTTTTTATTTCCATTTATAATAAATTTGGTAACCAATAACTCATTATATAAACATGTGTAAACAATATTTTCATAATTCAGTTAATAATTTTCATTTCTTCTATTACAATGGCTGGTTTATAATAGTAACATTTAAATAATAATATTTAGTTGATCGTTTAAACTCGATGTCGCGTAACATGTACACTATTGAACACTGTGTTTATATATTAAAACTCGGGATTTTACATACCCCATTTAATAAATTTCATCCTCAAAATTTGAATTTAGTTTTTGGTAACTGAGGTATGAATTTTCCAAATATCTTTATTGAAATCCAATATAAGAAATAGGGTTAATAAAACTACCACTTTAAAAGAAAGAAAGAGATGTACAAAGGTCCCCAAAGATAACACATAACAGGATTCCATATAGGAAAAAATGGATATGGAAGGAAAACTATGTATAAATTTATGATGGAGAGTGATATAAATCAGGATTAAGATAAATTTAACAATCATAAAACTATAGACTTATGACGGGTTAAACTGTTTTGATTTCACAGTAGGAAAAGTAAACGGAAAACATTTTTTTAATATCCTTTTCATAAAGTTGTGTAATTTATTTATAATCTTGACTAAGAACACAAGGAAACATAATTACTTGTTAAGTAGAGTTTTATCCTTTAATAAATTTCTACCACAAAATCATATTTTCGCTAAAAGATGAGTATTCAAGATGACTTTGTCACACCTGAAGCACTAGAATCAAATTATATAGAATCACACAATCCAAAAAAGATTAACTATATATTCATCCTATCTTTAAATATTAACCAAAACCAAAAAGTTTAAGATAAAATCAGATAAATACTCCCAAAATAATAAACTATTATATGAATAAAAACTACTTTTAATCTCCAAAATTCAATACCAATATCTAAAGTTCAACAAATACCACTTGATAAATAATTTCCCTTAAAATTAATTCAAATTATCCAAACTAAGACTGAATCCCAAGAAATAGAAGGATTTTTTAAAATAGTCTTCCAAGATAAAATTTAACTTTTATCTCCAAATAACATCAAATACAATTTATGTCTCATACCAAAAAGTAATATACCTAATCACCTTTTTGTCAAGATAGGTTAATCACTTCCAAAAATAACCTGAATAGCCATAAGTCCTCTATAAAAACATCTATTATTCCAAAATAAAATTTAATCATTACCTCTCAAATAAAATTCCATTGTATTCTATATTCCTTAGGCATATAGAATTCCCTAAATAGTGGATGCCTTTGAAAATAACATGTATCACTTAATCCTCATATCATTTTCCAATACCAAGGATTTCCATTTGATAAAGCATAAGTTCCCAAAATCAAATTCATCTTATTCCATAAACTAGTTGAACTAAAAAGAAAAATTCTTACTAACAAGGGAATTCACATAGGCCAGTGGTAGGCGATGCACCCTTGTCACCCTTCAGTCGCGGGTTCGATTCCTGCGACCTTGTCGAACATGGAAGGTTTTCACTCATCATATAGGTTGTCATTTTCATAAAACTATATAATTCTTATAATATTCCAAAAAAATTATAAATACCTCAAAAATAACCAGAACATGTTTTAACCTCAAAGTATATTTCATACCTCATATTTTGCATCCTAAAACCTATTAACCCATAATTTCATCAAAGGTGAATGTCTCAAAAAATACCATCAGTCACCTTAATATTTCAGATCAAAAATACTCAAAAGGAATTTTTAAGACATTGAAATTTTTATCAAACTTAAAATTATAAACCCATGATGATATCCTAACTCTTAAGAAAATATCATAATCTCCAAAGTTGTCTAAACCATCCTCTGATACCAATTATAAGGCCCATCCTTAAAAATTACATAATCTTGAGATAAGTCCACAATTTGACTTTAATTCACGTAGAGAATCTTTTATATTTTATAGTTTTAGATAATTAGGCCATAAATAATACATTAAAAAACAATAGAAATATAATGTGGACACTTCCAACAGTATCTGTTTCTTCTATAAAATAAAAACTGAAAAAAGAAACAAGGTTTCATTTTATGTTTAAACATCACAATTTTTCCTTGATCCTAACATTGACTCTATTATCCTTTAAATCTTGTGAAAAACATTTCAAAACATTGGATGAGAATAAAAAAAGAACAATAAAGGATACAAAAATAATGAAAACTGTTAGCCTGGAAAAAACATGTAAACCATGAATAATGTATCATAAAGTAATACTTTTCACCATTAAGAAGTATTAATTACACTTAACTTAATATAATCTCATTTATTACCCTTATTGTAATCAATATATTACCTTAAAAACCATAGAAATAAATATATATCATATAAAGGTAACTTGAGACTTAATCATACTTAAATGGAATAACTATATGGTCGACTTCCCCACATATCACTAAATGGAATAGCCATACGATCGACATCCATACCTAATACATTGGAGGTTATAACGTAACCACCAATTCTTGGTTTATCATTGAACCACCCATCTTTGGTTTATCAGCTAACCACCTGTCTTTGGTTCATCCCATAACCAGACATCAAATTTCTAAGTACCATTATATATTTATAAACCATAAAAGATTTCATTTATAAACATTTCACTCATAAAATTTCATTTTCAATCACAAGAAATCATTTAAATATATTGAAATAGTAAATCCACTTTCAAAACTATTTTCAATAAAAAAAATACCTAAAAGGGTAATAAGGGATTTAATTTTCTAATTAAAAATATTAAGTCTTATAGATAAATCCAAATATCAAATAATGGTTATGACAGCGGAGAAGTCGGTGTCACTGCATACTTTAAAAACATTCCATTTGTAATTTAATGAAATGATTCATATAAAAAAGATTCAGTTTTGAAAACCATTGAATGAAATTAAAATTAAAAGGGTTAATTATACACTTTATAAAAGTAGGAGGTGTATATTATAAAAAATATGCCTCAATGAATGGAGATTGAGATGAAGTCCCTAATAAAGATTGTATCAATAGATTAAGGATAAACCAATGACATAAATGTGCATTAGAAATATAAATACACCCAATATAGTTGCATATACTGTGTAAAACAATCATAGGTAATTCACACATATTCTTGAAAAAAACCAATGACATGGATATTTAACTCAATAAATGAAGATTGAGTTATGATTTCCCTTTCCTTGAGTCCGACTTCTCTCGCACATTCTTTATTTTCCTAAATAATAAAATTATGTTAATTTATACTTTCTTGAGAATTTTTTCCAAGTTTATTATTCATTTTATATCACTTATTACCGTGTTATAAAAAGTATATAACTATTTAATATCATATCAGACATTTTGTCGATATTTAGTCCTCGGGTCAAAAATAAACTTGTTTGGTTGTATATTGTCCTTGTGGTAAAAATTCTATCATCTTCAGAAAAGTATTCATGATTTAAACATCATATATATATATATAGTATATATGTATCCACAATAATCTATAATATTTGGTCACAAGAAATGAAATGCACTATTCATGGAGACGGTTGGCCGTATCTACGCATGAATGGTACTTTCATTTCTTTGTCATATTAAAAGAATAATAATTAAATGATTTAAAATTATATTATAATAACAATATTATATTAATTTCATATATTAATAATAGTTCTAATAAAACCATACTTTATACATTCCATGTATAGTGGGAAGGAGTCATATCGATTTGAGGGGGCCGTAGTACACACTTCCTGAAATGAAGTTATCGTATTTAGACAAAATGGAAAGCATAAAGGTATGTTCTAAATAAAAATAAAATAAAATAGAGACAATATAAATATAATATATATCATATTTAAAAATAGTTTCCATTATAATTACTAACATGAGAGGTGGTAGGGGAAAATTGAACAATCATCGTTTCATGAGGTAGTAGTTCTCCGTACAAAGAAACAGTATGTTCGTTACCAATTAAATGGAGGTGTGTGTTAGTGTGGATCGAAACCATATATTAAAAACATAATAGTATATTTAGGATTCTTGTGTTTTTATTTAATCATAAAATAATAATATTATAGGTAGTGGATAATGAAAATGATGCTAAAAAGAATGAGGGAAGGTGTTACATCTTTAACGGGTAACTTCTTTTGGTTTATACCAAATGGAAACCTTGGGAGACTTTATGCCCTAAGGGAGGTTTCTATGATTAGGGTAGGGATTCTAGGAAGAGTTTTGTTTAGGTCTTTTCCGATCCAAAGTTGTATTGAAGTGTAAGTATTAGAGAATACATGGTACCATTTTATAGGAGAGGGAAGGGTCACCCTTGAAAACTCTTAAATTATTAAATTAATATAAATAATTTTTCTAATTAAAATGTATAAAAATGAAGATATGAAAAAGTTAATATTATTATAGTCTTAAATACTCTCATTCAATAATTTTTATACATGTATTGATTTTATTTTAACAATTATATTTTTAGTTAACCATTAATTATTCTCTTTAAATTTTAATTGTGGTAACAATAATTTAATTATTAAGAGGCTGCTAATTTTAATTATATGGGATAAATTTTCCATAATTGGATATTTAATGAACTTTTAGATATTATAATATTATTTTTGTGATTTTAAAATATTTTTAGGTTTTTTAAATAATTTAATAAATTACTATTTTTATAGGATATTAATTATGTCAATTTTTACACTATTCATTTTATTGAATTTAAATAAAATATAAAAAGATAGATAACTTAAAATAAAAAATTTTAATATTCTTATAAATTTTGATATTCACCTATAAATTTTTCTAATAACATAAATTATGTCAAATAATATTTATTTTAATTTATATAATATAATTTATTTGATTCCTTCATTAATAAATCAATCAATGTATCATCATTGTGTCATTATTAAATTTAATTATTTAATATATAAAAATTAGAAATAAAATAAAATGATTTCTGAAATCGTTTTATATTTTTATTAAATATTTATAGTCCAATATATCATTTATATAAACCTATATTACAATTGTTTTAGTAAGAAGATATATGTTTATAACGTATTTTTATTTACATTAATTTAAAAATTATAAGTGTCATAAACACATCCAAGTGGATTTAAAAGGAAAAGTTTTCATCCAAATGGTTGGAATGGTTGGTAATATCTCATAAAATAGGATTAGGTGAAGTTTTGGGTTAATTTTATATAATTATAATATTATTTTTACCCTTATTTACCTGATTTACCCTTCAACAGTGGTAAATATAAAATAATTACTAAAGTTAGTATTCATAACGTCCAAAAATAAAAGGGAAGTATTTACATAATTTATAACTTCTTATTCCAAATATGGAATACATTTTTTCAAATTAAAAATACAAAATTTTTAGTAATTTATTTTAAATTAATCCCTATTGTCAAAACGAGAAAACGAGTTTTTAAAAAGTAAAAATCATCAAAAGATTGATGTGTGTTTATATATATTTTCAATGTGAAATTACTTCAAATGAAAAATATTGGACTAAAATATAAAAAATTAATCTACTAATACTTTAAAAATAATTAAATATATAATCTAACAATATAAATAACTTAGACGAAAAACCAGTTTTGAATTAAAATGCAGTATTTTTCAATATTCACTAAAATATGAATTTTATCAGAAAAACACCAAAATTTCAAAAAAAAAGTAACTTTTAATGCCCCTATTTCATATAAAAAGTTTATTTTTTCAAATATAAGCTATAAAAGTGTTAAAAAATAGATTTAAAATGGGTTCACCATCAAAATGCTGTAAAAATGCCTTTTAAAAAAAATACTTATTTTATGCTTAAAATTGATTTTATTATCATATCTTGTCTAGAAAACATATAATATGAATTTTAAACATAAAATTGAGTTTATATTTCATTAATATAATCCAAAAATTGTAATATTAGTTTATAAACACAATTATTATCATTTAAATAGGTTTTCATAAAAACACATCCTCTATATTCAATTGGTTTTTATTTCCATTTATAATAAATTTGGTAACCAATGAATCATTATATAAACATGTGTGAACCATATTTTCATAATTCAGTTAATATTATTCATTCATTCCATTCCAATGACTAGGTTATAATGGTAATATTTAAATAATAATATTTAGTTGTCCATTTAAGCTCGATGTAGCGTATCATGTATGCTATTAACCATAGTGTTTATTTCTTAAAACTCAGAATGTTATAGTTTCAATAAGTAGAGTACCCATATAAGATTACATGAAAGACCCCTTGACCAAATTCCATTCTCAACAGAATAATGAGTATCATGTGAGAGCTGGTAGACTGAAGGTTGTTAGTAGTTGGATCTAGTGCAAGTGGGAGTCTATTGGAGTTGGTGCCCTAGAACCAAATTATGTGTTTTTTATGGTAACCTATATTCATTTTTTTTATATTAATAAATTTCTTATCACATCATGATTGTTCTTATGTGTATCATAATATGTTATAATTTCCCAAGAGTAGTTGTCACACTAAAAGGTCATAGAAGTTCCCCACTATGATGAGAACCTAGAAGTGCATCAACACTATTTATAAATATATGTTCTATATCTGGATGACATATTTTGAGGGGAAAAAATGACACATGATATCAGGGGTGGAGACTCATTGGAATTTGAGGCACCTTCTCACAGTGTACACCCTTGGTAATATCTATTGTATGATATTATGAGAACAATACCTGCTTGTAAGAAATCTACATTTATATGTGTCATTGGATGTTCCTATATGTGGATGTGTGTATTCATCCATTGAAATTAAGATTATTATTAATGAGTATTATGAATCATTTAATTTGATGTATTGATGAAAACTATGATGAAAAATGTTTATATAGAGGTAGGACATGTTGAGTGCGTCACGGGTAATATTACATTAATGAATAAAGTGAGAAATGATTTTTCCTTTTATTTTTTAAACAGAACATAATATCTCAGGCCCTTTGATGGAAATTATATAGCATAAATAAATCCACGTTCATGGTGTTCTATAGGAAAGTTTAATTTCCAATAATTCAAATAAGGATACATTGAGCATATATGTTGGTGACATTAGTATGAAACATGCCTGATTAGAGATATAATCGTAAATGTATTATATTACACAATAAGAATTTTTATGAGTTATTATTTTATTAATAAATTAAATTATTTCTCTATGGGTACGTTGGAGTTTTGCTAGAGACTAACCTTGAACTTTAGGCTGCTTTTCCTAATGCCACTGAGAAAGAGGCCTAGAGGGTCACACATTAAGTGTATCCAAAATCTTAGTTAAATAATAATAATATTATTTATTATTTAACAAGTTGAATAAATATTATTCCCACATATGGATTAATAATTATTCATGTCCGATTGATCTTATAAATTCTTCCACAAATTATTCAAGAGAATATAATGTGAGTATAGTATTTAATAAATATTTATTTTATATTTAGGGAATATAATATTTATTTATTTATTTATTATAGAATAATGCAGTGATATTTATTTAATAAATAAATAGTCATTATTCATGTCTCGATAAATATTTTGGAGGAATGGTGGACTGATATTAATGTTCTAGTGAGAAATAATAAATATTAAAAATTATTTTATTAAATATTATTTTATTTAATTTTAAAGTTAAGCACATGTTGAGAAATAATAATAATATTATTATTTGATATGGGGTTTTGTAGGGATTAAAGAAATAATAAAGAGAACTTGTTCAATTATTAATTTTTAACCTTGGTGATATATAAACCCAATTATATTATTTTATAAGAGAGCCAATTCATTTTTTGGTTGTGCACAATGGATTTGGATAATCCTATCAAGACCAAAAGAGATCCTTTCTCCACGAATGCTTCCAAGAACAGAGAGAAATATTCCCCACCCCCACTTTCAAGTCAAGAGAGATCAATGAGAACGCTTTGGAAGTGGATCTTGAGATGATCATATGTTGATGACACAAGTGATTTGATCTTCCATACTAGCACCCAGAGATTCCTACAATGATGTTCAGATATTTGGGGAAAATGTGTGGATCACATCTAGAGGGAATATTCTCTTGATTCCTATAACGCAATGATGGTGCAATGCAGGTCTATTGTCAAATATATCAATGAAGAAAGAATTCCAGCAAATCAATACTTTAATTAATTTAATAAATTAAATATAATATGTTATGATCCTCAATTTGGTTCCATTATAACTTTCATTGTCTATTTTCTTTGATTTAATTCCATTGATCACAACATTTATCATCGTGTATATCTCAGATTGATCCTCCATCATGAAAAAAGCTAGGCCTAACCCATTTCAAACTTCTTCTGTTCCCAGAACATAAAATATTCAAATATATGGTTCCTTGGTTCCACTTGAGATGATTATGATATGTATGTTATTTAATCTTTTACGTAATTCCAAGTGTGTTCTTTACCTCCCCTATAATAGGATACTACGTCTCCTATCTTCTCCACAATTCATGATCCTTATATCTTAGTTGATCCCTACCTAAATTACTTCTTATATTTCTTCCCCACATCCTAGATATTTTTTTTATTTCCAAAATACTATCCTCTAATTTTTTAAGGGGTAATCCAAAAGAGTTTTTTCAATAAATACATATAAATCCTATCTGATTACTTTCAATTTAATTTATTATTATACCTACTATTAAGATATAGAATCTATTATTAAATAATAAATCAATTATATTAAATATAATAAATTATTATATGATTATTGGGGAAAATTCACCTCTTTTCCATCTCATGGATAGCGAGAACATTGCACGGGCGTACACATAACTTATCGTATCCACAGAGTAGTTTAATTATTTTTTCTTCACCAATTTATTTGAATGGTTATAAATATGGAACTAATGAATATATATATATATATATATATGATAATATCATATCTAACTTATTACATTCCAATCCATTATAGAATTATAACATCGCTCGTGTGCACGTGTGGACCACCACCTCCATGAAACGATGTGATCCATTTTTCATTTCATCTTTATATAGAAGGTAATAAGTATATATTTAATTAATATATATTATATCTAATATAATAATTATTATGGAAATTTTAATTATTATATAACTTTCTTTCATTCCATCTGTTGAAAAGTGAACACAATGTTTATGCATACGTATGACTTACTATATCCATGAACAGTGCAATTCATTTTTCAATATTTACCTTTTATGTACAACTCACTATATATATACATATATAATAAATAAATGTGATATATATATCGTGATTAACATTTTATAGATGATGGATCCATAATTAACGTAAAAGGACCGAAACTACTGAACCAAAATTATCATGAAGAATGAAGCATTTTACACCATAAAAAATGATAATAATAAAATATTGTTAACAAATGGATGATAAGATGTTATAAATGGATCATATGTGATAATATAGATATTTATATGGTTATTTTTATAATTAATCTAAATTTATTATAAAGGATTTTAAAAACACTTATGAGGAAAGTCGAATTGGAGGTGTGAGATTTGATCTCAATTTCCACTTCATTGAGACATATTTGGTATTATAAACTTTATTATTTTTATGTAGTGTCAATAATTATCCTTTTTTTATTTAAAATGAATATATATTTATTCATTATTATTATATTTTTAGTTAAATTTTATTATTTTAATGGGTTACAATTAAAATGTAACCAACGATGTAAGAATTTATTTTAAAATCTCACTTTTTTACGGATTGGTTTTATTTTTATTGAAGTAATATTATAATATATACTTAATATAAACCATTTATATAATTATAATTTAAATATTTAATTAGGTTTAATATTTTATTATTACTTTTCCTATCTTTTTAACTTGAATAAATAAAATTCATATTTAAAAGAAAATTCGATCTTATTTCTCTTTTGATTGGGTATATTTTTTTTCAATGCCCATATTTTTCAAAATTGATTTAAAAAAGTTTTTTTTATTTACTCAAATGAATTATTAAGAAAGTTTTATTTTGTTCTTGAATTTTTAAAAGCTTTTAAAGTAATAACACTAATTTTTTCCAAAAGGTTTATTTTTAATTTCATTACAAAATTCAAAAGGCGTGTCTCTTTTTAACATTTACGATGTTGATGGATTTTCACCCCGATATGATCATTTCACACTATTTAGTTTCTTATTCATGTTTTGAATGGTCTTAAAAAGAAAAATATTTAATGAAAGATTAATTTAATTTTTGTCTTCCATTTTTATTATTTCTCAAAAGAAATTATTTTATTATAAAAACTATGTTACTAATGTATTGATTGTCATATTAATCTCTTATTAATTTTGTGGTCATTAACTTTATCTTGAAATTTACATTATTATGATCATTTTTCATTGTAAATTACATTTCTCTTAAATATCCACAATATTAGTATCATGAATGTGGTTACTTTAAAACCATATAGCATTTATACATATGGTGTTTCACTATGGAATCTATTTGGTTATTTGTGGTAATCTAAACATTCCATATTCTTTACTTAATACAAATATTTATTGATAAGGAATATTTTTTATGAATTAAATCAACTATTAATATATGAAGAATGCATTGGACATGAATTGAAGGGTGGGGTCAAGAATTATATATACCCTCAATGAATCTCTAGGTCTTATGAGACAAACTAGAGGGTTATCATTATTACATGGGTTTTTGGTGTATACCTACACATTGATTAAACTATCTTGGAACTAGGCCTTGATTGTAAAGATATCATGGTTTTTGAGATCATGAAATCAAACATTAAGAATTTCCTTCAGTGGGATTTTTTTATTATCTATGATATTTTTACATTGTTATTATGCATGGGTTCATTTTAGGCTCATGTTATTGATAAAATTATATTTTTTAGTTATTTACCATAACATATTGATTATGCCTTATTTAGTCATGATGCTTCTATTGTACATAATCCTTACTGAGCATATGATCTCATCTATTATTTGTTTTCCATTCCTTGGGATATAAATAAGGAGACTATGAATAATATCAGGGATGCAAGAATTTTTTTTATTCTATGTATTTAGTATTTATAGTTTAATCTAGGAACCCTGTATGTGTTTAGTTCTTCAAGACTACTAAACTGGTCGATCCTATATGATATAATCCATTGAATCTAATTAAAATATAATTATGTATACAATGAATCTAGATTACATGAGTTTAGGTTGTTATAAGAATCATCTAGTGAAAATTATATTTTTTGAATATCACTTACGCAATGAATTTCATATGTGAGGGAAATTCTATAAAGATCATTTTCTTCAAAGGATTTATATGTGAATAGATAGTTGAGCTCATAGTGAGTTTGAGATTCAATAATACTGAAGATTTATAAGTTGAGATATTGAACTCCAATATTTCTAAATTTGAGATGATAGATTAAAAAATTGTAAATATTGAAGATCTTAACTATTAAGTTATGGGAGTTCAAAAAAGGAATGGTTCTAGGTTTATATGTTTAAATAATTCAGGGTTTAAACTATTATATTTTAGAAATTGAACTTGTCAGTAGGTCCAAAATTATATTATTCCATATTCTCAAAGGATGATCATTTTTTGTTATATAAGTGTCCTATATTAAAAGTGATCATACTCATTTTATTATGATGGTATTATTAGAAACTAGTGAGAAATAGTGTAATCTTTGTTGGGAGAAAAAGTATTGAGAAACACTACTAGGTTTTGGATGAAACCTTACCAACCATCATGTAATTGATAATTGATTCTAATAGAAAATATATTGCTCAGGCTTGACCCAACCATAGTAAGAATGTAGTCACCCATATTGGAGAATAACCTTGTTAAAATCATGCATTCCTTATATTGATTTTATTTTCTAATTAATTTAGGTAAGACTTGGGATTTATACATGAGTGTATTAGATTATAATATTTAATAGAGTATTATATTAAGAAATTAAATTATAAAATAAGTACTAGTGATTCAATCACCTTTCTATGTGGTACAACCCATTAATGGGAGATTTAAAAGGTATCATATCATCCCATGCTTCTTATAAAAGATACATATTATTGTATATATGGATAATCAATATTCAGTCATCAACATAGGTATTCATACATTTGAGGAAAAAATTATCAGGGATAGAAGAATAGGATGATACTCTATCTTATTTCACTTTTCCTGGAAGTTATATGTAATGCCCCAAAATTTTAATATATGATTACCTTTAAAAAATTCAATGTGTTTGATGGATTGATCCACACACAACACAAAACTAAAATGAAAATCAAGATATGTTTAGACTATTAAAACCTTTCCATTGAATTTTTTGGAAGTAATAGGATTAACCACTTTGTTAAATATTTATATAAATAAAATAAAGGGTGCTTTTAATATAGATTAAATTTAATTGGTATAACTAAATTGACTAATAAAATCATATTATGAATAAAAACACAATTTTCTAAATATTACCATTCTATGAAATATTTAAAACTATTTAAATTAACTTCTAAATAATGATGATAAAATATATTTGATGTGAGTAATTGGTTAATGCTGGTATAATTATTATATAGCAGGAAATATGAAAGAGATTGGTTAATTTTCTAAAAAATTCTATTTCACTATAAAAATAGTTTTTCACTTTACATCACCTTTTTATTTAAAAGTAAAATTTATAAAATTTATAATTTTAATTTTAAAAAACTTTTTTTTGGATTCATCATATTTATATTTTCTTTAGATGAATTTTTAGGTTTTTTTCAAATATATAATTTTTTGTGAATAATAAAAATACCATTTTTATTAAAACCACGAATCTTATGAAAATTTCTAAGATGTAAACATAAAATAATACTCACAAAACCTTTCAAGTTATAAAATATTTATTTAAGGAATAAAATTATGAGTTTTAAAATAATATTGGAACTTATAAAATCTATGTTCAGCATTTTCATAACCAATTTAAATGTTACATTAATAAAAAACTATTTTCATTCTTTTCTATATATCATGTATTTTCAATGTGTGATTCGAATTATGCATTCCTTAAAGGTCTCATACCTTTTATTTTTTAATAAATTAATTCATGTCATTAAAATTATCATTCAATATAATTTTATATTATATATAAATATGCACCTTAAAAACACTATTTTCAAAAATATTTTTTATTCAATTAAGAATGTTTTTTAATTAAAATTTCACACATTTAAAAATATTTTTTGATATTTTTTTTCTAAATTTTAATTAATAATGATAAAATTATGTAAAATTTTCAATATTGATTTTTTTCATTAAAATTAGTTGTTATGATGAAAAACTAATTACGAAGGTAAAAGAAATTAGGGTAAAAGTTAAAATATTAGAAGAAAAAGCCCAAAACATTCAAAAAATGTCTAAAAAATGAGTAGTTCATATTTTTAACGCACAATCACATTCCCTTAAACTTTTCTCTATTTGTTTCCATTGAACCATGAATAGTGACATTAAATTATTGAAAACGATAGGGTTACTCCCAAAACTACCCCCTTCACTTATAAAAGGAAAAAACTTCTACCCCATAAAGACTCATAATACCTTTTAATTTCTCCTTGAAACTATGAAAATTTTCTACTATTAGAAACCACTCTCACATTAAAAATATTCTATTCACTATTGGTTAGCTAATGCTTTCATTTCCATTGAAAATTCAAGTACTTGATGTGAGTACTATCAACTACCTAACTATTCTTCCTAATTATCTTTATTAAAATTTATTGTAGACATAATAATATAGTGATATTATTCTCATTTATAAAATATAATTTTACTATTTTAAGGCTATTATTATTTTCTATTCATATATCACATCCATTAAGAATAAAATAATCGTTGCTCATACGTATGTGAAAACTACCGCCACCATGAGAAATGAAATTCATTTTTCATCACCACTAATAATTTATGGTTCCTAGAATTTTTTAATAGGTAATTAATATTTTTAATATTTAATTAAGGTTTTGGTATCACAAAATTTATAACTTATTAATGATATGACAAATAAACGATTGTCGTTAATTCAATCATTTTAAAAAAGAAAACTAAGAAGAAAATGATCTCTTATTTCTAAGTTATGAAATTATTTAAATTATATTCTCTTTATATTTATTTCAAAATTCTAATATATTAAACAATTGAACACTAAATAGAATAATTATTATTTTGGTATAATATTATTATAACTAAACCAACTCACAATCATCCATTAATCATGGTAGGTTCATGTTTGGGTTGGTTTAACAGCCTACTTGAACAATAGTATAATTTTTTTAACTATGAGTATGAGAAATTATTTAATATTATAATATGATACAAATATATAAATAATATTTTTTAATTTACAAATTTTATATCAACATTTAACTTATTAATTAAGAAAATACATTTAGTTTGTAAAGAATCCCCAAAACATGATCATCCCCAATTTCATCTTTATGGAATGTAACTAAAAATAGTCTAAAATGGTATTGTTTATTTATAATCTATACTAGTACACCTATTAATGTATTTTTTATGACATAATAGTGATGGTATTTGAATAAGAATAGATATCAACACCTCTTTTAAGAAACTTGTTCAAAGTGATAAACATCACTTCCACCCAATGTTGAAAATAGGTAAAAAATAACTAATATATATGTATTTTATGATTATAAATTCTGAGTATAATTGTTTATAGTATGGGATAAGGTTCTTGGGTTTGTATTTAATGAACATAATTTAATTATTTAGGATGTTTTGTGCCAGTGCATAATGAATTAGTACTGAGGTTAGGGGTTTCATATCAAATTCCTCTCATTGAGAAATGTTTGGTATTATGCACCTAATTACATTTATGTGGTGTATATACTCCCTATTTGAGATATCGTATTATGAATTATATTTTAATAATTTTATTTTATGTTCAATTACAATTCCGCTCTTTCAAGGGGTTTTGATTAAAATGCTACTCAAGCCATATGGGTTCTTTCTCTCAATCTTTAATTCATTGAGACATTTTTATGTTATGTACAATGTTTTTATTTTAATGGTGTATTCAATACCCATGTATGTATTTTTATCACATATAATTTTTATTCATGGAAAATACTCTGTGAAATCATTTTCCTTTCATTAAATGAATTTTGAATTATATGTTAACCCAAATATAAGGCTTTTTGGTGGGAACAAAGGACAAAAAATATATTAAGATAAAAAGTACTTAGAAAAGTCTAAAGGTGGGGATTTTATTATAATATTTTTGATTCAAGGGGGTAAAGTCAGCTAAAAGATCAACTATGTACGTGTTATTTCTATAGAAACCCTTATTAGAAAGACCATCTGCCACCTTGTTCACCTATCTATAGTCCCGAGTGATGATATGATTGAGTTCAGATTAGTGGCAGAGGCAGGCAATACATTTAGCAATGAGCATCCATGTGAGGTGAATCGTTCCATGTCTAAGAGACTGGACAATAGTGGTTGAATCACGTTCAATATAGACGTTGTTCCAAAATTTTTGATTAAATCAAAGAACTCCATTTATGATACTATACATTTCTGCTTCCAAAGAAGAGGTGTTACCACACGAACCAAAGCAACATCCAAGAATTTCACCATTTTGATTTCTACTAATAATACTATATCCTGCAGGTCTTGGGATTTCTTATGAGGCACCATCCACATTAATTTTGATCTATCTAGGGATTAGTGGTTTCCAGAAAACTTCTTGTAAACCCCTCGGTGGGCTATAATTTCCTTTGATCCCAATCCATCGTAAAATAGTGAAATCCTAACTGAGTCGTGGTAGGTCCGTGTTTGAATGATTCTAGCTTCCTTGATCGCAGTATATATCTTAATTTGAGCTGCATGAAAACTAAAAGTGTTATTTTTATGTATAATAAAGTTTCATTCATACCAGATAAGATATATCAGTTCTGCCATAGCAGCACTGAAAAGATGAGTAATTTTAGGAGAGGTATCCATATTAGTGCATATCTAAACTTGTAGTCTAGTAGAGCTCAAAACTGTCCATCTAAGATAAAAAATATCAAAAATCAAATTCCATAAATCCAAGGCAGTGTCATAAGTAAGAAACAAATGATATGTATACTCTCTGTGCTGATTGTATATATGACATTTAGAACAAAGATGAATACCACAAACCTGAAGATTACCATCCGTGGGAATTTTATTATGAGAAATTCTCCACACTAGGATGGAGTGGGAGGGCCTAACCCAAATTTTATTGAAGTTATTTATCCAGGTGAAATCATTGATGTTGGTGTTAACATTATAATTGTAATAAAGTTTGGAGTTTATAATTCCATTATAAGAAGGTTCCTAAACTAAAAAATCATCAGTGCTGACAAATGTAAAGACCCGGAAATTTCAAGGAATTTTTTTAAATATTTGTTATTTTTCAAGTCCGCAGTTTTTGACAGCACTTGATTCCAAGGCCAGGTGTGCCCGAAATCAATTTCCAAAGTTTACCTCGGGTACGTTCAGTGAACGAATGAGTGGGTGTTTCTAACTTTTGAAACGGTGCTCGGAATTGAAATCTGATGGCACCGATGGACTCGCAATGCCGATAATTGCTTAAGAGAACTTTTACCATAGATGCGTTTGCTCGGGAGGTGAAGTTAAAATTTATGGATTAAATGAGAAGTGAATAAAATTTTAGGAAAATTTTATTTTAATATCTTAAGTGGTTATATCCTACATGGGGGAGTTGGGATGGGACCCACAAGCTCCTAACTACCCATGTAAGGATATTTGTGAGGTGTGGCCCACATGATCCCCAACCTTTCACATTCCCATAACTCTCTCTTAACTCTCATAAAACTTCCCCTTTACACTTGACAAATTCCATAATTTAATGTGGACCTTTCCTCTCTCCCTCTCAATTCATTAAATCTTGCCAACACACACACCTTAATTAATTAATTAAAACTATTTCATTAATTAATTATGTGTTTGAATTTGTATTTTGAAATTGTTGCCTTGTTTAATTAAAATAAGGGGTGACCATATTTTATTTTTGGGGTTGGCTTGTCGTGTTGAGATTTTGGGGAGATAGATCTTGAGTTTCGAAGAACGCTTCATCTCCTTTGTTGAAGAATGCCAACTCTCCGACGAAGAACATCGACTCGGCGACCCCAAATTCTCCATTCCCTTCTTCTTCCGTGACAAGGGAGGAAACACCGACGTGGTATCTCGCTAATGACATCTCGCCTTATAATCTTCTCTCTGTGAAAAAAGGGGAGACACCGCTTCCTCCTCGAGCGCACTCCGTCGTCGCTTATGGAACGTCACCCCGCAACGCCGTCTTCCACGACACCTGATGTTCCATTTCTTTTATTGAGGTAGGGGTTTATTCTTGAAAGGGGATGTTTTAGTACCCCATTCTCATTATAAATCATTATTAAATATGACCAATTTCTATCGTTTTACGCGGAGGGTGCAGGAAAAACGAACACGGCCCGTCAACCCTCTGTTTTTCTCGTTTATTAATTTAGAATTGGCAATTGATGGTGGAGGAAGCACGACGCTGTCGTGCCATGCCGGGAACATGGAGAAGGGAACTGGCGCTGTCGCACCGGTTGTGCGGGAAGAACTGTGGCCCGCTACACGAGCCACTTCGATGGAGAAACAGGTCGGCCCGTCGGTTGGCCGGGCAGAGCTGGACCACGACGCCGAGAGGGCGCCACACTGGAAGACCGGCGGCCCGCCCAAGCGGGTTGTGTGCGCAGAAGACCGGCCGGTTTGGGGAAGGGCGGCACTGCCGGTGCAGAAAAACGGGGGATCCCCCCCCACCCCTTGGAACCTACTTGGACTTCGTCCATGCTGCTCGGCCAGCCGGCCGAGCCATCCGGGCCATGCGCTGAGTCGGGTCGCGCCGGGCCGGGCCGAGCAGGGCTGCGTCGGGCCGGACCTAGGCGGGCCACGCCAGGCCAGGTCGGGCCGCGCCCTGCTGGGCCGTGCCACGCCCCTTCAGGCTGAGTTGTGTATTTCTTCGGACTGGTCCGACACCCCTAGTGGGTCAGACCCATCAAACTGGGTCAACCTGATCCATCGGCCCACTGGGCTAAATGGGTCGGGCCAATTATTCACTTAAACGTAAATAACTTAAGGACCGCGCGTCCGATCGACGCGCCATCTATAGAAATGGGACTATTTTTATGAGACGGTCCTTTTTAGATACTCTAAGTGATTTTATGATTAATTTGGATATCATCTGGGTTAGAAATGAGCATATTTCTAACCAGGACCCTACGACGGAAAAACCAATATCTCTCAGACCGGGCATCTGATTGATGTGCCGTATATTGCATTGAGTTCATTTTGACAAGATGCAAATTTGGGATACATAAAATATAGAATTTGTGATAGTTGATGTATTGATCCCCCCTTGGCCCGTGGAGCAGACCCTCCTGGAATCGAGCATGCTGTGTGCGAGAACCCTAGAGCTGGCTGCGACTGCGACGACGATGACAACTGTTCTTGGATCCTACGTGGGTTCGACATCGAGGATGACTATACTTGGATCCTCCATGGGTTCGGCAACAATTACGACTGTATATGGATCCTATATGGGTTCAGAAACGATGGTTACTGTACTTGGATCCTATGTGGGTTCGGCAGCGACGACTTCTCTACTTGGATCCTATGTGGGTTCGGCAGGGGAGATGATTCAGAGGCTACAAATATCATCTCCACCCCTCTTCGTGAGTAGTATACCTATATGAGCTGAGTGTTGACTTTCATTCATTATCATCGATATGATTGACTTGCTTTCCTGTGTGGACTTGGTTGTGTTTTCTTGTGTGGACTGGGTTGTTCTTGGGCATGTGAGAATTGATGACTTAGGTATATGTATGGGTATATACCTAAGTAGATTTGGTTGATACTTTGTGTTTGTATATTTCCTTTTGGTTTATCCTTTGTGGATTTTGGGAGACCTTAGGGGGTCTCGGGGTCCCTACTGAGTATCGTATACTCACCCCGGCACGGGCTATGCCCGCACTACGTTGTGTTGGATGCAGATGACAGACAACACTAATCGAGGAGGAGTCTTGTGGAGCGGGATGGTACCTGGAGGTGGATCACTTGGCAGAACGTACAAGGAGCGGACGACCGGACCCGAGGAGATGAGGAGACCATTTGTACCCACCCTTCAGGTGGGATATCTAGAGGACGACTCAGTGGTTACTGGTTTACTTTACTGAAGCTGTTCTTTCTTTTCTGTTGTACTGTACTTTCAGTTGGGTTTGTATTCTGGCCCATTTACTTTCCAGCACTTAATTTTGTACTCAGTTTACTTAGTGTTTACTTCATATTGCGTACTATGTTGTGTTTGTTTACTTATATAAAGTCAATTCCTTCCCTTTTTATCAGGATTTACGCCTTTGGTGCTAGTTTCCAGCCCCTAGCCTATGGAAGGCGGGCTTGGGGTAGTCATGGCACGGGCCCTGAGGATGGGTTGTGACAAATTGGTATCAAAGGGAGGTTATCAGTCTAGGGAGTCTAGTTTTGGTGCAGTGACCGACGTATCCATACACCAGGACCCTGACTTCTTATTTCCGACTTAGTGCATGAAAACATTGATTGCATGTGTGTTTCAAAGGTTTTATTTGTGATTAATTTGTGTCAGATCACCAGGTATACTATACTAATCATGGAAGACCTGTTACTTTTCAGGATGTCCCCACGAAGGAATTTAGATAGGGTTCGGAGCTACGTGCGAGATGGCATCCCACTGAGCAATGAGGCCTCGGTGTAGGGCCCCATTACAGCAGAGGCACTAGTGGTAACTCTACACGCTGGGCCACAGATACCACCAGCCCCAGCAGCGGAGAGTGCATGCTGCTTGAGAGACGGACCCTCAGGTAGTCGAAGATTGGCTGGAGGCTATCGTCTGAGCCTTCAGATTGGTAGGGACACCAGCAGATCTTATGGTGATCCTTACGGTGAGTCTTCTGCACACAGCAGCAGGTAGATGGTCAAGCCTGATGCTCCACATGCATGATGAGGCATAACTACTTTGGACTGACTTCGAGAGCCTCTTCCACTCAAAGTTTGTTCCGGCCACCCTCTGTGCAGTGTGCATCCAGGAGTTACTACAATTGTAGTAGGGAAGCATGATAGTAGCCTAGTAGTTGGTGAGATTTACCGACCTCTCGTGCTACTCCATGGACATGGTATGAGACCCATTCTTCCGGGCCCAGAAATTCGAGCAGGGACTGAGGCATGAGATCAGGGCTTCGATGATCTCCCTCATCATTCCGATGCAGGCATGAGTACTGGAGTGAGCCCTTCTTGTGGAGAGCTTCCTTACTGAGCCAATGCCAATAGCGAGGCCTACCGTAGGGAGACACGTAGTGGAGTCTTCTGCATCCGGTAGTAGACAGATATCGTAGAGGTCCAAGAGGATCAAGCCATCAGTTTGGCGACCACAGGATACTGGTTCGAATGTGCGGGGCACACACAGTAGAACCATCCATACGAGAGGTAGACAATGCTATGCATGCAGCGGGCAGGGCCACATGGCTCATGACTGCTCGACCCGCCATGAAGAGGAGCAGCAAACGGTTGAAGGGCCACCCAGGTAGAGGTAGAGGTTCGACCGTGGAGGTCCGCAGGGAGCTGGCGGACAAGGCAGAGGATCTGGTCGAGAAGCAGGTGGTGGACGACGCTTCGAGGCTCTACCACCACCACCACCCGGAGGACCACCCCAACCATAGGGAGCCGGGTGAAAGGGGTAGGCTCAGCTCCAGGCAGTCGAGGCCTATGACCACAGATCACCTGAGATGATTCGAGGTACTATCTGTGTCTACTACACCCTTTCTGCAGTTCTTATAGACACAAGAGCAAGCCATTATTTTATTGCCGCTTCCCTTGTTCAGAGCTCAGAGATTCGGACGGAGCCATTGGCTCGATCCTTTTGACTCGATGATTACGCACTAGTGCCAGTAGTGTGATCTTACTCTAGGAGGCATGAGCTTCAGCTGAGATCTTCTTGTAGCAGCGTCGAGGCCTTACGACACCATCTTGGGTATGGACTAGTTATCTACAGTCCATGCTCATATCGACTGAATTAGGTGCGAAGTGCGGTGTATCTGCACGGACGAGACCAGGTTTACCTTCACCGGTGAGAAGGATGCCTTTGAATCACAGGATGGACTTACACAGAGGATGAGGAATCCAATCACACATCAGTTGGCTAGTCTCATCCTTGGAATAGTTGATGTGCGGAGTATGATTTTTCCTGTTGTGGTGGATCAGTATTCAGACGTTTTCCCTGACGATGTTCTAGGACTACCTCCTCGCAAAGAGGTAAACTTCTACATTGACCTGTACCTCGAGATAACACCGATATCTAATCCATCATATTGGATGGATCCCGCTGAGCATTGTGAGCTACAGGTATAGCTGGAGGACTTGTAGGGAAATGGATTCATCCAACCCAGGGTTTCACCCTGGGCTTCTCCGATTTTATTCACCAAGAAGGCAGATGGGATCTTACGACTATGTCTCTACTACCATTGCCTGAATCAGGTGACCATAAAGAAAAAGTATCCACTCTTGAGGATAGACGACCTTTTTGATCAGCTCAAGGGAGAACAATGGTTCTCGAAGATATACCTCAGGTCATGCTATCATCAGCTCAGAGTTCGAGATGAGGATGTGCAGAAGATGGCCTTCAGGTGTCGATATGACCACTACGAGTTCTTAGTTATGCCCTTCAGCATAACCAACGCACCATAAGTGTTCATGAGTCTCATGAACATGATCTTCTAGCCTTACATAGATCGTTTTGTCGTAGTCTTCATTGACGACATATTGATTTACTCGACTACTGAGGAGGAGAACGCCTACCACTTACAGGTTGTCCTGGATACACTCCAAGAGCACCATATTTATGGTAAGCTCTCGAAGTGCCAGTTCTGGATTTGAGAGCTTCACTTCTTGGGACACGTCATCTTGGAGGTAGGAGTTGTTGTGGATCCTGCAAAGATTGAGGCAATACTTTCTTGGGATCTACCCAGGAGCGTGACAGAGGTGCAAAGTTTCCTAGGTCTGGCTGGGTACTATCGGAGATTTGTGCCAGACTTCTCCAGAGTTCTAGCACAGCTTTCAACTTTGACGAAGAAGGGGAAACCCTTCGTGTGGTTAGATAGATGTCAGTGGAGCTTTCAGGAGCTGATACCGAGATTGACCAGTGTGCCCATCTTGAGGCTACCAGAGGAGGGCGTAGGGTACTAGTTTACTGTGATGCATCAGGGACCGGACTCGGGTGTGTCCTGATGCCGGAGCGGGTCGTGATTTCTTATGGTTCATGACAGTTGAGGCAGCACGAGCAGAACTATGCTACCCATGAACTGGAGTTAGCAGCAGTGGTCTTCTCCTTGAAGATGTTGTGGCACTATCTGATGAGTGAGCGCTTTACAGTCTACTATGACCGCCAGAGTCTCATGTATATCTTCTCACATAAGGACCTAAACCTGAGACAGTGGTGATGGCTTGAGTTCCTCCAGGACTATGAATTTGAGATAGTCTATACTCCTGGGAAGGGGAACGTTGTGGCTGATTTTCTCAGCAGGAGATCGGGCATTCAGCTACTTGGAGAGGCGACAGATCAATTAGCCACTTTACAAATATCCTTCATGGATAGAGATGAGGCAACATTTCTAAAGTCCCTCATAGTCACTCCTCCACTACTTTTGTGGGTCAGAGAGGCACATCGTGGGGAAGTTGACTTTGAGAAATGACGTGCTCAAATTTCCATAGGGCAGGTGCCTGATGGATTTTCTGAAGGAGGAGAGCACTCCATCCTCTTCAGGGGACGTACCATGGTACCAGTTTCACTGCAGGAGGAAGTGCTGAGGGAGTTTCAAACATCCCCTCTAGTGGTACATCCTAGAGTGGCGAAGATGTACCAGGACCTCAGGCGACAGCACTAGTGGTTGGGTATGAAAGAAGGTTGTACCAGAGTTCATTTCATGATGCCTCACTTTCCAGAAAGTGTAGGCGGACCACCAGGTACCAGCAGGCTTGGTACAACCCTTAGAGATCCTAGAGTGGAAGTGGGACGAGATATACATGGATTTCATGATGGGGCTCCCATGTACTTCCAGAGTACACGACTCCATCTGGGTGATCATAGACCGACTCACCAATTCGGCCCACTTTCTACCGATCAGAGAGCAGGGATCAGTAGAGATCTTGGGATTCCTCTACGTCTAGGAGATCGTATGCCTTCATGGTGTGCCATCGTCTATCATCTCTGATTGAGACGCTCAATTTAATTACTGGATTTGGAAGGGGTTGTAGGAGGAATTTGGGACGCAGCTACGCCTGAGCACTACCTTTCATCCTCATACAGATGGCCAGACAGAGAGGACCATTCAGACACTCGAGGACATGCTTCATGCATGTTTCCTCAACCTTGGTTGCAGCTGGGAGGATCACCTACCTTTGGTGTAGTTTGAGTACAACAACAGCTACCACTCCACCATCTGGATGACACCATACGAGGTACTGTATGGCTGACCATACATATCACCTCTGTGCTGGCTGACCCAGGGGAGTCAGCACTCGTAGGACGAGAGATGGTTCTGGCTACAACGGAGGAGGTGCAGATCATCCAGGAGCAGATGAGGACTGCAAAGAGCAGACAGAAGTCCTATGGTGATAGGAGGTGGAGACCACGGGAGTTCGAGGATGGCGACCACATTTTATTACGGGTCTCACCTCGATGTGGATTACGGAGATTTGGCCAGGGCGGAAAGTTATCTCTGCACTTCATCAGACCATTCCAGGTCCTCATCAGTGTAGGCGAGGTGGCTTACCGCCTGGCCTTTCCTCCTCAACTGCACCGGGTGCATGACGTCTTCCACGTATCTCAGAAGAGGAGATACGTGCACGAACCGACCCACATCATTGATCACAGGGAGTTGGACATCGATGACAGTGCAACATTTGTGGAGGTACCAGTGCAGATTGAGGATCGACAGGAGTGGGTCCTACGTCGATGGTCGATTCCTCTGGTGCGCATTTGTTGGCAGCACGGGAACATCCAGGAGAGCACATGGGAGCGGGAGGCTCAGATGGGTGCACAATACCCTCATTTTCCCCCTAGTTTACGATGTATCTTTACAGGGATGTAAATCCTTGAGGTGGGAGTAATGTAAAGACCCTGAAATTTCAAGGATTTTTTTTAAATACTATGGAATTTTCCGAGTTTGTGGCTTCTGACGGCACATGATTGCGAGGCCTGGTGTGCCCGGAATCAATTTCCAAAGTTTAGCTCGGGTACGTTCAGTGAACGAACGAGCGGGTTTTTCTAACTTTTGAGCTGGTGCTTGAAATTGAAATCTGAGGGCACCGATGAACTCGCAACGCCGATAATTGCTTATGGAATCTTTTACTGTAGATGTCTTTTCTTGGGACGTGAAGTTAAAATTTGTGGATTAAATGAGAAGTGAATAAAATTGTGGCACAATTGTAATTTAATATCTTATGTGGTTATATCCTACATGGGGGAGTTGGGATGGGACCCACAAGCTCCTAACTACCCATATAAGGATATTTGTGAGGTGGGTCCCACACGAGCCCCAACCTTTCACATTCCCATAACTCTCTCTTAACTCTCATAAAACCCCCCTTCAAATTTGACAACTTCCATAATTTAATGTGGACCTTTCCTATCTCCCTCTCACTTAATTAAAGCTTGCCAACACACACACACCTTAATTAATTAATTGAAACTCTTTCATTAATTAATTAAGTGTTTGAATTTTTATTTTGAAATGATTGGCTTGTTTAATTGAAATAAGGGGTGACGTTATTTTAATTTTTGGGTTGGCTTGTTGTGTTGAGATTTTGGGGAGAAATATCTTGAGTTTCGAAGAACTCTTCATCTCCTTTGTTGAATAACGCCAACTCTCTGACGAATAACATCGACTCGGCAACCCCAAATTCTCTATTCCCTTGTTCCTCCACGATAAGGGAGGAGACACCGATGCAGGATCTCACCAATGACGTATCGCCTTATAATCTTCTCTCCATGAAAAAAGGGGAGACCCCGCTTCCTCCTTGGGCGCACTCCGTCATCACTTACGGAACCTCACCCCACGACGCCGTCTTCCGAGACGCCCAACGTTCGATATCTTTTGTTGAGGTAGGGGTTTATTCTTGAAAGTGGATGTTTTCGTATCCCGTTCTCATTGGAAATAGTTGTTAAATATGGCTGATTGCTATTGTTTTATGCGGATGGTGCAGGCTGAACGAACACGGCCCGAAAACCCTCCGTTTTTCTTGTTTATTAATTTAGAATTGGAAATTGATGGCGGAGGAAGCACGACGTCGTCGCGCCGTGCCGAGAACGTGGTGAAGGGAACTGGAGCCGTCGTGCCGGTTGTGTGGGAAGAACCGTGACCCGCTACATGGGCCGCTTTGGCGGAGGAAACGACTGACCGGGTGGAGTTGGACCGCGGTGCCGGTAGGGCACCACGCTGGAAGACCGGGGGCCTGCCCAAGCGGGCTGCAAGCGCAGAAGACCGGCCGGTCTAGCCACCCGGTTTGGGGAAGGGCGGCGCCGCCTGGTGCCGTCAGTGCAGAAAACTGGGGGGGGGGTCTCCCCCCCCCTTAGAACCTGCTCGGCTAGATGGCCGTGCCAGCTAGGCCGTGTGCCAGGCTGGGCCGAGCCAGGCCGCGCCGAGTCGGACCGAGCCGGGCCGCGCAAGCCGTGCCGGGCTGCGCCCCACCAGGCCGGGCCGCGCCCCTTCGGGCTGAGTTGTGTATTTCTTTGGACCGGTCCTACACCCTTACTGGGTTAGACCCATCAAACTGGGTCAACCCGATCCGTCGGGCCACTGGGCTAAACGGGTCGTGCCCATTATTTACTTAAATGTGAATAACTTAAGGACCACACGTCCGATCGACGCGCCATCTGTGGAACTGGGACTCTTTCGATGATACAATGCTTTTGTGATACTCAAATTGATTTTCCGATGAATTTGGATATCATACGAGTTAGAAACGAGCATATTTCTAATTGGGCCCCTGGGACAGAAAAGCCAATATCTCTCAGACCGGGCGTCTGATTGACGGGCCGTCTATTGCGTTGAGTTTCTTTTGACAAGACGGAACTTCAGGATACATAAACTCTAGACTTCGTGACAGTTGATGTATCATTCCCCCCTTGGATCATAGAGCGGAGCCTCCCGGAATCGAGCGTACTGTGTGCGGGAATCCTAGAGCTAGCTGTGACTACGACGACGGTGACAACTGTACTTGGATCCTACGTGGGTTCGACAGCGAGGAAGATTGTACTTGGATCCTCCGTGGGTTCGACAGCGATGATGATTGTACGTGGATCCTACGTGGGTTTGACAATGATGGTTACTGTACTTGGATCCTACGTGGGTTTCGTAGCGATGACTTCTGTACTTGGATCCAATGTGGGTTCGGCAGGGGAGATGATTCAAAGGCTACATCTATCATCTCCACCCCTCTTCATGAGTAGTATACCTGCATGAGCTGAGTCTTGACTCTCAGTCATTATCATCGATATGATTGACTTGCATTCTTGTGTGGACTAGGTTGTGCTTTCCTGTGTGGATTGGGTTGTTCTTGGTCACATGAGAATTGATGACTTAGGTATATGTATGAGCATATACCTAAGTAGAGTTGGTTGATACATTGTGTTTGTATCTTTCCTTATGGTTTATCCTTTTTGGATTCTGAGAGACCTTCGGGGGTCTCGGGGTACCTACTGAGTATCGTATACTCACCCCTGCAGGGGCTATGCCCGCACTTTTTTGTGTTGGATGCAGACGACAGATATCCCTGATTTAGGATGAGTCTTGTGGAGCGAGAAGGTACCTGGAGGTGGACCACTTGGCGGAACATACACAGAGAGTACGGCCGGACCCGAGTAGGTGAGGAGACCATTTGTACCAACCCTTCCGGTGGGATATCTGGAGAACGAATCAGTGGTTGCTAGTTTACTTTACTGCAGCTGTTCTTTCTTTACTATTGTACTGTACTTTCAGTTGGGTTTTTATTATGGCCCATTCACTATCCATCACTTACTTTTGTACTCAGTTTACTTAGTTTTTACTTCATCTTGCATACTCTATTGTGTTTGTTTACTTATATAAATGCAATTACTTCCATTTTTATCAGGATTTATGCCTTTGGTGCTAGTCGCCAGCCCCTGGCCTATGGAAGGCAGGCTTGGGGTTGTCACAACACGGGCCCCGAGGATGGGTTGTGACAACAAAAGTGTAATTTTTAATAATATTCAAAATTTCATTAGGTAAATTATCATCAGTGGAGTTCAAAAAATCATTGATGGATATGTTTGTATTTTCGGATAATTGCATAGGATCAACCATGTTATAAAGAGGGAAACCATTCCAGTTATCCTACAAAAAATTGAGTGACAAGTTCCTATTAACTATCCATCTAGAGAAAGATAGGATCTTTGAGAAGGTTTGTTTTACGGAAGGCCATATTGATGATTCCATGTAAGAGTATTTTCCTTTTTTAAGGTTATTATTAAAACTACCATGCACGAAATCATAATTCTATGAGTTTTTGTTCATAATATTCCAAGTATGTTTATATTGAAGGGCATCATTAAAAATATTGAGGTTCTTAATCCCAAGACTGCCATTTTCAATTGTGGTGCAATAATTTATCCAGGGAATAGACATGAATTTTCTCTCAACAGTTCTTCCACTCCAAAAAAATTATTATTATTCTATTTATCTTTTTTGAGACGATCAGCAGGCCATTTATAAACTATCATAGTGTAAACCATTTTTGAAACAATGGGGTATTTTTCTAAACAAACCCACCCTTCCATTGATAAAGTTTTGCCTTTACTGGAGGATAGTTGGCCATTTATCTGATAAAAAATGTTCAAAAAATATATGTTTTTGGGTTTTACCCAAAAGATAGGGACCCCAAGATATGAAAAGGGGAAGGATCCCTCTTGAATTCCTAGTTCATTAATAATATTATCCTTTTTTTTCCAGCAAAATGTTTACCAAAAAAGATAGAAGATTTACTCTAGTTTATGGTTTTACTAGAGACATATTCATAATGGGAGAGAATATATTTAATCTTTTTTATGTTTTTTATCTCTTTGTAGGAAAATAATTTTATCATCAGCATATAAATGATGTGAGGGAACCGTTAAAGTTGTAGAGGTAAGGATGGTCTCAAATTGACCTCTAGTAATCGAATCAGTGATAATTATGCTTAAGTAGTCTTTAACAATAAAAAAATGATTGAAGAAAGGGGTTATCCCTATCTAACACCCTTAGTGCATCTGAAATAACACTTTGGAGAGCCATTTATTAGAAAAGAGGTGTGAGAAAAGTTGAAAAGGTTTTTTACTATGCTTACCAAGTTTTCATTAAAACCAAATCTATAAAGGATATTAAAAATGAAATTACAGTCAATGGTATCAAAGGCTTTTCTAATATCAAGCTTGATGTCAACGCTCTCTCCTATTTGGTTTTTTAGAATGTTAGTACTTTCAAACATGAGGAAAATATAGTCTTGGATATTTCTCCATTTCAGGAAACAAAATTGGTTCCAAGAGATAATTTTGTTGGTGATAGGTTCTAATCTTGTAGAAAATTTTTTGGAGATAATTTTATAAATAGTTTTGATAAGAGGAATAGGTCTGAAAAGGTGGATTTTTGAAGAATTTCCCACTTTCAGAATTTTAGTGAGAAATTTAGAATTGATATCATAAGGAAGGTAGGAATTATTGAATAAATATTTTACAAGATGGTATACATCATTTCCAATAATGTCCCAATGATGTTGAAAAAAAAAACATTGGGAAAGCCATCAGGACCATGATCATTATCTGGTTTTAAGCTAAAGACCAGATATCCAGTTTCATGATCAATTGGAATACGATTCAAGAGGTTATTATCATTTTACCCAACTAAATGGGGGATGATTCTATCTTTGATATCTTTTTTTAGGGCAGTACCATTAAAGATGTTACTAAAGTAGGATGTAAGATGATCTGCAAGTCTCTCCTCATTATCAATTATATTTTGTCTATCTCTAAGTAAGGAAAGAGGTTTTCCATGCATTATTTAACCTAAAGAGGAGAATAGGTTTACTGGTTCTAGTAGTGAGACTCACCAAAATTGGATAATGATTAGAATTAATTTTAGTCAAAGTAATACTAGAGATGTTATTCCAGTTATAAAGAGATTTAATGTTTGTGAAAGATTAGTCTAATTTACTTACCAAAATTATATGTTTTTCTCATCTATACTAGGTATATTTTTCACCCACCAGATTAATCTCTACAAGATTGTTATCCTCAATACATAGTTTAAATTCCTTTTGGAAGTTCTTGATGGTGAAGGTCCCAATTTTTTACTAAGTCCAAGAATGGCGTTAAAGTCACTAACAATGACCTAGGGTACTTGAATAGTGTTGTTAAGGGAAGATATTTTATTCCATAAAGATCTTCTATCTTGATATCTATTGAAATCATAAACAAAAGTGCAGAATAATATATTGTCATGTAAATTTATCTCACATGTCAAAGATTAAGAATCAGAATTATAAGTATGAAAATAACTTATAGATACATATGCAAAGGCCCACAAAGAATAAAAATTGTTATTATTTGAAATTGAACCTATAAAATTATAACTATATTTGTCATGAATATTAAATCTAGAGGTAAACCTGATTTTTGGTTTAGATATAGCAAAAAGCATCAGTTTTTGTGTAAAAATAAATTTTTTTAAAGTTGTGATGGTGTTAGCTTTAGAAATACCATGACAATTCCAATATAAAATATTCATTTATACTTATGCTTGGGGCTAGGAACCTTTTTTTGTTACTTCCAGAGTTCTTTCCATGTTTGTATTTTCTTAATTGCATGATAAAATGTTCCTTAGGTGTTGTTTCACTTTCTTCTTGTATAATCATTGAAGGTTTAAGAGAGCTATTCTTAATTTTTTTACCTATCAAGTCTTCATCTTGTTGAATTTGTTTGCTTTATTCTAATTTTATGTGATCATATGTCTTAAATTTTTTCTCTAGATTATAAGAGAGGTTGTATTTAGGGACCATGGTGCTTATTTCATTGATTTACTGTAGTTCCAATCCCCTGTCACCATCCTACCTGTGCACTAAAAACTCAATGTTCTGTTTTGTTTCAATCTATTTTCCATCATCCTGCTTATAATCTATTATTTTCTGAGTAGGGACATGTGTTGTAGTATTAGTAGTCATAGAGGAGGTGTCCTGGAAAACAGTGGATATGCCCAAATAATTTTAATCCTCCATTTTTTGTGAAGCATGATCTTGTACATGCTCTTCCTCATCTTTTTCAAGGACCAGAATATTTTATTTCAGTGGAGTCTTCTCCTCAATGCCTATAATAGAGGTAAACAAAAAATTATTATCCTTATAAACATGATCTGCCTCAACTATATCAAGGTATAGGGTATTTGGTTTCATTAGTGAAACCAAATACTCAACTTTATCAAAGAGTAGAGTATTGTATTTCATTGTTAGGGTCTTCCCTTTGATGCATGCAATCGAGGTAGACACATAGTTTCCATCCCCCTGTACATTCCTTGCCTATGATTTATCTGGGAGTCTGGTAGTTGGTTTTACTAGTGAAGGATTCTCTTCAATGCATGTACATGTGTGGGTATTTAGTGTGTTGTTTTCATTTTTGTGCGTTTGACCATTGATATTTTGCTCACTTGCTTGAGAGGTAGTAGTAGACGTAATGGTTGTGCGAGTACCTGTTATAGTTGTGCCTTCATCTTCCTAAGAATTCTCAGTCTGGGTAATATCACCTTCAACCCCTTCATTCTACTATACCATATTGAAGACCATGGTAGAAATGTTCTCAAAAAATGAGTGTCTTTCATTGTCCAATTCCTCCTCCTCCACTATGTCAGCCCATGCTTGGTTAGCAGGATCCTTTGATAAGGAAATATCACTATCTTTCCTTCTCCAAATCTCCTACTTCTTCATATTCATTCTATATTTTCCCAAGGAATGTTTATTATCCTTCCTATTTCCTCTATCCTCAGTCCAATCATTCTCTATATGAGGCTAGATCAACTTTTTTACAACTCTGAAATCGAAAATTGAGTGACCAATGATCTTACAGTAGACCCAAAAGAGTGGTCGATGTTCATACACAACCCTGACCTCAGCCTTATATTCATTAGCATTGAAATTAATCACATGGGTAGATTTGTTTCCAGATTTACCTCAACCATTACTCTTGCATAAATTCCCAAATCACTATTTTGAGTTCTTTGATCAATTTTTAGAGGAACTCCTGTGAAATATGTTAGGTCACTCAATATATTTGGGTGCCAAAAAACCAGCAAAGCCCATGTAACCTAACCCAAATCTAAGACCAATAATTCCTATGCATAAAAGGATTTAATTTATAATCCCAGGTAGAAATGCGAAGTAGACCAGGATTCAACTGTATATTGCCTTATTTACAGGCTCAGTCCAAATCTTCTTATGAAAGAATAATGATATGGAAATACCATTTTCCATTGGGGAAAAGCTTCTAGTTTCTTGTGCCCCAGTAGTGTGCAATTCTTGGTTTGAGTTTTCCCACTGTCCATAGTTTATCCTCTTTTAGTTAAGAAATTCTTCCAAGTACAGAGTACTTAAACATTTGTTCTCTTTGATGTAAAGATTCCAGATCTGCCGCAACCTCAAAGCTTCCATCATCATGTTTTTTAAAATTTGTTTCCATCATTGGGGAATATTTTCCATGATCTAAGTTCTTAAGCACTTCCACGAAGGATATTCTTTTGAAATCCTGAGTCGCGGTCTATGTGGTATTTCCCAAGGTTAGTTGATCTTCCTGTCTATGTGGGGTATGCCTCTTCTCATAGGTAGGATCAAAAGATGCCATTTTGTGTTAGATATATCGGTTTAGGGAATATACATCATCGATTTTCATAGTAAGGTTTGCGATTCGACCGTTCGTGAGTTTCTTTAGGATCCCCTTTCCATCCTCCATAATGATAAGGCTTTTTGGTAACTCAATTTTAATTAATAAAGTTATGATTGTCCTATTGGAATTAAAAAACTGGGTATATTATACCAAATGATTAAATTATATGGTATTATAATATTTATAGATGAATTTATTTTACAATAACATAATACACCTTGTTAAAATATTTCTTACTTCAAGTTGTATGTTTTCCATAAGATAAATTGATAACACAATTCTTCTTTCTTTGAGTTATATTATTCTGTCATGAACTCCTTTATTCTATGTGTGGGTTCTACCACTATCATATTTTATTCTATAGAAATTTATATGGATCGGTGGTTTAAAATATATTTTGATATAAAATAATGTTTTGTTACGCTTTTTATAATGTATGTTTTGAACAAAGGTATTTTTAAATTAATAAAAAGAGTTTTTTCCTTTCACTTTCATATTATTTTTTCCTATCCAATATTCTCCAATATAAAATTTAACAATTTTTGAGGCTCCATTATCATATATAATTTTTAAAAGTTAAATTTTCCAAAAGCTTTTGTGTCACATTTTCTAAAAGTACATTTACATCAATGATAAAAATGTTTTCTAAAATATCTTTAAATTTTTTTACTTCTATTTCCCATATCATTTTTAAAATAATTTACACTAATTGGGTTTATTTTTCATGATTTATACTCTAATATGTATTCATATTTTAGGGAAATGAAGTCATAATACCAAATAATCCAATTCCTAGTCCCTTCTTGGGTGGTATCATCTAATAATTTTTTTCCAAGGATATGTTACATCTATGTAAACATCCTTATTAGTTTCCTTTATTACATTGGGGATGTGTTATTTTGAATCTATCCAACTTATTTCTATGGATGGATTATGATCATTCCTATATCTACTTAAATGTATACTCATCTCTTCATACGGTGTGAAAATCAAATTGTACGTAATTCGGATTGGATGATATCCATCAATAAATAATGTTATTCTATTAACACAGGGAAATGTATTGGAATTTTGTATGTTTTTATTCCAATATGGATGATTATTGGAATGTTGACTATTTAATGTTTGACCATCCACTTTCTTTTACTAGATGGGTTATGAACATGTTATATTTTTTATTGAGATGAGGAAAATTATTAACATTGTTGATGTTTATTGACTGCTAACATAGGCTAATTATGTATTGACATTATATATATATCATTATATAGATAGTTATGTTTTTATTCAGAAAGATGTTCCTAATGGAATGGTTTGATATAACTTGTTGGCTCTTATTGTGAATACATTGGACTTAAAAAAGTTATGTGTGGGATGTGAAATTGTATACCCCCTCAATGCATTGACATGTAACATAAGACAAACCAACTTGTGTTTTGATGTCTAACTATACCCTTATCAGTATACTATCTTGAAACAAAGCCTTTAAAACATGTTTTGATATACCAAATTGTTCATTCCATTGGTATGATATTAGTAAGTATTTTTATCCATGTTTTCATTTATTTTCATGGATATATAATGGCTTCATTTTCATTTGATTATAGAATTATTCAGATTATTTACTTCTTACATATTATGTATGCCATGATTATTTTTTATAGCTTATATTATATATTTCCCTTACTTAATGTTTGGCCCCACCCCTTATTAAGTTTTTATTTCCCTAGGTTATGAAGAAATGTATTACACACGATATGTTTAATATGATAGCCTATGTGGGGAATTTATAGGAAATATTGATGAATTTTTATGGATTAATTATTTTCTCAGATAGTGAGAAAATGATATATCTATCAGTTGAGATAGAAAAGGGTTTTTTAGTTTATGTTTTTTTTCTAATTCTCTAAAATTGTAAACCTAAAATGTCTTAGGAATATAGGTAATGAATTATTTTCTTTATTTAATGTAATTATGAGATAGTTATGTCTAGGAATTAATTGTGGGTATTAAATCCAATATGTAATGTATGTGTTTATTAAACAAGTATTGGGAGTTAGGGTATGGGGCATCATTGTTGGTATTAGAGTAGGTTTTAGATAACTTTGGAGATTATGATTTTTGTTGAGGATAATTTAAGGTTTGATATGTTAAGGTTGATCATATTTTCAAAGGTATATATAACCCTTTGGGATAGTATATGACTTAACATTAGCATAATAATTCAAATTTTATATAGAGGTTAGGATAGATAATATTAATGAAAATAATAGGGATTATTCAAAAAGATAATTCTAAGTATAGGATAACATCCCAACGTTTTTAGTAATGTAAAGATTGTGTGGTTCTCTAAATAATTACATTATTGTATGAATACTATAAGTAGATGCAGGATCTAGCATAAATTTACCTAGGAGTAATAGCTTCCAAAGGGAAAATTGATATTAACCAAATCATCACCAGGTGCATGAAAAATAAGCCTAACTGCACACCTGGTTTGACACTCTCAAGGAATATTATTTAGTTAATTTGAATTCTTTTTATAAACCATCATGATTTATTTGAATATGTTTTTCTTATAAAACAAAATAAAAAAGTAACCGTGGATAACATAAATTGAATTGTAGGGATTAATATGTTAAGGTACACATTGGTTGATTTGTTTTTTCCTAGATAAGTGATACATTGGATTTTGAGATGACATACTTCAATTTTTTTGGGTTTAGAATATTTTAATAAATTTCATGGTTATTTGTGATCTCTATTTTGAGAATTAGGCTAAGAAGTATGAGGTAACACCACTTAAATTAACTGAGGTTAAACTAGGATTAATGTAATTTGAACTAAAGTAATTATAGGATAATGTGATGATGAAGGTAACAAATTTTAATGTTGAAAATATTTTATGTTATCGATTATAATAATTCCCTATATTAATAAAGATTCAACATACACATAAACACTTTTGGTGTTAGTATTTTATGGAACTAGAAAAAACTATGGGTTTGAGGGACAATAGGGATATTTCCTATAAAAAAACCATCATAATGGGAGTTAGTATGGGAAACTTTAAGATTATTCCAAAACATTTATCATGAAATATGAATAACCTTGTGAACATAGTCGAAGTCCCAAACACACTGAGGAAGAGAAAGATGGAGTATCATGAAAGATCAAGTGATGAAGATGATGAAGGAATGAAAATTTAAATTATTATATATAAAAAATATTGGAATAATCATGGGGTAATTTACTTAAAGGGATAGGTAAATTATATAAGTATAGTGCTAAAAGTCATCAGATTCATAAGTTTAAATGAAAGAGAGAATCTACACAAACTCTTTGTTTCAAGTGAGAGAGAGTTTCCCAATACATGACTCAATTTCCTAATTCAAGGACCAATAAGGGAAATAATCACCATGAACTATTCGAATAAGAAAAATCCTGTGAAAATTCTACTAATGTATCTGATAATAAGTTTTCACTCTTAGATTTACAGTTCCCCATGTCATGTATGTTTTCACCAAATATTGGATATTATGTTATAAATAAAAACCCCTAAGTGTATGGTTATCATACAAATAATATTAAAGTATTGTTAAAAGTTATTTTTTATGGGTCAAGATATTCGAACAATATTATAATTATATTCTAAATTATGAATGGGTTAACTCCCTTTATAAAGTTCTTACAATAAGTTTTTTCATAAAGAAAATCACATTCAACATCCTAAATAAAAACATAATCATCTAGAAGTTTATGGTTAATTTTGAGTTCCATATAGGAATTAATATGATCTTATGAGTCAAACTTCAAGGATGAAAATATTTTATACTGGGATAATTTAACACTTAAAAATTTAATATATAATTATTTTTAAAAAGTCATTGTGTTCGATAGCTTTCTTCACACACAAAAACAACAAAAATGAAAACCATGATATGTTTAGACTATTAAAACCTATCCATTAAATTTCTAGGAATGAATAGGAATATCCACATTATGAAATATTTATTTAAATAAAATAAATTCTTCTTTTATTATGAATGGTATTTAATTAGTATAGATAAAATGACTAACACAATCATTTTATACTTAATAATTTATTTTTCTAAATATTTTCTTTATATTTGATATGTATCGCTATTTTAAGAATCATGTAATTAATTTTGATAAATTATATTTGATATTAATAATTGGTTAATTATAATATAATTAGTAAATAATAGTAAATATGAATGAGATTGGTAAATATTCTAAAAAATTACTATCCTGTATCTTTTCATCAAATCTCACCTGTATATTTTAAAGTAAATTTATAAAATTTTAATTTTTAATTTTAGAAAATAACTATTTTTAGATTCATCATAGTAAAATTTTCTTTAGATGAATTTTTCTATTTTTTTCAAGAAGATTGATTTGTTGGTGAATTGTGAAAATACCCTTTTTGTTAAAATCAAGACTCTTATGACTTCACTAGGATGTAATCATATTAAAATCACAAAAAAATTAAAGTAATAAAATATTTATTTAAGGAATAATATTATAAATTTCAAACATTATTTAATCTTATAAAAACTAAGTCAAACATTTCTATAACTAATTAAAATATTACTTAAATAAAACAGTTTTGGGTTTTTTCTTTGAATAATGTATTTTCTAGGTGGGATTTGGATTAGGATTTCCTTGAACAAATTATATATTTTATTATTATTTAATAAGTAAATTTATTTTAATAAACTCATTATCTAAGATAATTTTATATTATATATAAATTTAAAACTTAATTGTGTCATCTCTCTAAAAACTATTATTATGTGATTAAGTGTATTTATTTTTATTTTAGAAATGTGATTTGTTAAAATTATTTTCAAATATTTAATTAGAAGGATATAATTATGTAAAATGTTTAATCTTAATTTTTTTTCATTAATATTAATTACTAATGTTAAAAATTAATTACAAGGTAAAAGTAAATTAGGGAAAGAAATTAAAAGTTAAAACAAAATCCATAAAACACTCATAGTTGTCTAAAAATGTGTTTTTGATGTTAATTTTGACCCAAATTATCTTTAGACTCTTATTTTTTCCATTTTTTGTCCATAAACCCTTTAATAGTAACCTTACATTATTGAAAATGTAATTGTTACTCCTAGAACTACCCTTCCCCTCACTTATAAAAGGGTAAACCTTACACCACTTAAAGACTTGTATTACCTTTGTATTTTTGATTTAAACTCTTCTATTTTTCTCCTCAGATATTCTTATCTGATGTTAAATTTATTCCAATCACCATTTATTAGTATAAGGCATTCATTTACAAAGAGAATTCTAAGAAAAATCCAAGTACCCGATGTGAGTATTATCAAATACTTAGCTTTTCTTCTTTATTATGTTCATTCAAATTTATTCTATCTATAACACCCCAAGATTTTTATGAGATAAATTTTTTATTTTTTATTTTAAATATTTATTTTAGGTTTTTGTTTCTTTGATGTCTTGTATTGTATGAAAGACCAAGATAATATTGCGCTACACGCAACACCAACTTATCTTGTGATATATGCAACACTAATCCTGGATTGTGTTGCACACAATTTCAAGTTATTTTGATAAAATTTCACACAAGACTTACTATAAGTGGACAACTAAATATTATTATGTTACATTATAACCTACTCATTATAATAACGAGTATGAACTGTATTAACATTCTTCTGAATACCTATTTAAATTAAAATAATTTGGTTTATAAAATAATAAAATCACTCTTGATGAATTTTATTAATGAAATATATGTTTAATATATTCAATATAATGTTTAAAATTCATATTATATGTTTTATAGACATGATATAAGAAAAGATTCAATTTTTCGGATCAAAGAAGTACTTATAATGAAATGCAGTTTTGTCACCTTTTGATGACACATCCATTTTAAATTTAGTTTTTTATACTTTTATATATTCTATTTAGAAAAATAGACATTTTATTTGGAATAAGGATATAAAAAATGACTTTGGGTGAATTTTTTATATTTTTCTAATAACTTTCAAGTTTTTATGAATAGTAAAAATACACTAAATTTTAATTAAAAACAAATTTTTTCATCAAAATAATGTATATAGGTAAATTATATCATTGAATGTATTTAAAGTATAAATATAATATATTTTTATTAGGAAGTATGATATATTTCATTGGAATTAATTTTACATTGAATTTTGATGTAAAAACATTCCAATCTTTTGCAATGTTTTAACTTTTAAAACCTCGTTTTCATTCTGACAATAGGATTAATTTTAAATTAATTACTGAAAATTTTGGGTTTTTAATTTTTAAAAATAGTTTCCATATTTTTAATTAGTAGGATCAAATTATGTAAATGTAATTATTTTATTTTTAGGCATTATAAATAGTAACTTCAGAAATTTTTATTAATACGATAAAACGGTAAATTGAATAATTAAGGGTAAATATAATATTTTAAAATTACCGTAACTATTGTACTGATGTGATTTGATGATTTATTTTTGAACTAAACCATCCTTGGGTAGAAATGATACCCTTTTTATGCCACTTGGATGAGATTAGGACATTTAATACATTCTATTTAAAGAAAATTTTATATGTCTTCCTGAAATTTTTATAACTATATCATTTTTAATATAAATTTATATAGATGATAAATTATACTATAAATACTCATTTTAAATATAAGTTTCATTTCTTTATAATAAAAATTTATTTTTAATTTTTAGGAATTAAATATTTACCTTAATAGCTTATACATTAATGATGTATAAATTATTTATTTGATGAGAAATCAATAAAATAGATTTTATTAAAATGATAATAACCATTAAAAGACAATAAAACATGAATAAATATTATTTTTAGAGTATATATATACCATAATAATCCAAGGTTCTATTTATTTACCATATGGAGCCATATGGAAAGGCTCATGACACCTATAAAATTTTATTTAAATTGATGTTATAGTTATCGCATTAATGCTTTAATAAATATAAAATTTTTAATATTAAATTTTCTAGAAGATATATTCAACTAGAATTAATCATCTAAAATATAGAATAATTATCCTAATTATGATATTTTATTTTTAAATTTTATTCAAAAAATAAGTATATTAAAGAATTATACAATACAGATATAGTATTTATTTTATTAATAGAAATACGAAATTAATGTTATTAATAAGATTAAAATAAATATTTTTTTTAATTAATATATAAAAATACTTATTTAGACGTACTTGACCCCTTTAGGATATAATAAAATATTTTTTTCGATGATAACTTCTTATATTGTTATTTTTAAAAATAAATAATTTGAATAGTGTCAAAATTGACACTATTGATTATTTCTCAAAATTATGTATTGTTAAATTATTTAAAAATAATATAACATTTTTTAAATTATATAATAATTATTATATGGTTTATAATGTCCTAAATTATTAATTTATTCTCTAATTGACATCAAATAAGTAAAAATTACACTATTTTAAAATTGAATAATTTATTACCTTAGTTAAAATTAAAATAGAATAACTAAGGGTTAATTGAAATGATAAGGTTTAAATTGAAAGAAAAACATGTATAAAATTTATTGGATAATCATATTACAAACTTATCTCATTATATCTTAAAATAAATGAAATTTTTGTTGTATTTGGATTGAGATATATTTATTATAATTAATATGTTTGAAGATTCTAATGGGCCCCACACCTCAATTATAAAAGGGAACCACCTCCATCACTTATTCACTTATATTTCAACCTTAATCTTCATCTATACCCTGAAAATTACCATTTTAAAAATCCTTATTCACATTTTATAGGTGTTTTTCTTCTTAGAAGACCATCCTTAGTGCCTTTAAGAGGAGATTTGGAGGGAGATCGCCAAAGAAGAGGTAATATCCTTTACCAACTCTCTCAAGATAATTTCTTCTTATACTTCCTCTTACGTTGTTGTTTACATTATTAAGTAATAACTAAAATATCACCAATATACTGATATGTTATTATGGTTATGAAATAACCTTATTAAACCTTCTATCCAACCTACAAAAAAATCACCACATATGTGTACGTACGACTTACCATCTCCACACCGTGGTGTATTCCATTTTTTCACCGCCATATTATATGGATAGATATTATGATGGAAGTAATATATATATATAATATTATTATAACATGATATGGATTATGAAACAAAATATATACCAACCACTTCCATACAATTTCACATTTATTGGAATGATGTCGCCGCTCGTGCGTACGTATAACCTACCGTCTCGAAGATGAAATGTGATTCATTCTACATGATCTTCATTAAATAATGATTATATAAATGATTTAAATAAATAAATATGATATATATTATGTCATTATATAAATTATATAACTATAACCTAAGAATAGGAACTTATCCGATGTAACATGCGTATGAAAATAAAGAAGTTAATACTCGATTAGAGAGTAATAATGTTACTAACAAAAGAATGAAAATATGATCATATATAATGACTATGATTCTATAATAACTCAATAATATTATTTAAACCATTATACAGGAGGTTTGGATTTCAAACAAAGGATATCAGACCTAAGGTAATGGATTATTTTCTTTCACTTTTAATTCTGTGGGACATATGCCTTATAAACCACTTATTTCTTTAGTGCGATGGTTATGTTACCCATGAACGTTTTTATGACTCTTATTATGAAGGTTATGATATTTTCATCTGTATATAATTTTCTTTACTTTATGATGAATATGATTCGACTGATTGTAAATTGTTAAGGGGTAATTTCGTAATCTGATTATTTTTTGAGATTTATTATCTATAATTATTTACTTGGTTATATTTACCATCCATGTCCATGTTTTCTAAAAATATTTTAATAAATTTTTTATTATTCTCATATGGATGTTTAAAGTCATTTTTACCCATTTTTTACTTTTACTACAAGTTTTGGAAGGAATATTTATTTTGTTTTCCATACGAGGTACTTTTTAACTTTTCCGAAAAAAGTATAAGAAGTATGTTTTTTAACTTATATGGCATGAATGAATTTTTATGATATCATAACACCTTATTTCAATGAATATTCTATTACAATATTTTAGGGTTATTTTCAAAGAAATTCATTTATTTTAAAATTGCGCTGTGTTTTATGAAAAGAAAACATTTTTGAAGAAGAAAGGTTATTTTCCTCAAGAATTAATTTCAAGTGTTATATCAAAATTATTTTCCATTTAAGATGAAATTATTTAATAGGGTTATGTTTCAAGTATAATATCCTTATTTTTCATATGGTATGATTGTGTTTACGATGGAATGATATTTATAAAATCCATTTGTTTTACATGGATTATGTTATGATGGAATGATGTTTAAAGAAACCTATTTTATTCAAAGGGTTATGATAAATTATTTATGTTATTGTGGTACATATAAGAATGATTGAATTATGAGATGGGTGAGACCTATATCTCTATCCAATGCATTATTAGAATAAAGTCATATCTCACCATAAGTGGACTTATGCATATTTAGTAACTTGTGTAACATTTTGTTAGATTGATGGAATGACCAGTAATCCTATTTATGGATCGCATGATCTACTAACTCTTCCAGAATTACAAATTCAAATTTATTTATTGGAATAAGAGATGAAGTGGAAATAGATGAAGGCACAAGGAAATAATGAGATTATACTTAATCAAGTAAGTATTTGTTCTCATTATTTAACTATAGTGAAAGGATCTTAAAACAAAAAATGTTACCCTAGTACCTATATTTCTGATGAATCAAATATACCCTTAAATAATTATAGATTTATGTATTTCTGATTGTTAACTTTCTCCTAACCTTGTTCTCTATCACTCTTCTTTAGAATTTGATTGTTAAATTTATCTTCCATATCCATGTTTTCACTTTCCACCTATGTTTTCCTATATGGAAACCTAGTTATGAGTGACTTTGGGTAACCATAATGTTTCTCACATTAATTTTTAAAAGTATGCTTTATTATCCATTTTTCCAATGTGGGTTTCTATAAAAGAACTTTTAAATTATTAATCCATTTATAACCCAGAAAAATTTTGAGGGAGAAATTCATTTTAAGGGGGGTAGAATGTTACACCCCGATATTTTTATGAGATATATTTTTTAATTTTTCTTTTATTTATTTATTTATGTATTATTTATTTATTGTATGTCTTGTGTTATACGCAATACCAAGATAATATTGTGCTACACGCAACACCAACTTAGCTTGTGGTATACGCAACACTATGATTAGACTATGTTACACACAATTTAAAGTTATTTTGATATATTTAATTTCATTCAAGAATTATTATAAGTGAAAAACTAAATATTATTATGTTAACTTCTAACCTAGTCCTTATAATGGTAGATATGAACTATATTAACTTTCTTTAGAAAAACTATTTAAATAAAAATAAGTGAGTTTATAATATAATAAAATAACTATTAAGGAATTTTATTAATTAAATATATGTTTAATATATTTAATGTAATGTATAAAATTTATCCTATATGTTTTATAGACAATATATAATAACATGTTAATTTTTTTTGGATAAAATAAGTAATTACCAAAAAATGCAGTTTTGGCGCTTTTTGATAGTACAATCATTTTAAATATAGTTTTGACACTTTTATATATTATATTCAATAACATAAACATATTATTTTTAATTTGGATATAAAATTTTACTTTTTATGATGTTTTGATATTTTTTTGATAACTTTCATGATTTGATGAATAGTAAAAATACAGTAAATTTTAATTGAAAACAAAATTTTTCATTGAGATATTTTATATGGATAAATTATATTATTTAATGGTTTTAAAGTGTAAATATAGTATATTTTTATTATTCAATATAATTTATGTCATTGGTATTAATTTTACATTTTATTTTTATGTAAAAACATTTCAATATTTTACAATGTTTTAAATTTTAATACCTATTTTTCATTCTGAAAATAGAATTAATTTAAAATTAATTACTAAAACTTAAATGTTTTGAATTTTTAAAAATAGATTCTATATTTTCATTCATTGGGTTAAAGTTATTTAAATATAATTCTTTTATTTTTAGGCATTATGAATAGAAACATCATTAATTTTTATTAATACGGTAAGAAGGTAAATCGGGTAATTAAGATTAAATATAATATTATAAAATCACCTTAACACTTGTCATAATGTTATTTTATGAGTTATTTTAGACATTAAAAATCATTGGATCAAAATTATACCCTTTTCAAAAAACATGGAGGAGATTATGACATTTAATATATTTTATTTAAAAAAAAGTTAAATATGTCTTACTGAAATTTTTATAACTAAATAATTTTTAATATAAAGCTATATAAAAGATAAATTTGACTATAAATACTCATTTTAAATATAATATGTTTCTCATTATCATGGAAATTTATTTATAATTTTTAGGAAATAAATAATTAACTTAATAGCTTATACATTAATGATGCATAAATTATTTAATTGACGAGAAATCAATAAAATATTTTTTAAATGATAATAACCATTAAAAGAAAATAATAATTGAAAAAATATTATTTTTACAGTATATATTTACCATAATCATCCAATTGTGGATTTATTGTCCATTTGGATCCATATGGAAAGGATTATGACACTTATAATATTTTATTTAAAGTGATGTTAAAGTTGTCACATTCATGCTTTAATAAATATAACATTTTTAATATAGGATTTTCTCGAAGATATATTCAACTTAAAATATTCATATAAAATATTTAATAATTATAATCCTTATGGTATTTTTTTAATTTTTATTGAACAAATATGTATATTAAATAATTATACAATATTGATGTAGTAATTATTTTATTAATTGAAATAAAAAATTAATGTTATCAAAAATAATAAAATAAATATAATTTGGGATAATTAATATATAAAAATAATTTTATAGACTACCTTGACCCATTATGGATATAATAAAATATTTTTTTGATGATAAATTCTTATTTTAATATTATTAAAAATAAATAAATTGAATAGTGGAAAAATTGACACTATTGATTGTTTATAAAAATATGTATTATTAAATAATTTAATAATCATAGAACATTTTAAAAAAATATAATAATTATTATATGGTTTATAATTTTCTAAATTATTCATTTATGGTCTAATTGACATCAAATAAGTAAAATTTACACTATTTTAATATTGAATAATTTTTTACCACAGTTAAAATTAAAATAGAATAACTATGGGTTAATTTTATTAATAAGGTTTAAATTGACATAAAAACTTGTCTAGAATTTATTGGTTTTTGATATTATAACTTTATTTCATTTTAACCTCTAATAAATTACATTTTTGTGGTATTTGTTTTGAGTTCTATTTTATTATAATTAATATTTTTAGAGATTCCAAAAGTGCCCCTCACCTCAATTATAAAAGGGCATCTCTTACCTCACTTTTTCAATTCGCTTTAATCCTTAAAGTTCATCCATCCAATTTCCAATTCCTTTTTCAAAATCCTTAGTCAAATTCTATAGGTTCTTTTCTTCTCAAAGGACTAACCTTTGTGCCTTTAAGAGGAGATCTAGAGGGAGATCACCAAAGAAGAGTTAATCTCTTTTACCAACTCTCTCAAGATCGCTACTTTTCTACTTCAACTTACTTTATTGTTTCCATTATTAAGTAATAACTATAGTATGAACTATATAATGATATGTTATTATGGTTATGGAACAACATTATTCCACTTTCTATACATCCTATGAAAAACAAAATTACCACGTGTGTGTAGGTACGACTTACCATCTCAACACCGTTGTGTAATCTCTTTTTCACTCCCATATTACTTGGATAAATATAATGATGTACTTAATATCAATATATGATTATTATAACATCATATTAATCCTGTAAAAAAAATATATACCATCTAATTCTATACCATTTCACAAATTATGGGACTGATATCGTCGCTCCTGCGTACATACGGTCCACTCTCTCCACGATGTGATGTGATTCATTCCACATGATCTTAATTAAATAATTATTATATAAATGAATTAAATTAATAGACATGATATATATTATATAATTATATAAATGAAAATATAACCTAAGAATAGGAACTTATCTGACAAAACGTGTATAAGAATATAAAGAAGTTAATACTCGATGGACGAGTAATAATGTTACTAACAAACGAATGATAATATGATCATATATGATGACTAGGATTATAGAATAATTAAATTACATTATTTAAATAATTATTCATGAGTTTTGGACATAGAAAAATGATATTATACATAAGTTAAGTGATTATGTTTTCTCACTTTTATTTCTGTGGGACATATTCCTTAATCACCACATATTTCTTTTATGTGGTGTTTATGCTGCCCATGAATGTTTTTATGACTCTTATTGTGAATTTTAATATATTTATATATTAATATAATTATATTTATTTTAATTTTCATATGATACATATAATTATAAATTGGTAAGGGATAATTTCACAATCTCATCGTTTTCTAAGATTGATTATACGTAATTATTTACTGGGTTATATTTATCATCCTTGTTTATGTTTTCTTAAAATATTTTCATAAAATGTTTACTATTAATATATGGATGTTTAAAGTAATTTTTACCCATTTTTTACTTTCAATAAATGTTTTGGAAGTAATATTTTTTGGTTTTCCATACGAGATATTTTTTTGACTTTTTTGGCAGAAGTATGAGAATAATTGTTTTTTAACTTATAAGGCATGAATGGATTTTTACTCTTTCATAACGCCTTATTTCCATGATGATTTTATTAAAATATTTCAAGGTTATTTTCAAAGAAATTAATTACTTTTAAAATTTCTTGGGGTTTTATGAAAATAAAATAGTTTTGAATAAGAAAGGATATTTTCCTCAATAATTAATTTTACGTGTTATATCAAGATTATTTCCCATCTAAGATGGAATTATTTAATATGGTTATGTTTCAAGTATAATATCATTATTGTTCCTCTGGTTTGATTGTGTTTATAATATAATTATATTTATAAAATGAATTTGGTTTACATGGATTTTCTTGTGATGAAATAATGTTTAAAGAAACCAATTTTATTCTTTGGGTTGTGATGAATGATTTATGTTATTATGACACACATAAGAATGAATTAATTCTGAGATATGTGGGAACAATATCTTCCACCAATACATTGGGTAAAGATTTATATCTCCTGAGATATACATGAATGAAATGGAACATAAATTTAGTTTAGTAATACATGGATGCAACGATAGGTAAACCCAGTTCGGTAATGGAATTTTTCCACTATGATGGTCTTGGAAATGATTCTGGATAATATAGAAATAATTTTTTATTCTTATGTGTTTTCAAAAAATACATGTTTTATTCTAATTCAATTTTCTTATGGCTATTGTTCCCTTATGATTTATGACTTATGAATAACCAATATTTATTTCATGACTCAATATTTTGATATTTTTTATACATGGTATGATTTTCAAAAGTTATGTTCTTGTTTTTAAAGTCTTATTTTTATGTTTTTTTTAATATTTTCCATGTTTACCATTATTTATCATTTTAACTCACCAATTTTTATGTTTCCTTTCCTTATGATATGAATAATGGTATTAAGTAAGATGTGTAAAAAGGGGTTCAAGTTATGAAGGAAGACGCATGAGACGATGTAAATGTTATGTGAACCAGTTGTTTAGGTTTTCTAGTTTCCAAAGAGACTAAACTAATACAGTCTTTGAAAGTCTATTTGTTTCATGTATTAAGTATTCCAAAAATGTAATATAATGTCCATGAACGTCAATCTTAGGTTCTCTACATTTGGTATTAGAGTGAATGTTTAGTTAAACTTTGGAAACTAGGATGAGAAAACGTTAGTCAGATCCCTTGAGATACTTCTAAGATATTTCTAGGGATATCCCTAAGGATAAGTCTAACAATAGGTTACAATCCTATAATTTTGGTTATAACCTTAAATAACCTAGGATTAAACCTAAGGTGTCATAGATTGAAATATTATAAGTAATTTCTCTTGGTTATGTGATTTTCATATGTGATAATTGTTTCTCACACAATACTATCTGGTCTTATTCAATATAATTAACTAGATATAACATGGTTAATATTAAATGTTTCATATGTGGAAAGTATGTGAATTATGAAAATGAATTTCCTAAGTGGGAATCTCAGGAAGATAATCATGAAGGTGATATGAGTATTGGTTATACTTATGAGGATAAGAAGATTATAAATGACATGTGAAATGTATGTGATGTTCTTCCAGTGTTGTTTAACTTTAATATAAGAAGCAGTATTAGATTAAGGTTTAGTAACAGTAATACATGATTCACATTTTATATTCTTGGAATGAATAAAATAATGAAGCATGTGTAATGGGTTATGTATAAAGATAGACAATTTAAGTTTATATGAGTTTAGAATTAAATGATTATATATAAGTATTTTTATTATAATTTTTTAATTAAGGATTGAAAAGAATATCTTTAATAGTGATGAAGAATTAGAAAAGTGGTTCAAGGGAAAGTTAATATTTTGATTAAGGGAAGGTAACACTTAATGTGTTTATGATGTGGAGAAAATTGTGTTTATCTTGGATAAATATATATTGGATATGATTTATTAGATGATACTAATTATGGATTTATTAACATATGTGTTATGCTATCATGGATTAAGTATAAAAATTTTTGGGACTCAAGGAATATATCCAATAAGTTTTGGAATAAGGAAACATGGAAGCTTTCAATAAGGATTTATGGAAATTCAGGTTATTACCATGACTCGATAATACATGATAAAGTTGTTAACATGTCTGGAATGTGACCAATAAGAGATACATTGTGATATACGGAAGATAAATTTTAAGATGAGTTAGTGAACTTCTATTTAATTTTTTGGATTTTTAGATTTTATAAGGATTTTAAGGTTATTGATTTTTGGAAAGTTTGAGTTAAAATATAGATGAATTTTGTTAGAATAATGTAATATCTCACCATATGTGGACTTATGCATAATTGATAACTTGTGTAAACATTTTTTTAGATATATGGAATGACTAATAATCCAATTTTGGATTGCATGATCTACTAATGCTTCATTAATGACAAATTAATCTTCATTTCTTGGAATAAAAGATGAAGTGGAAATTGATCAAGGAACACGGAAAAGATGATATTATACTTAATAAAGTATGTATTTATTATCATTATTCAACCCTAGGTAAATGATCTTAAAACCAAAAAAATTACCCTAGTACCTCTATTTCTAATGAATCAAATGGCCCCTTAAATCATCGCAGATTTATGGCTTCCTGATTGTTATCTTTCTCCTAACTATGTTCACTATCACTCTTCATCTGAACTTGATGATTATATTTCACTTCCATTTTAATGTTTTCACTTTCCACCTATGTTCTGTTATGTGGAAACGTAATTTTGAGTGAATTTGGGTAACCATTATATTTCTCACATTCCTTTTTAAAAGGAAGTTTTAGTATCCATTTTTATGATGTGGGTTTCTAAAAAAGGAATTTTAAAGTATTAATATTTTTATAACCGAGACTAATTTCAAGGGAGAAATTCAATTTCAGGGGGGTATAATTTAACACTCCAATATTTTTATGATATAGAATTTTTTTCTTTTATAATTTATTTATGTTTCTTATTTATTTTATTTTATATGTTGTGCACAACACCAAGATATTATTGCACTACACGCAACATAATCTTATATTGCGGTATACGCAACATAATGCTTGGATTGTGTTACACAAAATTTGAAATTAGTTTGATATAATTATTTTAACATATGATAGAGTATAGGTGAAAAACTAAATATTATTATGTTACCTTAGGTGTGAACAATAATAACTTTCTTCTAAAAAACTATTTAAATAAAAATAAGTGAGTTTATAAAATAATAAAATCACTATTTATGAATTTTATTAATGAAATATATGTTTAATATATTAAATATAATATTTAAAATTCATCTTATATGTTCTATAAACATGTTATAAGAACAAATTCAATTTTTTGGATAAAAGAAGTAATTATAAAAAAAATGTTGTTTTGTCGCCTTATGATAGCACACCCATTTTAAATATATATTTTTAAAATTTTATACATTATATTTAACAACATAAATATTTTCTTTCACATTAGGATATAAATTTTTTCTTTGCATGAATTTCTGATGTTTTTTTGATAACTTTCATGTTTTGATGAATAGTAAAAATACACTAAATTTTAATTGAAAACAACTTTTTTCAGGGAAATAATTTAAATGGTTAAATTATATTATTTAATGGTTTTAAATTATAAATAGAATACATTTTTATCATTAAATATAATTCATGTCATTTGAATTAATTTGATATTGAATTTTGATGTAAAAAACATTTAAATCTTTTACAATGTTTTAACTTTTAAAACACGTTCTTCATTCCGACAACGAGATTAATTCTAAATTAATTAGTGAAAATTCTATGATTTAAATTTTTAAATATTTATTACATATTTTGAATCATCATGTCCAAATTATTTAAATATAATTATTTTATTTTTAGGTATGATGTATAGTAACTTTAGTAATTTTTATTAATACGGTAAAAGGTAAATCTTGTAATTAAGGTTAAATATAATATTATAAAATTACTATAACACTTGTACTAATGTTATTTGATGATTTATTTTCAGCCCAAACAATCATTGGGTTGAAATTATACCCTTAATAATCCACTTGTATAAGATTAGGATATTTAATATATTTTATTTGAAAAAAAGTTAAATATGTCTTACTCAATTTTTTTTAACTATATCATTTTTAATATAAGGTTATATAGAAGATAAATTAAACTATAAATAATCATTTTAAATCTAATATGTTTTTATTTATCATTTTTATATTTTTTAATTTTTAAGAAATAAATATTTACCTTAATAGCTTATGCATTAATGATGTAGAAATTATTTAATTGATGAGAAATCAATAAAATAATTTTTATTAAAATGATAATAACTATTAAAAGACAATAACAATTAACCAAATCTTATTGGTAGAGTATTTATCGACCATAATTATCCAATTGCCGATTTATTAACCTTTTAGAGCCATATATTAAGGATTATGTCACTTGTAATATTCTATTTAATGTGATGTTAAAGTTGTCACATTCATGATTAAATAAATATAATATTTTTAATATTGGATTTTATAGAAGATATATTTGACTAAAAATATTCATTTAAAATATAGAATAATTATCTTCATTATGGAATTTTAATTTTATTTTTTATTGAACAAATAAGTATATTAAATAATTATACAATAGAGATGTAGTAATTATTTTATTAATGGAAGCACCTAATTAATGTTATTAAAAATATTAAAATAAATATAATTTGGGATAATTAATATATAAACAGAATTTTCATGATTACCTTGACCGCTTAGGGATATAATTAATTTTTTTAGGGTAACATGTTATATTGATATTTTTAAAAATCAATAAATTGAAAAGTATCAAAATCGACACTATTGATTGTTTATCAAAATTATGTATTATTAAATTATTTAAAAATCATATAAAATTTTAAAAACATATAATAAATATTATATGGTGTAAAATTTTATAAATTATTCATTTATGATCTAATTTACATAAAATAAGTAAAAATTATATTATTTTAATATTGAATAATGTGTTGCCTTAGTAAAAATTAAAATAGAATAAATATGGGTTAATTGAAATGATATGGTATACATTGATAGAAAAACTTGTCTAAAATTTATTATTTTATGATATTAAAATCTTCTCTTATTATATCTTAGAATAAATGACATTTTTTGTATTTGGATTGAGATATGTTTTATTTTAATTAATATTTTTGGAGATTACAAAAGTGTCCCTCTCATCAATTATAAAAGGAAACCTCCTCCATCACTTCTTTAATTCAATTTGAGGATTAAATATCATTCTTAACCTACCCATGGAACTTATAAACTTCTTTAGTCATATTCTAGAGGTTCTTGTCATCTCAAAAGACCAACCTTAGTGACTTTAAGAGGAGATCTTGAGGGAGCTCGTCAAGGAAGAGGTAATCTCCTTTACTGATTCTCTCAAGATCACTTCTTCTTCTAATTCCACTTCCATTATTGTTTCTATTATTAAGTAATAAATATAGTATCACCTATATACTTATTTTCTATTATGGTTATGTAACAACCTTATTCCACCTTTTATCCATCCTATAAAAAAAATCACCATGCATGCGTATGTATGACTTACCATCTCCATACCATGGTGTAATCATTTTTTCACCTCTATATTACATGGATGTATATAATGATGGAAATAATATCAATATATGATTATTATAACCTGATATGGATTCTAAAAAAAAATATATACCATCTAGTTCCACACTATTTCACAACTATGGGAATGATATCGTCACTCATGCGTACGTACGACCTATCGTCTCCATTATGCGATGCAATTCATTATACATGTTCTTCATTAAAGCATGATTATATAAATGAATTAAATGAATAAATATGATATATATTATGTAATTATTTAAATTATATAATTATTACCTAAGAATAGTAACTTATCAGATGAAACATGCGTAAGAAAATACAGAAGTTAATACCCGATGAATGAGTAATAATGTTTCAAAAAAATGGATGATAATATTATCATAAATGATAAATATGATTATGAAATAAGTTAATGAAATTATTTAAATAATTATACAGGATGTTTTTATACATAAAATTGATATCATACCAAAGTTAAGGGATTATTTTGTCTCACTTTTATTTCTGTGGGACATATGCCTTATACACCACATATTTCTTTTGTGTGGTGTTTATGCTGCTCATGAATGTTTTTATAACTATTATTATGAAGGTTATGATATTTAAATATTTATATAATTTTATTTTTTTATGAGATACATGTTTGACTGATTATAAATTGGTAAGGTATAATTTCTCAAACTCAATATTATCCAAGATTGATTATACATAATTATTTACTCAGGTATATTTTTCATCAATGTCCATCTTTTGTAAAAATGTTTTCATAAAATATTTACTATTATCATATGGATTTTTAAAGTCATTTTAACCATTTTTTTGTCTTTTAATACATGGGTTGGAAGGAATATTTCCTTCATTTTCCATAGGTGGTACTTTTTTACTCTTCTTGCAAAAGTATAAGAATAAATGTTTTAAACCTATACGACATGAATGGATTTTTACACATTCATAATACCTTATTTCCATGAATCTTATCTTACAAATTTTCAAGGTTATTTTCAAAGAAATTAATTTATTTAAAAAATTCACCGTGTTTTAAGAAAAGAATTCGTTTTTGAAGAAGAAAGGATATTTTTATGATGAATTAATTTCAAGTGTTATATGAAAATAATTTTCATTCTAATTGGTAATTATTTAATAGGGTTATGCTTTAAGTATAATATCATTATTTTTCCTATGTTTTTATTGTTTTTATGACAGAATTATATTTATGAAATATATTTATTTTACATGGATTATGTTATGATGGAATGATGTTTAAAGAAACACATTTTATTCCTTGGGTTATGATGAATGATTTATGTTAGTGTGAAAAACATACGAATGATTTAATTATGAGATGGGTGAGACCTATATCTCCCTCCAATGCTTTGGGTAAGGATTTATATCTAATGAGATAGACATGACTGTAATGGAAAGTAAATATGGTTATGTAATATAGGGCTGGAATGACTATAAAAACTAGTTCAATAATGGACTTTTTCCACTATGATGGTCATGGAAATGAGACTTGGATAATATGGAAAGGATTTTCGATACTTACGTGTTTTCTAATATTCCACGTTTTATGCCAATGATATTTTCTTGGTTCTCTTGTTTCTTTATGATTTATAACTTATGAACTTCCAAGATTTATTTCCTAACTATAGACATTGTTATTCGTTATATGTGGTATGATTTTCAAAATTTATGTTATTTTTTACATTCTTATATTTATGTTTTGTTTTTTATTTTTCATGTTTACCCTTACCGAGCATTTGAGATCACTCTTTTTTATGTTTCTTTTTCCGAGGATATGAAGAAGGGTATTAAGTAAGATGTGTTAAAAATGAGTTCTAGTTATAAAGGAAAACGTAGGAGATTATGTAGATGTTTTATGAACTAGTTTTTTATGTTTCACAATTTCCAAATACACTGAACTAATAAAGTATTTGGGAATCTGTTTGTGTCATGAATTAAGTATTCTGCAAAAGTAATGTAATGTCCATGTACATTGATCTTCGGGACTCTACACTATCTAAAATAATATAATTACATTAATCTCATTTATATATTTCAAGTTTACTATATTAAGGTTATTATCATTTTATATTCTTCTATCCTATCCATTAAGAAAAACAAAATTATCATTCATGCGTACATGCAGACTACTGCCACCACAAGAAACCAAATTCATTTTTCATCACCAACCATTATTGTTGGTTAGTAAAAAAATTAATTTAGAAAATGTGATTTTTAATATATCATTATGTTTTTTATATGATAATTTTGATAAAATTTTTAATTATATAATCTGTAACTGATTATTGTTAATTCAATCATTTAAAACGAGCGAACTAAAAAGAAAATGATCAGTTATTTCTAAGTAATGACTTTCTATAAATTATATCATCTTTATAATTATTTAAATTTATGATATATTACACTAATAAATACTAAATTTTATCTTTATACTTTTTTATAATGATATTATATCTAAACCATCTCATTATCATCCATTAATCAGTGCAGGTTCATGTTTGGGTCAGTTTAACTACTGACTTAGACAATACTATATATGTTAACCTTGGATGACTATCAGAACTTATTTTATAGTATAATATGTTATAAATATGCAAACAATGTTTTATTTATTGTTTTACTAAGGCTATATAAATATTTAACTCATTAATTATAAAAAAACCTTTTGTTCTTTAAGAATCCTCGAAACATGATCATCACTGATTTCATCTTCATGAATCAAAACCAAAAACACCATATAATTAAATTATATCTACATAAAATATTTTGGAAAAAATATTCTAGTAGATTATATGATCTAATAATGATGTAATTTTTAAAAATAATAGATACCAACTCCTATTTAATGAAACTAGTTTAAAGTGACAAACATTACTTACACTTACTATTGGTCTAAAATGATTTGAGACATGATTTCGTCAACCAAACACTATCCCTCAAAAAATTTATTAATGAGAATGTAAAATAAATTTATTTTATGAGGCATGATAATATTAAACCATCCAAAATTTTAAAGATATTATAAATAAAGACACTATCAAACACAAAAAATGGGAATTTGAGAAAAATTATAAATTGATAAGTGTGGTCATGCTTTAAGTCTAAATTTATGGATCCATTTACTACTATCCTCTAATAGAAGTGATCCATTATATATTAATAAAGACCAGGGGTGTATTATTGAAAATAGTATACAATCAAACATTAAGTCCATCCAATAACAAATAGAGACCTTCAACACCAAGCTAACACCCATCATAGAGAATCCTGAGGTCATCCCTTAATTTCATATCTAAAATTTTCCATCATCCTAGTAATCATCACTTAAAATGAAAACTAATACTTAATATAGTATCATTTCATAAGATCATGTGGAAAAGTGAGCATTTATTTAATAAAAACTAAAAAATTGAGCATCATGATAACCATAATGATTTTAAGCTGAATAACCATATGAATAAAAAGAAATATAGAATTAACAACTCAAACTACTCAATGGTAAAGGTTCTTCAATCAATTATTCATATGAGCACCAACATGATCCAATTAGTTTAATATTTTCAATGTGGATATTATTCCATATAAAATGCAGAATATAAATTAAATATCCATCCAAAATAATCAAAATCCTATCATGTATGAATACACCAATCATATAATACAAAAAGTCCTCACTCAGTAGAGAATTTTTAAACCTTCATAAATAAAATACTTTCAAAAGATGACTGGAATAAAAATAATGTCCAATTAGAAAATGAAATATGACAGTGCTAATTGAATTCCAAAATCATTTTTTTCTTAATTTCAAGAGTTACAAAAACCTAACTAATAGTTATAGGTAACTAGAACATTGAATAATTTAAAATTCATCATTAGTTAGATTCATTATTAATAATCAATAAAGTAAATACATAAATAGAAAATATATAATTTTATAAAAATGAGGAAACATGCAAAATAATCCATCATACTCAATACCCCCAAAAAATATTATGAAAATAAAACATGGGATTCTAATAAAATTTAGATTTAATTTTAGAAACAAAACACTCTCTATGACTGAGGTTATCATCTATATACATCTCCAATTTTTATATCTTTTAATATAAAACACATTATATTGATCAACCTAAGAGTAAATTTTCTCTGTCATACCCTTTTTAATAATATAAGTTTCATTTATGATCTAAAAAACACCATTACCATTAGAGTATGATTAATCAGAGTGTGATTCATTAGAGGATTATTCATTAGAGGGTGAGGGAGTATTATTCACAATAAGCTAAGGAGGAATGCATTTTTTTTCTCCTCAATATGAATTCTTGAGGATCTGGTTACAATGGTTATCTTAGATTTAGAGTAATACTTACATGTTTGGGTATTTATATAACTTTTACTGATAAAAACATTAAAATACACTAATTATTGTTCCCTTTTATAGCAAAAGATCATAATAAATTTTATTCAATTTATAAATATTTTCCTTATGTGTCATGAATGGATTCATCAGAACTGTATCCATCCTGAACCTCCTCCCCCTTATAAGTGGGTGGATAATTATGAACAATAACCAATAGTTAAGAAAAAATTTACTACCTCAAGTTTATCCGGATTTTGCTTGGAGGGGCCAACATAATCCATAACAGTATCTTGAGAGACAATCCCACATATGTCCTTCCACCCATACATGTTGGGATAACACACTCCAATATGAGCATCTTGTTTGAATGGGAACACCCAGTGTTAAAAATAGGTAAAAAATAACTAATATATATATATAAATAACGATTGTATATGAGATTCATTAATTCTTATAGTTATTAATAAGGTTCATAGATTTGTATTTAAAGAAGTTAATATAATTATTTAGGATGTTTAGTGTAAGTGTAGAATGAATTGGGATTGGAGTAAGGGTTTTCATAACAAATTCATCTCCTAGAGGCCTGTTTGGTATTATAACCCCAATTTGATTTATTTGGTGTATATGCTTCCTATTTGAGATATCATATTACAAATTATCTTTTAATCATGATATTAAAAGTTCAATTACAATCCCACTCATTCAAGGGGGTTTTATTAAAACTCTTGGTGTAATGATTCTTGTCTCAAACATTAATTCCTTAAGACCTGTTTATGTTACACACCATGTTTTTAATTTAATGTTGTATTCACTAGAAATTGATGTATATTTTTCACATATATTTTAATTCTTTGGAAATAATAATCATTTTTTTATTTTCATCATTTTTTATTTTGAATCAATTTTTAACCCACTTATAAGGCTCTTTAGAAACCTAATTTTCATTCATTAAGCTGTTATCATCCTCTTGGACTCGAAAGTTTATTATATTTTAATAATTGATTATATTATGTGATATTCTATTTTCTATTTATGAATTTACATTTATACCACATAAAGTAACTTATTGAAATATTTCTTACTTCAAGGAGTATGATTCCAATAAGGGATATTGATAACTCAAATCTCTTTTATTTGAGCTACATATTCCACAATGAAATCGATTTTTCTATTATTTGGTTTTCACACCCCAATATTTTATTTTATTATAATTTATATATATATATATATGTGTGGAAAAAAAAATTTGATACAAAATATTTTTTTACACCTTTTACAATGTGAGTTTTGAACAAATGTTTCTCAGAATAATAAAAAGGGGTTTTCATTTTACTTAAATTTTTTTTGACTTTATATAATCTTTTATCCAAGATAATATTTTTTACCTTCAAGGATAAATTATTGGTGATTCTTTTCAAATTTAATTTTTTCAAAATCTTTCACATAACCTTTTCAAAAGTTACCTTTGAATGCGACATTTAAATTTTTATTTTACATCAATGTTAATAATGTTTTATAAAAGGTATTTAAACTTTTTTTAAATTTTCATTATCATTTTAAAAATGATTTACACTAACGGGGTTTATGATTTAGAATTTATACTCTAGAATATATTCTTCATTTGGGAAAATGAACTGATGTTACAAAGAAAATCTAATTCTCGATCCCTTTTTGGGTGGTATTGTCTAAGTATTCTTTTGAAAGGATGTTTTTTATTTATGTAAAAATAATTTTAGATTTACTTTGTTATACTAGGTAAATGTTATCTTGAAACCACCCACCTTTTTTATATTTATATATTATCATAATTCATGTTTTGACTTAGTCATATACTCATTGAACTATATAGCGTGAACATCGCATTTTATATTATTCATATTTGATGATGTTCACCAAGAAAAAATGTTCTTTTATTTATATGGGGAAAAGTATTATATTTCCATACACTATTATACTAATACATATAATAATTAGAAATTTAAAAATTTAATGTTTGACGATCCATATTCTATTTATGCATGGGTTATAATCATTTAATCCCATTTATTGACCTGGAGATTTTTTTTGAAATTCTTGATTATTATTGACTGCTAAAGCGGATTGATTATTTATTTAAATTCCATATTTTTATTTATATAGGTAACCATATTTTTATTCAGTAATAAGTTCTATAGGTAATTCTATGAAATGTTTTCTTTATTCTTACAGTGGATGCATTATACTTAAAGAACAGATAGGTAGGGCTTAGAATTTTATATCCCTTTGAAGCCTTAACAGGTCTCGTGAGAAACAATAGCTTGGGTTTTGGTATATAACTTTCCCCATATCATTATAGTATCTTAGAAAAATTCCTTGAAAAAGTTTTTTGGTTCCCGATATTATGGATTCCATCAGTATGAGATCAGTAATTATTATTATTCATGTATTTATTTATTATTATGGATATAACATGTTATCAGTTTTAATTGATTAAGGAATTATATATATTTTTTATTCATGCTATATTATTTATTCCATGCTTATTTGTTTGATAGATTTAGTTATATGTTTTAATTATTGATCATTTGATCTCACCCCTTCTTCTGTTTTTATTTCCACATGTTACGATGGAAGGTATTACACATGATATGTATAACAAGATACCCTGTGTATAGAATTTATGGGATATTATGAATACTTATTTTGGATTATTTAGTTTCTCATACTGTGGAAAAGTATATATCCATTAGTAAATAATATCATTAATTTTTTAGTTTACGTTTTTCCCTAATTATCAAAAACATTAAACCTAAAAGGTTTTGTAAATGTATGTAATTAAATGTTTACTTTAAGTCAGGAAATTATGGGATATTTATTTATGATAATTCATAGTTTTATTGAATCTAGTATGTAAATTACATGTTTATGGAACTGAGCTTAAGAGTACGGGTTTGGGGCATCCCATTATAGAGACTGCTAGTTTTGTATTTCTACCAAGGGAGAAAGATACTCCTATCAGTTTTTTTGATAAGTGGAACACAGAGGTCGATAAAAATAAATGAAATGATATTATTATATAATCATCAGATAAATATTATATTAAGGCGATGGGTCTCCAAAATACTAATGAGACTTAGGATAATCTTGAAATATTATTTTAAATAAATGTGAAGGTAAATGAAGAAAATATGTAGATATGGGGAAGTAAATTCCATTATGTGAAAAAGGATGATGAACAAACTATTGATGGTTATTTAACAAGAGTTAATGACATCATCAACAACATCAGAGGCAATGGAAATTTTTTTGAAGACTCCTCTATTTTCACGAAGTTGATAAGGAATTTTTTAGACAAGTTTAAACAAAAAATTTCTAAATTAAATGATATAGTATATTTAACCATTGATGAATCTCATAAAATTATTATTTCTTATGTGATGAGGAAAATTCACACATTAAAGAATTATATCATGGATATGGATTTTGAAACCACGATGAAACTCAAAGTTATGGGTGAAGATGATGATAATTATAATTAATTTGAACAAGATTAATGAAATGATGAGTATAAAAGAATTATGTTTTTTATCTAAAAGAACATTAGAAAATGAAATTTAAACTAAAAAGGGAAAATTATAATAATTTTTTTCAATTATGGGGTAATTAGAGATTTTTCAACTAAAAATATAAATAAGAAAGTTGGTGAGTGTGAGATTGATAAGTGAGATGAAAGACCTCAGAAAAATAAATTGATTAAAAGTTTAAATGAGGTTAAAAACTATTAATATTAGAAAAATATTTCCATAATGGAAAATAAGAAGTATTTTGAGTAAGGAAAAGGAATACTACTGATCGCTTTGTCGAGCGCATCAAATTAGTTGTTTAGTTATTACTATAATTTCTGCAACATAACATCAACCCTAGGTCGTCTCTCGACGGAGCCTTATATCATTAATTTTAAAATAGGGTTTGGATTATGAAAATAAAAGGATAATGTGAATTTTGAAAACATGGGGTTTGATTATTAAATTTTAAAAAAGAAAAATTAAAGTGATAAAACAAACCAATAATGAACAAGATTAATGAAACATGATCAACCGAAGGAAGTCTCGTGATGCTCACCCCTCATTGCTTCAAAAGAAAGCGTATATATATTTTAATCCATAGTTTTTAACAAATAGTACCTTATTTTTACTAAATTTATTCTAGGATACATCCTAGGGTTCAGTCAAAAACACACAATGATTCACTAGACACCATAAATGATTGGGTGATTTTTTCTCGACTTCATAACCGAAACACACCAAGGAAGCACACGAAGAAATTGATGTGTTGTATAGGTTTATATATTATTTAAATGTGTTACCATGACTTGAAATTACATGGCCATGATAGTATTTATGTGAGTTCAATTAAACAATATGAACCACACAAAAAATACAATTGAGAGAGGGAAGAAGAAGGGGTGAACGATGTGTGAAACATCACATGAATGGGTACCCCCAAACATGATCATTTGAGTTTGAGTATAAAATACCTATATATAAGTCAATTAAATAAGAAATAGGATGAAAAATAACAACATATATCCTATAATTAAAAATAAAATTCAATATAATACAAACATGAAGCTCGAGATTACATCACATTCCTTCCCTAGTGATCATAAGAGGCCAAGAAATCCATGGGAGGGGAGGAAAAAGAAGACATTGATGTAGAACTTCCCATAGACTCCATACCTTATAGGAATTATTAGAACACCCCTTTGGGACTCCAAAATGGCATAACCTTTCCTCCTAGTTGAACTCCAAAATTGGGTGCCCAATGTGCCAATTTATAGGTAAAATGGAAAGTGGTTTTGGGAACCCTGATTTCGAGAATCCAATTGGTCTATGGTTTTGGTCAGTATGAAATAATTAAATAACTTTGGAAAAAACTAAATAGTTGTTTATAGACACCTTTTATACCTCCATGTCAAATCTGGCTTCCATATTTGGTATATAATAGGAGATATTTTTAAAATACAGAGGCAATGTTTTGACCCCGTGCAGATTTGTTTTGTCAGACAGATTAGTCCGTATGGGCCTCTTAATGGACAAATTGGAATTAATTCCTTCAGATGAAATGTGGATAATTAAATTTGGACCATTATACAATGTTTTATTCCATTTAGATGCACTATTTAGTATATATTTTTGTTTTAGTCCACTCGTGTGCTTGAATTCTGAGTAGATTGGCCCATTTTTCTTGGACTTCATCATGGGTCCTCCAAATCACCTCCACCTAAAATGTAATTATCAAAACAAGTAACATTTCCCTTTTTAAAAATGTTTAACACAAAATAATTAAATAAAAAATGGAGTTAAATTTGTTATGATACTTGTAATTTTTAATACAAAACCAGTTTAATACATTTTTATAAGGGTGAAATAAAACAATGAATCGTGGTACGATCAACTAATCCATATTAAGTAGTCATTATTATGAAAATTTTCACAGAAAATTTAAAACATTCATGACTCAAATCATAAATATTGATGAAACATCAATAATTAGAGAAGAAAAAGGTGAATATTACTATATGAAACATGTTTTGAAATATTAAGTTAAATATTATATTGATAAAAAATTAAAACTCAATAAGAAAATAGGACTATTGAAGAAATAAAATGAAATAAACATTGAAGGGAATGAATAATTTTTAAAAATAGAGGATGGTTACATTGATGAGAATAATAATCTCAAGATAAATTTTACAAAATTGGTGAATTTAGTGAATAATTTTGATGCAAAATTGGTTACAAAATAATTAGAGTTAAATAAGACATCGTTAAATTGTCTTGATGCTTAAAATAATCTAAAGAATAATAGTCACGATTTTAATGAGACATGTATGTTAAATATGAATCATCTCATGATACTGAGAAGGTTTTCTCAAAATAGATGTCAAATATTCTTCTACTAAATCTCAAAATAAATTTATTATTTCTAATAGTGATGGTTCTAATGAAAATAATGGGAAAAAATTATAAGAAAAGTGATGAGAAATATCCTTCTATATTAAATAAATATGTGGGTGATTATTAAATAATTTCCCCTATAAGACTAAAAGAAACATATTTTTTGTTAGGATAACTATAAATATTTTCTGGACAAAAATATTATAAATAATTTGAGATCAAAATTTAGAGGATAATGTTGTTATTGTGGAATACTTGGGAAAAATGTACTCATAATGATACAAAGGGTCACATTCTTAGAGAATACCTGAGTTATAGAGAGAAATAATGAAAAGAAAGGAAGATACTATGATAAAATGAAAAACAATTTAGAAATGGGAAATCTAAAAAAGAAAAGTTCAACAAGTCTTTCTACCCAAAAAAATGTTTGATTTCATTGAATAAATATATCAAATATGTGAATAATGGGTTAACCTTTCTAATGAGTGTATGAATACTCTTTCAAGAAATATTTCCTATGGTTAAAAAGGAAAGAGACTCTAGAAAATGAATTTATAAAAAGAATCTTAATATTTAAGTTTCTTTGAATTCATTGAATACTTTTAAACCCTTTTTTATCGATATTTGTGGTTTCTCTCACATGATATATGATGAAAATATCTTGAAGAATATTAAAGTAAATAACAGAGGGGAAATGAATTTTTGGAATAATAGATCATTGAAAATAAAAGGTGTTGGTACTATAAAAAATGAATCTTAGAAGATGAAATACAATGGTTTTATTTTTTAAAATTACTTAAACATAATGTATTGAGTGTCGTCCAACTCTTAGATGCTATAAATGAAGTTATTTTCAATAAAAATTCATACATCATCAAGTGTCAAAAATATAAAAGAATTATTACTTATGGAGAATGAACCTGTGGTAATCTATTCTAAATTAGTGGTCCTTCACATTCTTATTATTTGAGTACCAAGATAATAATAATCTATGGTATATAATAATTGGTCAAATTGGAAAAATAGTTTTTCATAAAATATCAGATAATGAATTGGTGAGAGTTTTCCCCAATTGAAAAGTAAAATATATGTTTTCTATGACTCTTGTCAAAAGGGGAATATTTTCTATATAACTAAATAAAGGGTCTAGATATAGTGCACTAGGCCACTTGATCTAATTCATGTTAATTGATATTGGACTATTAAACAACTATAAACTATAGGTGATATGTACTTTATAATATTCATTTATGATTTCACCTAAATAACCAATATAATGTTTGTGAAGAAAAAAATATGAAGTGGTAGAAATGATCCAAATTTTAAAAAGATAGGTAGAGAGATATGGGATTATATTTAAAAATATTTATATATGATAATATAAAGTATTTCACATATAATTATTTTGAAACTTATCTTAAAAATCATGATATTAATCACCAATAAAGCGATCTATATACTACCCAAAACATGAATTTAAAGAAAAGAACTAATGTTTGAATGATCTAGTATCGACTAGAAGAAGTTTATGACCTTAAATTTCAATATCTCTTATTTCATAGGTTAAACCACAATTATTTATAGGGGATATCAAGTAAAATTAATGAATAAATACAATGAATAAATATATAGATCATATTAGGGAAAATAACACACGGTATCTTATTCCAAGAATAAAATAAAATAATATTATAATATCCAAATGTTTTTTCTTAATGTAAAATCAATGAAAAATTTGAGATATTAAGGAATATGGAGTGACTAGTTTTTAAAAGTGATTCAAAAGTGGAAGGTGTATACTTAGAAAAATATTTTTTACCATTATAAATACTATAATCTATTAGAATTACTCTAATAGGTTTAGCTTATAGGAACTAAAACTTTTATTTGATGGATGTGGATTTTTCTTCTGAAATATATATCTTGAAGAATAATTTTTTTATTAAGAAACCAGAAGGCTTAAAACTCCATAGTGGTGGAATAAAAGTGTGTAAATTGAATATATACTTTAATGTTTCAAAGAAGCATCCTAGACCCTGATAATCCAAACTAAAGAGTTTCTTGAGGTAATTGGAATCTTTTAAAGGAAAATTTTATAGAAACTTCTATGTGAAGGAGATTAATATGGATACTTTGATTATCATAGTTTATGTTGATGGTATAATTTTCTTAGGGGAAAAATAATATGTATGTGATGAATTTTAAGAATAAAATAATATTTATTTCAAGATTTCAATGATAGAAGAGATGGGATACTTTATTTGATTATATGTTTCACAAAAAGATAACTACATATTATTTTTTAAGAAGAATATGTTATAGAATTATTGAATAAATTTGGCATGTAAGATTCAATATAAGACTAAATATGCATAGATATTGGTATGAAATTCAATAAGGATAAATAAGGAAACAATTTAAAATAGAAGGACTCTTGGAATATTTTTAGAAGCTCCCTTTATCTTATAACATAATGTCTAAATATTGTATATGTTGTGATCATGTGTGAAATATATCAAACTACATTGAGTTGTGGTCTCACTACTAGAAAAACAGTTTATACCAATGATTTTAAAACCATTAGTATTGGCCCTCAAACCATTTACGAAACATATACCAATAGTCTAGTGAACCATTGGGTGATTTCCCATCAGGAATGACCTATACAAATAGTTTGAGCAAACCATTGGCATAAGAATTGTTAGTATAGAAAATTTAATCGTAAATATCTATACTGACTATTTGGTCAAAATGTTGGTGTATGTATCCTATTAAAAAAATTCCAGCATCGAGTTTTGATCCCACAACCTCTAGGTTATATTCTAAACACTTTACCGCTCTATTGCAACGTCTTCTATGTATATATATATGTATATATGTATGTATGTGTGTATAAACACATTTTTTAATCATTAATTATTTATTGTTATTTTATTTCACATATTTTTTTATATAAATATATTGATATTGACATATATATAATATTTTTTAAAATATTATTTATATATTTCTAAATATGTATTTACACTTATTATATAATAAATTAGTGAAAGTGGTTTATAAAATATTAAAAATTAATATTAACTAATATTTTTTAATTATTATCTTTTAAATAAATTTAATAACAATTTGGTCCTACAAAAAATCATTAAATTAGTTAATACCTTATGAAATGTTAAAAATAGTTCATGAAATTAAAATGACCATAAATTTTGATGCTGCTATCCATTTGGGATCCACAATATAAAAAATAAAATCTTATAAAAATATGTATGCTTTTGAGACCTAAGAATATATCGACCTCTTTTTTTCGATGAAAAATGTTCCAAAAGAACTCTAAAACTGAGTTTTTAGTTGGGATACCATAATTTTTGAACATTTTATAGAATTTCATATTCATTTAAGAGATTTATATTCTTTTTTTGTGGAGAATGAATTTATTTCAAGGGATTGCATTCATATTGATATCATGCCATTCCAATTCTATCATTTCCTATATTATAGTGTTATATATATATATAAACACATATTTTTATATATTTACGCCTAAAATAGTAATTTTATAAATAAATGTTTAAAGATAATTACATATAAAATATCTTTTTAAATATATAAACTATATGAAAAAATTATTATCCATATTAGTTAAAGTAAATAAATATACATATATTAAAATATTTTATATTTCAAAAATATATATACATATATATAATGACAGGTGGAATATACAAATTATACTCAACATATATTAGTTAATTTTAATTACATAATTTTTAATTAATATTAAATTTTAATAAAATTTTATGCAATTTTTCACTAAATGTATTATATATGAACTGTAAATACACATTTAGAAATATATAAATCATATTTAGCAAAATATAATAATATATATATATATTAATATCAATATATACCCACACACACACACACAAATATATATATATTAAAATATGTGTAATAATTATAATAAATTACTAAAAATTAGTTGTTTTCTACACACACACACACATATGTATATATAAACATTAAATGTGTTGCAGTAGAGTGGTAAAGTGTTTTAAATATAACCCAATGGTCTTAGATCTGAATTTTTCATAGATTTTTTTTAATACGATACATATACTAATGGTTTGGAAAAACTATTTATATTGGTGACCTCCAACCGTAATGATACCAATGGTTTAATCAAACCATTGGTATAATTCTGTTGGTATATATTAAATTTTTAGTAGTGTTTGATGCATATAAGAAGTAAAGAATTGAATCTGTTGGGTTTCCCTTATGTCAATTGGGTTGTAGATTGTAATGATCAAAAATATACATTAGAATAAAATTTATTTTTGGGTTGAAACTGTGTAAGCTACCATGAAAAGAAACAAAAATAAATAACATTGAGTATAAATGAAGCTGAATATGTTAAAAAAAAACAAATTCCTATTCATAAATATTATACAGGAAAGTACACTTGGAAGACATGAATGTAAAATTCGAGAATCCATCAACGATGACTTGTGATAATTAGAGTGGTATTGAGTTGTCAAAGATTTTTTCTAACACTCAAGATCCAAAAATATTGATCTCAAATATCATTTCATCATATAGAAATAAAAAAAAGGATATTTAAGCTTGGAATGTATGTCCAACATAGATCAAATTACTGATATGTTTAAGAAATACATTCAAAGAGAGATACATTAATAAATATGAAGTTATTGTAATTATGAAAAGAGAGAGAGAGAATTAAGGAGAGTATATCAAAATCACTTGGCCATAAACTCATTTTTATGTATGGATAGAATTGTCTAAAAAAAATTTATTTATACACCAGTGTAGTTTCAGGAAACTTTTTTTTGAGAAAGGATATGGTTTTATATGAAGATTAAATTTGTTAAAGTATGTGTTGTTGGATTTGAAATCAAATCCAAAAGGGGATATTGAAGAACCCATGAATTGAAATTTTTAAATGTGTTATAATTATTTTCAATCCTTTGTGTAAAAATGTTGAGTATGAATTAATGATGAAGTTTTATATTCTATAAATTTTAATATATAATTTATGACTTGTGGTTATAAAATTCCATGTCCATGAGATACTCATGTTAAGGATGATCAGATAGTTACTGATAAAAGTGATATATCCATAAGTTCAAATTTCGAGAAGAAGTTTTGAAATTATAGGAACTGATATGTGTATCATAGAAATTGATAAAGTAGATATAATCATAATATTTCATAAGAGTTACTAATTCTTATGTAAAATTAAATTTGAAGAAATATAAGAGTATACCAATTATCTTGATTTTAGAAGAAAAATAATATCCTCAATATATATTGGAAATTAAGTCAAATGATGATTCAATATTCTTTTAATGTCATAAACATCAAAATCATTAAAGATAAACTATTATTTAAGTTTAGTTGAATTGATGGATTCAAGGGAATTTTAAGACTTATCTTGAGAGTTTATAAAAGATAAAGATATAAGCTTAAGTACATAATGTTATAAAAATTTATTTTGGGAATAGAAAATTTTATATTTTATAAATTTCGATGTTGTAGTGATTAGAATATGGATATGATCATAATTGAAGATGAATGAAAGTTATAATGATTGAAAATTTGGAGTATTGTTTATGTGGAAGATAAGATATCCAAATCTATAGTTTGAACATGTTTTGTGGTAATTAGAGTTAATAACACCAGGATTTTCACTATTCTAATGGTTGATTTTGTCATAGTCTAATTTAGTTATAGATACATTTTCAAACTGGATATGCTATGTTTTTTTGAGTTTCTAATGATTAAGTGGAAATTCGTGTTTTTTAGATTTGTAAACATCTACTAAAGAATACTACATTTCCTATATATACCTTATATAATATAATCCTTAATGTGTAATGAAATTATTAATTGGACATATTTGATAAGGGTTAAGATATTTTTATTTTCATGTGGTTTACAAGGAGATTATTCCAGGAAAAGTTTATTTTTTGAAAATAAATTACACCAAATAATTTTTGTGTGATGTTTATTTTGAAAAGAAAATTTTTTATAAGTAATTTATATGAAAACATAAAGTTGATCATATATTGATGTTGATATTCATAATTATTTAAGATACAAAAGTTGAGATACTTAACTCATAAATTATAGAAGTTAATATGCCAAATTTGAAAATTGTAAATATTAATGTTCCACACTATTGAGTTCTGAGAGTTAAACAAAGGTCTTGTTTCGGGAAAATAATTTTTTATAATTGAGGTTCTAGATTATTAACTTCTAAAAATTCAACATGTGATTAGGTATAGACTTCAGTTTATTTAATAGGCTCAATGGAAGATCATTTTAATTATAATAACATCACAATATCAAAGTGATCTTGGTCATTTTATTATGGTGGTATTGGTGTAAACTAGTTGGAACTAGTATTTACAATTCAGGGAGGGAAATTGTTGAGAAAATATACAAGGTTCAGGATGAAACCTAGTCAAACCACTTTTAATTTATAATTGTATATAGGGAAAAAACTATATATCTAACTTAACTTGACTAAAGTAAGGATGTAATCACCCATATTGGGGGGACAAACTTGTAAAAATATTGTATACCTTGTGTTGATTTTATTTTCTATTTCATTTAGGTAAGAAAATAATTTTATACTTTAGTTGATTTGAAAATAATATGTTATAGAGGATTATTTCAAGAAAATAAATTTTAAAATAAGTACCACAAATTCTACCCCCTTTTTCAGTGGTACAACCCATTTCTAGGTGCATCAAATGGGACATGTATAATAAAATATTCACCATAGAAAATAAATATATAAGGCTAATAAAAAACTAAATCCCAATATTTATTTCCATTATACCAAAATACTAATACCTTGACACCAGAAATAACCCTTTCGTAAGTTATATGGGTGAGGGAGGGAAAATTATTATCTAGTAATCTAGATATTATCATGTTATCCCAATAACTAATATTCTACATCCAACACAAACCTGTGTATAATTATAGACATCACATAAACATAATATTAAAGTTTTTTTAATATAAAAACCATGTAATAAATCACACCATGAAATATAGAGGCCTAATGTCTTTGAGATAATTAATATTATAAAAAAATATTTTAAAATAAAATATATAATATTTTATTCACATATTTATAACATGCTATTAGATATTATCATACTCTAATCACTATATTGGATCTCCTAAGGACATACATAAAATAGAGGATGATATAAATTTCATTGTATGAGGATAATAACAATAAATATGATGGTGAGATACGATAACATTCGACAATCATAAAATGGTATTATTAAAGAGAAGTGATGGGTCATGAATATCAAAAATAGTTTTATTAATTACCTAGTGCAACAATTATATTGTAGCGAATGATGTCAAATCCATATAAAATGATGGGAATTAATTTTAATGATTTTATAACTTTAATTTTTTTTGAAAATAAAACAAAACCATACAAATGGAATATGACACAATATTTGAAAATGAAATGAAGTGTAAATAATTAATGGGGGTGGATGATTTGGTTTAAAAGATGGTTTAATGGACTATAATTGTATTTCATGATCACTAAACCAGGATAAAAATCATTATCATAATAATTTTCATGATTAAATATTTATTTTGAAATTGAAATTTATATTAATTTATTTTATTGAATTAAACTAAAGAATAAATTATTATTTATGATTAATATAAATGGCCAATGTCATGCCAAAATTATAGGGAACACTCAACTCTATCAAGAAAAGTCAACATCTATTAATCATCATTGAAGATAAAAATATATAATGATCAACTAAAATATAAAAAATTAAATTATGTTTATTAGCCTATTGTTTCATGAGCCTTTAGTTGTATTTATTAATATCAACTATAGAAAATAATATTTATCTCGATATTAATTGAAAAAAACATGTTATTATGTAATTTATTTGTTTGAGTATGATATTTTCAATAGTAATTTAATATAAACATCCCAAACACTAAATATAATAAATAAATAAAGATAAAATTAATTAAAATTTATGCTCCCATGAAACAAATCATCACTGCATAATTATTGAAAAAAACAAGATAACAAATATTCAATTAAAAGTGTAAATCAAGAAAAGAGAATAAATATGGGGAGGAAAAAGTATACGAATTAGAATAAATAGCCATATAATATTTTATTGTATTAAAATACTATGAATATAAGCAATAATTAAGAAGAAAGAATATAAAGAATAACATATAATAAATAAAATAGAAAAAATGTCACAAAAAATGTTCTATAGATTTTTAATTACATTCAAAAATAAAAAATAAAATTATTAATATAAAGTGATCACATAAGGGGAATTTTTTTTATAAGGGTTATGATATGATTATAATGAGAGAGAGAATTAAATTTGATGTAATAGTTTTTGTTAGTCAGAACATTCATTAAACATGTCAGAGGTGAAAAATACAATTGATTTTTATCAATCCCTAAAGAAAGATATGATGGTAACTAACATGAAAATCAAGATAGATAACAACTTATATGATCTTGAGAAACCCCTTAAACTCCTTGTTTCAATTGAGGATGAACCCATATATCTTCCAATAGTTTCATCTTAAATTTTAATCACAAATTTATTTCTTTATTAGCTTCTATATTGGGTAGATAACCTTCAATTTTGGTGTTCTTATACCCATGAAATAATACATTCTCAGTTGGAATCTATATCAAACAAATATTTAGGAAAAAACCACTTCACATGAGGTTCATCAATAACTCCTAAATGAAATCATAGATCACAAGAAGAAAAGAAAACTAAAAAACACTATTAAGAAAGTGAGATCTATCTTAACCAACATGAACCATCAAATCAGACACTAAAACCATTTCAACCAATGTAGAACTTCTAAGAATAAAATTATAAAAAGGCCCTTGATTGAGTAACAATTATAAAAAACACTTATTCTTTAAGAATTTTATTGAACATTTTGTCTACATAAATGACCATGATTAATACCTCTTATATTGAGCCCTGTGTAGTTTCCAGACTACTCTAAATCAGCATCATCAATCCTACTACATCTTGGAATCTCTAGAAATTATAAAATCATAAAGTAATTACCCAAAGGCCTGAAAACTATTATGAATATAGTAGTACCATTTAGGGGATAAAAACAATGATGGTCCTGGATGGAAACACCCTATTTTATTTGGGATTGAGAAGTGGAAAAAGAGGCGACATTTGACCTCCCTCTGAATCAATCTACCAACTATAATATATTCTTATCTTGAAAAGAATTGAAGTAGTATTGGTTTAGCTTTATATTAAATCAACTTCTTGGTTTTTCTATGTGAAAATGTATAAGTGATTTCCAAATAAATATGGTTCAGTCACTTAGAGGAACCTTTTGATTTGAAATCAATAGATAATATAATTTTAATTGATACAAAACATAAACAAAATTATTTAACAGTATATTTTAATATATCTAAAAATATCAGCACATTTTTTTAATAAAATAATTTCTATTCAATAATTTACAAAAATCAATTCCATAACATATAAATTCTATTTATGATAATTTTATTTAAAGAACACTAAGTGGATTTTCATTTTTAAAATAATAATATAGATCAAAATTGACATTAGAATTTTGAAAATCATTTAAAACAAATCATTAATATTTTGTTATTCTATATGCAATTAAGTAGAAAAAATATGTTTTATTAAACATAATACAATAATAAAGTGTATTTTCTATAAAGGAATTTGTATTTTTTTATTCGAAATATATTATTTATATTTTAGTTCATACAAAAAAACTTTCATGTGAATATTTAATTCATATGAAAATAAATTTACACAAGAAACTCCTAAAAAATATATATTCACTTCCTCACATTCATAGTTTAAGTTCATTTTCAAAAAAAATCTCTAAAAAAATCATTATTTAAATATTATTTAAAATTATTATAATCCATGAAAAATGAAATTTAATTTGGTGTAAAACATATATAATAAAATGATTTTCAATAAAATTCAAATCATTAAATCAATAAATCCATGCATTACGACTCCTCCACACATAAAGATTTCACTCTTAAGAAAACAAAACATAGAAAACAAGCTCAAACTCAAAATTATTGGTGACAATGATCATTTTCCTCTCAAATTAATATTCATCATTATTCTTTAAAGATTATGTTCATGTCTTCATTTATCCAAAAATATTTTCAGTCAAGGGATTCCATGAATGAGAATCTCACCAACCTTCCTGGATTATTATTCCCTTATAACTCAATGTTTTATTTAACAAGGCTATTTTAAATCTCAATATTACTCATGAATTACCATAATCTTGATAATTTTATTGTTTATCTACTAAGAAATAGTTTTTAAAATTTAATTATAAGTTCTTGATGTGTTTTTTTGTGTCGATGAAGGTGGTTGGTTAAATATTGAATAAAAAAGGCCAAAAAAGGATATTAAACTCTTAAATCACAATATATGAATACAAGTGTGATGATAGAAAAATTACTCCTCACTCATATTCCCTTAAAATTATGTTTGAATCACTATAAAATCTTTTTAAAATAGAGGCTAACACAATAATGATGTCAATGAATGATACATATTCCTTATTCATTTTTCATTTAATTTTTGTGTAAATATTTTTTTTTATTTTTTATTTCTTATATAAATGAGGGAATTTATATTCAAATGAGTATTGAGCCCTCCTTTCCCAATAATTTAGGGTTGGACCTCTCATTTTTTAATACTTATCACGGTCTTAATTCCAACACTATCTTGTGATAGGTGATGTTAATAAAAATGAATTAAAAATATGATATTGTGACTTGTGGGATGGTAGTTGATGTTTACAAACTAATTAATGAAATATGAGGCCTGGTCTATTAAGAAAATTGAAAATATAGATAGATTAAGACCACTATATATACCCCTAAAAAATCTCACTTAATTGTCACCCAATATATTATTTTAATAGTAGGAGTAATAATAATATTCATAATCCATAATTTGTTTACATTTATTTTAAAAAAACATAAATTTTTCTCAATTTTTTTTAATTTTGTGGGACTTTAAGCTTTATAGATTTGTGCATACCACACCTCCTAAAAATATATTCAACTAATCACACTCTCCCAAACATTGAATTACATTCTAAGAAACTAGAAGAAGTGATATCCTCCCCCACACCCTAATCTCACTATATACATTTCATTTTACTCAAGTTATGGGAGGTAAGGTATTTGGGGTTGTAATATGGATTTTAACAAGGAAATTCAAGGTCACTAAGGATTAAAAAAGATAATGTTAAGCATGTATGAAAATGGTCAAGTTAATTGCGATTAAAAAATAATTATATCCTTTACATATTAACACCCATGAAACATTAGAGTTTTATAAATGAACTATAAAATTATAAAGATTATAATAAATAATAATTCCACCATTAACAGTAATGAAAAATACCTTTTTATGATCACTTGTTTTGAATGAAAAATTTGGATAAGTTTTAATATTTTTGTATTAAAAGATATACGATTTAAATATAAAAAATAATAATTCTATACATGGATTCTAGGATTATTATAATGAAATTCATTTATAATGGGATGGTGAAAGATGATAAACTTGTAAAAATGTATTTTAAAGTGGTTCCTCAATCATTTTATCATAGATATTCAATTTTCCAAAAAAATTGAAATGGAATAAAAACATATTATAGTTATCATTTTCCACTCAAGTTATTTAAAAAATATTAAATTAGAAGAAATTTAAATAGGCCTCATAAAACTACTGGGAATGTAATATTTACATTTTTAAGTTATTAAAAACTTATGTTTTACAAATAATGAAAAATAATTTAGATGATAAATTTCAAAAATATTAAATTCATAAATTAGTAATATTTTTAAAAAGAAAATAAAGGTTCAATAATGTTCTCTATAAACACTCAAATAATCATTAAGGGTAATAAGTTCATTTTAAAATAGCAAATAAAAACTAAATTCATATTGATAAAAAATAATAAATCTATTCTTTAACTTAGAAATCTTATCCCACAACTAATTCATTTCAATGTCACATCTATTAAAAAAAAGGATTTATAATTTAGTAATAAATCAAATTTTTATGAAATTAAAAGATTAGAGAGTTGAAGGGTATCTATTGGAAGTATTTTATAGGTGGGAATAATATTTTATTTAGTATTTAATTAATGTAAAACTACTTCTCACTTTATTAACCTATAAGGAAAGAAAATTAAAAACACTAAAACTACTACAAAACCATGAAAATATACCTGAATGATTTATTTTATTGGTGGAAATCCTCCTCAAATGATCCTAATTTTTTTAATGATTTCATGATTTATCTTTAAATAAAAAAGAATAAAGGTTAATCTAATAGTAAAAATGATATAAAAAGGGCATATTAATGTGAGCGTTTATTTAGGAAGTAGGAAATAAATTTTTTAATATTATAATTTGTAGCAAGCTATTAAATGACATTAATTTATATATATATATATAAACATTAACAAAAATTATTAAATAAAAAAAATGAATGAAAATTAAAAACTAAGGATAAGGGAATAAAATTTTGGGTTTAACTCTCTAATAAGGTGTTATTTTTTGACTTTCTATAGCCATAGAATCCATGATGTCCTCTAATATTTGTAGGTGGATATAGATTATGTGATATGAAACACCACATACACTTTTCTCTATAGCTCTTGATATTTTTTACTATGTGTTACCAATATTCATGGTTAATACCACCACACTTATAGTTAAAAACATAAAACCAAAATGGGATAAAACAAAATAAGGAGCCTCTTATTTCTCTTAAAAAATTTTATTGAATAATATATCCATTATAGTCTATTTATTTAGTAGTTTTCTTACCTTGGAATTAAAACTCCATGAATACCACATTGATGAGTACTATTACATATTTTTTAATAAAAAAATTATTAATAAGAGGAGGGATAACAATCAAACAAGGATCATAGTCAAAGAAGGCAAGTAGAAATGGAGGATGAGAGTATAACCTATGAAAATGATAACAGTCCCTGGGGGAAGAGAACTAGTGCATGAGAACTCAAATATGGGGCACTCCAAGGAAGCCTTGGAGGCTAGGAAATTTGCATCCCAGTTTATTTCACACCATATATGAAGCAGATCAATCCCATTGGTGATGAGGGTCTTGTATTTTTGTACCGTGTAGATTATATAAAATTTCATGGAATAAATGACTTTGAGAGAGCTCCATATGGTCTAATAATATGTCTCAACAGCTACCAAGATATTTACTTTGAGTGGCATAAGAAAATTCCATGGTAGATTAAATTAGGTTTCGCTCTTAGAGACTCACCAATACCATAAAAGCTTATAAAGACAAATATTACTGATTATTCAAGATTACGCACCACACCACCCCCTTCATAAGCCCCAGACTACACTGGCCATCAATATTAAGATTCAGACCAATGGGGGTGGGGGTATATCTAAACCAGTGCCCCTACACTATGGAGTGGAGAGGAATAGAGATTTCCCTGATCATGAGGCCCCTAAAAGAGGGATCCCTATCCCAATTATTGAAAATCCATGTTAGTTCCACAATGAAGAATTTGGTCCTCACTAGAGGTTCAGTACCAGATGATGGGGGACCATTACGACGATCCTTATTTCTAGCCTCCCATAAGCACCAACATCCCACCATTGGTAGGATTGTCCGGGAAGCCTTCTCTTGCTTGGTAGTGCTAACACTGCTCAACCAACATTGCAGAATGGAGTGAAAAACGTCAAAGGGTCTAGCAAGAGTCGAAAAATCAATGTAGTTTCAAATCTCCCCCCAAACGGTGGTCTCTCATTTGTTATGATAGAGGAGGTGGATGATGGTTTCTTCCTTTTTCACCATGAAACAAGAGCAGCTGCATGCCAGAAAAAATTCCTTCTGTTGGACTGCCACATCAATAGGAATCACCCAGTTCTAAATCCTCTAGATTAGAAAGCTAACCTCAGTTAGGGTCTCTTTGCATTAAATAATACTCCACCAATCATCAATGGACTAGAACTAATGAGATGAGTTCCTGTAGAATCTAATCGAGAAGAGGACAGAAGAGGATCCCATGTATTTGCATTCATCTACAGTGTCCTCCAAATAGATTTCTTTGAAAATATTTTTCTAGATAGGGTTCAGGATTTCTCAAATAAAAGAGGGGTAGAAGATGGCCTGGTAGAAAGTAATCCTTGGTGTAATACAACTAGGGAATACCAACACCTCACCCTCCCAGTTGCATTCTGAGAAATTATAATATCCCCATGCTCCAAAATCCATCTCGACTGATTTTAAAGCACATGTAAATGTCATTGGAGGGAGTAACATAGTGGAGTAAAGGGCCCCCTTATGTTAATCAGATTATTTACATACTTCCCATTGTTGAATATACTCTATATAGATAGACCTTCAATGACTTACCCTGCCAATTCTTCCTGCAAGAAATGCATTGCCTCACCAAAATTCATTACGTTAATGCCACCATTATCCACCAATCTGGATAATTTTTTCCAAGGTGCCCAGTGGCATCTTCCCTTCCCCTCAGCATCCCATATTAAAGAACATAATAAGTTATCAATATCCTTGATATTGGATTTAGGGGCCTTGAGCATTGAGATAATGTGCATTGGTATCAAGTATATAACACTATTGATCAGAGTGATTCTCCCCCCAATGGAAAGGAAAATATTTTTCCAGTTTATAATACAATAGGTTATTTTTTCAATCATACCCTAGGAATATATGATATGAACTCTACTCGGGGCTAATGGTTCTCCAAAATATTCCATAGGAAAATAATTTCTGTGAATTCTAATAATGGGATCAACTCTTTTCCATCATCTGTCTCAGCATGAAGGGGGGAAAATACATAGATTTTGTCTCTATTGATGATTTCGCTGCTCCATTTTTGAGCAAGCTTCAATGGTGTCAATAAAACCTCCGACTAAGAAACTTCATATAATAATAAAGGAGACAATATCATCATAAAATAGCAAAATAGATACCCCACTGAGGTTATCTCAGTAGTGGTAGGGAAGAATGGATCCATGTTGTACCTTGTAAGAAATTATCCTACTAAGGGAATCCTGATCTATGATGAAAATTGCAGGTGATAGGGGGTCACCATGTCAAAGCTCCCTAATAGAGTTGATAAATACATATTTCTTACCCATGAATATAATAGATAACCAAGCTGTGCTATAGCAGCAAAAGAGAAAGTCAATAACCCCTACTAAGAACCCCATGAACCTCATCACATGGAGAATAAAATTCCACTTGAGATGGTCATACACCTTATCCATGTACACTTTAATAATAATATTGTGGCCCACCACCTTTATTTTAATATCTTTTATCATATCTTGGGATATAACTATGGATCCTTGAATTGACCTACCTTTGATAAATGTGTGTTTCTCATCAGAGACCCAAGATATGTAGACACATCCTTCTATTGATGATGGTGGATAAGACTATATATGAGAAATTGCACATACTAATGGGTCTAAACTATTTGATAGAGGAGGGGTATTTTAATTTGGGAATTAAAGCTATGGTGGTGGCACTAGGAAACCGAGGCAAAGGCCCACTGTGAAAGAAGTCTTGGATGGCTTCCACCAAGTCTTTCTTGATAACATTTTAGAAGATGACATAAAAGGACCCTGGAAATCCATTAGGTATGGGGGCACTCTCCTAGTTAAGGGATTTAATGTTATTCCAAACATCACTCTCATCTGGAACACCCTCAAGGAAATCATTGGTCTGCACATCCACCACTTGTGGAATAGACCGAAAGATATCATCATCGCCACTCAGGTATCCATCATGAATATGTGGGTTCTGATCACATAAAAGGTATTTGAAATGAGAAAAAAATACCATCAATAATATCTGAATTACTGGACATGGAACCGTCATCCAAATGAATGTTGGGAACACTATCTTGACATTTTTCTTTTAAGAAATCATGGAAATAAGAAGTGTTGTGGCCCCCTTCCTTGAGCCATAAGGCTCTAGAAATCTCACAAAGGCTCCTTTCATATTCAAGAAGAAACTCATTATAATAACTATTCTTGGATACCAAAGGAGCATAAGTATCCTAATTCCATGCCTCCTCTTGACTAACCTCTACACGATCAATATCGGCAATCGTTTCCTCCAGGTTGGGGTGAGCCAAGGGAATGGAATTGGGATAGGCAGTGAGATATTTTTTGAGATGATGTAATTTTTTGTGGAATCTAATATTGAGATTTCACTATGATTCCCTTCCCCATTTATCAGGAAACAATATATGGTATATGGGATGAAGGGGTCACATGTTGGAGAAGAATAAGTTCTTCCCCAAATTTTTCTCGCCTTTCAGGTTGATAAGGTTGGGTGAGTGGTCTGACACTTCCTGAACCAGATGAATAAACTTAGTGTCATAGAAAATAGAGATGGAATTCAAGTTAGAAAAACAATGATCCATCTGACACCGTTTTCAGCGACTCCCCCTTTGGTTGTTTTACCAGGTAAAATTATCCCCTGAAAACCTAAATACAATAGTCCCTTCTGAGAAGAAAAAGATAAAAAATCCACTTTATCCCTCCAAGGGTAGATCCCCTTCCCTTTTTATCTAATATATCATCTATAGTGTTTAAATCACCCCCACTATCCAGGAGTCACTTAGATTGAAGGAGTATAGGTCTCTCTGAAGGTGTTTCTTTATCCCAATATCACATTTAACATAGATGAATGGGAGGAAACAAGACGCCTTATTAGAGACAATGTTAACAATTGCCTACTGATCAGAAACCTCAACCCTCTCAACTAAGATACTTGGCATCTAGAACAACCATATATGGTGGTTTATAGGCTCACCATGCATGGAATTCCACATGTCGATCATTTTGGAAAAAAAATCCAATTTTTAAAGAAAAATTTTTCGGTTTAAGAACTGAAACTAGAGAAACACCATTCTTGGAATCCTCATTAGCAATGAAATCCATCTCCACCCTGGTTCTCAAGAAATGATCATTCTATATTATCATGGAAATCATTGTAATATGTTGTTTCCATTACTATACCCATGTGTGGGAAGCCTCTTGGATTTAGAGTTTGAGAAGACTGATAGAATTTTTGAGCGAGACCTGGTGCACATTCCTTTGGGGGGAAGATTATGAGAACAGGGTGTATAAACCTCTTCCACTACAAGCTAGGAATCCAATAGATCACATTTAGAGAGTGAGACAATCTATCATGCACATGAGATAATAGGATATACCTGTTCGACACCGATACTGGAGGGTTCTCAGAAAGAATTCTTGGGGGAATTGTTATGAGTTCAGATATAAGCCACCTTCTTCCCCTTATTCTCCGCTCTATCATGGCCAGGGGAGATGGACTATAGAACTATATCTAAGTAAGATGAGTGGATATGCAAAGGAAAAGCTATCACCTTCCCCTTATCATTCGACCTGCAAGAACTAGAGGGGGTTGAATAAAGGAACCATGTTTAGGGGGTACAAAGAAAACCTCATGAGAAATGGCACCAGCTCCATGCATGGGAGGACTGAGGGAGAGGACACCAGTCGAGATGAGGAAGGAGAGGGAGAATGTTATATAGAGTCTATTATTAGGGAGACAAATTCATTCAAACTAGTCACTGGGTCTAGGGAGAAAACTAAAGGATTATTTCCAAAATTTGATGATGAGGTGTCATCTCTGATCGAGGAGGCCTCCTGATGTGCTGATAGGCGATGGGCAACTAGTCTTATATATGTGGACACAAAGTTCCCATGGAGTTGATAAGGAAAGAAAAAACATGTTGCTGAGGGATGGATCAGGGGTTGCCTTCATTATTTCAACCCTTTTATTCCGAGAAGTAGCTGAAATGGTAGAGGAGAGAAAACATTCATGTCAATTCAAATTTGAGCTGAATAGGAACGTAAGAGATGGATGGAGTGGTCATCCACGCAAAAGTGTTGGATTTTTCCAACTGCATGGTAGGTGGCTGGTGCACCTACCTCACCAACCAAAGACTTCAAACCTGGCTGTTGTACATGTAGTACCTGTTTATTTGGAAGTTATGGGAGAAGTCCATGATAGGTGGAGGATTGGTGGAGGAGTTGTGTCAAACATGGACTCCTCCACCATGGCTATATAAGGATGCTTTGGGATGCCTCCTTCAACAATCAGATTAGATTTGATCCAAAGGAGGGCTCCATTGTGGAGGGACAGGAGAGATTTATGTGAGAGAAATAAAAGGAGGTATGGGAGGGGTAATTTTATCCTTTTTTATTGAAATAATCTTCTATTTTCCCTCCATTATTCTCTCTTAGTGGTCAGTAAACCACAACAAGTGGTATCAGAGGCGGTTCTGTTGAAATGGTGATGGGCAGTGGAAATTTTCCAATGACTGGAAAATTCAAGTTGCCTAGAATCAAGTTTTGAAGTCATATTCTGAAATCCTATGTCAAGACAATTCCAACGGCACAAAAAACATCTAAAATTGATCTAAAACGAGATTCCAAGGCCCGGTCAAGGTTTTATCAAACATAGGGTGCTATAGTACCCCCTTTCCAGAGAAGAAGGTATTGTTCTAGCACCTGTGACTTTTTCGGTGAGTTCCCAGTAGCTGATCGGGCGTACCACATCATCGACATGTCATTGCCACATCATCAGATGATCTCGATCATTTATACTATTTTGATCATACCTTGATCAATCCGTATAATATTTTTATGATCCAGGAGTCGATTCCACTATTTTAGACCGTTCTAGACGCATCGGTGAGATACACTTTTCTATATTCTACACCAATTTTTACAGAATTGAATTTTCATGGAGGGACCATCCACGAGAGGTGGTCGAGGGTCCAGAAACAGATGCCAAAACCAGAGTAGGTCTATAGATGAAAGAAGAAAATCATACAAATGATATCATTGCTACATGATGGGTCATATGAAGAAGAACTATCAAAGGTTGCAACAAGAAATGGGTCAAAGTAGCAACTGACAAAGAATAAATGGAGACACGCAAGTGATAGTCTCCAATGAAATCATGATTCGCTCCAAAGACAAAGAAGAAACATATTTTCATATATCAGGACAAGACATAGAATGGGTGTTCAATAATGCAGCATCGTACCACGTCACTCATCATAATGAGTATTTCTTAACTTATCAAGATGGTGACTTCGGTTTAGTCAAGATGGGGAATACCAGTTCGGCAGAGATTTTTAGCATGGGTGATATCCAAGGCAAGACGAAAATTGGATACATAATCAACATGAAGGATGTTCAGCATGTTACAAGTCTTCGACTCATCTTGTTATTAGGTATAGTCTTTGATCCACAAGGCTATGAAAACATCTTCAGCAATAGAGCATGGAAGATGAAAAAAGGATCCATAATCATTTCCAGAGGACATATATGTGGTACTTTGTAAAAAACTCACATGAAGATATGTGTAGACAACCTCAACACAGTGGAGAGAGATATGTCATCCAATATGTGGAATAGGGGACTTGTAAACATGAGTGAAAAGGGTTATTTACCCTATCAAAGAAGAAGTACATTAGTATTGACAAGGATTCATCACTTGATCCTTGTAAATACTGCTCATATGGGAAGTATCATAGAGTCTCATTCAATACTGCTTCATCACAGAGATCATAGTTGCTGGATCTGGTGCACTCTGATGTATGAAGACCCATAGAGGTGGATTCACTCAGAGGTAACAAATATTTTCTATCCTTTATTTATGATTCATCTCAAAGGGTTTGGGTGTTCTTCTTATGGACGAAGGACTAAGTATTGGAATTCATAAAGATGTTTCATGCCATGGTGGAGTCTGAAACAAGAAGGAAGCTGAAGTGTATTCATTAAGACAATTAAGGAGAGTACACATTCAAGGAATTTTATGCCTATTGTAGGAGTGAGGGAATCCGATATGAGAGGATGGTCCCTCACACCCAATAACACAACGATGTTACAGAAAGGATGAACATAACCATCATGGATATGGTCAAGATGCATGATGAGTTTGGCTAAGATCCCTAAGCCATTCTGGGGAGAAGTTGTTCAGGTTGCATGCTACCTCATCAATAGATCCTCATCGGTCCTGCTGAATTTTGAGATTCAATAGAAGATATGGTCTGGTAAACATCCCTCTTCCTCTCATTTACGAGTATTTGGATGTTTGCAATTTGCACATGTATCCAAGGATCTTAGGAAGAAGCTAAATGGGAGATCTATTCCATGCATCTTCTTCAGCTATGGAGATGAGGAGTTTAGATTCATTATTTGGGACTCAAATGAGAAGAAGGTGATCAGAAGCAGAGATGTCGCATTCCATGAGAACCAGATGATCGAGGACATTCAAAATATTAGAATGTATTTAAGGGAAAGTGTTGAGGAATCAATTGATGATCAAACACCAATACCAGCACCACCTTCAATTTAAGGGGAGGAGGTGCCAGAAGACTCAACAAAATTATACTAGGAGGTGATAAAGGAGGATATTGAGCAGGGGTGACTCAATCCTCTCCACAAGAAGTTGCAGAACCATCATAGGAGCTAGGTGATGTTGTGCCTCCTAAACCTAACATTTCACAGGTTCGAAGATCTTCATGAGGAGGGATTCCATCAACAAAATATTCAGAGTCAGATTACCTGTTGCCGACTGATGAGGAGGGGGGTGAAAGGATACCAGGAAGCAGTTTCTCATCCTAAAAAACTCAAGTGGCTGCCTACAATGGAAGATGATATGGAGTCTTTGATGAAGAACCAAACATATGATTTGGTGGAATTACCCAAAGTTAAGAAGGAACTAAAAAACAAATGGGTGTTCAAACTGAAGAAAGATGGAATCAAAAGAGTGGTCAAGAAAAATCTAAGTTACTTTTCAAGGGATTCCTTCAGAAGAATGGAGTTGACTTTGATGAGATTTGTTCACCCTTGGTGATGATGTCTTTAATCCGAGTCATTTTCAGATTAGTGGTATGCTTGGACTTAGAGCTTGAAAATGTGGATGTGAAGACAAATTTTCTTCATGATGACCTCTATGAGGAGATCTATATGAAGTTTTCTGAAGGATTTGAGTTTTCTAGACAAGAAAACCTTGTATTCAAATTTTAGAAGATCTCGTACGGATAGAAATAGGATCCCAGGAAGTGGTACAAGAAGTTTGACTCATTCATGGTGAGTGATGGATCCAAGATGATATAGGCATACAAATATGTCTATATCTAAATATTTAAGGATGGTAACTTTGTTTCCTTTGACATTATTTTTATGACATGTTGATCATTGGGAAGGATGCAGTGAAGATTATTTAGTTGAAGGAGTTATCCAAGACCTTTGATATGTATGACTTGGGAGCAGCACACCAAATTTTGGGGATTCATATCATTTGTGATAATAATATGATGTTTTTATGGCTATCTCAAGAGAAATATATTGAATGTGTTCTAAAGCATTACAACATGGACAAAGCCAAATAAATGAGCATTCCTCTTCCCGGTCATTTGATGTTGAGAAAGAGTTCATGCCTGTCTTCCAAGGAAGAAATAGAGGTGATGGAGATGATACCATACTCCTCAGTATTTGGAAGCTTGATGTACTCTATGGTGAGTACAAGACCTGACATTTCCCATGCAGTGGAAATCATGAGCCTGTTTCTCTCCAATCCTGGGAAGAAACACTAGGATGCACTCAAGTGGATTCTGAGGTATCTTAATGGTACTTCAAACTTATCTTTGTTCTATGGGGGAGTTGAACCTATCTTGGGGGGATATACATATGAAGATATGGCCGTAGATCCTGATAACAGGAAGTTTACATTAGAAAAAATATATACTTTTTTAGGAGGATCTGTATCATTGCAGTCATGGTTGTAGAAGTGCGTCACTTTATCCATGACGGAAGTAGAGTAAATTTCTTCTTTGGAAGCTAGCAAGGAAATGTGGTGGTTAAAGTGTTTTTTCTAGGATCTCAGATTCAGCTAGAAAGAGTACAAGGTTCATTTCAATAGTCAAAGTGCTCTAGGATTGAGCAAGAACTCCATGTACCATTCCTAGATGAATCAAATTGACATTCTCTATCATTGGATATGTGAAGTGATGGATCAACAGTTACTGTGACTTGTGAAGATCTAGAAGAAGGAGAACCCAACTAGTATGTTGACAAGGGTGGTTTCTCAGGAGAATCTATACCTTTACATATACTCATGCAGATTGTAGCTGGAGGGGGAGAATTTTTGGAGTTGTCTAGATTTATGGTAGGTGGCTGGTGCACCTACCTCACCCACTAAATACTTCAAATATGGTTGTTGCACATACAGTCCATGTTTATTTGTCAGCCATGGGAGAAGTCCCTGAAAGGTGGAGGATTGGTGGAGGAGTTGTGTCAAACAATGACTCTTCTACCATGGCTATATAAGGAGGCTTTGGTATGACTCCTTCAACAATCAAATTAGATTCGAGCCAGGGGAGAGGTCCATTGTGAGAGGTCTGGGAGGGCTCCGTGTGGGAGAAATAAAGGGAGGTGTGGGGGGAGTAATTGTATCCTTTGTTCTTGTTGAAATAATTTTTTTTCCGTCCATTCTTGTCTCTTAGTGGTCAGTTAACCCAAAAAATAAGAACTCACCAAGTAAGTCCCTAATTTCCTCCATGAAGGCCATGTTATATAATGGGAGAGGGAGACTAGGAAGATTCACCCATACCACCGGGAAAGGGGATTCCTGACCTCGGTGAACCTCCATTGACGAGTGGGAGAGCTAGAACTACCACCTATTGTAGAATCTAGGACACTACCCCCAGTCCATGATGAAGTCCTCCCAGGAAGCGAGCACAATACAAAAGGACTTCATGTTCAAATCTGAGATAGAAGTAGGATTATCTAGATCCCAGGAGCACCTAAAGCTCTGAAACGTTACTAGAGAAGGTTTTTCCCTCCAAAATGATCCACTAGGGTCCACCTGAGAAGATCCAAATCACAAGAAAAGTATGAATCTGAGATAAATAACACTGGAGTAACTTTATAGGAATTTGAAAAGTAGGAATCCAAAGTCACCCTTGGAAAACCTCGGGCAATCAGTTGTTAATTTGAAGAAGAGGAGAGGAGAACCTCCTACATTGACAGCCCAGAGAGAACATGGCCCTGTGAGATCTACATATGCACCTGGGAGGGAGATCCATTTACATCAAGAATCTTGAGAGAGGGGGGATGTTGTCATACCGATGAATCCCGAACCATCGGAGAGGACAAAGCCACCTTAACAGCATGAAAATATAAAATTTGTGGTGGTACATACAACACATTCTCGAGTGAAATATTTTCCATCTTGTAGTACTATTAAATATTCAAAGTGTGATTCACTCTCCTCAAATTTAGTCATTGATATTTTACCATTTTTATCACAATGTAATTTAAAGGAATATTTTATGTTATTAAATGTTTATTTATAAAATAAGGGAGACCAGTAAGAATATTTATTTGTGAAAAATATATGGGATACAAATAAAAAATGTCAAACTGACCTTAAATATCAACTATTGAAATATCTTTTTCTTCACTAAAATCCTCTTAAAAACTAGTTTAGATGGGTAATAAGTCATCTATATTCCCATAAAAACACATTTCTTCTATTTTAAGTCATATTCACTCTCTAAGGTAAATTTTATAGGTTATTATTCTATATTTACAAGATAATGGAAATCAATAATCAATCCAATTTTAATGAATAATAATAATTATGAATTTCATTAATAAGATTGTACCTTTATTATATTATATTTTAACTATACATTAAACAAAAGATTCACTAAATAAATTTGTGAGAGAATTAGGGGGAAAGAAGGCTTTCTCTATTTTACCAATATCATCCTTGAAAATATTAAACGTAAAATATGACTATTTATTTATTTAAAAGTTTATAATGATATTTTATTCATTTTCCCCTTCAATTTATTATTCATACACTACTTGATAGAGATTCCATATTTTATACAACTTAATTACCTTATAAAGTGAATAAAAATAAATGGATTCATCTTCACTCCTATGCTCAACCTCACTCTCACATCCTTTTATTTCATCCTCCTAAAAAGTATCATCAAATTATTGGGGTATTTATTATACTTTCCTTAAATTTTTCAATGAAATTATTTTTTTCCTCTTACATTTATTCTTTATCCATGTCATTTTCCTCATCCAATTTTTAATTAATTTCCTATAATAGATTTTTTATCCCTTTGATGTAATTTTAATGGGAAGCTAAATTACCTTTAAGCTTAAAAATTGTTCTTTTAAACTTTTATTCAAAGAAACATCATTCTCATTTCCCACACTTAACTAATTTTAGTTTTTCACACATTGGAGGGCATTTCATGGAGTATTATGTAATCCTACCCTGAAATGTTTCAATAATAGTCACACTATGGGAATAAAAACACTTATTGATGATTCCTACCTTTATAAGAAATAATGGTAAATCTAAAATTACCTAAAGAACACTAAGAATGCATGTCAATATCTAGAAATAAAGTGAATATAATTCAAATTCAATAGTAATTATTGAAATGTTCAATAGTGTATATTTAATTATCTATATCACACACAAGTTCAAAAAGTAGTACCTGGTGTTTTTCAAGTAAATAAGTCACCCCAATGAATATATAAACTAATATTTTATATCACCAAATAAGAAGAAATAATAGTTATTATAACATATAATTTCATAGTTTAACACGTATTTTTTTGAATTTTTTATAGAGAGTAAAATTACTAAAACCAAACCAATTCGATTCCTCGGTAACACTGAAGTTTTTTTCTAGGCTACATATATAAAAAATAATTTTATTAATTACCTAACACTACTATTATAGTAGAAAATGGTGTAGAATCTATGTATAATTGGAAAGTATGTTCCAAGGATTTATATTTTTCTTTATTTGAAAATAAAACGAAACTAAATAATTGAAAAATGACACAATAAATAAAAATAAAATGAAAGGGGAAATAAAGCACAATGGGTACATAAATTATTTGATTTAAAATATGGTTAAACTTTCTAAAATGGTCATTCATGACAAATAAACTAGGTTAAACATCATTAGAATAATCACTATCTTTATTAACTAAAAAAATTTGAACCTCTATTTTTAAATGTTTATTCCATCAAATTAAATTTTTGTAGAAAGGTTTCATTGATGGTAAAAATAAATGGGTGTTTTTATAACTTCCACAACCTAGTTCACTCATGAGTAACCAAATCAAGTCTCTACATGGACTCAAGTTCATATCCTCATATTCTAGTGGCTCACAAATAGTAACAAAGATTAAAGGATATCATGGGGAGACTATACCGTCTAATCATAGTAGCAATAACATCAGAAATCATAACATTGTCATCCATAAAATATTATCATAAGCACAAAACTTGGAAAGTCATAAATAATATAAAACACATAAACATGTTGAAATAAAATAGATTACCACATAGTAAACTAGAAAAATCCCAAAATAATCCTAATAAAATATAAATCCCAATTGGTTTTGATTCCATGATCAGATCGAAAATACATTCTCCAATCTTGACAAGCCCAATCACACCTCAAACATTGGTTCCTTACACTTATCCTAACCTACAACCATGATGCATTCCTAGGTTACAACAGTGGCCCAAGGTGTGAATAAAACTCAGTAGTTCACCGCCAATGGTGTCTAAAACATATAAATTATGAGTAAATTATATATTGATGTGAAGTTAAAGTAATTATTGTATATAATAACAGTGAAAATATAATATATACCATCAACGCTCAGGTCTAGGGTGGAACATGGGGTCAAACATATATACTTCAGCCATTTCCATATATCTCTGTCCATAGTACCATAAACATGTTTATAATTATACAGGAAAACTAGTTCCTTAGAACCAATTCCAAGGTCCCACAACCATAATAATCATAGTAACAAGAACATTAAATACTTAAAATTTCATAAAGGTTACCCAATAGTAATAGTCACTATAATGGGCATATTGGATCCTTGGAATCATCTCATGGTCTCCCAACGTTAATAATCATAATAACTAGCATACTAGATCCTTGAAATCTTATTATGGCCCCCAACAAATGTAATCATAATAACGAGAATACCATATCCATGGAATCACACCAAGGTCCCCAAATAATAAATACTATTGTATCCAATTAATCATGTTCAAAATTTTAGGTTTTCATTTCATTAACCAATCATCCACTAATATACAAGGCCAAGAATTTTTTAATTACATTAAATAAATGTTTAATAATAATTTACAAAATTTAATTTCTTAATGTTATAGTATATCTCCAGAATCTAGGAAATTTCCACCAATCATTAGGTAATCCCATGGAACTCCTAGAGTCACCACTTAAATCGTTTGAATATAGGGTTGGAGGACCTTACACAATGGCCAATATTTTTGGTCTTTACATGCCAGTAGGTCACTCAAACCCCATGGAAGGTTCAAATACACTTAATTAGGGATAATTAATGAATTATTAATTATGGAAGACTAATAATGAAATATTTTGGCATGAACACACATCATATATACATGAAAAGAGAAGTAACACATCAAGGGACAACTCGAGACCACCTAACTCAAGAATAAAAGTATCAATTGAAAAGGATCACCACATAAATTGAGTCTAGTGTGCCAAGGACCCTAGATCATCCCCAAATTCTTATTTTAGATTTTTGTAATAAGAAAATAGGAATAAATACTGATCTATAGGAAATATGGGTTTGGATTTATTTGAAGGGTTCTAACATAATCAATGATCCGTCAAATGCCAAAAAATTGAAATATATAGAGTGAGAGGTACAAAAATGATAGAGAAAGTCCTATAGATACATACCATTTGAATTAGGGTTGAGAGATTTGGTGAAAATATATGATAGGGTGTCCTAGTGAAATTAAATACTACCCCTAATAATACATTGGAATATAATACAACTGGCTAGCCACTGGCCTCGACTACATAGCCGATGGGCACAATTTCATTGAATGTATACTACTTAGACAATTAACTAGACGATGGTATCCACCGATGATATTTAGGACCTTTAAGATCTAAAAATAGATGAAGGACCCTTTTGGATTTCCCCTTTATGTTCTTGTATCACAACCCAAATCAGGTCACCACTCAACCCGGCGCCCGACCCGGTCCGCAGTAAGTCCGGAAGGGTGTTCCCAATCTCCAGAGGCTCGTAAAAGTGCTTGAGTATCAAAATTATAGTTTTTAATGATTTACCCAAAAATGTAAAAATATAAAACAACCAAAAAAAATAAACCAAACAAAAACTAGAAGTCGCAACCAAACAATCCTTTAACCAAAACCATAATTTGAGTTACATATTTAAAAAAAAACAAAAAAATAACTACTAATAGTTAGGGTGGCCAAAGAACAACAAAAAACCACCACCTAGAAATAGGACACCACCCTCAAGCAATCTCCCAGACGCCACACCAAGAATTCAGCTAGCAACCCGAACCACTACTTCCAAAAACATTACCTTTACCTCTATCAGACATAACCAAATCAACTTACACCCAAATGTGTAAGTAGGGTGTGAGCTAATTCCGAATAGGATTCCACTGAGAAAATATTCCACACATAAATATTAAATAACAAATACAGTTTCAAGTTTAACAAACAAAAATAAATAAATGCTTAATTTTTTTTAACAAATTATTTTTTAAGGATAACAACATTAATGAAAACAAAAAATATTAAAACACACACACTTTCATCCAATATAACCCAAATGTTACATTGTATGATGATAGTGAGCATAAAGTAAACATAGAGAACTAAATATGGGAGAGGCCTTATAGGTACTAGTGAAAAGTGGGACCCTAGAACATCGCGTCTCTGGGAAAAGTAGTATAGGAACCATGAAAATATGAATTCTCGTGTACGGTCTGCTAGTAGGGAACATTCCAATTACCTAGTGGTCTCTAATAATCATCCAAAGGTTTATTTAGTATTGTAGTCTTCAATCCATCTATGTGAAACCAGGCCAATGCCACTTTCATATCACTATCACACTAGTCCTTGTCCACCCACATAGTAGCTAGGCATCCAATTTGTGCTCAACAGGTTCCAAGTTCACATCAAATGTAATATTCAAATAAAAAAACCAATCTAGTCACTAACTTTAACAAATACAACCATTTTCACACAAAAATACCCTTTTTAAATTTTACGCACACCAAAAACTATCACACAACTCAGTTAAAATAATTTTTGATCCTTAACAATTATTTAATAAACATTTATTATTTAAATAAACATATTTTAAAGAGAATAACACAGATTTACAAAAAAGCCAACCTAAACCTCTTTTAAGACCAAACCCACACAACTCCACATCTAGAACACAATATGAACCACTTACACCAACAAATAAAGTAACTCCAATGTTTATAAAACATTAATAAATAGCTCAACATGGATTTGAAAAAAAATTACACACATATCGCCTAAACATGATACTTGAAAATCTAATACACATTAAATCTAAAAAAAAAACAAATTATCAGCCCATGAAAAAATTAATAAATTTACTAAATTAATTAAACACACAACTTAATTCCTCAAATAATAATTGTACACAAAATCACCTACCTCAGTGTAGACAAACATCGCAACCTTGGTGTGAAAACTCTATTTCACGTCAAATATACCTCAAACCACACCAATAGACCCTAAAAAGAAGTTATTGAATCAATTTCATCAAAATAAAACCAACCAAAACCTAAAAATTTAACTCGACAACCTCGAAAATTAATAAAATTGTTGACCGATAAAGAATGCACCTACAACGAGGGTGCATGAGGCAGTCCGAGCGAGATGGGGGTTACAAAAGGGGTGTCATTCTAGGTGGAACCTTTCTAAAAGGAGGATTGAACAAGGGAGATATGGTTGGGGGAACTGCACACTGGGGTTTTGGTGCGAGGTAGGTAGTAGGGGCGGCGTAGAGTGGTTTACACGATAGGAGGAGGTGCGACAGTCTGGTTCTCCGGAGAATGAGAGGAGGGAGAGCAACGAGATGCGTGTAGGATTAGGGGGTGCACGGTACAAACCAGTGAAGAGGGGGGGGGGAGCATGATGGAAAGAGAGAGGGGGAGGAAGAAGAGAGGATTATGGGAAAAAATAAAATAGAAAAATAAAATATAATATAAAAATAAAATAAAATAAAAATAAAAATAAAAATAAAATGAAACCTAGATAGAAGCTTAAACCAACATAAAATAATAATAATAATAATAAATAATAATAATAATAATAATGTTAATAATTTTATAATAAATTCAATGAATTAATAAAAATAATAGCCTAATTTAAATATTAACGAAAATTAATAATAAAAATAATAATCCTATTATTATTATTATTATTAAAACAGTTCCAAAAATAATTTTAATTTTCTTTTGTGATGGATTTATTATTCATACGGTTAATTAAATAACTAACCATGCACCTGACATACCGCATGGTGGTTTGGCTAATCCACGTGGCTTCGATTGTGCCATGCACATGTATCAAAAATTACCAAACCAAAACGCTCGTTTATCAACAAAAGCACAAAAACTCAAGTTGGGATCGACCCTCACCTCAACGAAACATTTTTAAATCTAGGTAAAATTATAAAATAAAAATATTATCTATGTTTTATGTTTGGGTGTGACAATTATCCCCACCATAACACTTTCTTCCCCCAAAAATCCATTCCAAGCTTGAATTGAAAGAAAAAACTGGTATTCAATTACAATACAAGGGGATTCTCGAACGAACTACAAATGAAAGATGACCAGAACACTAACAAAAAGGAAGAGACTTATAAAATAAACTCGGGAGACCCAAAATGGACTCCCTACCAAGTGATGCTCACCCCAAAAAGTCAATTCACCTCTAATTTATGATCAAAAGAATACAAATTCTCACAAAGAACCATTCAATGTCTTAAGGCAAAACACTTTGAACACTTTTGAGAAAATCAAGCAGTACACCTGAAACGAACAAAAAATCCTAATCACTAACACAAAGAGGCCCGAATGGACTCCCTGCCATAAGAAACACCAATACTAAAGGAAGAACTAGGACACTAACATAGGGAGGCCCGAACAGACTCACCATCACCAGGAATTGGCTGACACCATTTCTGTAGAGACCCGAAGCTTGACGTACATGAACATTACATTACTTTTGCGGAATACTTAGTACATAACAAAAACACACACACACGGATTGTAATAGTTTAGTGTCTTTGGAAACTCGGAACATAATCTTCTAATCGTGGTGAAAGATCTTCAATATCTCCCATAAAGATCTTCTTTTTTTACCTAAAAACTTTCTTTATATCCTGGGGAAAAGAAAACATAAAATGTTGAGCTCAAATGCTCAGTAAGGGTATACAAAATAAAAATCAATCACATCATATTCATAAGAACATAACTTTTGAAAATCTTAACCTGCAAAAGAGAGCATAATTTCATTACATGGGATAAATCATAGTAGTGAAATGAAATCCCAATAATCATAACTTAAAACATGAAACTTTGTGGAATACACACATAATCATAGAGAATCATTTCTTGTTAGTCAAGACACATTTCCAAGACTATCTTAGTGGACAAAGTCCCTTTCTGAATCGAGTAACCCTCGTTCCAGTCCTGTTTCACTGAACCGGTATAACCTACCGTTCCAACCATGTCTATCTCATGAGATATAAAATCTTTACCAATGCATTGGAGGGAGATATAGGTCCCACCCATCTTATAATGAATCCTTTCTTATGTGTGCCACATAATCATAAATCATACATCCTCGCATAACCCATGTAATAAAAATGGGATTCTTAAACAACATGACATCATAAAACAATCCATATAAGATAAAGGAATTCATAAAAATATTTCCATCACAACATAATCAAATCCATGTAATAATAGGGATAAAAACAGAACCCTTTTATTATCTTAGATGGAAAATAATTTTGATAAAATATTTGAACTTCATTCTAGAGGAAAATATCCTTTCTACTTCAAAAAACATTTTTCCTTTCATAACATGTCATACAACTTTAAAATAAAAGAAGTTGATTAAAAATAAACTTGAAAACTTGTCAAGGAAGCTTCTTGGAAATAATTTTTTTAGAAATCCATTCATGCCGTATAAGTTAAAAAAAACATTCTTCGTACTTTTGTTGGAAAAGTCAAAAAAGCACCTCGTATGAAAAACGTCAAAAGATTCCTTTCATATTTTTTACTAAAAACTCACCGAAGGGTAAAATTGGATTTAGAAAATTTTAGTTGGATGGAAATAATATTACATATTGAGGAAACATGGATGTGGATGATAAAATACACCCCAGTAATTACCAAAGTAAAAACAATCTCGGATAAAAGTGAGATTGTGATATTTCCCTTACCTTAGGTCCGATTTGCTTCGTATGTGTCCGAACCTCCTGTATAATGATTTAAATAATGTCATTGACTTATTAAAGAATCATATTCATTGTTATGATATCATATATGGTTCACTTATGACATTATATTACCCGTTCTTTTGTAAATTCCATGTTAAAGAAGCGTTTTGGGTAAAATCGTTTCATTTATCGTAGGTGTTTTGACTTGTTGTTCTTGAAATCATTATTACTTATATCATGATTTACTTACTTCCAGAATATAAAATATGATTTATATATCATATATATTCAGTATATATATATATATAATAGATAGATAAATAAAATGAAAAACACCATTCATGGAGACGGTAGTCCGTACGTACGCATGAACGCTGTTTTCCTTTCCTTATTGTCTTGAAATGGAAGTAAGTAGATGACATACATATATATATATATACATAAATCCATTAGCTTTATAATGTCATATATTTCATTATTATTTCTTATATATACTTTATAATCATTCTTAAATGGTTAACATGGAGAATGAATCTCATCGCGTCGTGGCGACGGTAGTCCGTACGTACGCACGAGCGATGATATCATTTCCATAAATATTGAATTGAATTGGAGTGGATTATACAATATATCAGAATAAATATGATGTTTTAATAACTATGTATAGTTATTATTTACACCATTATACCCATCCATGTATGGTGGTGGTGGAAAATAGATTACACCACGGCGTGGAGACGGTATTCCGTATGTACGCACGCGCGATGATTTCTTTTTCCGTAGGATGGATAGATGGTGAAATAGGGTTGTTTCATACTTAAAATAACATATCAGTATATGATTGATACTGATGTTATTACTTCATAATGAAACAACCTAAGAAGAAGAAGTGGAAGAAGAAATAAAGATGAAAGAATTGGTAACGGTAATTACCTCTTCTTTGAAGCGCCTCTTTGAGACCTCCTCTTAGGGAACTAAAATTGGTCTTTGTGGAATACCATAACCTCTAGGATGTTGCTAGGGAAGTGGAGAATAGATTTTGGCAGGGGTTGGCCGAGCTTGAGTGCTCAAATTGGTGTGTGGAGGAGGGGGAGGAGGTGTCCTTTTATAAGGGAGGAGAGGGGCACCTTAGGAATACCTCAAAATATTATTTTATATTAATGTCAAAATCGGTTTATAATGGTTCCAAAGGGTCTTATTTCGAAGCTAAAGTGGGTATGGGTCTAAATCCTATCAACCAATAGGATTTAGACAAGTTTAGGGTATTATTTTAACCTTATCAATTAGATTTAACTCTAAGGGAAATAATTTAACTTTTACCGTGTCTTTTTGTTTTCTTTCTCTATATGGTTAATACACTTACTATAACATGCCAAATGAACACCAAATTGTTTATTATTAATATATATATCATTATCTAAGTCATTGTTCCGAACCTTAGATTTTTAGGAATAAAATAACAATTAATAATATAATATTTGATTTAAAAACTATTTTGTGTCAATTTTGACACTATTTGATATATGATTTTTGTGAAAGTCATAACAGAATTATATGTTCGAAACAAGTTTATTAAATCAACACTAATATATCATAGTAACCTAGAAAATTAGTGGAATTCATAAAAAGTCTCAAATTACATTCATTTGAGCATTTATAACATCAATTATGTTAATATTTCCTTAAAAGGGTAATTAATGCATCATTGTTGTGTCATAAATAAATTAATTTATTTAAAGTTTAAAAATTATAAATAAAATATCATTATGTAGGAAATCTTTTTATATTTCTAATGAATATTTATAGTCGAATTTATCTTATGTATAACCCCATATTAAAAATGTTTTAGTTATTAAACTTTGATTTTAACTATTTTAACTATTCATTAAATAAATTAATAATAAATGTCATAATCTAATCCAAGTGGACCTAAATGGTCATATTATATTCATAAGGTTGTTTTTGGTCGAATTACACTTATCCAATAGAATTAGGACATGTGTTAGGGTAATAGTAATATCATATTTACCCTTAGTTACCCTATTTACTATTAACCGTGGTAAAAAAAAGTAAAAAGTTACTATTCACCAAAAATTATTTTCATCTCATTGAACCACATTTTAGTCCTTGATATTAACCGTGTCTGTCGGATTTTCGAAATTCCATTCACAGAAGCGGTAAACTTAAGTTTTATGCAAAATTCAGTTTTTAACCTACCACTTAGTGGTTTCACTATTCATCGAAAATTGAAAGTTTTCAGAAAAATACCAAAAATTAGGCCTAAGCTATATTTGATATTATGAACTCAAAAATGATTTCTATTTTACCAAATTCAAAACATATCAGTTGCATTAACTAATTTAAAAATTAATTCTCGTCGTCAAAACAAATAGCGTGTTTTTAAGAGATAATAACTATCAAAAGATTGACACTAGTTCATAACTGGTTTAAATGTGAAATTACATCTAATGACCAACATTGTATTAAATTGTAAAAATATATTCTAAATATACTTTTAAACCACTCAAATTAATAATTTATCGCTATTAATTATTTCGATTAAAAAAGTTGTTTTTAATTAAAATTTAGTAATTTTCACTATTCATCAGAATATGTAAGTTATCTGAAAAGTACCAAAATTTCACCCTAAGCTAATTTCGATATTACGAATCCAAAAATAAATTCCATTTTGAAATATAAAATTTACAAAATTTCAAAAATTGGTTATTACTATTCATAATGGCTAGTTTTAATAATATCTTAATAGCATATCTTTGTTTAGCGAAACTCGGTGTTGCGTACAACACACGCTATCGTGGAAGGTCGCGATTGCGTATAATTCAATCCAGGTCAGAGATGTGTATTGTGAAAGCTCCTTTTTGTGTAGCGTATAACACAAGACATTAATAAAATATTTTTCATAAAATCTCGGGCTGTTACATTCTACCCCCCTTAAAATGAATTTCGCCCTCGAAATTCGTCGGGGTTGTAAATGGTTTACTATTCGAAAGTTTCTTTAATAGAAACCCACATCGTAAAAAGGAATACCAAAACTTGGCTTTAAAAACTAAAGTATGAAATGTAACGATTACCCAAATAAACTAATCATTGGGTTTCCACATAGGTGAAAATATGGATATGGAAGAGAAATCTAACCATCATGTTCTGATGGAGAGTGGTAGAGAACATGGCTATGGAAAATCCAGTAATCACAAATCCATAAATTTGTGACGATCTAAGGTACCATCTGATTCATCAGGTATAAGATCACTAGGACAACATTTTTGGTTTTAAAGATCATTTCCCTAAAGTTGAAAATTTGAATTAGAATAAATACTTTCTTTATTTTGGTACAATCTCACTGTTGTTGATGCCTTGAACAATTTCCACTTCATCTCTTAAATAAATGAAGTTGAATTTGTTATTCGTGAAGTGTTAGCAGATCATGTGATAGAATGACGGGTCATTCCATCTGTCTCAAACAAAAGGTTAGCAAAAATTATATACATAAGTCGATCTATAGTGAGATAAAGCATATATGGTTCCTAAAATGGACTTATACTTCATATATCACACTGCTTAATATAATAAAACTAGTTTCTACTAAACAGGGACTTCCTGTAGGCCAGTGGTAGGCGATAAAGGCCAGTCGCACTTTGGTTGTGGGTTCGATTCCCACAGCCTTGTCCGACGCGATGGGCTGTCGCCCGTCCTGCAGGTTGTCCTTTTTCTAAAACTACATTACTATAACATCCCATCAATAATATCGAATAAAAAAAACCTCTATCCTTAAACAATACTCACTTATGTCCAACATAATCCATTTCAATATTTAGGCTTATCCATAATACTGCAGTCCACTCTCATAACATAGTGAAAACGATTACCAGAGATTTAATACAATCGTTGATCCCCATACATCATAAGATATGTTTTGTTGGTCACATTCCAAACATTCAAAGTCCTTAATCATGTTTTCTCTTGAATACCTTAGTGAAAACATGAATGCATAATAAATTTAACAATTTCCACATACCAAAATCCTCAAAATTCTATATACTCAAACCATGATATCACTTAGTCCTTATATCAATCATGAGCTCATGAATACTATTAAACATTTCATTTTCTCGTTTTCCCTTCATTATGCGCATATCATCTTATTTCCAAAAAATATCTCAATCACTTTGAATACCACATCAATAAATATTGCAATACTCAATGATACAACATTATTTTGGAATCCCATTACATAAACACCTAATCATTCCACCACATCGTTGTCATATTCAACATTGCCAATAGTGATCGCATGTGACTTCCCTTTGTCCTTTGCCTTCAGTGGTTTCTCATGTTGATCATCACTAACCCTTGGATTAGGGCATTTATTAGCATAATGCCCCATTTCCTTGCACTTGAAGCATTGAAGTGTTGGTGGTGCGTTCTCTACAGTGTTTGCTTTATTCACATCATTAGAAACCCTTTTTCCATTACTTCGACACTCATCTGCTCGATGAACTTCTTTTCCACACTTAAAACATTTTCTAGTCCCTTTAGGACAATCTCCACCATGCTTCTTTCCACACTTTGTGCATAAGGAAACATTCATCTTCTTTTCACCATTATTCTGAGATTTCTCCTTGAACTCCATCTTTCGTTTCTTGTCAAAACCATGAGATGGATATGTAACACCAACTTCCATTTCTACCTTGATAGCACAATGCACAATTTCTTCATAGCTACTGAAGTCTATTATAGCTAATGCCCTTCGAAGACTTGGTTTTAAGCCACTGAAAAATCGATCAACTTTACTTTCAGGTTGCATGATAATGCCAGATGCATACCTTGCAAGTCTTGTAAAATTCTCTTCGTATATACCAACAGATTCATCATCCTTTTGCTTTAGTTCAAGAAACTCCTTCTCCATCTTTGTTCGAAGAATACGAGGGATGTACTTATTGAAAAATAAGTTCTTGAACTCGTCCCATTCTATGGACTCAATTTCATCTCTTTGCCTTGTATTCTTGATAAGATTCCACCATTGATCAGCTTCACCTTCCAAACAATATACTGCTAAGATGACTTTATCATGTTCAGAACATTGAGGAACTGAAAATATCTTTTCAGTGGTACTGATCTATTGTTCAGCAACAAGTGGATCAGAAGACCCACTGAAATAAGGTGGACGTTGCCTCATGAAGGACTCAATAGAATATTGTTCCCTTCTCTGCTCATTTGGAAGTCCAGAATGATTCATAGCTTGTGTAAGTATAGCAATAAGATTTTGCACTCCATCTCCCATAACATTTGTTTGTTCAGGAGGAAAATCATTGCATTCTCCATTGCATTGATCAACACGGTTCCTTCGGGTTCCAGCCATCGTCTAAAACCCAAAAAGAATAGTGTGAGAGGCAAAAATCATGCTAGGGAAAACAACATTATAAAGGGGGAGTATCCTCAATATCTAACTTCTTAGGTTAAATTCTAAGATCGTTACCGTAGTTATAGGACTGTATCCTATACGTATACTTATCCTTAGGGACATCCCTAGAAAAACCATATAAATATCTCTAGGGATCTCACTAAAGTTCTTGCATCCTAGTTTCCAAAGGATGACTAAACCTTTCCTCTGATACCAACTGTAGAGACCCGAAGCTTGACGTACATGAACATTACATTACTTTTGCGGAATACTTAGTACATAACAAAAACACACACACAAGGATCGTAATAGTTTAGTGTCTTTGGAAACTCGGAACGTAATCTTCTAATCGTGGTGAAAGATCTTCAATATCTCCCATGAAGATCTTCTTTTTTTACCTAAAACCTTTCTTTATATCCTGGGGAAAAGAAAACATAAAAGGGTGAGCTCAAATGCTCAGTAAGGGTATACAAAAGAAAAATCAATCACATCATATTCATAAGAACATAACATTTGGAAATCTTAACCTGCAAAAGAGAGCATAATTTAATAACATGGGATAAATCATAGTAGTGAAATGAAATCCCAATAATCATTACTTAAAACATGAAACTTTGTGGCATACACACATAATCATAGAGAATCATTTCTTGTTAGTCAAGACTCATTGCCAAGACTATCTTAGTGGACAAAGTCCCTTTCTGAATCGAGTAACCCTCGTTCCAGTCCTGTTTCACTGAACCGGTATGACCTACCGTTCTAGCCATGTCTATCTCATGAGATATAAAATCTTTACCCAATGCATTGGAGGTAGATATAGGTCCCACCCATCTTATAATGAATCCTTTCTTATGTGTGCCACATAATCATAAATCATACGTCATCGCATAACCCATGTAATAAAAATGTGATTCTTAAACAACATGACATCATAAAACAATCCATAAAGATAAAGGAATTCATAAAAATATTTACATCACAACATAATCAAATCCATGTAATAATAGGGATAAAAACAGAACCCTTTTATTATCTTAGATGGAAAATAATTTTGATAAAATACTTGAACTTCATTCTAGAGGAAAATATCCTTTCTACATCAAAAAACATTTTTCCTTTCATAACATGTCATACAACATTAAAATAAAAGAAGTTGATTAAAAATAAACTTGAAAACTTGTAAAGGAAGCTTCTTGGAAATAATTTTTTTAGAAATCCATTCATGCAGTATAAGTTAAAAAAAACATTCTTCGTACTTTTGTCGGAAAAGTCAAAAAAGCACCTCGTATGAAAAACGTCAAAAGATTCCTTTCATATTTTTTACTAAAAACTCACCGAAGGGTAAAATTGGATTTAAAAAATTGTAGTTGGATGGAAATAATATTACATATTGAGGAAACATGGATGTGGATGATAAAATACACCCCAGTAATTACCAAAGTAAAAACAATCTCAGATAAAAGTGAGATTGTGATATTTCCCTTACCTTAGGTCCGATTTGCTTCGTATGTGTCCGAACCTCCTGTATAATGATTTAAATAATGTCATTGACTTATTACAGAATCATATTAATTTTTATGATATCATATATGGTTCACTTATGACATTATATTACCCGTTCTTTTGTAAATTCCTTGTTAAAGAAGCGTTTTGGGTAAAATCGTTTCATTTATCGTAGGTGTTTTGACTTGTTGTTCTTGACATCATTATTACTTATATCATGATTTACTTACTTCAAGAATATAAAATATGATTTATATATCATATATATTCAGTATATATATATATATATAATAGATAGATAAATAAAATGAAAAACACCGTTCATGGAGACGGTAGTCCGTACGTACGCATGAACGCTGTTTTCCTTTACTTATTATCTTGAAATGGAAGTAAGTATTTTACATACATATATATATATATATATATACATAAATCCAGTAGCTTTATAATTTCATATATTTCATTATTATTTCTTATATATACTTTATAATCATTCTTAAATGGTTAACATGGAGAATGAATCTCATCGCGTCGTGGAGACGGTAGTCCGTACGTACGCACGAGCGATGATATCATATCCATAAATATTGAATTGAATTGGAGTGGATTATAAAATATTTCAGAATCAATATGATGTTTTAATAACTATGTATAGTTATTCTTTACACCATTATACCCATCCATGTAAGGTGGTGGTGGAAAATAGATTACACCACGGCGTGGAGACGGTATTCCGTACGTATGCACGCGCGGTGATTTCTTTTTCCGTAGGATGGATAGATGGTGAAATAGGGTTGTTTCATACTTAAAATAAAATATCATTATATGAGTGATACTGATGTTATTAATTCATAATGAAACAACCTAAGAAGAAGAAGTGGAAGAAGAAATAAAGATGAAAGAATTGGTAACGGTAATTACCTCTTCTTTGAAGCGCCTCTTTGAGACCTCTTCTTAGGGCACTAAAATTGGTCTTTGAGGAAGACATTAACCTCTAGGATGTTTCTAGGGAAGTGTAGAAGAGATTTTGGCAGGGGTTGGCCGAGCTTGAGTGCTCAAATTGGTGTGTGGAGGAGGGGGAGGAGGTGTCCTTTTATAAGGGAGGAGAGGGGCACCTTAGGAATACCTCAAAATATTATTTTATATTAATGTCACAATCGGTTTATAATGGTTCCAAAGGGTCTTATTTCAAAGATAAAGTGGGGATGGGTCGAAATACCATCAACCAATAGGATTTAGACAAGTTTAGGGTATTATTTTAACCTTATCAATTAGATTCAACTCTAAGTTAAATAATTTAACTTTTACCGTGTATTTTTGTTTTATTTCACTATATGGTTAATACACTTACTATAACATGCCAAACGAACCCCAAATTGTTTATTATTAATATATATATCATTATCTAAGTTATTTGGCCGAACCATATATTTTTAGGAATAAAATAACAATAAATAATATAATATTTGATTTAAAAACTATTTTGTGTCAATTTTGAAACTATTAGATATATGATTTTTGTGAAAGTCATAACAGAATTATATGTTCGAAACAAGTTGATTAAATCAACACTAATATATCATAGTAACCTATAAAATTAGTGGAATTCATAAAAAGTCTCAAATTACATTCATTTGAGCATTTATAACATCAATTATGTTAATATTTCCTTAAAAGGGTAATTACTGCATCATCGTTGTGTCATAAATAAATTAATTTATTTAAAGTTTAAAAATTATTAATAAAATATCATTATGTAGGAAATCTTTTTAGATTTCTAATTAATATTTATAGTCGAATTTATCTTATGTATAACCCCATATTAAAAATGTTTTAGTTATTAAACTTTGATTTTAACTATTTTAACTATTCATTAAATAAATTAATAATAAATGTCATAATCTAATCCAAGTGGACCTAAATGGTCATATTATATTAATAAGGTTGTTTTTGGTCGAATTACACTTATCCAATAGAATTAGGACATGTGTTAGGGTAATAGTAATATCATATTTACCCTTAGTTACCCTATTTACTATTAACCGTGGTAAAAAAAAAGTAAAAAGTTACTATTCATCAAAAATTATTTTCATCTCATTGAACCACATTTTAGTCCTTGATATTAACCGTGTCTATCGGATTTTCGAAATTCCATTCACAGAAGCGGTAAACTTAAGTTTTATGCAAAATTCAGTTTTTAACCTACCACTTAGTGGTTTCACTATTCATCGAAAATTGAAAGTTTTCAGAAAAATACCAAAAGTTAGGCCTAAGCTATATTTTATATTATGAACTCAAAAATGATGTCTATTTTACCAAATTCAAAACATATCAGTTGCATTAACTAATTTAAAAATTAATTCTCATCGTCAAAACAAATAGCGTGTTTTTAAGAGATAATAACTATCAAAAGATTGACACTAGTTTATAACTGGTTTAAATGTGAAATTACATCCAATGACCAACATTGTATTAAATTGTAATACTATATTCTAAATATACTTTAAAACCACTCAAATTAATAATTTATCACTATTAATTATTTCGATTAAAAAAGTTGTTTTTAATTAAAATTTAGTAATTTTCACTATTCATCAGAATATGAAAGTTATCCAAAAAGTACCAAAATTTCACCCTAAGATAATTTCGATATTACGAATCCAAAAATGAATTCCATTTTGAAAAATAAAATTTACAAAATTTCAGAAAGTGGTTATTACTATTCATAATCGCTAGTTTTAATAATATCTTAATAGCATATCGTTGTTTAGTGAAACTCGGTGTTGCGTACAACACACGCTATCGTGGAAGGTCGCGATTGCGTATAATTCAAGCTAGGTCAGATATGTGTATTGTGAAATCTCCTTTTGGTGTAGCGTATAACACAATAAATTAATAAAATATTTTTCATAAAATCTCGGGCTGTTACAATTTCATTTCATTGGAACTTTCAGTGAGACCCATGGTGAGTTTACCCACCATAAAAACAAACCAGATTTTTGGAACTAGAGTTCTTATCCATATAGAAGAAGAACCCCCGCCAAGAGGGTAGGGGGGGGGGGAAGGGGCCCATCCAATGGTTTATTTCCCCTTAAAAAACACAATTACAATTACTCTCTATTTATAAGTACGGGCCACATAGGGCTATAAAAAAAAGACCCACATTTAGTGGAACACATCCACTAGGATTCTAAGGAAAAAAATGACAATTCCTTATTATAACCAATGAGAAATGATTACACCCAAATGGGTCATAATTTGGAAATGAGGTTCTTCTACTTCCTTCCACTGAAGAGGAATAATTAAAACAAAAAAACACACATCAGAAGCTTAAACTATCTCTATCTCCCACACTGAGAATAGAACTCAAATAAAACCTTTTACACCATTGAGGTCCTCTTAACTATGCGTCATCTTCACTCCGGCACCTTAGGATGGATCTTTGGTTGTTGAAGCATATCCTACCTCAGAGTCATGCATTAAAAACCCCAAATTTATCTTCCTTTCGGGTACCCCAAGCAACTACACCACATCCCAGATAGAACCACAAGAACACAACACACTATGGGGCCACTTACTTTAATGTCTCACTTTACCGAAATGGGGGATTAGAAAATGCACATGCACCACCACTTTTTACTTCAAATGGGAAAACATCGGGAGGGGGGAAAACTTAGAAGACACCCCCTTTTGAAATATAGGGATTTCAAATTCCCCAAAAAGGAACATTCTTATGTTAAAACCACAGTTAGAAAAAGTACCATGAAATTCTCCCTAGCAATCCAAAGGGAACACACACTGCAGTATGTCACCGAACATGACCCTTCCAACTAAAAGAGGCATCATAAGGAGGGGAACCTTTAACTGAGTCCCTAACAGTGTGATATTTTTTAAGCGTCCATAATAGCCACTCATGACTAGATTTAGCACATAGGTTGATTAACACGAACCCTTAGACGAAAAAATGAAATATTCAAAGACCTTTTTAAGATAATGGCCAATACCGACCACCCAGACTACTTTCTTCTTTTCCCATTTGAATTACATTCACCACTTCTAGATAGGACCAACAGACCTAATGATGTCAACCTTCACATTTGACCATCAAATGAACCAAATAAAACAATTTTCACTAAACCCCTCTAGCATCCGCTCTCCCACTATGAGATGATCTTCTTAACCGATAAGTAAAAAGGGATAAACATAGCACTAACACTCAAAAAAATGTTCTAACATTGAACAAATGGAGGGCCGCCCAGCGGCACACTATCCATGGCCGTACGTCATTTTCACATTAACTCTTCATGGGGGCATACACTAGAAAAGAAGGATGACCAGGGACCCAAATCAAACCAATCTATTTTCCAACAAAGGCTGCAAACCAACACCAAACACATGAGGGGAAACCATCACAACGATTTCCCAAACACTGTTAAAAGAGACCACTAACCAAAAATCCAAAACAAATTCCGAATGAAACACAACATGAAATATCAATCAAGTAAATGAGGTTTTGAAATCAAAACACACCATAATGAGATTCCCAAAACGCAAAATAAAATACTGCACAACCAAGGATCGTCAAATAATCAATAATTTCTTTGAAAAATCTTACAAAAATAAAACCAAGAGGGTGGGCTGCAAATTCACCAATGGTACCTCATGGGCCATACACATGCACATTCTTGTTCCAACAAGACACTATTTCACCTTCTGTGCATAACCCATGCATATGGTCACCCATGTAAATACTAAAGGATAGAACTAAATAATTTCTATTTTCCAAAACAACCAAAAACCTATAACTCCACTATTCAAAACCACCAATCACAGAGTTATACCAATTTTAGATTTTAAAAAGTCCACTTTAGAAAAGCACTAACTATTTAAAAAAACCCATTTTAAATTTAACAATACATTTTAAAAAAACATAGATCATTCAATCAATAATTCATTTTCAAACTATACACATAAATTACAAAACATTTAATCCCATTCAAGATACTTTTTATCAATTTAACATATTCTATTAAAAATAGAATTTCAAGACCCAGCATAAAATCATCCATGTTTCCAAAACCACCATGTTTCAAAATCCACCAGTTTTAATTAAAAAAACCCAGTTTCATTTCTTGCAAAGATCGTTTCATGAAAATACATCTTTCTAGAACCTCATTCATAATATTTCTAAAATACCACATTCCAACCCTTTAAAAATGAAACCATCTCCATTCTAAATTCGAGATTTCCAAAATTTTTCAAATAATGGTTTTCTCATTAGTTTTCCGAACCCAAGGAGACACAAGACAGTGAATGAGGAAACTAGTGTCGATGGGTGTTTTGGACGTATAGTTGGCGGCCAAATGTTAATGAAACCACCATCACAGTGTGTGTCCAAGGGTAATGTATTTAGGTCCACATGGATTACTAGGCCCTGTGTGCTTATTGAGACCATTAGCCCAACTCCCTTTTCATTTCCCCCAAACAAGGAATAACCACAATGACCAAGGGACTCAAATGAAACCCAAATTACACTGGTAACTTGAGTCCCTCTACAAGATGTGATGTCCAAACCCCTTACTCATAACCAGAACATCGAGTTTTGATAATCATATCTCCAGTTTACCCAGACTCTTTCCCAAGAAACAAGATCCAAAAGAGCAAACCTACTCTGATACCATTTTTTCATGAACCAAATAGGGTCTCCATCCATCCTGGCTCCCGACCCAGACCACAGCAGTGCCCTAAGGGTGTTCCCGATCCCCAAAGGCTGGTACAAGTTCCTAGGTATCAAAATTACCATTGGTAATGATTTAACCGAATATTTAAAAATATAAAACCACCAACAAAATAAACCAAATCAAAACTAGAAGTCACAACCAAACATGCCTTTAACCAAAACCAGAATTTGAGTTACATATTTAAAAAAACCCAAACAATAAATAAAACTAGTTAGGGTGACCAAAAACCAACTCAAAAACCACCACCTAGCAAGAGGACACCACCTTGAATCCATCTCCCCAATGTTTCACCAAGAAGTTTTCCAGCAACCCAAACCACCACTTCCAAAAACATTACCTTTACCTGTATCAAACATAAAAAAATATACTTACACTAAAAGGTGAAATTAGGGTTTGAGATAATTCCCAATTGGATGCCATCAAGAAAATATTCCACACATAAATATTAAATGACAAATAAATTTGAAAGTTTAACAAACAAAAAGAATTGAATGCTTAAACAATTTTAACGAAAACAGTTTTAAGGATAACAAATTTAAAGAAAACAACTTAAATTAAAACACACACACACTTTCCTCCAAGATAACCCAAATGTTACATTATATGCCGATGGTGAGCGTAAAGTAAACAAGGAGCACAAAATTTGGGAGAGGCCCTATAGGTACTAGTGAAAAGTGGGAGCCTAGAACATCAAATCTTGCTAAAAAGTGGTATAAGAACCACAAATATATATATTCTCATGCATGATACACTAGTAAGGAACACACCTATAACCTAGTGGTCTCCAATAATCATACGATGTTTTATTTAGTGCTATATTCCTTAATCCAACTAAGTTAAACTGGGCCAATGCCACTTCCTTATCATTAGCACAGTAGTCCTAGTCTACATACCTGGTACCCATGCTTCCCATTTGTGCTCCACAGGTTCCAAGTTCATATCAAAAGTCATATTCAAATTAAAAACCCAATAAAGTCACTACCTTTACCCAATACCAACATTTTCACACATGAATTCACTTTTGAAATAGTACTCACACAAAAACCTTGACATAATTTAGTTAAAACACTTTTACATCCTTACCAATTATTTAATAAAACATTTAAATTTTCATAAACAAATTTTGAAGGGAATAACACAAATTTTTACACAAAAGTAACCCAACCCTCTTTCAAGACTAAACACACATAATGACACATCAAGAACACAATCCGCACCACTTACAACAATAAATAAACTAACCAAACAGTTTATAAAAAAATAATAAACTGCTCAAAATGGATTTCCACAGAAAATTACACACATATCGCATAAACATGATACTAGAAAATCAAATTTACATTGAATATCAATAAATAAATCACATCATTAAAACAAATTAATAAATTTAATAAATTAATTAAACACACAACTTTATTCTTCAAATAATAATTATACGCCGGATAACCTACCTCGGTGTAGACAAACTTCGCAACCTAGGTGCGCAAACTCCACCACATGTCAAATGCACCTCAAAACACATGAATAAACCCTAAAAACAAGGTATAAAATCAACTTCATCAAAATCAAACAAAAAAACCTAAAACCCTAACCCAACAACTTCTAAAATGGAATAAATAACCAACCGATAAAGAACGTACATACTACGAGGGTGCGGGGGGCTGGCCAAGTGAGATGGGGGGTGAAAGAAGGGGTATCACACATTATGCTGCCTTTTTGGAAGAAGGAATGACCAAGGCAGCTGTGGATGGAGGATTATTTCATTAGGGTTCTTTTTGAGGTGGGTAGAAGGGGTGGTGCGAGGCAGTTTTCTGGACGGGAGGAGGTGTGCTGGTTTAGATTTCTGGAGAAGGAGAGGAGGGAGAGTAGTGGGTTGTGGGTAGGGTTAAGGGGGATACAGTGAAAACCAGGGAAGAGGGGGGGGGGTTGTAGCATGATGTAAAGAGATAGGGGGATGGAGAATAGAGGTTTAGGGGGAAAAAGAAAAGAAAAAAGAAAAGAAAACTAAAATGAAAATAAATTGAAATAAAAAAAATAATACGAAGATAAAATAAGAATAAAAAGAATTGGAAATTCTAATAAAAATAACAACATTAATAAATTTATAATAATGTCAACTAATTAATAAAAATAATATCCTAATTAAAATTTTAACCAAAACAAATAATAATTATAATAATCTTAATAATACTAATAATATTATTAAAAAAGATCTAAAAATAATTTTATTTTTATTTTTCATTGGATTTATTAATCATTCGGCTAATTAATTAACTAACCGCACACTAGTTAGGTCGCATGATGGTCTCGCGAAGCCACATGGATTTGAATATGCCCTGTGAATGCGTCAGACATTACCAAGAAAAAAATGATTTTTTATAAGAAAAATTGAAAAACTCAAATCGGGCATGACCCACACCTCAACGAAACATTTCTAAAGCCAAGTAAAATTATAAAATAAAAAAAATTACCGAGGTCTAAAGTCTAGGTGTAACACCTTGAACCTCTTCTACTCCCATAATCACACAAAATAAGGACAAAACGAGAGGTTTACCCAAAATAAATAGTAACTTACAATAAAATAAGGGTTATAGTGTTTCAGTCACCCAACCATATAACAAATCATCCCTGTTATGAACTTTATAACATCACTGAGAATCATTAATGAATGAATCAATCTACAAGAATTGTATATCAGTCTTTCACTCCCACATCTCCTCCTAGATGCATCTATGTTACTGTAATACTTACATGAGAGGAATATTCCTCATGAATAGAGTCTTTTCAATCTAATCTATTATATAAACAGGATTCTCCTAAAAATATACATCACTATCCATCTCAATAACATCAATTTTAGTCACATATGATGGACTAGGGTGATACTATCAAACCTACGGCACATGAAAAATATTATTTATATCACCAAAATGTTTTGGAAGTTCCAATCTATATGTTACAATAGAGATCCGCTCTATGACATCAAAAACCCCAAGATACTTGGGCACCGAATTTACCTCTTTTTGAATATGATTATTCGTTAACCTTGGAGAGACCTATAAAAATAACATGAAACTAAACTCAAATTCTAGAGGTATCCATCAATTATTGGTATACAACTTCTATCTTATATATGTAGTTTATATCATCTTTCTAATTATAAAAATATAATTTTCTTCTATTACACAAGACTTATCCTGAAGAGTACTACATCACAAAACTTTAACTAACACAATGGTGAATGAAATGGCCAACTAAACATATACTCAAATATTTTTATCCAAATTGAATCATGGAATATATTATTCTAAGTTAATTATAGTAAATACAAGTATTCCTCCTAGTATAAACTAAAATACAAGGTGCATGATCTTATCATATACTCTAAAATATAAATAGTTCACTTATACTATCTATCAATCAATGCATGATAAGTAGAACTCATGTGTGACTATGTATTGAGTGAATTATATAATCCCATATATATGTGTGAGGTAAGGAATGAACCTCAGTCCAAAGCAATACTATGAGAAGCCTTGGGAAATATAATATCTCCCAAATATAAATACTTCCCATCACATCTACATTTAAAGTCTTCTAAATCAATTGGAAATGAGAGTTTAGTTATCAATCAATGATAACCCATAAAATTATGTTCCTATTGGGTGTCCTTGGTGAAACAGTCATGAATTCCATAGTTAAATCATCCTATTTCCTCTCAAGGGAAATTTTTGTAGAGGAAAAATGGGCCACTAGTGCTTAACCATTACCTATTGATAAGTAAAGCACCATTTCGTTAACCCTATTATCTCCTTTTTAATTCCAGGAAACTATTATTATCTCTGACTGTCATGATAGATCTTGGTCAAACCTAGATTTATAGCTTACTTTGAAGAATGAAAATCCCTTATAAATTAAACACATGTTCCTATAGGAATGAATACATGGACATGGACATGAAAATATCGTCGTCATTGATCGTCCAATTTGGTAGTCATTCCCCACCAAATATTTTGTCCCTTAGGGCTAAACACTAAAGGTTTAACAACTATATATTCTTTATCCTATTGTGAAGTGGATAAGTAATGAATATATATTTAAGAGTTTGTTAATCCTAATACTTCTACACATCCAAATTTATCTTCGTAAAAATACATATCATATTATACTCACTGAAAAAATCATTCACAACTTGAATATGAGTTTATATAATCAAAGAATTAGTGAAGATGATTCCTTTACTGGGGGTGTATGCAAGCTCCAAGTCAAAATAATACAGATAGTCAACCCATATATGCTATCAAATATTTAAATCACACTAATGGAAAAAATATTTTATGCTATTATGATCCTTATATACCATGAACCTCTCCCCATATAGACAATTATACCAACATTTCATAGTGTGAACCATATCTTCCAATTATAAATATTATTTTGGATAGTTTCACTCCTGTGGACTCAAACATTTTAATCCATAAGAAACCACATGACCATATTTCATCAAGAATACTCCCATTATGACTTCAGATTCATTGTAATACAAAGTATACTCCTTACCCATCCCATGTGAGATCAAAATCACTGTTGAGGTCAACCATCCCTTCAACTCCTAAAATTCATTCCCATATGCATTATACCACATTAATTTCACACCTTTATTGCTCAGAATTATAAATTGTGATGCCAAGAGTTGGAAGTACTTAATAAACCTTTAGTAGTATCCAAAAAAATATAGAAATCTATGAATATCAAAAAACAATCTTAGGTAGCTCCCAAGAAATTAATATACTCGCCTTCTCATAGTCTAATAACACTCTATATTTAAGTATCACATTCCCCAAGAAGTGAACATGGTCACTCCAAAATTGAAACTTTGATATATTGGTAGGTATATAGTGATCCATCAAGGTTTATAAAACAATTTCTACATTTCATGAATCTTTCTATTATAACTTAGAGTACATGTGGAAATCGTTGAAAAAAACCAACCATAAATTATACAAAAAACATGTGAAAAACTTAGTTCATTAAGGCCACAAACACTGCAGGTGAATTCATCATACTAAAAAAAATGAATAAATACTCATAAAATACATACATACCCTTAAATTTAGTGTGGGGTATGTCTAAATGTGATACACTCAAACAACGATAACCCTATCTCTAATCAATTTTGGAAAACACATGGGATCCCTTGAATTAATCAAAAAAATATTATATATGTGGGAGTGGGTATCCATTTTTTATTTTAACTTATTTTAACCTATGATAATCCATAAAAAATGTCAAGGAACAATTAATCTGTATAGGGAATAGGTCTAAAGAACCCAATCGGGAGGTACTCGACCACAAAAATCCATTGGTTTCAAATCCTTCTAACTAGAATTTTAATTCATGAAACCCCTTGGGATCTATCCGATAAATATGAATTGAAATTGGATCTACCCCCAGAATGAGCCCTATAATGAACTAAAACTCCCCCTCTAGAGGAAATCCCAATAAATAATCAGAATAAACTTCTTGGATCTGTTCAGAAATTTCTGGATACAAATTCATCTACACTATATCATCATCCAATATGGGGCACACCACATTGGGAATGATTCCTACCAATTAAAAATTTTTAGGTCCTGGATATCATTCTTGAAAATACCACTCTCTTTTTTGAACATTATTATTACCATAATGATATTTGAAGGATATAATATAGTGCTATTAGTCGATATGAGATTGATATGATACTAACCAATCCACCTAGAGAATCAAATCAACATCGTTCGTATTGAGCACATATAAATTGAATAGAAAAACACAACTTAAAATTTTTTGAGTACATCACCTAAAAAAATGAATTCCCTATGTTTACTTCTCTAGTGGTGTATCTAGGGTCATCACCCTCAGATAGGTATAGGTTTGAGACGCAATAGAAACACGAAATGGTGTGTGATATATTAGATTTTTGTAATATTTTAGTGCCTAAAACCCCCACTAAAGGATACTTCATGTTAAATTTATAATCATTTTATTTATATTAGAAGAAATTAAATACCATGTATTAGGATATTTCTTCAATTTAGACGTTGATCATCCAAAATACCCTTCGATATTACTCTCATTTAACTATGAGGATCAAATGATAGAATCCCTCTAGCGAGGATTCACACTTTATCCTTTAATCTCCAAGAAAAGGTAATCAATCTTTGGGTTCTATAATGAAAAATATATTGTCATTAATTGTGATTGTTGATCATTTTACCTTAGTTCTTGATGGAATCTCACTTTTTTTCTCATTCTTAAGAGGGAGGGAGCATGAGGATTTGAGAGATAAATTTTTGTGCAAAAAAATTATCTATTTTTTATTTCATACTACACAATAACTAGAAAGGATTATTTATAGATCTAGGGTTTATGTTAAGAAATATTTTAACTACATGATTTCCCTCAAAATAATATCATATTATTAATAAACACTTTTTCCCCAAAATAATAACAATATTTTATTTTAGCACATGCGAACACACATATATAATAAATATTATTTACCAGCTTATAAATTAATATCTTTTATTGGAAATAGTCTTAGTCCATTCAAACTCCTTAGTATTTATCGAATACCCTAATAAATACTTTATTCATAAATAAATATTTTATTCACAAATAAATATTTTATTCACCAATAAATATTTGTGATTAATAAAACATGAATAAATATATTCCTTAGTATTGATAATAATATTTATTCTATTATTAAAATTCACTTATAATTTAATCTAGATCATCAGTAACACATAGTGTGTGATCCCCTAGGATTATTTCATGTTTGAATTAGGTGGAATTTCTTAATGTCCAATATTATTGTCTAGAAATGGTTCAATAGACCCAAGAGAACGAACATAATGTCAAAATGATGACAACCATATATGAATACTCAATGTATAATATAATCCCTTTATCACAATATCTCATCGTGGGGGTTTCACATCTATATAACCAACCTATATGGTTGATATGTATTTCTTTGACTATATGAAATAACGATATCTTTATACCATGGCCTTGGAATTTAGGGTGATGGTTCTCATCCAAAAAAAGAGCTGAGATATAATCTTCCATAAATATAGAAGGGATAAATCCTTCCTTGCCTGATCTATCAATTACATGTCAATCGTGATGCACCCAACATACACTACCAAATAATGAATATATGGAGTCATGTTTTTAGTTAGATAATCTAAGTACATGATTAATGAAATTAATTAATGATAATATTAATGTTTAAGGACTATTATGCATGCTCAGAGATATAAATATTTAATAACACCAAATAATGAGTAATTCCTATAGGCGGGTATGTTTTCATAATCTCCAATCTTGGATATTTCGAAGTGTGACCTTCATGAGAAGAATCTTCATCCCCTAATGAGTTCTCAAACTTGATAGTCTATATATTATGTGTCCCATCATATTATGTTATCTAGCTTCAAAACATTATTTAATAATATCTTCATAACACTTAAAGGTTCTCATCATAGTGGGGAACTACTATGACCTTATCAATGGATGTATACTCTAGGACATTATTACATCATGTTCATGCATAAAAATGAATAATATTTAATAATATATTTTATTAATATTCAATAAATCAAATATACATGTAATTAAAGTAAAAACGGTTGGTCCTGGGGTACCCACTCCCACAAACTCCCACTTAGACTAGAGAAAACCACCAATGAATTTTAGTCCACTAGAACTCACATAGTACTTGTTGAGTCAAGGATTTAGTCAAGGGGTCACCATGTTGTCTTCCATATAAATTCTACTCACCGCAACCTCACCACTCTGATAAAATACCTCTAATAGATTATAATTCCAAAGTATGTGCTTCATCTTCTAATGTGACCTTTTCTCTTTTATAAGAGCCACCACTATAGTACTATCATATTAAAGTGTGATCTGAATTTAATTTATAGTTACCATGTCATGATCTTAGATTACATTTCAAATTCATACTTATTCATTAGATGCTTCAGAATATATAACAAACTCAGACTCCACTGTAGAATCTGCAACTACATCCTATTTTGAGTTCTTACAACTCCAAACACCTCTATTCAATGTGAAAATGTATCCCTTTTATGACTTCATTTTATCCTGATCAATTTCAAAATTGGCATTTGAATATCCTATGATAACTAGTTCCTTATCTCCTCCATAAACTGGGAACATATCCTTAGTATGCCTTAGATAATTAAGGATAGTCTTGAATTCCATCCAATGTACAACACCTTGGTTATATTTTTATCTTCCTATCACACTTAATGCATAATATACATCTATCCTAGTACATATAATACAATAAATGACTGACCCAATCACTTTTGTGTATGGAATCCTTTCCATTCTATTTCATTAATCATGTGTCTAAGGACACATTTTCCTAAAAAGATGAATGCCATATAACACTAGAAAAAAAATCCCCTCTTGGATTGTTCCATTAATGTTTGTACTTTGACGTAGGCTGATCAGTTTCTTAGATCCATCATGATGGATCTTAATCCCAAGAATATGTGATTCCTCTCTAAATTCCTTCATAGAGAAGAATTTATTTAACCTTTTATTAACATATTATAAGACTATTATTTCATTTCCAATGAGTAATATGTCATCAACATATAATATTAAGAAAATGAATTCACTCCCAATAATTTTTTTATAGACACAAGGTTCACATTCATACTTTATGAAACCATATTCTGCTATAGATTCATCAAAATGAATGTTCCAGGACCTTGATGCTTTATTTAATCCATAAATGTAATTTTGGTAATTTTCATATCTTGTAGGAATTCTATGGAGTCACAAACCCTTTGGGATGTTTAATATACAAATATTCTTGAAGGTTTCTATTAAGGAAGGCTATTTTGAAATCCTTTTTCCAAATCCCATATTCATGGTATGTTGCAATGGAAAATATAATTTTTATTGATTTCAACATTGCAATTGGGGAAAAGGTTTCATCATAGTCTATTAATTGACACTATTTAAACTCTTTTGAAACCAGTCATGATGTATAGGTAATGCACTGTCTTTCTATGTAGAGTTTCTTCTTAAATACACATTTGAAACCAATGGGATTTACATCAACAAGAATAACTACCCAAATCTAGACTTGGTTTTGGTATATGGAATCCATTTTAGAATTCATTAATTCTTCCCACATGGAATCATATCTTCCACTTACTACTTTATTTTAGGTTATATGATCAATATTATCAAATAATAATTGTTCACCATCCTTGTTGACAATAAGACCATACTATTTTAATTATATAAAATCTCTAGTTCTCCTACACAGTACATACATCTCTAGAACAAATTCTTCTTCCAGGGGGCTTTATGGAATTTGTTCATGTTCCAAATCTAATGTATCTTTAGCATGGACTTCATAAAAGTCTATCTCACTCATACTATCACTTAGAAATATAATATCATTCTCATGAAATATGGGATGTATATCAACCTAGATAATTTTTAAAGGATATTATAGTTAGTATTCCTTTCTTTCATTGGGATATAATTTAATTATACACTTTGTACCTTGATGTGAAATCATTTTACCTAAATAGGATTAACAAATGATTTGCATCACCACACATGTAAGTAAAATTACATGGGTTTCTTTTAATTCAATAATTGGTATGGTACATCATTTTTCACTTTAGTTAGAACTCATTTTGTTACAAATACTGTTATTCATAATGTGTATCCCTAAAAGGATAATTGATGACTTGTATGAATCATTATTGATCTCACCATGTCCAACAAGGTGTAGTTCTTTATTCATCTCACACCATTCCACTGATTCATATAAGGAGGAGTGAGTTAAGATAGGATCTTGAACACTAGTAAATAATTAATTATTTCTTGATTAAGATATTATCCACTATAGACTAAGAAAGGTTTCTCAATGTTCTTATGATGCTAGTCCACAAATTTATTATTTTATACCTTTAATTCATTAAAATCATCCAACATATACATAATTAAGTAGACATATACATATATACTAAAACTATCATTAAAATTTGTGAAGTAAGAGTGCCCACCCCTTGCTTAAACATGAAATAGTCCACACACAACAGTATGAACTAAATGTAGAATCTCTATATCCCTTTCACCATTCCCACTAAAAGGGGATTTGGTCATTTTTTCTTTCAAAAACGTGTTACATACAATATTTTTTTTATTTCAAAAGAACATAAATATCTATATTGATGTAATTTAGTTATGTGTTTTTCATTTACATGACCTAGATGGTGATACCCAAATTGGGTGTGGTATGAGTCATATGAAGTCTCTTCATTATCAATTGTTATTAATCGTTTCATGTAATCCATCACATAATGGCCATTATTTAAATATTTCTTACCATAACATATGATATATTTATAAAACAATCAACTTTTATGTCTAAATTTAAAATTAATTCCATCTGTATAAAGTATAGATATAGAAATAATGTTTTAGTAAGAGTTGACACATAATAATAGAATTCAAAACCATGAGAATTCTGGTCAGTAACATGAGGGGGTAGTCCCCAATAACTACAAAAACAATTTTATATTTTTGGCTACTCAAATATTTAACTCCCCTGAATCAATATTTATGAATCTATTTGGTTCTTTTATTTAAATAAATATGTGGGTGTTGTAATTTTTATCTTGTAACACCCAAAAATTTTAGTATAATCTATCTTTTAATAAAATAAATAAGTCTTGGAAAATTAAGAATCATAAGAGGTACTTTTACTAAAACAACACATTAGATTCATTACAAGAGTGTCTCCTTAGACTAGGACTTGAGAGTGAAAAACCTAAAATAATTATCATTAATAAAATTTGAAAAAGTATGATAAATATAATAACAACAAGATCATAACCCACTTATTTAGGATCCACCATAAGTGGAAATCCAACAAAAAAGACTAGAGTAAAAAATATAGAGAAACATAAAAAATAACATGTATCTTTTTAGGAGAAAAATATGAGATAAGATGAGCTTGGATTATAATTTGTTTTAGGTGAGGTATTTATAGGATAAATATTATGGATGATGGTAAATTGTAGTTGGGTACTTTTTTAATAAAATATGATAGTAATGATGAAAATAAAAATAGTTGTTATGGAATATATATATATATATATACACATTTCTGTGTGTGTGTCTATAATATGTGACTCATAAAGTAAATGGCTAAAAAATAATTTGAATAAATTATTTATTTGGGAAAATATTAATTTCTAATGAAAAATTATATATTATTATAAGTAAACATCATATTTAATGTTGGTATGGTTAAAGAATGGTGTTGATTATGTTAAGTGTATTTAAAATTGAAATGAAAATATTTAATGTATTAAAATAAGAGTCTAGTAGTCATATAAATAATTAAAATTATTAAAATGATATTTTTAAAAATAAAAGACATAGGTAGTGAAATAAATGTAATATTTAAATAAAAAAATATATAAATAAGTACATATGTAATTAGTTTAATGTAATATCCTTTTTTAGATAAATATATTAACCATGTTGATTTTTAAGAATTGGTAATATTAAAAAAGTTATTCAGTGACTAGGTTGACCTAGGGATCCCTCAACCACACATATGGGGCCCCTGGGGATTGAACTCTTGTGGGGGAGATCAATCGTAGCTAGGCTCAAGTGGGGGAAAGAAGAAAACCTAGTACCTCACAAGGAGGTAGTGGTGGTTATAAGATTTGTATATGGGAATGAGGTTAGGTGGGTCGGGTTGTCCCTATTTTAGTGTGTGTGTAGTGTTGTGGGTGCCAACCATAGTTCCAGCTTGAGTCGTGTTTGATATAGAAAATAATATATAGAAGTTCTCATATGAACACTTTTTCAAAGCGAGATCATTTCTCTTTGGTACTATTCACCCACATTTAAAATAGCTATTTATAATATGTCCATCTGATCAGTTATATCTTAGTCATTCAATCTTCCCATGTATCGTCGTCTACCTATGAAGTCCCACTATTATCATCTTCCTCTTATTCTTCCAATAGAATCCATCACCACAACTTTGAACTATAAAAAATCACCCCAAAACCACTACTGCCATGGTCTTTTTCCTTCAACAATAGGTTTTTGATCCACGAAACGGATCTTTGAAGTTATTTCAGCCACAAAAATAATCCATGGAGAATATTTTCATAATTCATTGAATTATTTCCAAATAATAAATACAAGGCTAAAATAAATACATTTTTAAAAATATGACCAAAACAAATAACAATTTTAATTCATTGGGTAGTTTTAAAAAAACCTCATTTTTTCAGGTCTATACAAGTAGTGATGAAGGATATATATATATATATATATATATTCTATTTCAAAAATAAATCTTTTTCTCAACTTTCACGAAAAGACAAGATCTGGAATCTTTGAGTCTCCTAAAGTTCTGTTACTCATTGAAAATTTTTTCACTCATTTTTTTCATAACTTCACTAGAGACCCAATTTTTTTTGTATTTGTGTATATATATATACATACCTAGACTCCCTCTTCAATGGTTGGAAACACATGAAGCAATATCTCTCCCCCTCCCTCTCTTCCCACCTTGTTCAAGTATTCAAGCAATTAGTTGAAATAACCATAACTTGTTCCTATATTCCAACTAAACTAAGGGAATTGTATTTCAATAAAACTACTATTTTTGGTAAATATTTTCAAAATTAAGTAATTTAGTTTCAAAAAACCTCTTCCAATAAGGGATTATTTTATTTTCATTAATCAAAAAAATATAATCCACGTTTAATTTTTAAAATCATTATTTTGTAAGGGATATATATATAAACATAATTTTAACTATTTATATTTTTTTATGAAAAATTAATATTTTAAAAATCCAAATCTCAAATTATAATTTTATTCAAGGACTATTTCAAATTTTTTAAGGGTGATTTATTTTGAAAGTATTAAATTATGGTTTTTCAAAAAAAAATTAAGAATTATAAATTTTTTATTTTAAAAATCTTATTTTGAAACTACTATTTTATGTATAAATTATTTTATTTGGTAAGGGGATTATATTTTTTTAGAAATGTATATATGATTATATTTTCAAAATTACTATCCTATCTAAGGAAATTATTTTCAATAAATTCTATTGTTTCAAATAAATAATTTATTTTACTCAAAACAATTTTTATGATAGTGATTTATATTTTAAAAACTATATTTTCAAAGGGAATATTTATTCAAAATAATTATTATATAATGATTTTTATTCAAAAACCCCGATGTATGGGAAATATTATAATAAGTAAATTATTTTGTATTTATTTATCTACAATTATTTTATGTAAAGGAATAATAATTTAAAATTTATATTATTTTATAAAAGGGAATAATAATTTAAAATTAATATTATTTTATGTAAAGGTTTTATATCTTAAAAATGTTATTTTATATATCAGAAATAATATTTCTAGACACCTGATTTATAATTTACGTAAATCTTTTCAAAAATATTTATTTATTCAAAGGTGAAATTGAGATAAAAAAGTGTATCATTTAATTTTAAGAAAATTATGTTCAAGTTTAAATGTATTTTATATTTATAATTTTATGCATGAAATGTCATTTTAATATGGATCTTAATTACGATTGTAGATTTGGACATTTATTGTCATGACATTAACATTCCATAATTTTGTTATGAAGTGGATCTTTCTTTATTTATTTCTATCATTACATATATTATGTATGTATTAATTGTGAAGTATGGGTTTATCATAACATAAAATGTTTTCATATAATCATATTCTACTAAAAATTATGTGATATAAAATTATTTTATCTTGAAAATAATTTAAGCTTTTTTCAAAATGATGTTTTAGTAGAAATTAAATGAGAAAATTTTCCTAATCAATTTTTTTATAAAAATTAGCAGTTTGGTATCAAACAAGATTACAAGGAATGTGGAGTGAACTTAAAGACTCAAGAATACATTGTCCAAAAATTTATATAGTAAGTTTCCACAAGGAGTTATTATGGGTTTCCAATTATTATTTCTTTTCATAAAAAAGTTATTTTTTTAAAATAGGGTTTTTATAACAGAAAGGAGAAATACATGTATTTTCAAATTATATTATATTGTGAAATGAAATTGGGTTTTTAAATAAAATGTATTTTTAATGGTTTTTCAAAATTGTATTCTATGGTTACTTATTTTGAAAACCCTAATTGTATATTTTTGAAAAAAATATTTATTATATATAATGTTTTGATATAAAGGTAAAATGTTTTAAAAATAGTTTTTTCAAAGTGATATATATTTTCAATGGTTTTTGAAAATTATTTTCAATGATTATATATTTTGAAAACCTTAGAATTATATTTTTAAAAATTATTAATCAATTTTTTTATAGTTTATATAAAATAAAATGTTTTCAAAATATTTTTTAAATATTATTTTTAAAATGAATTTTCATTGCTTTTTAAAACCCATTAATATGATATTTTAATCACAATTTATGTTTTAAAATGTTTTTCATAGGATAATTATATGTTCCAAAGGATATTGAATTTGTTTAGGATATGTCATGAGTTAAATAAAATAAATGTTTGTTGATAATTTTTATTAAAATCTGATGTATTGTAATTGTTTGTTATTTTCCTCCAAAACCTACTTCAGAAAAGATCTTAATTATTTTTTAGGACTATATATTTTCATTTTTTTTTAAAAAAGTATATAATTTCTAGCATCATATCTGAGAGTGTTGGTTTTAGAATCGTACACTTGGTATCAGAGTGATAGTTTAAATAATTTGAAGATTATAATGTTTAAACTAAAAATAGATTATGTTTCTAAGTACACCTTTTTTAGTAAATCCCATATTCCTTAATTTTTGTTTTAATTAAAAAAAGGTCTCAAAATTTAAGGTGGAAGATCTTGAAAAACTATTCTCTCCCTTCTAGAAGATCTTATTACAAGAATAATCATGAATTCATAGTCAGATGTCTTCAAATATTTTATCAACTTCTATGTTACCTATCAAAAACATTATGATGCATCTAATACCACTATTATTTCCCTAATTTTTATAAGATCATGGTTTATATATGAAAAAAATATATTATTCTCAACATTCCTACCATACTAAGTATGGAAAGTATTATTAGGTTATTTTTGAAGTCTTCACCCAAACTAAGTCTTATGAATCACTTAGTAATTTTGAAGGAGCTACAGAAATGGGTGACCTCCGTGCAGATTATACGTATAAAATATTATTTTATTTTTTATTTTTGGAAGTATTAAAGATAATTTTGAAACCGTTAAAGGCAACTCAAGGATATTTTTTTATAAAAATTTAGTTCAAACAGATGTTCTAAAATTATATATTAATAATAAGACCTTTCTAATTATTTACCAATGTTTTAATCATTTTGATCCAAAATTCATGAGCTATATTTGGATAAAATTAATAGTGGATTTTGAAAATGACCCATGTTACCATTTTTAATTCAATAATATTTCCCTTCATGAGTGACACCAACATTAAATAACTTTTTGAAGGTATGATATATTTGAAGAGGATAGTGGAATAATTTTTTTTGCTTTTCAATAATAATGAATTTATTTTTTAGGGATGAAGAGCCTCCATATTTAATCTCTTAAAAGGAGAATTGGAATTCATTTATGTTTAAAAGAATTTTGAGGATGCAATTCAAATAAGGGGGTAGAATGTAACACCCTGTAAATTTATTATATTCTATATTTTAATAAAAATAAATAATTCTTGAATATTTAAGAACAAGAAGAGGTTATTTTATTGAAACAACACGTTAAATTGAATAGAAGAGAATCTCCTCAGACTGAGGATATATGCATGATAAACCTATAATAATAATCACTAATAAAATAGGAAAACATATGCAAAAAATAATAATGGAAAGATCATAGACCGAATATTTAGGATCTTCCATACATATAAATATAGAAAAAAGGATGAGAGTAAAAATATAGAGAAACATAAAAATATAAAGCATCTTTGTGGGTTATAAATATGAAATAAGATAATCTTGGATTATAAATAATTTTTTCAGGCGAGGTATTTATGGGATAAATATTATGGTCACTGGTAAATAGAAATTGAGTTCTTTTTGAATAAAATATGATATTAATGGTGAAATTAAAAAAAATATTATGGTATTTTAAAACACACACACACATATATATATACATTTATCTGCACGTACATGTGCATGTGCATGTAATATATGATTTATAAAGACAATGGTTAAAATATAATTTGAATAAATATATTTTTTTGGTAAAATATTAATTTTCAATGAAAATTTAGGTATTATTATAAGTAAAAATCAACTTAATGTTTATATGATTTAAGAATGGTGGTTATTATGATAAGAGTATTTAAAAAATAAATTAAATGGTTTAATTTATAGAGACAATAGTTTTTTGGTCATTTATGTAATTTAAATATTATTGAAATTTTACTTTTAGAAAGAAAATCATATATAGGGAAATAAATATAATTTTGAAGTAAAAATAAGTAAAAATAAGTATATATGTATTTAGATGAAAGTAATATCTGTATTTAGTTAAATCTGTAAACTTTTTAGATGTTTAAATTCAGGTTATATTAAAAAACTGATAACCACTAAGCTGACCAAGGGATCCCTCAACCACACATATGGGAACCAAAGGGGCCAACCATGTGTGTGATAGATCAACCCAAGCTTTCCCCAAGAGGTGGAAGGGATATAATGAGCATCTCCTAAGATGATTGTGGTGGTTATAGATCTTGTATGGTGCGTGGTGCGCCTGTAAGAATGCTTTGGGTATAGTGTCTCATCCCATCCCCATTTGAGTGTGTGTATTTAGTGTTCTAGGTATTGACCCCATTGTTGACTCAAGCAGTGTTTGGACTAAAAAATGAAACATATATTTTCCCTAAAAAACACTTTTTGGATATGGGATTATTTCCCATGGGTATTTTTCACCTGCATTTAAAATGCCTGTTAATAACATGGACATATTATCAAACACATCTCATTTGTTTCATCCCCCCATGTATTGTTGTATACCTCTTAATAATTATTATTGTTTTCTTCCTCTCCTCCTTCAAACTGAACTCACCACCACATCTTTGACCTAGAGACAATCCCCCTGAAACCCATACTCCCAAGGTCATTTTCCTTAAGGAATAGGTTTGTGACCCTCAAAAAAGACCTTTGATGTTATTTAAAACACCAAAATCACCCCTAGAAAATCTTTACAAAATTCACAGAATTCTTCCCAAAGAAGCAAGACCAGATGAAAATAAATATAATTGTAAATATATAACCTAAACTATTAACAATTTTAATCCATCATGTATTTTTGAAAAAATCTCTTTGTGTCAAGATTGTATAATTAGCGATGAAGAATACACATACACACATATACATACATACACACAGATATATATATATATATATATATGATCTCATTGAACAACAATAATTGTTCTCAACTTGCACTGTAAGCCAAGAGCTCGAATCTTTGTGCCTTATAGGGTTCTGTTTGTCATTGGAAAATGGTAAATTTATTCAAAACTCCACTAGACACCCAATCTAATATGTTTATATATATATATACATGGACCCCCTCTTCACTAGTTGGAAACCCATATACCAATAAATCTCTCCATCTCCCTCTCTTCCCACCTAGTTCAAGCGTTTGAGCAGGAAGTAGGTACTACTATAACATATTCATGTCTTCTAATTAATGTAAATAAGTAGTATTTTTTATAAAATACTACAATTTTATTTAAATGTATTCAAAACTATGTAATTTATTTTTAAAAACCCTCTTCTTGTAAGGCATACTTTTATTTTTAATATTTAAAAAAATATAATCCATGTTTAATTTTTAAAACCCTTATTATGTAAGGGTTATATATATATATATATATATAATTTCAACTATTACAATTTTAGGTATGAAATTTTATTAATTTCAAAACCCTAATCCCCAATTTTTATTTTATTCATAGTTGATTTCAAATTTTTTAAGGGTCATTTTTTTTAAAATTTTAATTTATTGTTTTTCCAAAACCTTTTTAGGAAATATATTTTTATTATTTTCAAAATACTATTTTGAATCTATGATTTTATGTATAAATTATTTTATTTTGAAAGGGGATTATATTTTCTTAGAAAAGTATATATGATTAATATTTTCAAAACTATGATAATATGTAAGGAAATTATTTTAAAGAAATTCTATTTTTAAAAGCTATAAATTATTTAATGAAAAAATATTTTTATAAAAGGGATTAATATTTTTAAAATTATATTTTAAGATAGATTTTTTTTAAAAAAAATATTATGTTATACTTTTTTTATTCCAAAACTCCTATGTGGTGCAATTTTTTTTATAATAAAGGTGTTTTATCTTTTTTATCTTCTATTATTTTATAAAAGGGAATAGTAATTTAAAATTACTATTATTGTATATAAAGTGTTGAAATTTTTAAATTATTATTTTATGTATGAGAAATGATATTTATAAACAGCTAATTTTCAAATTATGTAAATCCTTTTAAAAAGAAAATGTTATTGTTCAAAGATGAAATTAAAATGTCAAAGTGTATCATTTAATTTTAATAAAATTATTTACAAGTAAAAATGAATTTCATAGATATCATTTAATTCCGGAAATATCATTTTAAACATTTGGTTGTTAATCATGATTATAGATGTGTCCATATTCTATTATAACATTGACATTCCATATTTTTTTTATAAATAGAATTTGTGTCTATTTATTTCCATCTTTATATATATTATGAAAGTTTTAATTATGATCTATGGATTTCACCTAACCTATGATGTTTTCAAAAAATCATCTTTTTCTAAAAATTATGTTATATAAAACTATTTTCTCTCAAAAACAACTTATTGAGTTTTTGAAAGGTTGTTATAAAGGGAATTAAATGATAAAAGAAACACTATGAAAAATGTTTTTATAAAACTCATCACTTGGGTATCAAACATTATTATGAGGAATGGGGAGTAAACCCATGTACTCTACAAGATGTTTTCCAGAAATTGATACAGTAAGGGGACGCATGGATTTCTTAAGGGTTTCTTGTATCATTTCTTTACATAAAAAGGTTATTATTTTTAAATGAATGTTTTTAAAACATAAAGGATAAATATTGGTTTTTTCAAGGGTTATTATGTTTTGAAATAAAATTGGGTTTTAAAGAAATTTTCTTTTTAATGTTTTTTTAAAACTATTTTCTATGGATATTTATTTTGAAAAACCTAGTTGTAAATTTTCTGAGAAATATTTTTTATATCAAATGTTTTGATATAAAGGAAATATGTCTTCAATATAATTATTTTTAAAGTGATATGTATTATAAAAGGTTTTTTAAAATTATTTTCAATGATTATATATTCTGAAAACCCTAAAATTATATTTTTTAAAATTATTTATCAATTTTTTCATATTTTATATAAACAAATGTTTTCGAAAGAGTTTTTAAATATTATTTTTAAAAATGATTTCCCCTATATTTTAAAACCATTTTTTGGGAAATTTTATACCCACCATACGTTTTACAATGCTTTTCACAACCTCATTAGAGGTTATAAAATATTTTTACTTCATTAAAAAGAAAGAATATGTGAAGTAAAATAATTTTTTTAGATAATTCATATTAAAATATGATATATTGTAATGGATTTTAATTTTTCTCCAAAACATGTACCAGAAAAGAAACTCATATTTGTAAAGTATTGTATATTTTTAGTTACATTTTACAAAAAATATATATAGTATTTTTAGCCTCAGATCCAAGAGTGCGGGTCTTAGGATCTTACAAATTTAATGCCCAATTTATAGAAATAGATAAATGGTACTAGATAACAAAAACCCATTAAGCTTCACCTTGCATCTTTTGAAGGGTGTAGTTTTTCTTCCAGTGGCCCTTCTTACCGCATGAGAAACAAACAAAATCCTATTCTATTACTTTCACCATGATCTTTCTCTTCTTTAAAGGGTGTGAAGATGCTTTGGACTTAGATCTCTTTACTTTCCCTTTCTATTTATTCACCATTTGGATAGAAGTATTTTCATGCTTCGTATCCTTATCTAATAGGTGAAGGAGAGAAAGTAGATCTGAGAGAGACTAATCAATGTTTTTTATATTAAAATTTAGAAAAAATCTTGAGAAGATCTAAGGGAGTGATGAAAAAATGAGATTGGTGCCCAGTTCTTTGGGGATTTTAAAACCTAGAATTTATAAGGACTCAATATAACCAATGATCTTAACTATGTGAGGACCAGCTAGTGAACCCTCCACAAACATAATCTGAAAGAATTACTTGGAAATATAAAATCATTTTTATCTATATCTCTCCTGGTATAAACCTCATAGGTGCTCAATCATGATATCTTAAACCATGTTTTCATGAGACTTCATCAGTTCACTAGACATAGATGATAAAATAAAATATTTAAAATTGACCACATCACGTAAATGTGTTTCATAGACAAGGAACTCTACATCACTTTCCTCATTGGACAATGGATCATGCATTGAGAATTATATCATATAGGAGGTTGTCTTTCTTCAATATAGATCATAGAGATAGTGTTGATGATGGGATTTACATTTTATTGTATCACTAAAAGAGAAGACAATTAATACTTATTCTTCATTAAAAATAATTTGAATAAAAATAAATAAATTGATTTTATATTAAATATACCACTATTTTATCAAGTATCAATATCACCCACCATTTAACTTGAAATGTATAGTTTCTATGAAATTATAGTGTAAATAATCCCCATTAATTTTGTAATGATCCAGACTTTTTCCATGAAAAATATATGAAAGTAATTTGGTATGCTGTCTTGAAAACTATAGTCTTGAATCTCCAAGATCCATTGATTGTATTTTCATATCCGAAAATACTTACTTGAATCTTCTCAACACTTGACTCCAAATGTTTATTGAATATACTTTGTCCATTAAAATCAACACATGTTCAGTTAAGTCAACCCAAAAACCTCATGAGAGCTCCCTGATAAAAGTATGTGTCTATACATTGGCCATGTACTACACTTAGTTCAATAGTTTCATTCCCAATTATGTAATGGAAGGATTTTTCTATCATAATATTATGTTGGGTGATTTTAATTAATTATGCATAAATTTTATCTTATTTTACCCTTTACTTGTCTTTTTTATATTAATTGGATATTACATAATTAATCGAAAAAGGTGGATAAAAAATTTATGCATAATTCATTTATTTAGATTCTAACTTTTCAAATTAATTCATTTATTTATTTGATCATGGTATTGAATCCAAAAAATAAATAATTCATAGATAGAAATAAATAAATAACATGATCATGAGCATATGAAAGAGATGATATAATGAGAATACATTAAATAAAACTTTGAAATAAGGGAAATAAATCATATTTATAATCTTGGAATGAGTTACAAAACTCACCTTGACCACCTTTGTATCTCCTGGGATAGCATCATTATGGTTCCATCTTGAAATTCCTTAACATTCCATGGGATACTCAATTAATTACATTTATGTATAACTCACACATAGGTGAGGGGAACTAAATGACTAGTTAAAAGGGATTACATAAATTACCATGGACATGCTGATCATATATAATAATAGAGGGATGGATGAATCACAGACTATCATATTCAATTTAATAAAAAATAATTGTAAACTCATTCAGTAAATTATTTAAAACATTCAACACCTGCACAGGGCTGGGTCAATCTCATGAATGGTCATACATGGGACATATACACAAAAGTAAATGGATACCATTCATTTCATATTTTCTATTAATTATTAATATAAACAATCTTGAATTAATTTTTTAATTATTTAATTAATACCCTTTCATATAAATATCCATCTGAATCCTCTTGGAGATAACCATCATAATGTAATTAAAGGATAATTAATGGAAGAACCAATAGTTCTAGGTTTATTATAATAAATTAATTGAGCATTTCAAATTATTTAAAACCCTTATTAAATAGTCAAACATGTAAATTTACATTCAAATAAATTATGTTTTAATACTATAATTTTTAATGTAATATAATTTTTAATTCTTCGATTAATTTGGGCACCACATGGAATGTAATATCCTGTTACATTCCTTGTACCTCAGTTTTCATGTATCCGGATTATATGTTTGGGGATTCAGCATGTGGATATGGTAAAAGTACACAGTGTGTACATGATATCTACACATTGTGTATCTACTTACTGGGTGCCTGAGATACCCTCCTTGTTCATCGTAGTGTATCTCAATGGGATCACATTGTGTGTAAAATCCAATTACAAGTCGTGTATCCCTTATGTTGTGTTTCCAATGTTCTCTCCAAATGGATTCATGTGTATTTTGGATATGGGAAATTATAAACTATAAATCATGTACACTGTATAAATGTCTTGTAAATCTTTAATTATTTTGGATGTTGGTCATGCATGGTTTGACCGTGTATAATTAACACATAGATTGTACAATTTACACTGCTTTCTCGTACATACTATATGTTATTTATGCTAGCTACACAACATGTAATACGAAATCTTCTGTGTTAAGTTAGATTTGTCTACATGTGGTGTGCAATAAATTCATTATGTGTAATTAACTACTCGAAGTGTCATGTATCTCTTAACAAATCTTGGTGCAGTGCACATGAGTACACAATGGGTTCTTTGACTACATGTAGTGTAACCCATTTTTCCTGGAATTTTTTTTGCACTTCCCAATGGAAATTCTGGTCATTTTCCATATGTACTTAGAACATAAATAAAATTAAAAACTAAGATAACATGATTAATATATAGATATCATGTTAATTCAAATCATATTAAATAACGAATAATATGAAATGAAAATGTTCAATTATGATTACATATACATTAATAATCAAATAAATAATTATAAATTTAAAAGATACCACTCTAAAAGAACTTGTAGCTTCTAGGAATAGTGGAAGCATGCATTGATGGAAAATATATTAAAAATTATTTTAAAATTTCAATTCCTAAAACCCCAATAGATGATCTTTCATGTTAAATTTATAATAAATTTATTTAGGTTAGAAGAAAGTGAATACCTTGGTTTAGGGTATTTATTCAAAGTGTATGTTGACCATCCAAAAGGCCTTTGTGGATTTCCTTCATCATGTTGTGAGGATCCGAGATTAGAATCCATCTAGCGGTGATCCACACATGCTCCATTAATCTCCAAGAAATTCCAATTGATCTATAGGTACTAGAGTGGTGAATCAATTGTAGTGTGTTGTGTGTGCTGATCGATTGTCCTTAGGTCTTAAATGAATATCTCTTATGTATCTCATTCTTCATAGGGATATATAAGGAGGAGTTGAGAGATAATTTTTTATACATAACAATTTTCTATTTTCAATTGCACACTAAAAATAGCCATAAATGACTATTTATAAAGTTAGGGTTTAGTTTAAGAAATATTTTAATTTCATGTAGGCCCTTAAAATAATATCATATTCTTAATAAACACCCTTCCAAATAATAATAATAATATTATTATTATTTCTTAGAACGCGCCAACACACTCATATGATAAATATTATATATCGACTTGTGAATAAATATCCATCACTGAAAGCTGTCTTGGTCCATTAGAAATCCTTGGTATTTATTGAATACCCAAATAAATATTTTATTCACCAATTAACATTTTCAATCAATAAAAATTAAATAAAATTATTCCTCGGTCTTGAGAATAATATTTATTCTATTAATTAAATTCACCTAGAATTTAATCATGTTCATAGGTAACACTTAGTGTGTAACCCTCTAGGATTCATTCTCATTAGAATTAGGTGGGTTTGTCTAAAGTACATGATTACTCTCTAGGAACGGGTTAAGGGACCAAAGAGAATAAACTTAATGCCATAAAAATGAAAGGAACTAATGAATTCTCACTGTGTAATATAATCAATTTATCACAATATCACAACAAGAAGGTTGCACATATGTGTCACCAACGTATATATTTTATACACCTTTCTTCAACTATATGAAAAAAACACATTGTTACATCATGTCCATGGAATTTAGGGTAATGGTACTATTCCAATAAATGGGCCAAGATATCACCTTCCATAAATATAGATGGGAGGAATCATTCCTCAACATATCCATTAATGGAATGTCAATCATGACACACCCATAATACCCCACCTCATTGTGAACATATGAAGTCATAGTTTTCATCAAAAAAATCTAAGTGTGTTAGTCATGAAATGCATTAATGGTAATATTTAATTCTAAATACAATTAAAAATGTTCACATATTAGTATACTTGATGACACCAAAACATGCATAATTCCTACTCGAGGGTCTCTTCTCATAATATTCCATCTTGGAGATTACCAATTGTGAACTTCATGAGAAGAATCATCATCCTTTTATGAGTATGAAAACCTGAAATTTTATTTACTATGAGTCCTATCCTAGCATGTTATCAAACCAAAAAACATTATTTAAGAATATCTTCATAACACTTCAAGGTTCTCATCATGGTTGGTAACTTCTAGGACCTTATCAATACGATGTATACTATAGGACATTATTACATCAGATACAAGCATAATAAGGAATAATATTAAATAATATATGTTATTAATATTCAATACATCAAATACACATGTAATCATCGTACATTCAGTTGGAAATAGGACACAAAATCCAATAATAGGCCCTACACAGTGATTCATAAGCTCTTATTATATCAAAAAACCATAAAATAGTTGGAAAATGTTGTATCAAATAAAACAGATGCTATATTAAATTCCACAAGAATTTTACCTTGAACATTGGAAGTTCTGACATATTAATTAGATGGAGAAGATTTTATGACATGAAGCTGGCCAATTCCATGCCCTTAAGTCCCACCTTATCCCCATATACAACACCACTATATTGTAATTTCTATCCCATACCTAGGGTAATATGCCCCCACCTCATCTCGTATGACTAGTTGATCTATAACTGCATGTATCCTACTATATGAGTCATCCCATTCCATATTTATATATCTTCATGAATTAATAATTACTAGAAATATTTTAAGGGTTCCAAAATAACATCTATTGGTACCTTATACTTACATAAATTTATCACTCTACTTGCAGTCAATCATACTGAGGTATTTTTTCTCATCCTTACCACACTAAAAACATCACAATAGACCATTTTCCTAGTTACTCTTCCCATTAATTCCTTGACAGGAGTTCTCATATTACTGGTTCCTACTTTAAAAATATTCAGTACTAGATATCATAGATTAATATTCCTTTCTACGAAATGGGTCCTCTTTTAAGTTTCTATCAACAATAAGAGTCTAGTTCACGACCTTAGAGATGGTCATCAAGTAAAGGAAATTCAACTATAGATTAATCTCATATTTAATATCATATTTAAATTGATTCACCCTGGTTACCTCATCACCTACCAATATTGGAGAAAAATATTTCAAATCAATGAAATAGGTTGTGTAATCAATCATCGACATACCTTCCTACACGATATATATGTACTTTTTAACCATGTCTCCCCTCAAGGTATCAAGAATGAAATAAGAAAAAACCTAATCTTGAAGTCCTTTTAGGGTATTCCCATATACTGTTCTATCTAGACCTAAATTTCCACCATCACTTCACTGGTCACCAAAGAATATAATATGAAAACATTACTCTCCTCTTTGGGGGAGTCTTTAGATGGTCAAATATGATCCAAACCAATTCAACCAAAAACTCCAATTCATGGGGTCTACCTTCCCCTACAACGGTAAGTGGGTGATGAAGTTGATACTCTTTGGTGAGACCTAAAATTGTTGGGTTTTCTTATAGAGGTAATATCTCCACTTATAACATAACCCGAAATAATCTCACACATATTTCCTCATCTGATGTGTTCTTCAGAGCCACTATAGACCCAAGTATAACAACTAGAGGGGAATTCTCATCACCACCCTCTTGTCACATTATCAATGATCTTCATGGAAGAATAATTACTCAATGTAAAACACATTTCTTTAACTATATTTGAGGAAAATTTGATCATCACATTTTAGGTAAGTAATAAAAATAATGAAATCATGCTACTTACATTCAACAATTTATGAGTAATAACAGAATCACTTATACCAAACTACTTTCTCTAAATAACCACACAACATTGTGAAATCCATATATTCCTATAATGATGCACGAACACTCACCCCCATTACATACTGAACCATGATTAAAATATCATAAATAATAAATCTCAAAAATAAATTTCGTCACTCGAGGATAATTTAATCAACATTAATAGTGAAAAAAATAGTAATCCTTCCCCTGGTAACATGGGATTTCCTCATACATGGGTTTGGTACTCATGAGCATGAGGTCTCTAAAAAGTCCTAAAAACATCACATCTCCCATGTACTGAGCCCAAAAAGTAAGAAAAAAATGAAAAAAGTACTATGATACTACTTTGAAACGTCTCTAGATTGATTCACTTCTAAGTATTCAAATCGAGTCACTTCATGAGCATAAGTGTATATCTGATATAATAGTGGTATCCAACTAATATAGAGGATCTAAATGATATCATGGGGAGACTATAGCTTATGGTAATTTTAGAAACAACAATAGAAATCATAACACTATCATCCATAAAATACCATTACAAGAACCCCAAAAATTGTTTTCCAAATAATCCAAAACGTATAATCATGATGGAATAAATGAAAATGAAATATAATAAACTAGGAAAAAATATAATTTCAAATATAAAGAAAAAAATACAATTGTTTATAAGGCCATTACTTGTCCCACCATCCATGATTCAATCCTAACACACCTGATCACCACTCAAATACATGGTCTTTTACCTTATGTTGACTAGAAACCATGAAGTCTACTCTGGTATCAAAGGAAGTATAAGTAGGGTGTGATTTAAACTTAGTAGGGCCCCAAAAATAGCGTCTCAATAATATCCATTAGAAATAAATTTATGGGGTACTGTAGCAGTACTGTAGCATGCACTATAGAAGGCATTGTTCGGTACTACAGTAGCTGGAACTATTCATCCATCTGGGCCTTCGGGCCATCGGTTTGGTCCGCAGGTCCTGGAAGGATTTCAGGCCACCCACGGCCTTTGGAAAAGTTGATTCTCAAGGACTTAGGGCCACATTAAGGCCTTATGGCCACCCCAAGGCATTCGGGCCACATGAATGCAGGCCCTAGACACACTACAAAAAAGGAGAATCCCGAGAAGAGGATTCAGAGCAGTGAAAAAAAGATTGTTAGAATTAGAGGGTATGGCTATGCCATCGGTACCAGCCTGTGCTTTCATGGGATGCCTAGCCAGATAGTCATGCAAAGGTGGAGAGCTACTACCAGGATGCAGATGCTGGGGAGGGGCAGTTAATTATAGTTAGTCTGGTTGAATTCCCTAAGACCTTCAGGTCATGTAATCTCCTAAGCCTACGGGCCATATAATCTCGGAGCTTACAGGCCTTGTAAGGGTTGCCCCTCATCCCTTGAAAGGGGGTTATCAAAAATCAATAAAAATGAAGGCCTTCGGGACATTCAGAAAAAATAGAAAAATACTATTATATAATTAATGTAATTAATGTTTGACATAACCATTTAAAAATAACATATACCATCAACCCTTGGCCCTGGAGTGGCACTTAAGGACAACCATACCTGTTTCACCTAGTTTTAAATGTATTTTCCATTGTATCATAGTCATGTTTATAAGTATACATGAATACCAAATCCTTGAAACTAAGTCAAAGGTCCCCCAACCCTAAAAAATATAACAATTAGAAAATTTAATCCTTAGAATCACATCATGGTTTTGCAATAGTAATAATCATAATATTGGTAAACCAGATCATTAGAATCATACCAAGGTCACCCAATAGTAGTTATCATAATAAAAATTGTATCATATATTATATAGTATGCTAGGGTCCCCCAACACTAACAATCATAATAATGGTCATACCAGATCTTTGGAATCATATGAAGGTACCAAATAATAAATATAATCACATCCACTTAATGAAGTTCACAATCTAATTTTATAATTTCATTAACCAATCATCCATAGATTTATATGGATAATAATTTATCAATTACATTTAATAAAGGGATAACAATAATTAAAAACAAATTAATCTCTTGATGATAGAGTAAATCCCAAGAATCTTGGAATGTTTTAATAATCATTAGGTAAAACCATGGAACTCATAGAGTCACCACTTAAATCTCCTCCTAATTATCAAGGGCTGGAATAAAATGAATGGCATCTTAAATTTTTGGTCTTTACACACCAATGGATCACTCAGATCCCATAAAAGGATCCCCTATATTTAATTACGGATTATGATTCAATCATTAATTAGGTTAGGGGAAGTGTGAAATATTTTATTATATCCACAAATCATATATACATGAAAAGAGAATAAGGACATCAAGGTAACCTCAATACCACTAGCCTCAAGTGAAAAAACCACATTTTTTAAGGGTTGTTACACAAATTGATCCCAGTGATCCAAGCACCCTATATTATCCCCAAATCCATTATTTTAGAGTTATAGAATAAGAAATATAGATGAAAAAATGATATAAGGCATAAATTATGTTATATTTACTCATAAGAATCAAACACAATAAACGATGTGTCAAACACCAAAGAATTGGGAGTGGGATGTCCAAAACCACAAAGGAAAACCAAATGGATCTATGTAACTCTAATGAGGGTTGAGGGATTTCAGAAAATTATAAAATATAGCATCCTTATGATATTACAAGGCTTCCCCAAGTAAAAATATTTTTCAAAATCCCACTGACTAACAATTGTACTCCATTAAAAAGTTAGTGGGATATCAGCTAGATTTTGATGTCTTATTGGATGACTGGTGAATATTGGAGAGCTTTATGGTTACTTCCAATCCCATAAGATGGTTGGTGGTACCCACTAGCGAGTGGGTGGCCCCTATAGCTATCTTAATAACTTAATGTACCCTTCCATTTTCACTAACCATGTACCCAAGCCTCATTTACTCGTATAATTACAAAAAATAAGGAAAAAATGAAAAATAAATAGTAATATACCTCAGATGAAGGTTCAGGGTGTTATAATTTTTATGCCAAAGGATATACATAATCAATATTTCTAGGGAGAAATCATCTTATTTAATCATTATCAAAGATAAAATGGTGTATAGGTCAAATTTTTAGTCATAAATTGTATTACAGTTCTTTATGAATAACCACAGGTATTTGTGGTTTTTTTTGAGAAAGCATGAAGACCCCATGGTTCCTGGTGATTTTTGTTTGTTGTATTTGTTGAAAAATGTACTTGAGAAACTCATAAGTTTGATGGTGCTTGATCTGTTTTATGTATTTTTATATATTGTGAAAGAAAATTTCATGATGCTAACAAGTGTTTTTGAGTAGGACTATAGATTGTTAAAAGTAGTTCAATTTGTGTTTGAGTGGATTAGAATCCACATATCTGAATTGGTGAAGGGAAAATTCAAATAGGAAATTCATGTAACCATTTCAGCTTTGTAGGAAATTCACATAGTCAATTCATCCATGAAACTAATTCACATATTTGATTCATCCATGTAATAGATTCATATTTTTGATTTTTCCATGTAACCAATTCACATATCTAATTCATCCATGTAACCGGTTTATATAGAACAATGATCGAAATTAATTGATTTTTATAATCACATAATTGAGTTTCAATATAGCCAATTGAGAATCATGTAGTCAATTTTCTATGTATCTGATTAATAATCACATAACCAATTTACAATATAACTATTTTAGAACCACATAGTCAAATCCTAATCATTACTATAGATAGACTATTTATGTACATTTTCATAATCCAAATATTCTGATGCAAATCATTTAAGATGGTGTCGGTAGGGTTATGAATGATTTTATAATCAGAGTCTTAGGTTTCTAAAATAGTGATGGAGAATCTACAATTTATCATAGTTATAGATATTGTGGGTCTATTATGATTACATGTAATTTTCTCAATTAATTCATAAATATATTATAAAAAGTGAGCTGTTAAAAACGAGTTATGAAGTGAGTCTAAAGTTGAGGTTTGTTCTCAATAGATCAATATATAATTAAACTCATGTCATTAGAGTATTGGATATGAGTCTAAGAATATTTTTACAATTCATTTCAAGAATTTACTGTAGGAAATTATTTCTTGGATATTATTGGAGGCTCATGAAAGAGGATGTCCATCTACATTTTTTTTAAAGAAGCCTCGTTTATTTAGTGATATTCATCATTTTTGTAATAATATTTTTTACTAAAAATTAATGTTTTGATGTTGGGTGTGACTCTAGAAATTTTTGGTATGATTACACATGAATTATTGTAAGTGGATTTTACTTTACGATATAGTGAAAAGAATCCATAGTTTGGGGGAATAACCAGACATGTAATGAGGAGGATACATTATTAGATCTAAACCTTGTTAAAGATGTGTTTTCCATGGTCTTTCATTTTTTTATGATTTTTTGATATTTAGTTTTTCTATTTTTAGTGGATCATAGTCTAACAATTTATAGAGGTTTATTTACTTTAAAATAAATTTCAAAAACATCCCTCCACTAATTCAACCCCTCTAGTGGATGAATCCAATCTATCTAGGCACTTCAATTGGTATCAAAGGGAGGAACCCTCTATAGGATAAAATTAATTATCCATTGAGTCATGGATAATATAAATTTAGTTAAAAAATGTTGTACCATCATTTCATGGAAAAAATTTCATAATTCGAAGAATCAAAATTTTCCAGATCTTTTATCTCCTATTCTTGGAGTTTTCGATGCAACAAAAGTGGGATTACCACCATTCATAAAAAATAGATAAATTAATTTTTATGATTAATGTATTATGGAAGTGGATGGAAAAGAAATAAAAATTATATTATTATGTTGTTATCAATGAAAATATAAACTTAATTTATGGGGATAAAAATTGTAAAAGAGATCTGGGACATATTGGAGAGTAGTTATGAAGGCACTATGAAAGTTATAGAGTCAAAGCTAAAGATCTAGAGAAGAAGATTTTATGACATAAAAATGGTAGAGTATTAATGTGTTGTTGATTTCTTTAATTAAATATATGATTTTTTAAGAAATATTCAATGTTTTGTTGAGAAACTTGACGAATCTACAATTGTTAAGAAATTGGTAAGAAATTTTATGAATAAATTTGGTCAAAAAATGTAATCACATGATGTTATAATATATATTTCTCTTGATGAGTTGCATAATATACTCATTCTTAAGAAATGTACAAAAACATATAGCATTAAAAAAATAAAGTAAAAGAAGAGATGTATTGTGAATCCACGAGGAATATGAAAATCTAAAATGATGAAGATGTTGTTGAATCAAGTGGTTATGATAATGAATAATAATATCAAAGAGTTATTTCATTCATTTATTTAATATTTAAAAAATATAAAAGAAATAAAAAAAGTTATATTCTAGGGTAGATGTTATAAATTAAATTGTCTTGTACTATGATAACCCAAGCCTTTAGCACGTATTATTACATGATTTATAATGATAAATATCCATTAATTCCACAAAGGATCGTAAATTCCTAACATATTTATAATAATAGGTTCATAATACATAAATTTAATAAAAAAACTATTTTATTCTTCATAACGATATCCTATATTTTTTTGACCTCCTAAACTACATGAGATAACTTGGGGAATAAATAGACAAAAGGGGTGAGCTAAACATCCCAGTAAGGTAATAAACATGATAAGGAAAAATAAAATTTGAGTCAAAATTATAACATGATATCATAAAGATAAGGTTTAAGAGTAATCATGTGGAAGAATAAAATAATAATATAGTATTATGAGATCATGGAAGCATAATAGATGTGGTGAAAACAAAAAATATTACATAAAAATGATTCAAGGAAAACATCCTCCACAAAATCACATGGAAGACCAAGTCCTATAATGTATTAGTTTTACTTCCTAATTACAAAGATTATTCCCCATGAGACTAAAGATTTACCCAATACACGGGAGAACTATATGGGAGCACCCTTCATAACAAGTTCAGGATCTATGTCTTCCGTATAAAGTAAATCAATAATAAGAATTACCCATGGAAATAAAGTGGGTTTCATAATCATTCTTCATTTAATAATCAAATGATACTTCATAATGAAGGATTTTTAGAAATGATCATAAGGAATGTATTACACAGTCAAAGGAAGAGAGAATAAATGAGGTATATATTTAAGAGACATATATAAATAATTAGTAATTAATCCATAACATCAATGGTTATTTTCATTAATTAAAATACTTTTAAAAATACAAAAACCATTCTTTGGGAAAATAATCTTTTCATTTTGAGTAACATAAAAGGATATCATCTTAGACGAAAAATTATTTTGAAAGATCACTTTGAGTATTTCTTCAGGAAAATATAATTTACATTTGAAAGACACTAATTTAAAATATAAAAATTTATCAAACATTAAATAATATTTTTAAATACCCTTTGAAACTTAAAAATTAATCTTTAAAACATCGAGTGGTCATTATGAAAGAATATTTATGTTCATGCTGAATATAATAAAAAATAAATATTCATTTAATATTTTTGTAAGAAAAGTAAAAAAGAACCTTATTATGAAAATGATGGGAAGATTCAATTAATTTTTAGGTAAAAACATAATTAAGGGAAAAATGAATTCAAATAATCATAGAAAAACATTTTTGAAAACATTTATAGAAAACATGTATTTGGATGAAAAATTATTTTTGACCAAATAGAGAATTGAAGTCGGATTTTCTTAAATAAAATCCTCGATCATTTTAAGAAAAAATGAGAATGAAATGGCAGTGTTACTTGAAAAATTCATGAATAAAAATATAATAATAAAATTAAATGGTTTAATTAAATAGTGATCGAATAATTCCCCTTAATGGAAACTGAATCATTAACAAACCTGATTAATATTACATTGAATCATAATCCCTTTATGGTATAGTAAATTTTAACTCATAACTTCCATGAATGAAGTAAGTAAATTATAACGTAAAATACCATTAAGTATTAATGATTCATGATATAATATATAAAGTGTTACTATATACACTATATAAAATAATTTAGGTGTATAAAAGAACATGCGTCTCAAAAAGGATATTTTTAGACAGAAACCCTTACAAAGTTCATATCATTGAGGTGAGTGTTAATCCATGAGGTGATTATGAATAAAAATTTTGATCCAAACAAATAAAAATTGAAATAAAACATGAATTAATAAAATTTAAATTCACACATAATCTTGGTGTAATATAATAAAAAAATTAGATGTATAATCCAATGAATGGAAATTGATTTAAGAAATCTCTTACCTTACACTTCTGTTTAGTTGATCTCTCTTTAACCTCATGTATATTGGTTTTAAACTTGTTACTAACTTATAAAAAAATCATATTAATGTTTATAATATCATATATGACCCCTTTAATAAATTATTATCACCAATTTTTTAAAATATTTTCATTATCACAATGTCATAAGACAAGAATTCCATCTATAACTTATTAAAAAACAATAATAATGGATACTATGTAATAAATATAACCATACAAAAATTCTTAAGATGCAATGGAAAATACTAAAAATATATTTTAACTTCAACAATTACATGAGTTCATCGCCATAGAAATTAATCATGGCATATAATAACCCTTTAAAACATGATTTTTAAATTAGATTAAAATTCACATCTATATAAACTATTCTTCTACCTTTTACTTCCCTCACTCTCATAACACGAAAATGTAGAAATAAAAACTTATAATGTGGAAATTCATATTAGATACCTCTCAAATTATTCACATCCACAAAAATATAAGAAATATCTTAAATGAATAATCATTTTACTTTAAAAATGAAACCAACATATGAGATACCTCTCAAAAGAGACCTTCACCATAAAAAAGAATCAACAGAAATATAAAAATAAGGACATCATCAACTACTTAAATTATAATATTAAATCCAAAATTCACTATAATAATCATGTTTCAAGACCAATCTTTGAATTTAACCCTCATTTTGATTCTCACTACCATAAAAACTTATAAAAAACATCAAACCTATAAAAAAATGTGTTCATGGAATAATTTTTCATTGAAAAAAATTATTATAGTTATCATATGTCTCCATGGTTTATTCTATGATTATCACATCCTCCTAAATATCTAAATCACCTAATTTGATTATGTCAGATTCATAATGAAGATAACTAAAAATATATGATAGATGTAGGACATCATGAACATGATCCATTGTAGTAGTAAGTAATAACCTATATTACACATCACTAATATGATCCAATACATGGAGTAGTCTAAAAATCTTGGACACAGTTTTATACTTATACCGAACTTATGTTACCCATGACAAGGGGAAACCTTCAAGAACTTATGAACATTAAACTAAAATTAAAAGTGTCTACTCCTATGATCAACATAATAAAATTGAACAATCCCATGTTACTTTCATCCACTCTCCAATGACTTGCACTTCCTATGTGGTACAATACACCATATCTAGTCCTATGACCACTATCTCACAAACTATGGTTTTGTGGAAAAGTGATATGCATGATTTGTTGTACAATTCATTGAATGATTCATTTCCAATGGATTAGTAGTAAGTACTATTATAGATAAATTAAACTAAAGGAAAATGATTCCCACAAAATCCTAGAAAATCAAGGACACACACCTACAAAATATTCTATAACATTGGGATCATTTATTTAATATACTCATCTATATAAAGATTAAATATTATTCTAAGTCATCACTGAGTGAAAATTAAATTATTCAATCTCTTACACACTCAGAAAGTAATGCGGGGATTTCGATCTAATATGATAATACTTAAAACTCCATAGAGTCAAACCAATTTTTTCATATATATCCTTGATAATTCATTAACTATAATTTACTCCTTATTTTCTCAAATGTAGGCTCACTCCATAAGTCAATCTACAACAACCCATATAAAATCATTTCCTCTTGAAAATTAAAGAAAAAACATCATGAAATTCATTGACATATCCCCTCACTTTCATTATGAAACATCCAAAATCTATAACTTAATATCTAGAATTCAATGATCGACCTTAACCCACTGATACATAAGGAATTGAGGTATGAAATCCAACATCAACAAAACCATACCCAGACACTAAATATGATATTTATGTCGGGATATATCTTGAAATTAACTAGATGTATTGATAGGGGTGAGTTATGAGGTTATTTCAAAACCACCTATCATATTACCTATGAAATGAAAAAACATCTTGGAAATAACACCTAAGGATCATCATCCTCTATATATTCATCAAGAGAATATCAATGAATCATATGCTATCTCCATACCACTACCTTAGGTTGTCTTATCAAAGAATCCTATACCTACTATAATAATGGGGAATACACCATTATTTGATACTATAAATCTCCAATGCTAACATACAATATGTTAAGATACATGGCCACAAGTTCCTTCACTATCATCCATTTATCACCAACCGCATAAACTAAATAACACTACATCCTATTATGCATCACATCAACTACTATATTAACCTTTTCCCAATGTAAATGAAATATTTATGTTATAGTCTTGAAATAACTCCACCTATATTCATTAATAAAAATTTATATCTCTCTAAGAAATTATTTATAATAGGATTTTATGATCTGTAATGATTAAAAATCACTCTTTAATTATGTAATGTCTATAAAAAATGAAGAAAACACCACCATTATAAGCTTAATTTCAAGGGTTTCACATTAGTGTTAATGGGGATGTAAATTTCTTGGACCCATAGGAGATCACCACCCACAATTTTATTAAAAAACCTTAATAAATATGGGAAGAATAAAAATGAACCCAAAATAACCCTTTACTTTAGAAAGATAAGGATAAGAGCAATAATAAAATTCTAATTCAGATACTCAAAAACTTCCTTTCATTTAACATTCACACAAATGATTATTATTTATTTGTTAAATTTTCCAATGTTCCCATAATAAATAAGAAATATAACATGAAACTCTTATAGTTTCATACTGGTCCAACATAAATACACACCTCTATAACATTCTTTGGTAATCCCACGAAATGGCCATATCAAAATTTGAAGGATAGATAGTTGTACCCTAATGAAATGTTACATGTCTATGTAAAAATATATAATGTATTCAAAATTTATACTTGGATAAATTTTCATATAGTTGGTGTCATTAATATTATTGAAAAAATGGACCCACGACCCATAAGTTTTATGGATATAGGGAAGATTCCAGGTTTGGTAGACCTAAATATCCTGACCATTAAAAGTGCCATCTAAGGAAGGTTGAGCCCACACGGGTGCATGTTTATCTGTAAGACCAATTTTTAAAAAATAATTTTCTTTAAAAATATATGATTCTTTATTAACACTTTTTGAGTTCCTAATTATAATACAAAATATTAATAATATTATTTAATCCAATTATAGGTGGAGATGGATTTTGGGGTGGTGATAAAGATGATGACATTGAATAAAAAATGTATGAATCATTCCATGTGTTGAGGCTTAAATACAATGTGTTGTATATGAAAACATGTGTGGATGACTGATTTATGAGAGAAGAAACCAATCAGGAATCATATAGACACTATGACATGAGATGAATTATAGACATCTTGGATGAAGATTCCACTTTGAATTGAGATTTTATGTAACAACATGTAACCTTATTTTAGGTATTTTACATCTCTATTCTCATTTTCTATTTTTTAGCTGTATTGTGGGATTTTGGGGATGAAAAGAATTTACTATATAAAATTCCATAAATATTGGGGATGTATTCTTGTTTGAATTGATAGAGCCCAGGTGTAAATGTATAATATGCTTAAGATGATATCCTTTGGGGTTATGGTTGAACATGGGGATTTTTCTAAGTGATTATACATAATCTTTCTGCTCAACGATTTCACACTATGAACAGGTTTCACAACATAAATCTATTTTTAGGCTGATTCCATGAACTGGTTTAGAGAGTGAAATCTTTACATGTCGTGAGATAGTTTCACAATGTGAAAAGTTCAATCGGGGTTTTTTTAAACTGAGGATATGCCCTTTGGGAATATATGGATTTCATGGATTTCACATCGTGATCCCAAGAACCAAATAATGTAATGTTCATATTCTATAGTATTTTATGCACTAAAATTCCAATTATATTTTCATTCAGCATACATACTTTTCCCTAAAAATCTAATATCTCTCCCAAGAAATTTTATGGATCTCTGCCCTTTCCAGATCAATTCATTCGGTGATTGATCTTCATTGTAGTGACACTACGTCTCGCATGATAAGTGGAATTTATTTTTATTCATTTACCATGGATATAAAAACACCTTCGTTATACATTTTTAGATCTATTGGTATTATGGTATTGATTTTCTTGATCCTTTTTAGATTCATTGTATGATCTTCCTCTAGAGGCCATCCTTTGTGTTGGTTATGGGATGTAGTGAAAGTTTCTTAAAGTACATGTGGTATTATCTTGTCCACCAAGATTTTTTCTTATGAAAATGATTCTGATATGTAATGATTGATTCCATGGAATCTATTATTGTATTTTCATTATTTCATGTTGGTGTATCCTGTTGCAGGCATGTGTGAAACGAGTTTATGGTAAGTGGTTTCGTATCGTGACTATGTTGGATGAACTATATTTCTTTTGTTTATAAATTGTTAAATAAATGACTTGGAATGATTAAATTGTGTGTGTGGAAATGGTTTTTTGAGATAAGACGTTTTCCCCTTATTTTGGTAAAAGAAATGGGTATTTTGAAATCTGAGTGAAGTGGTTTTATAAAATGGTTTTAAAATAAAGGTTTTGATGAAATGGTTTTGAAAATGTAGCGCATGAGACTCGTTGGGTACTTAGGTGGAAGGTGTAGTAATTGTCCTTGTTCATTTACACTATAGAGGGGTTCACTCATTGGGTGTTCCTCTTCTCCCTAGCCCCATCTTTCTAGGGAATTGTTAGACTTATTTAGTCACAACCTGTCCCAGTGGGCCCATTATGTGACTCCCCATGCCTACCTTCAATAAGCCAGGGATAGAGACTAGAACTGAATAGACATAACACTAACATGGGAGGCATTTCCTATGCACCTATATGCACAGACCCATCTAAAAGCCCACAAATGCTGAAATGTTAAAACCACTAAGAAATCAATGCTTGCATACCACTATATCCCAACCAATAGAGTACAAAATGAAAGTAAAGTAAAGTAAAACTGGGCTAAATAAAATCCCACCAAAAGAAGTCTGTAACAATAAGTACATCCTATAAGCAAAGGTAATGGGACTCATATTTGTAGCCATAGGAACACACCTCAGCTTTCCTGATATCACAATGTTCCGTCTAGTCCTAGTCTGCGTAGGACTCTATCAAAAGTTCACTCATTTTCACAAGACACGACACGTGTGGGAAAGGCCTGTGTAGGGGTGAGTATACCAATACTCAGTAAGACACCCCAAAACCACAAAGAAACACACAAATGAAAGATAGAGTCATTTATACACAAGTATATGTTTGCAACACATATAAGAATATCCAGATATACTCAATTCAAGGCATGAAGTCTATAGGTAAGTCACAACAACTGCATACCAACACTACAGATCTAGATCTATGATTCCACAAAACACTCATTCAGGAGAACAAAATCCTGAGTTCGATCGCACTAGTGATGTCCATCCAAGAAGTACTATTCATTGGGAATCATCATGAGATATATACACTAATTGATATGTGGAGAGAGATACGATACAAAGATGAATATCACAGCCAAGTCCATTGGGTGATACCAATAACTCAATCTGGATTAACAAGATAAGTAGAAAATTGTCGCCCTATATTGTTGGTCACATCAATATTGAAGAATCTATATAGGGTATGAAGAATGAATAGAGGATCCTGCTACGGGACTCTCGAGGGATTCCAACAAGTCTATCAATAAAGTCTTACTGAAGGGATCTTAGTCCTACGAGTAGGAAATGATTTGTACCTACCTTCACAGAAACAATACGAGAACAAAAACTTAATGAAACCTATCCAAGATATGGTGTACAAGTGGCTCAATCCATGTAGAAAGTGGTACACTACGTGTAGTAAGGTCACACGTCGTGTCCCTTGACCCTAGGTACTGCCCGTGTATAAAAAATCATGTCATTTAAACCGTGTCATATAAAATAGTGGTACATGATGTGTATAAGGAGTTACACTCCGTGTCCTATCATCTAGGGTCCGCCCATTTTCTCTAGTTGTGTTCCCATACATGGTCTCAAACTATGTGCCTCTACCCATGTACTCGGTCTAAGAAATTTCGTGTGGTGGGGTACACGTTGTGTAGGAAACCTGTGTACTCCACCTCATGCCAACTAGGGAAAAAATAGTATTTTGTGACTGGCTATTTGTGATGGGATTAATTCCCATCACAAAAAGTCCATCCTAGAGTTTATTTGTGATGGGATTTGGGGTCCTGTCACAAAATGTAATGCACAGTTTGGCGCGGGATGTAGGCTAAAGCGTGGGAAGGTTATTTGGGATGTGGGGACACCCCGTCACAAATATTGTGTCTACCGGGGGTTATTTGTGATGGGACCCATCACAAATACCGGCATTGGTAAATGGGTTTTTGCGACGGGATGTTGTCCCATTACAAAAAGTGTGTCGGCATGTCACTTTTTTGTGGCGGTGCCCGTCGCAAATACCCTTTTAACCACCAACATCAATTAATGTGGGAAAAGGTATTTGTGACAGGCCCTGTCACAAAACGAACCTTTTGCGACGACAATCCCGTCGCAAATAGTCTCGTCACAACTAATCTAACCAATATATACCCCCTCCGTTTTTCTTTCTCTTGCTCTCATTTCTTAATTCCACTCTCTCTAAACTCTATTTTTTGAGTGAAAAATTCTCTGAGTTAGTTTTTTCTATGGAGAAGATGTGAAGTCACTTAGATCAATATGAGATCATGTTTAAAGGTATATATATATTTTTTAATTTAGTATTTATTTCATTTTTATGTTAATTTTAATTATTGTTGATTAGTTGTAATTAAATTAGATTTAATTTTTTTTGTTATCTGTATTTATTTGTACTAATAAGTTGAAATTATTAATACTAAATCTTAATAATTAGTAATAATTAATAACTAGTAATAGTTTATTACTATTAACAAAAATTAGTATTGTCTATAAATAATTACTTGTAATTAGTAATTAGTAGTTATAAATTGTAGTTATTAATATCAATTAACGCTATTTGGTAATAGTTTTGTTTAATTAGAAATAGTTATGTTTAATTAGTAATAATTAAGGGTAATAAGTAATAAATAGAATAATTACTAATAAATAGGAATAATTAGTAATAAATACGAATAATTAGTAATAAATAGTAATAAATATGAATAATTGGTAATAATTAGTAATAAATATGAATAATTAGTAATAAATAGGAATAATTAGTAATAAATAGGAATAATTAGAAATAATTAGTAATAATTAGTAATAATTAGTAACAAATAGTAACAAATAGTAATAAATAGTAATAAATTGGAATAATTAGTAATAAATAGGAATAAATACTAATAATTATGAATAAATAGAAATAAATAAGAGTTAATAGGAATAATTAGTAACAATTAGTAACAATTAGTAATAATTAGAAATAAATAGTAATAATTAGGAATAAATAGTAATAATTAGGAATAAATTGCAATAATTAGGAATAATTAGTAATAAGTAGTAATAAATAACAATAAATAGGAATAATTATCCACAATTAGAAGTAATTAGCAATAACTAGCAATAAATATGATTAAATAGCAATAAATATGAATAATTGGTAATAAATAGGAATAAATATGATTAATTACGAATAATTAATAATAATTAGGAATAATAAGGAATAGTTAGTAATAATTAGTAATAATTAGTAATAATTATTAATAATTATAAATAATGAGAAAAAATTAGGAAGAATTAGTAACTATTAGTAATAATTAGTGATAATTAGTAGTAATTATTAATAATTAGTAATAATTAGTAATAATTAGTAATAATTAGTAATAAAATGTAATAAACAGTAATAAATAGTAATAATTAGTGATAATTAGTGATAATTAGTAATAATTAGTAATAAATAGTAATAAATAGTAATAATTAGAAATAATTAGTAATAAATAGTAATAAACAGTAATAAAAAGTAATAATTAGTAATAATTAGTAATAAATAGAAATAAATAGAAATAAATAGCAATAAATATAAATAAATAGAAATAATTAGCAATAATTAGCAATATTTAGTAATAATTAGTAATAATTAGTAATAATTAGTAATAAAAAGTAACAAATAGTCACAATTAGTAAAAAATAGTAAAAAATAGTAAAAAATAGTAAACAATAGTAAAAAATAGTAATAATTGGTAATAAATAGGAATTATTATCAATAAATAGAAATATATATCAATAAATTTCATATTAGAGTAAATTGGAGTAAATTGGAGTAAATTAGAGTAAATTGGAGTAATTTGTAGTAATTTGCAGTAATTTGCAGTAATTTACAGTAATTTACAGTAATTATTGGTAATAATAAGTACTAATTAGTACTAATTAGTAATAAATAGTAAAAAATAGTAAAAAATTGGAAAAAATTGTAAAAAATAGTAAAAATAGTAAGAAATAGCAGTAAATGGAATTAAATAGGAGTAAATAGGAGTAAATGGGATTAAATTGGAGTAAATTGGAGTAATTTGCAGTAATTTGAAGTAATTAGCAGTAATTTGCAGTAATTAGCAGCAATTATGAGTAATTATGAGTAATAATAAGTAATAATTAGTAATAATTAGTAATATAAAGTAATAAATAGTAATAAATAGGAATAAATAGGAATAAATAGTAATAAATAGTAATAAATAGCAATAAATAGTAATAAATTGTAATAAATTGTAATAAATTGTAATAAATAGTAATAAATAGTAAGAAATAGAAATAAATAGTAACAATTAGTAAAAATAGTAATAATTAGTAACAATCAGTAATAAATTGTAACCATTAGTAATAAATTGTAATTTTTTTTTAATAAATTGTAACAATGAGTCATAAATTGTAACAATTAGAAACAATTAGTAATAATTAGTAACAATCAGTAAAAATCAGTAAAAATTAGTAAGAAATATGAAAAATTAGGAAAAAATCAATTGTAATAAATGGTAATGACTTATAATAACTTGGAACAATTTCCAGTGGATTTACGGAACTCTTTTTGCTCGATGACTCTTCTCCTTTCAACTTTCACAGAATCAAAACATTATGAAAAGTATGCTTCTACGTATGCATATCCAATATCATATGCATGAGTTTGAATATGCATTCATAGGACCACATTTTTCATAATGTGTTCAGGCAGTGACAGTTTCAAGAAGATGATTCATCGACGGAAAGGGGCACTTTTGTCTGATGGTTCATTTACTTGGAACTTTCTCACATAGAATTCACAATGAAGAATCGACTCATAGGTACAAAAATTCATTCTCATAATCAAAATAATGAATATGCATACCTCAGAGGAGATTCTTCATTGTGATTTCTGTGTGAGAAAGTTGCATGTAAAAGAGCCATCAGACAAAAGAGTAGCCGTCAATCCACTGGAAATTGTGTCGCCCGTAAGTAATAATAATTATTGAGAAGTAGTTGTAATTATTTATATTTTTTTTCAGATAGTGATTTTATAATTTCAAATTATTCAAAAACAGTAATGAATTTATATATTTTAGAAAAATATGGAACAAGAATGTCGACAAAGGTCATTATTAGATGATCATGCTTGGGTAAATCAGTTTAGAAATCCAAACGATTTTAGTTTAAATCCTGTATATATTGAGGGTGGTGTTGCTTTTTTATCATTTCCATCATCCAAACCAGAATATGTTTAAGAAGGCACAATAAAGTGTCCTTGTAAAAATGGGCTTTGAGAACATTTGACACATTTGACAAGGTTGGGGGAAATCTCTTTTGGTTTGGTTTTCAACCAGATTATGTTTTTTGGTATCAACACGGTGAACACAGTTCCAGAGAAGATACTAATAACTTGATTCTGGATCAATCACAGTTTCAAAATTTAGTACATGATGTTGTAGGTCCATCTGTTCAATAAACTGAAACTCAAGATGATATTCATTTTACTCCAGAGTTGGAACAATCCAAATTTTATGAGTGTTTAAGGTCTGCTGAGGATGCATTATATCTTGGTTGAAAGATAATAAAATTATAAGTGGTTGAAAAATTTATGTCTATTAAATCAGATAATGCAATGTCAAATAACGGTTTTGATCAGATATTTTATTTGGCTAAAACACTATTACCTAAAGGACATGTATTGCCTGTAAATTACTATGAGAGCAAGTTGCTGGTTCATAATCTGGGCCTTAGTTATCAGAAGATTCATGCATGTCTAAATGATTGCATCTTATATTATGGTGAAAATGACTCATTGGATAGTTGTCCCACATGTGGACAATAAAGGTATAAAGAAGCTCAACTAGGGAAGTCTGGATCAATTCTAGTAAAATAGTTGAGATATTTCCCCCTTACACACAGGTTACAGCATTTATTTATGTCTCAGAACACAACGTCAATGATGTCATGGAACAAAACCAAGGTTTCAACTGATAAAATCTTGAATCATCCATCTAATGGTGATTCATGGAAACATTTTGACTATTTGCATCCTTCTTTTGCTTTAGAAGCCTGAAATGTGAGATTGGGACTTTCTACTAACAATTTTTGTCTGTTTGGTTCTTATGGTAGTTAGTATTCATGTTGGCTTGTCTTTATTACTCTGTACAATTTACCTCCGTGGATTTTGATGAGGGAGCCCTATATCTTTTTGACCTTATTAATCCCAGGACATCTGAAAAAGAATATTTATGTTCATTTGAAACCATTGATTGATGAGTTAAATGCATTGTGGAGTGATGGTGTTAGTACATATGATGTTGCTGCAAAACAAAATTTCATATTAAAATCTGCATTGACGTGGACAATTAGTGACTTTCTGGCATATGGCATGTTATCTGGCTGGAGTACACTTGGTTCGAAATCATGTACTTACTGTATGAAATACAACAAAGCCTTTATGCTCATAAATGAAAAAAACCCTGCTATTTTGACTTTCACTGTAGATTTCTTCCAACCGATCATCTTTTCAAATGAAAAAATCTCATTTCAGAAAAGGTACAATTGGAAGGGATGAACCTCGAAAAATGATATCAGGTATAGAGTTAAAATCAGTTTTATTTTCATTACCTCCTATCGCATTTGGGACAATAGTAAACCAAAAGAAAATTCATGCCTTTGGGAAAGAACATAATTGGATAAAATGATTCATTTTTTGGGATCTTCCATATTGGTCTAATTTTTTGGTCCACCACATGTTGGATGTCATGCATATTAATAAAAACTATTTTGATCATTTATTTCATATAGTTTTAGACACAGCATGTAAGACCAAAGATACTGTAAAGGAACAATTAGATCTTGCCCAAATTTGTAGGCGAACAAAACTGGAACTATTTGAAAATGTTAGATCACAGAGGTTAATGAAGCCAAAAGCAGCTTATTCACTATCTAAAGAGATTTGCTTTTTATTTAGTCAATGGATTGCAGATTTGACACTTCCAGATGGCTATGCTTCCAATTTGGGTGGATGTGTTAAGAATAGTTATATTACCAGATTAAAAAGTCATGATTTTCATGTTATAATGGAAAGAAATATACCGATTGGATTCAAAGGTTTGTTGAATTATATGATTTTGGATTCGATAACAGATATATCATATTTTTTCGAGACATTTGTGCGGTGACAATAGACTACGATGCACTAAGAAAACTGAAAGAAGATGTTGCTGTGATTATATGTAAACTGAAAAAATATTTCTTACGACTTTATTTGATTTAATGGAACATCTGATATTAAACTTGCCACATAAATCTAAATATGGAGGTCCATTTCGGTTTCGATGGATGTACCCATTCGAGAGATGCATGCATAAATTTAAGAAAAAAGTATGTAACAAAGAAGCAGTTGAAGGCTCAATTGCTGAATCTTAATTTAAAGAAGAAATTGTTTTATTCTACTCCAATTTTTTTGAATCTTAATATCCCTCAAAACACAATTGCATAATATGAAATAAGGGGAATGTTACTAATAAAATGGACAATCAATTTTCAGTTTTTAATCAGTCAAATATTGGATTTGGTGGAGTTTATGAACGATGGATTTTAGATGATGAACATCACAGAGCTCATACATATGTTCTGCTCAACTATGAATTAATGGCATCATTTGTATTGGGGGTGCTTCTATCACATATTCTATAATTTATGTTACATTATGTAAAATTATTTTATTTTTAGGTTATATGATAATTATATCAAGAAATAACTTCCACAAATTACAGTAGTTGCTCCTAAAGAACATAGACAAAAAAAATTCTCAATGGTTTCAAAAACTGGTAACATAAATTATTGATGGTTTAATATCAATTCCATTTATTAATTATTATATTTATAATTGTTTTAAAAATTTTCTGGTGTCTCAATATCATGATAAAATTTATAAGCGACTGTGTATATTGAGTAACTCACCATCTAAAATGGTTAAATATTATAATGCATATGTGGTGAATGGCTTTCGATTTCATACACATGCATATAGAGAATCAAAATAAACAATGAATAGTGGAGTTTTCCTAAGAGGATCGCATCACAAAGAATCTAAAGTTGACTTTTATGGCATTCTGGATGAAATTATTGAGTGGTGTTATCTAGGACATAATTATATAATGATGTTTAAATGTCGGTGGTTGGATATTGAGAGATACTTGCATGTTCATACGACTCATGGAATCGTTGATATTAAATAGAAAACTCTTTTGCAGTAAATGAACCATTTTTACTAGCTCAAGAGGCACATCAAATTTATTACACAAAGTAATGTGTTACTTCAAGATACATGAGTGATTGGTGGAGAATAATAAAAATGAAATCTTAGGAAAATTATTTTACTCAAATAGAATGTGGTTCCGCTAAAGTGGAAGGAATTGAAATTTTTCAAGAGACTGCTCAAAATCCATCTTTTTCACAAAGAGATGTGAATATCGACAATGACACTCCACAGTTAAGGATCGATGATGAAAAAGATGTTAATGATGTTACAAATGAATTTGAAATGAAAATATATGACTAAACTAAAACTTATATGGATATCTATGATGCTGAGGAGGAAGATGAATAAATTGACATTGAAAGTTATGGAGATGAGGATGAAGATGGACGTTGACACAGTTAAATGCTGGTTTTAATCATAACTAATATATATCTATATATAATAGTTATTTTCAACTATCTGCTAACAAAAATCATTTTTTGTTTCAAATGGACCCTGATCTATTTCATGAGTTACAAGAGGCTATGCTACCTTTGGATGAGGGGGATTATGGACCATCTGACCCCCATCCTGTTGACGGATCAAGGTGTATGCAGAGGGGGTGCGGTCTTGCGTGACTGATGATTTCTGACCCTATCTCCGAGTGACATCCATTTCTTGGCTTCAATCCATGCACACAGAGGTATGATAACGTGTATATTTTAGTTATATTTCATTTATTTATTTATATATATACTAGTTGTTTTATTATTTATTCTTTTTTCACAGTTTTGTGCATGTAGCTGTTGGAAAGGGGAGCACTATCTTGCACAATTATTTCTCTCAGCCATGGATCACATGAGAACAGATTTCCGTTTATGTACGACTCGACATGTTCAATCATTAGATGGTATGTAACTAAATAATATTTATTTTGAAATTTATTTCATTAATAACTTGATATTATAAATTATTCATAGGGTTTATGGTATCCCATTAATGATAGCATGTGTGATGTTATCCACATAGCATGGAAGGTGCCTATGCGTGACCGTTTCAGTCATTTTTTTCACAATATGAGAATAATGCCCATTCAGAAAGCAAGAGTGATAGAATTTGATGAGTCATGTAGAGCCCACCGACCAGAGTACATTTCATCTCATATTTGGGACGGATTGTGTTTACACTGGTTGGGTGGTGGATTTCAGAGGAGATCTTCAGTGGGATGGAAAAACTGGGGGACACAGGAGGTGACACATCGATCTAGTAGTCATACATTCAGTACACATATAGAGTATCTGGTAATTATATTTTTTTAATATTTTATATAACTTTAAATATATACAGTTTATTTTATATTTTTGTAGGTAGTTGATCATCTTGATATTACGGAGTTTAGCATTTATCAGAAGATGTACAGTGATCCCACCACTGGATAGATTAGAGGTGATCGCTAGCGTCAGATTGCGGTTATTATTATTATTTTTTCAGTTTTAAAATTAATTTCATATAATATTTTCACAATTTTAATTTCAAATTGGAATTGAAGGAGTCATATGAGGCTGTGACCTCTCAGACACAGGCTGAGAGTCAGGACGAGACGACTGAGTAGACCAGTGCCCACTATTTCGATGAGGCGACATGGATGTAGGTTACTCAATATGGATTTGAGAAGGGCTGAGTAGTTGGAATCAGCTCTCATTTGACTCCTGGTACTTATAATAGTACTACTGCAATGTCGGCATCCAGCTCGAGAGAAGCTCATGGAGAGGCATTATCTTCTGCTCCCAGTATCAGGAGTAGTTACGAACTCAGGCTGATCTTATAGAGAGTTTGAAGAAGCAACATGAAGAGATACATCAGCAGCAGCAGCACCAGCAGAAGTACGAGGAAGAGATACATTAATGGCAATAGCAACACGAGGATGAGATGCGTCGATGGCAGTAGCAGCAACAACAACAACATTATAAGTAGATGGAGTATATGTATCGTTGGACTCGTAGTTTTGGGATGGAGTTTCCTCCACCATCTCCTACAGCTCCTCCACTTCTTCCGGAAGACGACCCCCCTAGTGATTTGTTTTTATATTAAAAACATTTGAATTCAATATTTGTTTTAATATGAACTGTTTATAGTTTCTGTCTTTTATATTGGTGCAAATATTGCATAATTTTTTTTATTTTTAATATTTTATTATTAATTATTTGGTGTTATATTTTTTAATATTTATTTATTTTTCTAATAATAAAAATATTTTATGATTTTTTTATATTTTTTGAAAATATTGAGAATTTTAATAATTATTTATTTTTCTATTATTTTAATAATATTATAATATTAATTTTTTATTAATCATAATTTTAATAAATATATATTTTTAGTATTATATTTTCTAATATTTGTTTATTTTACTTATAATAATATTTTTTATTTTTTTATTATTTTAATAATATTAATAATTTTTTTTCTTTAATCATATTTTTATTAAATATTTTATTTATTGTGTTTAGTATTTACGACGAGATCTTTTGCGACAGACTCCCAACGCAAAAAAGTTGAATATAATTTTTTTATTATTAATAATTGCGACGGGACAACTGTCCCTTCGCAAAAGGTTTTTATATATATAATGTATGTAATCGAAGGCTTGTTTATGACGGACCCTTTGCAAAAGGTTTATTTATATATAATTTATATAATCGAAGACTTATTTGCGATGGGAGATTTTCCTGTCACAAATGTTATTTTTTTGTGATGGGACCATCATAAAAAATAACATTTGCAACGCCATTTTCTGCGACAAGCTATTTGCGACAGGGCCCCGTTACTAAAGCCTATTTGCGACGGAATCCCATCATAAATAGCCCGTCACAAATATCTCTGATTCTAGTAGTGGTCTGTGTATCTACCATGATACTCTATGAGTCTCTGGGAATGGCCTACATTCAATGTGAAAGGGTCACACATTGTGTGACATTTAACTATATACCAAAACCCTAGCCACCGCTCAGTGGGGGCCACACACCGTGTAACCTTGGGTTACACTTGTTCATCGGGGTTTTTTAGAATGCCTGGTTCTTCCTCTACTCACCTTAACCAATCTTCTTGATCTTGATTCTATGGTTTGTTCACCTTGAAACTCTAGATCTAGGATTTTTTAATCACCCGAGCACCGAATCGAGGCATTTTGGGCCTTCAATCAGCTCGGAAAAAGATTTAAATCGATTACAATGCAAACCAATCAAAGAACAATTTCATTTGATTCACTCTGATCTTCCATCGTTGTCGTCGTCACACCTCTATTAGGTCATCCCAAGGTCGTATCTTTAATTCCAGATCATTGTGTTAAGAAGCAAAGGTGTAATGAGCATTAATTCATAAATGAAATAAAGAATGAAAAAAATATGTAGAAAATGGGGGAGTGATAATGAGATGGAAAAAATATGAGGAACAAACCATGACTGTTGTTCATTATGACCTTGATTCATTCCTGTAAGAATGATCAAAAAACAAAACAATTCCAAAATCTGGAACCCCATATATCCGACAATTAAACCCATCCCATATGGAATGATCGAACCATAGATCAACCTATTCATTAGTTGGTCTGTGTTCATTGTTGAATATAATAATGGTGAATGAAAATCCAAAAAACATATCTTACATGGGAATTGGATCTTTTGTTGTTGAAGATCGATTATTGCTGGCAAGATCCGTCAAGAATGATTTCTGATCCAACTCTCTGTCGTCACTACTGAGAGAATTCTCCAGGGTTTCTCTCTAGAGCCTCCAAGGATTTTCGAGGGTTAGGAGAATAACCCTGGATCCCTTACTAAAGGCTTTATTAAAAGAATAAGCATCACTGCATCAACTAAATAGAGGAATAAAATAAATCTTCAATTTGTTTTATTTCATTAAAAATGCATGAAACTACCTTTTATGGTTGACCTTTGCCGACTAATTTTAGTTCAAACCTAAGTTAAAGTTAGTACTCTAAATTGAAAAGTGTCCTTAGATTTCTAATCCCAGAATTATTTTAGAGTTTATTCCACTTTTATAGAAAAACTATGCACACCTGTTATTTAATATTTTAATATATTTCAAATATTTATTCTGGGTACACACAACCTTAAAATTGCACACCGTCTTAATTCTTGGTCTCAAACTTAATCCATATAATATTTCAAAATAATAAATGAAAAATCTAGGACATTAAATTCTCCCCACCTTGGGACTTTTCATCCCCAAAAGGAAAAAATAAAGGCTACTAAAAAAGATGAGGGTACTGAGCACCAATATGAGCCTCCCCCTCCTAAGTGCTCTCATAAAGATTCTCATACTTCCAGAATACATGGACCAAAAGAAATTGATCACCTAAAAAATATCATCTCCTATCGATCCTCAATCTCCCCTGGGTACTCTGAAAAATTCTCCCCATCCACAATGCCAATTTCACCCCAGTCAGTGATGTGTGATGGGTCATGTACGTACCTCCTCAACTACAACATGTGGAAGACATCATGTACCCATCCCAAATACGAGGGTAGAGCTATGTGGTACTCCCCTCTCCAACTCTACGTATTATTTGAAAACGACTGATAAACATTAGATACAACTTGTCACCATAACCCAATATATGTAATCCACATCATGGTGAAACCTGAAGGAACACATGGTCTCCTTCCTCGAACTCCAAAGTCCTTCACTGCCCATCAGTATAAGACTTCTGATGGCTCTAGGAAATATTCATCTACTCTTGTATGATCTATACCTTCTAGGTAGTATCTCTCACTAACTTCGAGTCCATGAGTGCTGACTCTCCTGGGTGATTCCATGAAAGTGGTGACCTATAGGGTTGCCTATAAAAAGCCTCAAATGGTTCCATACCAATGGTGGTATGGTAGCTATTATTATACATGAACTCCAATAGTGGTAGGTGATACTCTTAACTATGGCTGAAGTCCAACATGAAAGCTCGCCGCATATCATCCATGACCTTAATGGTTCGCTCTGTCTGGTCATCTATTTGTGTGTGAAGCACTATGATCAAGAATAACTAGTTCCCAAACACCTCATGTAATCCCTTCCATAATAAGAATTTTAAATGATAATCATGATGTAAAATTATATTTGATGGTACTCCATGGAGTCTATATATCACTTTAATATAGAGGCATCCCAAGCTCTCTACTGAAATCTTCTCTCGGATATTTGTGAAGTGGTCCGACTTGGTGAGTTGGTCAAAGATCACACACATAGAATTGTGTCCCTTGGACATATCTGGTAAATCCATCACGAAGTCCATTGATATTCCATCTAAAATCCATTATAGAACCTCAAGGGGTCGAGCTAAACTCGTTGGATCCTAGGGATTAGCCTTCACTTTCTGAGAAGTAAGGCATTGAGAAATGAACTCTTCCACTGCTTTCTTCATTATTGAACCAAAAAATTGAAATCAAAGGTCCTAGTAAGTTTTCTCCACACTAGGATGTACTAAAAAATGGTATGTATTAAACTCCAACAAAACCTCTTCCTACAATTCCACTGGTACAACTGTGAATCCTCTGAAAAGAAAAACATTCTCACCACCTTTTCAATATCCATTAGAAGCATACCCTATGGACATCAGAGCATGTAGGGTCTTGCAGTCTGTATCGCTAAGATGTGCCTCCCTAGCTCACTGTAAGAGTAGAGGGGTAAAAACCATAAACTAGAGTTAAGATAGTCTGTCTCCATCCAAAAGGATAACTGTAATGAGGGAAACTGCTCTGAGGCCTCATTTCGCAACTGTGAACTAGATCTCCTGCTAAGATCATATTCCACCACATTCTCCTTCCCAGGAGTATAGAAAATCTCATAGTCATAGCCCTGAATTAACTCTAGACATAACCTCTATATCATGTTTAGATCCTTCTTTGAGAAGATATAAATGAGACTCTTGTGATTGTAGTAGACGATACATTTCTCGCCCATCTGGTAGTGTCACCACATATTTAATGTGATGACTACTATTACTAACTCAAGATCAAGGGTTTTGTAGTTATGTCTTTGTGGTTTAAACTGGTGTGAACAATAGGAAATCACTTCTTTCCTCTTCATCAAGATATAAACAAGACTGGTTCTTGATGCATCATAGAACACTACGTACTTGACACCCTCCTTTAGTAATCTCATGATTGAAGCGGTCATCAAACTCTACCTCAACTTATGAAATTCCTGCTGGAATTTCTTTATCCACATAAAGGCTACCCCTTTAAATACAAAGATGTCAATTTTTAATAAATCCTAGAGAATCAGGTATGAATATTTTTGGAACCATGGTCATTCTATGCTTGAATTGGAGTATGGTTTGTGTTTGTTGTCAATATTTAGTGGAAGTTAAATGTATAAGTCTATTTCATAGTGGGGAGGTAATCCTAGAACATCTTCTAGAAATACAAACTCGTACTCCACCACCACTGCTGGAAACTATAAGCTCATAACATCTGTTGCAATAGGGGGTAGACTATCAAACTGATGAGAAATTAGATAAACCCTTTTATACATGAGTCCATCTTATGCTTCCTGGGTTTTATTTTCACTGAAAAATGGAAACCTAATTCCCTCATTGCAGACACACCACACCCTTCACCTAAAACATTTAATCTGGGAATGGAATGTGGACAACCAATCCATACCATGAATGATGTCATAAAACCTCAATGCTGCCACCAAGAGGTTCCAACAAAAACAATTTCCTCCAAGGGTCAGGTCACACTATCAGTACAAGTTTGTGATCATTGTTTCTTCTCCATTAGGTGTCTCCAAGCATAAGGTTCAAGTCAACGATTCAACTGGAATCTCTAGGTCTGAAACAAGATTTGTGGTGAGAATGGAATGACTAGAACATGTATATATCTATATAGTTAGAAATTAGAAAAGACATAGATCATACCTCGAATAATTCTTGGAACTCCTGGGGCATAAGCCTCAACCACATGCAGTTTTCAACTCTCCTTTCCTTCTGCTCCTTGAGCCTAGAGTTGATATCTTGGGGGTGGTGGTGGTAATAAGTTGAAACATAAACCACCTCCTACTGCTCTCCCAGATCCTCTTCCATATCCACCACCCTAAAGATATACCCAATCCTGTCACTATTTCTACCTCGGTGGTCCATCCACAATCTACCTATCGTTATCATGACAGGTTGTACAATATTGAGCGAGATGTACCCTGACGTCACATGAATATCACCGCATCTCCCTAGGTTAACTAAACTCACATGGTGATCCATGAACTCTAGATCCTCTTTCCTAGGACCTCCTCCAGAAACATATCCCATGTTTGGGTCCTAGAGGCTGATATCGGTTCCCTACTGCCGAGGTCTCTACACGTGCTTCTCCACTACTGACTATCCTTGGTCATATCTGCTCATCCAAGAATCATTCAACCACCAAATCTCACTCAATAATCCCAGTATAAGTAGTAATCCGTAGAGGGATAATAAGGTATTAGATGTATCTATTCAAGACTAGGTTAAAGGTACATGGCTTGAAGTATTTATCTCTAACCATATTCATCTATTACCTGGAAAAGATGGTGAAACTCAAGGAATAATCAACCACTGCCATGCTACCCTGTTGGAACTGAAGAAGCTTGTGTATATGAACATCTCTTAGTGTAACTGCTGAGAAATACACTTTAATGAGACACTCAAACTTTGTCCATAAAAGAGTCACCTCATAGTGAGTCAGGATAGCCAAACACAACCATCACCCTGCTATGTCATGTAGAAGGCTCACTCCTAGAATCACTATTTGATCTACTGGTGTTCAGACTAGGTGAAAAACTCAGGTCACTGCCTCAAGAAAGTACTCAACTGCTTGAGGGTTAGGCTTGACTTGGAACATGAGGGGTCTCTATCTATGAAACCCATTTAGTGCACTCAACCTACACTCCTTATCTACTAGTACTAGCGGTACCACATGCTTCTGAATAAGTGTCAGTATAGCTGGTGCACCACTTGGTGGTGACATATGGGAAACTGGCTCTTGAATTGAAGCCTCGTTGCTAAGGGGGTCATCCTCGTGATCAAGTTGTTGAATACTAGCTATTACATGTTGCAGATGTCTCATGTAAGAAAACAAGATGTATCACAATCAATGAATATATTTAGAGAGATGAATCAAGAAGGGAAAGGAAACCATAACCCATTATTATATGAAGCATGTACTATTATTTTCCCTATAACTAGTGTTCTCATATACTAAGTCGAAGAAGAAGTTTTCAGTGCCTGGGTGTATCGATACGTCAGCCACCCACACACACACTGAAGTCCCTGTCCTGAAAGCTTTACTGAAAACCCATAACACTATTTCTCCAAAACCAATCTCACAGACTCCCATTCCAAAAGTAGAACCGACCACCTCTAATACCACACAATCACGACCCGTCCTACTGGTGCCCATGCTGTGATTAACCGATCCTGCCTCCAATAGGTAAAGGGCTGGTAACATGAATCGAGTAGTCATATTACTGAAATGGGAGGCATTTCCTATGTTCCTGTACGTACACACACATCTCCAACCCACAAAATGATAAAATTTAAAAACCACTAATAAAATTCATACATACCACTATACCCCAACCAAAAAAGTTTGAAAAGAATGTAATGTAAAGTGAAACCGAAAAAAATACAATCCCACCAAAAGAATTTGGTAACCATAAGTCCAACCTATATGAAAATGTACTGAGACTACTATCTGTAGTCGTAGGAACACACCTAGGCTTGCCTGATCTCACAAATCTCTGTCCAATCCTAATCTACCTAGGACTCTATCAAAAGATCACTCTTCTACATAAGACACGACACATGTAGGTAAATCCCATGTAGGGGTGAGTATAACAATACTCAGTGGGACATAATCAAACCACAAAGCAATACACAAATAAAATATATAGTTATCTCTACACAAGTATATGTCTATAACATATATAAAAATATCCAGATATACTCAATCCAATACATTCAATTTAAAGGTAATTCACAATTACGACGTACTAACACTAGGGATCTATCTCAATGATTCCATGAAGCACTCATCCAGGAGAACACACTCCTATGTTCGATAACATTGTTGATACCCATCCGATAAGTACTATTTTTCAGGAACTTTCATGAGAGAAATATATTGACAGGTCTCAAGAGAGAGATATGATACATAGATGAGGATTAAAACCAAGGCCATGGGGTGATACCAACAACTCAATCTGGATTAACCTGCTATGTAGGGGATTAACATCTTGTAAATTTGGGCACATCAATACTGAAGACTCTACCGACGACACAAAGAATGAATATAAGATCCTGCCCTAGGTCTCTCAAGTTACTCCAACAACTTTACCCAAAAAGTATTGTTGAAGGAATTATAGTCTTATGAGTAGGAAATGATTTGTACCTACCATTAAGAAAACAATAAGGGAACAAACCCTTAACAAAACCTATCCAATATATGGTTTAAATGTGGTTAAATCCTTGTATAAAGTGGTACACAGTGTGTTGTAGGGTCACATGCCGTGTCCCTTGACCCCAGGTACTGCTCGTGTATAGTGGACTGTGTCATTTAAACCATGTCACATAGAAGAGGGGTACACGATGTGTAGTTGGAGTCACGTTCCGTGCCCAATCATCTGGGTTTTACTCATGTGCTTTGGATATGTGACCATTCATGGTGTCAATCCATGTGCCTCTTCTCGTGTACCAGTACATGGGTTATTTCTTGTACTTGGTCCAGGACATGTCATGTGGTGGGGTACACGCCGTGTAGGCAACCTGTGTACTCCACCCCATATCTGTGTATCTTCTGAGATACACATTGAGTATTTGGGAAGGTTATACATGACATGTGACGTTTAACTATATCTTGAAACCCAATCTGTCACTCAGTGGGGGCCACATGCCATGTAACCTGGGGTTACATGATCTGTTCATTAGGTTTTTCTAGAACGCCTGGTTCTTCCTCTGCCTGCCTCCACCAATCTTTGGGATTTGAATTATGTGGTCCATTCACATAGAAACTCTGAATACAGTATCCTTTCATCATCCAAACACCATATAGGGGTGTTTCAGTCCTTTAATAAACTTGGAAAAACATTTAAATTGATTCCTATACAAACCGCTTGAAGAGAAATTTCATCCAATTTGCTCTGATTCGTCTGTTTTCGTCACCGCTGCACCTTCGTTAGGTCATCCTAAGGTCATATATTTAATTCTTGATCGTTTCTCCACGAAATGAATGTGCAATGATCGTTCATTCAGAAACGTAATGAAGAATAAAGAAAACAAGTAGAAAATGGGGGAGAGACAAGAACAAGGAACAAATCTAAAGAATAAACCTCAACTGTTGTTTGTTTTGGCCTAGATTTTCTCCCGTGAGAATGAACAACAAACAAAAAAAAATCTCAAATCATTAAACCCCATATATCCCACAATTAAACACATCCTTCAAGTCATAATCGAACTACAAATCAACATGTTCGTTGGTTGGTCCATGCTCATCATTGAATCTAATAGCGAAGAAATAAAATCCAAAATAATTCATCCTACCTCAGAATTGGATCATTTGCTATTGAATATAGATTTCCAATGGTGAGATCCATAAAAAATGATCTCTGATCCAAGTATCTACTATCACCGCCGAGAGAATTCTTCAGGGTTTCTTTCCAGAACATTCATGTAATTCCTAGGGTTATAATCCTAACCACGGATCCCTTACTAAAGGATTACATAAAAGAACAAGCACTATTGCGTCACTACATCGATGAAACAGAGAAATAAAATAAATCATCAATTTATTTTATTTATTTAAAATATCAGAAAATAATTTTCAAAGTCGACCCATGCCAGTCGATTTTCAGTCACGCCTAAGGTAAAACCACTACTAAGAATGCAACGATACCCTGAGATTTCTGATTTGGGTGCCTGTTTATAATTTATTCCACTTTTTCATGAAAAAATTTCTCTTTTTTTAATTTAATATTGTATTATATTTCAAAGATTTATTTTGGGAACACCGAGCCTCATAATTGCATGTCGTCTTAGAGTATGTTCTCAAAATTAATCCATATAATGTTTGAAACTAAAATACAAACAATCCAAGACTTTATATATTTTTATTTTCACATTATGGGGTGTAACTCTACTCTCTAGAGTCAATGAATATATCTAGATACTAGATGGATGTGATTGTCTATGGTTGGGTACATGTATTCTCGCTAGCATGACCTATATTGATCTTTGGCATGATTTTACCTATTATTTTGGTTTGACTACATTGATATATGTGATATGATTTGATACTGTTTTACCTAGATCATTTGAAAATGTAGAAAGAGTGGATTTGGTTACCGTTCTTTTTATATAAAGGTTGTTTAACTAATTATCATGCTTTTTTCTTTAAATTTGAGAATTTTTGGATTATTTTATAGAGACTTGATATGAAACACCTAGGTGGGATCCTACTGATCCCCTTTAGTTCACACAATGTGCACCACTATGTTTGTGTGTAGACCTTGTTATTTCATTTGATACAGGGAAAGTAAAGGCACCACAGTGAGGTGGTGAGGTTTCTATTAGCTGTTTCTGGATAATTGGTTGTGATATGGTGGGATTTTTCCCATGATATCACATAGTGTAATTTTTTGGTTTTAGTTATCATTTTTTTGTACATGTACCTTGGAGATTGTTTAGCTACTTTTGAGTTGTATTTCTTATGATGTATCCTTTTTTTTTCTAGGACATGTATATCTTATTTTACTGTTCTATTTTTTCCTATCATGTATATATATATGTCATGTTTTCTACCTTAGGTTGGGAAAATTAACTTCTTCTTTTTTTGATGCTTGGGTGCTAGTCACCGGCTTGTGGGGAATGAGAATACCCTTCGTGTATGTGACTATTTGGGTCGGGTACTATTTTTATAGCTTATCTAGGTCGGTTTTTTTATATATTGGTATCAGGGGTTAGGTTGTTCTTAGTTTTCTGAAGTTGGTAGACTGGAGATAGGATTTTCCAGACATGATAGGTAGGTTGTGGTGAGTTCTTATCCATCACTTGCAATGTAGAAGATCATGTTACCATGGGATGTTGGGACATGTGTCTCCTATTTTGAGTTCTTGATATTAATATTTGTTTTGGAAGACTAGTTTCATTATATGTAAAAGTGATACAAAAAATAAAACATTCTATTTTATTCTCTATAATGAGTTCCAAAATACTTTAGAGCTCCTATAGTATATGGGATAACATGGGGGAATACATATACAAAAGAGGTGAGATAAAAATCTCAATAAGGGAATAAACATGATAAAGAAATATGACACGTGAGCCAAAAGTATAACATGATATCATAAATAGAAGGATAATGAGTAATCGAATATAAGCATAACATAAAGAAAATAGTATCATAAGATCATGGTAGTATAACAGATGTGGAAGCAACAACAAACATGACATAAACATGACATAAACATGAGTCAAAATTAACAACCTAGACAAAATAATATGGTTGGAAAAGTACTAAAATGGAATATGTTTACTCTATAATACCATACATGACACATCATGATACTACATGATTACCCAATTCATTATAGTGATATCTAGGAGTATCCTTCATAACATGTTCATGATCTATGTGTTCCATATAAGTGAAATCAATCATAACCATTACCATGGATAGAAAATGGGTGAATAATATTAATTCATTTCATAATCAAAGGAATGTTCATAATGATGGAATTTTGAGAAATGATCATAAGGTATGTATTAACCCATCAAAGGAAGTGATAATGAACTAGGTGTATATATGAGAGACATACATAAATAATTTAAAAGAAATTAATTAAATCAATGGTTATTTTTATTGAAGAAAATACATTTAAAAAGACTAAAACATTCTTTAATAAAATAACCTTTTCACTTTAAATAATCTCAAATGATTTCATCTTAGATTGAAAATGATTTTTAAAAATTAATTTGAACATTTTTTAAGAAAACATTCTTTACATTTTGAAAATAATTATTTAAAATATAAAAAATTACCAAGAATTAATTTTCTTTTCTGAAAATAACCATTGAAATTTAAAACTGAAGTCATAAAATATTGAGTTTTTGTAATGGGGAATATTTCTATTCATGCCTAATATATTAAAAAACCAAGATTCCTTTTATATTTTTGTAACAAAAGTAAAAAAATTACCTTATTTGGAAAACTATAGAAATAATCCTATTTAATTTTTTTTTATAAAAATACATTTTAGAGTAAAAATAACTTTAAATAATTACAACAATACATTTTTGAAAATGTTTTTAGAAAATATGGATTTAGAAGTAAAATGATTTTTGACCGAAAAGAGAAATGAAGTCATATTTTTGTAATAAAATTTTCTCAATTATTTTTAGTACAAAAGATTAAAAAATAGAACTAATAATTTAAATATTGATGAATAAGAATAGAATAATAAAATTAAATGGTTTTATTATTCAATTATCAAATAATTTCTTTCAATTTAAATTCAAGAAAAAGAATTCCCAATTAAAATAAGATTGAAACAGAAACCCTTATCACTTTGTTAATTTTTGAATCATAACTTCCCATGAATGAAAAATATGAATTGTAACTTAAAATATCATTTTTAGGAAGGATTAATGATATATTAAATAAATAGATAGTATATACACCATTCAAATTGAATTATTTTCATAAAATAACATATGTCTCAAAGAAGGAAGTTTGAGATGAAACCCTTAACATAATCATATCATTGAAGTGAGAGTTAATCAAAGTGGTGATTATGTGTAATAACTTTATATCTTCAAAAATAAAAGTGTAAATAACATAAAATTTAATATAAATTAATTTCTAAAGATAATTTTTTCATAATATATTTAACAAAGTAGTTGTATAACCCAAAGAATAAAAATTGAGTTTAAAACCTCTTACCTCAAACTTCCCTTTAGTTGTGTTCTATTTAACATCATGTAAGGTGGTTTAATTTTTTTAATAACTTATAAAAGAAACATATTAATATTTACAATATCACATATGATCCTTTTATAACATCTCATTACACATTCATTAATAATAATTCAATATAACTATTATTTAGGGTGTTAACAACCTTATTTTCTCATGTATATTTTACCATGAAAGTTCTGAATCCTAAATATTGGATATATTTAAATCATATCCTGAATTATATTAATTTTATAAATATTATTTTTTTTCATTAGGTATATATTTTTAATCATTATTTATTTTTTAATATGGATAATGAATTATATCTCTTTATGGAGACTGTAAGTCATACGTTCGCACGAATGATGTTATCATTTAATTAAAGGGTGAATGGGTAATGAAGTGGATTTTATATTTTTTTTATAGAATAAATATCATTTAATAAATATCAGATATATTCATTAAATTTATTCTACATTACCTTCAATGTAAAGTGTTGGTGAAAAATGAATCACATCACTTTGTGATGTAGTAGTATGTCGTACACACGAACGATGTTATCATTTATTCGATGGATGTAAGGTGATAAAGTGTATGAAATATTAAATTTATATAATGATTAATATTTCATTAATATCATATATCAATATCAAATTAATCATTATTACCTTCCATGTAAATCATATTTGAAAAAAAATTACATCACTCTGTGAGGTGGTAGTCCACCATACACATGAGCGACGTTATCGTATTCTCTATGGACAAGAAAGTAAAAAAAGATATATGTGATATTATAATTAAAAAAACATTATTATATAATAAATATAATATATAAAAATTATTTATATCATCATATCTAGTTGCAATAAGTGGTGATAGGAAACAAATTGCGTCAATTCGTGAGGTGATAGTCTGTCGTACACATGATCAACAATTTTGTTTCCCATTATATAGAGGACGATATATTTTTAGGTCATGAAAAAAACAAAAAACAAATCATTATATTTAATATATTGAATTTAATATCTCATCATGGTTTAATAATATTTTGATGGGGTGGAGGAATAAATAGAATAAAATTCTTGGTTAAAGATGTTAACTCTTCTTCAGACAACTTCTTTTGGTTTTTAGCAATAGCCTTCATAGGTAAGATATTGAGCCAAAACAATGATTATAGGATGAGGTTAGGGAATTGGGTAAGTTATTTTGTTAGGAAATTTCTGAATTAATGGGTTTTGTAAGTGTGGAAAGTATAATAGAGGGGGTAACCTTTTATAGGCAGGGGAGAGGGAACACTTGGTATTTATGAAAAAAAGAATGACATCCACGTTTTTCTCATAAAAAGTATCCAAAACGAACCATTTAGAAAATTATAATATATAAGGGTGAAATATGACCATAAAATAGGAATTATAAAAAATTTTGAGTCGTTTTTAACCCTTTTCTTTTAATTTCAACCCCCGTTAAACCCATATTTACCTTAACCGTGGTCAATAATTTTTACTATTTCCACTATTAATTTTGGAAAAGAATTTATTTTACCTTATTATATAATAGAAATTATTTTTATTTAAAATATGTTATTCATTTCTCAAAATTCAACTCAAAAAATTGGAAAATTTTAATTCAAAACTAAACCAACATTAATGTTGAAAAGCAGTTTTCCAAAAGAAATACTTTTTAAAAAGTAAAATTGTTATATAAAAATTCAATAATAAATAAATTATAATGAAATAATTTCGATTAATAAATATAAAATTGAAATATTTTTCCTTTTAAAACAACATTAAAATATAATTGTGCTTATAAATGATTTAAACAAAAAGGTAGTTTTTAATAAAAATCAATATTTTTCACCATTCAATAAAAATTGAAACTCCTCATAAAAATCCAAAATATTGAAACTAATATAATTTTTATATGATGGTTTAAAAAATTAATTAAATTCTATAAAATAAATTTTCAAAAATTGGAGAAAATTAATTCTAAATTATGCGTACAAAGCGTGACAAAACCACATTTTAGAAAAATAACGTTTTTTCATAAAACAAAATTATTTTTATTTTAAATGACGGTTATTTTATATGAAATAAATATATAATCATTGAATTTATTATATACTCATGTAAATAATATATTTTTCATAATTTAGTCAGTCCTACTCATACTCTCTAATTTAATGGCTAAGTTATTATAGTTCATTTAGATTTGAGGTTGTGTATTCCAAAAGCTATAGAAGAGATTTAATTTATTTAATAATAAATATAGAATAAATTATAACTGTATTAAATTATCTTCTAAGCCCAGTGTCTAATTTCATATATTCTATTGAACATGATGTTCCTATTTTAAAATCTTGAGGTGTTACATGGACACTACACAATTAATTATGTAAAGAGGAAAGGAGAAGATTACAAAAATGAAAATAATGAAAATACTCAAGGAAATAAGTGGAGAAGAAAATATATTAAAGCTTCAAAAGACTAGTTCTAATAAAAATATATTTCAAATAAATAAAATAATAAATTTATTGAGAAACTAATTGGAAACTGATCTTATCTCATGCAGTGACTCTGTTAAAGAAACACAAGATAAATTTACACAATTTACTGATCATGTTCAAAAAGATATTGATTCATATAATGGGGATAATGATAACTCAGAACCAGTAGATTATCGATACATGATCAAAGATGAATTTGATGCATGTCCTAAGAAAATAACCATTCGTAATAAAGAGAATAATATTTTGGTAAAGTATAATGGGAAATTGGTTGATGAAAATGGGTGGCAAGGTAAATGTGAGACAACTCTTATAAAAGAAAATGAAAATTTGAGGTTAAAAGCTATAAAATATCAGAAGATGAAAAAATATATTGAAGAAAAAAGTCTATTTTAAGGATGGATATTTATCAATGAAAAATTCAAAATTTATTGAATCTATGAAAAATATTACAAAGATCAATAAGAACATCAAATGATTCATTGATGTTAAAGTATAATCCACAAAAAATAATAAAAAATTTCAGATAAAGTCTACATATGAAAATTATTTTCCAAAATTATTGACACTAAAAATTCATGGTTAAATATCATTTTTTGTCAAATATGGACTATGAAAAATGGAGAAAAATTTCCTTTAAGAGTACCTAATGAAAGTAGAATATTTAATGGAAATTGTATTATTAAAAAAAGATGAAATCAATACCATGTAGTTCACCAATGGTCAAATTATGAATAGAAAACTTTTGGATACAACTCTGAGTTTTCAATAAAATTTATATTTTAGGGTTATTTATGCGGATATGGAATGTTCATAAAAAAAGAATATACTTTTTGTTATAAATTTTCTTTACTTCAGTGAATGAAGTAAACCATGGGAGTAGTTCAAATGAGAAGAAATACGGATTTGTAAGAAAGAAAAAAAATTGGAATCTAGATACAAGTAGAAAACTAAAATCTTGTTATATTTCTTCGCATATCTATTTATAATGTATGATCAAAAGGGACATAGAGAAAAGAAATTCAGGAAAATCTAACCCACTCAATCCCCTCTCAGTGATGGAGGGAAATTAGTTCAAGTGTGCAATTATGAAAACTTATTATTGGCAGAAGTTTCTTTAAAAAAAGGAAAATATATGGATACTAGATAACTGGTGTTCCTACCACAAGTCTGGTGATGCTAAAATTATGAATAATATTGATAAAAATTAATTACGTGAAGTAATATTTGGGTATGATTCTTCGTTCAATATTAAAGGCACTAGTTCAGATCAAATTGAGAATGATAGTTTTAAATAAAATGATGTTCTTTATGTTTAAGGGTTCAAAGATAGTCTGTTGAGTGTTATGAAATTGTGTTATAATGGGAATGAAGTAATATTCAAGATAAATACATGAATCATTAAAAGAAAAAGTGATGGATGAACTGTTTCTATGAGAAATAGAACAAATTGAAACCTATTCTTGATTGATGATCCTTCCAATACATGTTACATGAGAATGAAAGATGAGAACATATTTTGGAATAAAATACTTGGGCATCTTGTACAATTAATCCAAAGTAATATTTTGAAACATGAACTGGTAATAGATTTACCCAGGATGAATAAATATCACGATGAACTCAATGGAATGTGTTATAAGGGAAAGAAAACTCACAAGATTCAGAAGAAGGTGGATATTACATCCACATGACTATTATAATTAGCCCACATATATCTTTGTAGACCCATCATAAATAATTTTACTCGAGGTGATATTTCATTCATTAATTTCATAGATGAATTAACTCATATGATGGATTTCATTTTCATCAATCAAAAGTCTGAGTCTATTAGGATATTCAAAATGTACTGAAGGTGGGTTAAAAAGGAAATTGGTTTTTGTATTAAACAACTTAGATTTATTAATGGGAAATAATACATGAGTGATGTGTTTAAAAATTATCTTTGAAAACATAGAATCATGCATTATTATAGGAAACCATATATACCACAAAAGAATGGTGTTAAAGAGAGGAATAATATGGGGTTTTTGGAAATGGTTATAACAATTATAGATGAGAATGATGTTTCAAAATACTTATAGAGGGAATAAGTGTATATTATGGTGCACATTCAAAATAGATGTCTCTTGAGACCCGAAACACATGATATATCCTATTAGACTTGGTACCAAAAGAGTCATATAGTAAAAAATTTCATGGTCTTTGGTAGTCCTTGTTATAAATAAATCAAAGGAAGTAGGCTGGGAAGTTTGAAGAAAAGTGTGATCGTGGAGTTTTTATAGGATATTTATATGGTGAAAATGGATACAGATGTATCAATAAGATATTATATAATTTTTTTTGAGATTTAATATTTGAAAATTATATAAAATATTGCAAAAATGAGACAATAAATTCAAGTTTATTTTGAGCATCTCTTAGTAAACAATGAGTATATTTCTGAAGAAATGGATGGAAAGATGATGAAATAAAACAGGAAATAGTTGATACAAATTCATAATGCTTTAGTGATGTTAAAAAAGGTTTTGGTAGTAACCAAAATCTTCTTTAGAGGTTAATGAAACATGTACACACTAATAATATCATTTGTAATCATAATGCACTAGTTTAAACCAGAAGGAGAGTAAGAGTTGAAAATTAAAGAACCCTTGTATCATGGGTTGAACCTAGAATAGTTGCAAGGCTATTTGGAATGATTAATATGTAAAAGATATGAATAATGAATTCAATAAAATTGTGAAAACCTGTATATGGGAACTTGTTCCTAGACTAAGAACTAATAATGTTATTTTTTTAAAACAAATTTACAAGAGCCAAATTAATAAGAAAGGTGAAGTCAAACAGAACAATGATAGACTTGTTTTTAAATAATCTTCACAAATAGACGGCATAAACATTGAAATTAATTTTTTTTGGCATCTAGACTTGAGAAAATAAGGATATACTTGGTAGTGGTATCTCATAATCATTACAATGTTTATCAAATGGATTTAAAATCTATATTTCTAAATAGTGACCTCAATAGAGATTCCATTATCAAAAAACCAAAAGGTTTCACTATTGATAGTGATGTAAAAATTATTTAAGATTGAAGAAGGAATTTTATGGATTAAATAGGGTATAATGGATTAGTATTCTAAATTTTATGATTGTTTGATAAAAATAGGGTTTTCTAAAGGTAATATTGATTGAAAATTTTACTGGAAGAATGATTGCTCAGATGAACTGGTGGTGAAAATATATATGTATGTCACAATTTTTTCAGTAATAATTGTTTCTTATAACGAAAATTTTATATATAGATGCAAAATAATATTTAGATTCATACTATGGGGGAACTAAACAATATTTTCGGCTTATAGATTGAGAAAAACTAAAATCATATCTTTATTTCAAAACAAAAATATTCCATAGTATTATTTAGAATGTTTGGGATGAAATAATAAAAATAGGTTTCTACACACATATTTTTTTCATGATGTTGAGAAAAGATAAAAAAAGGTAAAAAGGTATATTAGATTATTCTTTGAAGTATGATTGGAAACGTTTTTTATCTCAAAGTATTAAAACTATATATTTCCTTTTTGTTGACTATATGTACATGGTATCAAAGTGATCCTAGGGAGTCACACATTCTTGTAATTAAAATAATAATGAGATATGTAAATGGAATAATGAATTATGGGTTTCTATATAGCTGTAGTGTGGATCTGGATCTTATTTTATACTCTGGTTCCTATTTTTCAGCTGACTATACATATTATAGATCCAAATCAAGTGGTATGTTCTTTATTAGTGATGGTTGTGTCAACTAGTATTATAAGAAGAAATGTTTAGTGACCCTAAATACAACTAATTCAAAGTATGAGGTGGATACTCATCCAGTTACACCAACCTGGTATATGTAAGTTTAGATAATAGATTTGAGGGTTGATATTCAGAGACTATTAAATATTTAGTGTGATAATCAGAGTGGTATTAATCTTTCAAAAATTTCATTTTGACACTCTTAGTCAAAAAATATTGACATTATATATCATTTTGTCTAATATAAGGAGGATTATAGTGAAATTAAACACACATATATTTTTCACAAAAGTAAAATTTAAAAATATATTTACAAAAGAAATGCCACATGAAAGTTTCATTCTGTTAAGGCTAAAACTTCATGTTCAGCCTTCCCCATTAACTTGATATTTTTTGGCTTTGATACCCCCATGGTCTTTTGGATTAAGTTTCCAAAGGGGAAGATAGGTCTATGATAAAGGGGTAGTGTATGTTATGGGGAGGGGGGGGGGGTTATTAATCTGACAATGATAAATATTTTTTATAAAATTCTCTCCTTTTACACATATTATTACATGATTTTAAGTATAATTAACCATAAAATTACAAGACAAGGATCATAAAGTCAAATTTATTTTGATGATTAGGTACATAAAATTGAAAATATAGAAATAGAATAAAATGTATTTATTTTAATCATCCATAAATAGATACTAACTTCCACTGAGCTCTTAAAACATTATAGGATACTCTTGGGAATAAATGACCAAAATGGATGATCTAAAAAGCCTAGTAAGGGTATAGACATAAGAATAAAGAAAATTACCTGTGTTAGAAGGCATGACATGATGCCATAAAAATGTTTGGGACATGAATAAACATAAGGAAGTATAACATGTAGATAATGGTGAAATGTAAACATGGAATCATAGTAATGTCACAACAACACACAACATGACATAATCATGTCTCAAGGCTAACTGCCAAGACCATTACACACGGAAAAAAGTCCCATAAAGGAATCATGTTAAATCACTACCCCAACAAGATGTCTTATGATACTAAAATTTACCCAAGGAATTTGAACACTATATGGGTGCACTAGTCATGATATGTTCATTAATATGTGTTCCACAAGAATAATCAAATAAGAGGTTTAAACGTAAGGGTTACCCAAGGAAATAATTGGGTATCATAAACATGTCATAAGGCTTAACCAACGGGTGTATCATAAAAGAGTTCGTGAAACAATGGATTTAAATAATAAATGAACATTTATAAAATAAAATAGGCATCAATAATGGTAAATGGTTTTTAAATTATGTGAAAACACTTAAAAGAGTGTTTAGGAAACTTTAGAAATGATTAATTTAGTATGGCTTAAGAGAAAACATTAAAGAGTATTTAAAATAGAAAAGTAGTGACTGTACGTATAAAAATAAAAATGAACCAAGATTTTATTTCATAATAATTTTTTTTATAATAATAAAATAATGGTGGCTTAAAACAGAATAAGGATGGTAATTGAAAATGAGTAAGAATTTGAGTAGTTCTCTTTAATCGAGCTTTCTTATCATAAAGAAATGAGAATGAAACCTTATAAAAAATGTATTTCTCTATTAAATAAATAAGAATAGGGATTGGAACATATATTTGGAACATAAAAATATTATTCAGTATAATTACATAAGAATAATTAAAATTACATTGGGATAATGAGAGATAAAGTGTAACCTGAGGTAAAAAATAGAGGTTCAGAAAGAATCCCTTATCGTATGTCTGAAAGTGTTATGTATATGATCTTAATTTCTTGGATAATAAATTAAATCTATTAATTAATTTATTAAAAACCTTATATATATGAATTTTCTTTATTGTAATTTTCTTAAGTTCATTTATACCCTTTTTTCTAATTTTTAAGATACAATTTTATCCTTCAGGAGTGTTTGTTTCCATGGTTTTCATGGCCTATTTACTTGATTACATGTATGGAAAATAATTTAAACTGAGAATAGATGTGAAAAATTGTAAATATATGTTATTAATGAATTTAAATAATACTAAATGGTCTTATTAATAATTTTTCCATATGTGAGGATGATTCATTAGATAAAATGTTAATGATAACCATTTAGATTTTTTTGTGTTTTTTTATCATCACAAACTATTTTTGTTTTATTAATTAATATCATATATATATAATATTTTAAAAAAATTTAATCATATTAAATAAATTTATTATAATCTAGTTAAACTATAAAAACTGGTTATATAACCATCCTTGGATGCAGTAATGAAAATTGAAAACTTTTCACTCCTGGATGTGATAAATCAACACATCGTGGGTGATATTTTCTTTTTTAGAATAAAAGGAATATGAGAAGAGAATTGAAGGTGTATTTTCCATTAAAATAATAAAATTATAATATATATAATATAATCAAGTTACCATGCATGTTTTTAAAGAGGATGTAAGGAGATTATAAAAAAAAGAAAAGAAAGTGAAATAGGATTTTACCTCTTGAATTCTTCTCCTTGAGAACATCCTTTGGGAAATTTTGTTTCTTCTTATGTTGAGACCATAACCTAATAAAAATTTATAATTTATTAGGAAAATTATTTATTAGAAATTTTACAATATTAAATTCATAAGAGGTTTGAGGATAAGAGGTGGCGAGGGGTGGTATTTATAGTGGATGAGAGGGGTGTTTTTTGACTATTTTACTCATTTGATTATTATTTTGGCTAAAGATTATAAGTAGTGAGGATACTTGTGACTAAGTATAGTAACTAGTGCATGTGGGTTTGAAAAAAAGGTTCTTACATTATTCATACATCAACCATGACTTAATAATTCATGTATATATCTTATATCGTAAATTACCGTATTTCACTATTCACCAAAAGTTCAAGTGTTTTAGAAAAATAAAAAAAATAAATAAAAAAAATATTTGACATGTATAATTTAAAAATGGAATCCATTTTATGAAAATATTTTTCTAAATATGAGAAATTTAATTTTTAATTAAAACCATCATTTATTCAAAAAATACAAATTTTAAAATTATACCTGATTTTATAACACTTTGAAAAATTAATTAAGTTCTCCTAAAATTATACTATAATCACAATACAACCAAATATTAATTTATTAATAAATTTTATGAAACTAAATTTTATTTTAAATCATTATATTAATTTTAAAATTGTAAATAAACATTTATGTTTCACAAGAATACCAATACTCAATTTATCATTTTCAACTATCTTTTTACATATACTATGATATAATTATATCATATTTTAATTTATAATATAGCTAAATTTTATTTATAATTTCATGGGTGAGCTCACATTTCTATTGGCTGGTTTACTATTCATAATGGTCATATTACTATTCTAAAGACCGAGTTACTATTCTATTGGTATAAGTTACTTAATTTCTGGAAAATACACATATTTCATTCATTCTTCATTTATAAATATTTTTCTACTATATTTATGTGATTTTATGTGATTTATACTCTAAAAAATAATTAAAATAAGAGAAATTTCATTGATAGAATTCGGGGTCATTACATTCTTCCCCCCGAAAGAAATTTCACCCTTGAAATTTAATTTTACAAGCCATGGGGAAAACATGTGAGGGTAATTATACTTCATTACTTCATATAGTTCCCATGTTTATTCGTCATACTTATGGTTCCTCCATAGTACTTTGACTAGGTGAGTGGTCTTTTGCGTAGAAATTTATCTCTATTGTCTAATATTTTCACCACCTGTTCCTCATAAGAGATATAATTTTCCAACTATACCACCTCTGAATTTAGTACATGTGAGGGATCCGGTATGTAATTTTTCAAGGGGGTATGTGTAATACATCATGTTATTGATACATTATTTATGGAATTTCTAGTCAATAGGACAAAAATATATCATGATTAGGAATCTTGAAGAGGCCCATGTACCTAGGACTTATCTTTTCTTTCTTCCCAAATCTCATGAACCTCTTCCGTGGAGATATATGGAGGAATACCATGTCTCCAACCATAAAATATAGGTATTATTGATGATTTTATGCATAGCTCTTCTATAGACTTTAGTCTGATTTTATGTACAGTTGAATTGTTTTCACCTTTTCCACCATTTCTTCGACCATTTTAGATCCTAAAATATTAAGTTCACTGACTTCATCCCATCATGCTAGTGTTCTATATATTCATCCATAAAGTGCTTCATATGGATCCATTTGGATACTTGAGTTGAAGGTTTTTTTTTAAAATAACTCAGCCAGAGGCATATATTTTTCCCATCCTTCTTTGAAGACCCTAGAACATTCTCTCAACATGTCTTCTAGTGTATTAATAGTCTATTAATATTGGAAATCAGTTTGAGGATGATATGTCGTAATGGACTTCAACTCAGTGTTTAGATATTTTTGAAGACTTTTCCAAAACATAGAGGTAAATGTAATATATTTATCAGATACAATCGATAGTGATACCTCATGATCCTTACCACTTATCTCATGTATATCAATGTAAGTTGGTCTAATGAGAAGTCCTCTCGAATTGAGATAAGTTGAGTTTTCTTTGTAAGATGATCCACACCAACCCTTATAGCATTGTTTCCTTCATATTTCTTTGGAATTATAGTGATAAAGTCCATGGTGATGTTTTCCCATTTCCATGTGGGTATGGGTAATTTTTGAATCATCTCCTTATCATTCTTATTTTCATCCTTCACTTGCTGACATACCAGACACTTTGTTGTATATTCAGTGATATTCTTCTTCATATTTTCCCAAAAATAGTGCTCTTGGAGATCTGGATACATCTTTGTGCTCCCTGGATTAATAGAGATGGTTGAGATATATGCATCATTCAGAAATTATTTCTTTATCTTTTTATTGGATGGTACACATAGTCCTAAACCAAATCTCTTGACTCCCTCCTCATCCATTTTGAAATATAGGGGTTTCCCATTTCTGATAGCTTCCACCTTTTTTTAATATTCACATCATTTCATTGAGATTCCTTTATCTTCTCTATAAGTTATGGTTGATAAATCCTTTGATAATGGATTGATGATATTACTTCCTAAACAATTCCCATGTTCGCCTTTTGTAGGTCCAAAAATATTGGATAATTCTCAATTCTCATCATTGATAAAGATGTGGGATCCAATATACATAGAGAATCCACCACCTTATTTTTTTTACTAAGATAATAGTGTATTGATCAGTCATAATCCTTGAGGATATCTAAACATATTTATTGGCTCATATTATAATAATTCTATGTGAATATATACTTGAATATTTTATTATTAGTTTATATATCACACTTCTCCCCATATAGATAATCCTGCCATATTTTCAATGCCAAGATCATAATAGTAGTGTATTGATCAGTCGTAATACTTGAAGATATCTAAAAATATTTATTTTCACATATTAGAATCATTATATGTGAATATATAATTGAATATTTTATGATTAGTATATATATTACACTTCTCCCCACATAGATAATCCTGCCATATTTTCAACGACAAGATCATAATCACACTTCCTCCTCACACTGGTAAAGAATTTGAGGATGCTTCAAGATATGAAGAGTGATCTCCCTTTATCGACAGTCTACATTGTATTTGTATAAATATAGCCAATCCATTTCCAATATTGCATCAAACTCCACTAAATGTAATAAGATAAGATTTGAAGGGAGTTTCAGTCCACAAACATTAGCTGGGGAGGAGTTATATACTTTGGATGCAATAAATAACCCATTTTTCTTCTCATAGATAACTCAAACTTCATATTTTGAGGTTGTGTTTGAATAGTTATACTAAACATGAATTATATTAAAGAATTCATAGAACCCAAATAAAATAGTATGTGCACTATTCTTGAATGAATAACCGGCATACCAGTCACCACAGAACTTTCAAGTTCCACCTTAGTATCAGTGATAGTATATACCCTTCCCTATTGCCTTGGAGATTTGTGTTGTTGATTCCCTCCAAATACCCTTAGATTAGGGCAATGACTTGAATAATTCCCATGTTCCTTAAAGTTGAAACACAACACTATAGGATGAGTGTTTATATGAACCATCTTATCTTATTCAACATTAGTTGGATTCTTCATATCCCTTCTATAGTTGTTAGCCATATTCACCTATCTTCCAGATTTGAAGAATCTCTTTATTCTCTTAAAACACTTTACAAGATTCTTATTCCCACACTTTTGACATGTGGGATGTTGGATCTTCTTTCCATAAATGGATTTATCTATCGATCCACCCATATTAAAATCTATTTTACTATTTTTTTCATTAGGACCATGAGATCACTGAGAGTATCAGATCTCTATTTGAACTTTAATGGAATAATGAACAATCTCCCTATAATTTTCAAAGTCTTAAAACACCAACACTTTTCATTGACTCAAATTTAATCTGTTAAAGAAGTGATCAACCTTAATTTCAGGGTTTATGACAAATCTAGAGGCATATTGTGCATTCCTTGTGATGTTTTCCTCATATAATCCAATAGAACCATCTTCATTTTTCTTATGTCCAATGAATTACCATTCCATCTTAAGACAGAGTGTTCAGGGAAATTATTTATTAAAAAATATTTTATTGATATCTCCTTATTTCATGTAATTAATTTCTTCCTTGGACTTTTTTTCTTGATCATTGTCCAACAATGATCAACTTCCCCATAAAAATGATAAACCTCCAACACAAATTTCTCCTCTTCTAACCACTGGAGGATAGATAATATTTTCACAATGGAATTAATCCATTGTTCTGTGAGTAGAGGATCGGGATATCCACTAATGATAGGATCCCTTTGACGCATGAAGGATTCAAAAAACACATAATCTCATTTAGGTGAAGGAGGGTTTTCCACAAGATTAAAGTTATTATTTATTACTTGAGCCAGATGAGAAAGTACCATCAGGAAGTTTTGAGCACCTGTTCTAATCATATTTGGAATATCATTAGGTAAATCATCACATTTCATATCACATTGATTGTTGGAAAATTTCTCTTATTTTCATCCATTAACTAAGAGAATAAATTATAATTATGGGGTTTAATACTTAGGGAAAAAGCATATAAAAATATTTAAAAGATAAGGATAAACTTGTAAATAAAAAGTATATCCTAAATTGTGATTTCATAAGTTTCAATGTAGGTTATCTATGGTGATAAAATTATCCCTAGGGTTCTTAATAAATATATATAGACTTAATTTCCTAAAAAAATTATATTGTTCATCTAATTCCAAATATAGAAACCCAAAAAATTTACACATATTATCTCATGATCTTAAGAATAATTGATCATTAAATTACAAGGCAGGGATCGTAAAGTCTCCTGTCTTTATATGATTAGGTACATAAAACTAGAAACATGGAAATAGAATAAAAATATCTATTTTAATCATCCAAAAATAGATCCTAAATTCCATTGAAATCTTTCATCTACATAGAATAAACTAGGGTATACATGAATAAAAGGGATGATCTAAAAAACCTAGTAAGGGTATAAACATAGGAAAAAAGAAAATTATATGGGTTAGAATACATAACATGATCATATAAAAAAGGAATAGAACATGAATAAAAAAAGGAAACACAACATATAGAGAATGGGGACATGTAATCATGGAATCATAGGAATGTGGAAACAACACACGATATGACGTAATCATGAGTTAAGGATAACTACTAAGACCATCACACATGTCAGAAAAAGTCACATAAAGGAATTAGGTTCACTCCTTATCCCAACATGATGTCTCAGGAGAATAAAAATTACCCAATTCATTGGATAACCATTTCGGTGAACCCGTTATAACATGTTCATGCATATTTGTTCCATAAGTGGAATCAATAATGAGATATAAACATAAGGGTTACCCAAGGAAATAATTGGGTATCATAAATATTTCATAAAGCATAACCAAAGGGTGTATCATAAAAAAGTTCATGAAAGTATAGTTTTGAATCATAATTGAAAATTTATAAAGGAAAATAGGCCTATATGATGATAAATTCTGTACATATGATGTGAAAACATTTAAAATAAGAGGTAAGGAAACGTTACAAATGATCCTCTTTAGTGAGGTTTAAGGGAAAACATTTAAGAGTCTTTAAAATGGAAAAGTCATAATTGTTCATATAAAACTAGAAACAATATATGATTCTATTTAATAATAAAATTATTGATTTTTGTAAAATAATGGTGGATTAAAAATTATTAAGGATGGTACTAGAAAATGATTAATAATGTGAGAAGTCCCCTTTAATCAGACTTTCTTAATGGGATGAAATTAGAATGGAACTTTATAAAACTTGTATTTCCCTAACAAATAAAGAATAATAGGGATAAGAACATATGTTTGGAACATAATAAAATAATGTAGGATGATCAAATAATAATAATTAATTATTAAATTTGGATAAAGAGAGATAAATCATAACCCAAAGAAACAAATGGAGGTTTAGAATGAATCCCTTACCTTGTGTCTGAAAGTGTTTTAAACTTGATCTTAATGTCATGGATAGTCAAATTAAATATCTTAATTAATTAATTTATAATGTTTTATTCATGTATATTATTTAGAATAATTTTTTTAAATCCATTTATGGACCTTTTTATGAGTTATAATATACAATTTTACCATTTGGGACTGTTCATTTCCATGGTTTTCATGATCATTTTTCTTTTCTACATGTATGAAAAATCATATAAAGTGAGAATAGTTTTCCAAAAATGAAATTGAATATTATTAATGAACTCATATAATATTAAATGGTATTATATATTATTTTCATTATATTTTAGGATGATTTATTATATAAAATGTTAATGATAGTTGTTTAGATTATTTTGGAATGTTTTGATCATCAAGAACTAGTTTTGTTTTATTAATTAATATCATGTATATATAATGGTTCCATAACATTAAATAAGCAGTAATACATGTATTATAATATTTTTTAACCATAAAAATTGTTTTTTGACTATCCATGAAGGTGGTAATACAAATTGAAAACATGTCATAAGAATCCACACTATTCATAGTCTTGATCCAAAATAAGTTTGTACCATAAATTACCATATTTAACTATTCACAAAAATTATACTATTTTAGAAACATCCCAAAAATTCACACTAACCATTTTTCAAAGCATATAATTAAAATACAGACTCCATTTTATGAAAATAATTTTCTAAATATGATAAATTTAATTTTTAATTAAAACCATAATTTAATTGAAAAATACCAATTTTAAAATTATAACTGATTTTATAATACATTGAAAAATTAATTAAGGTGTCATAGAATTATATTATAATAATAAGACAAAAAAATATTAATTTATGAATCTATTTTATGAAAATAAATTTTCTTTTAAACCATTATACTAATTATAAAATAATTAATAAACATTTATGTTTCACAAGAATACCAATACTTAATTTACAATTTTCAAAATTTTTTTACTTATACTATGATATAATTATATCATATTTTCATTTATAGGATGTTTAAATTTTATTTGTACTTTCATTGGAGAGTTTACTATTTTATTTACTAATTTACTATCCATAAGAGTCATATGACTATTTTAATGGTTAAGTTACTATTCTATTGGTATAGGTTCCTTAATTTATGATAATTATTTTCGTTTATTCATTTTTCATTTATAATGTTTTTTTGTGTTCTTTATGTGATTTTATGTGACTTATAATATATGACATAAGTATAAGAAGGTAAATTTCATTGATAAAATTTTTGGTCATTACATGTTCACTTAGTGATGATTAATCAAAGAAGGAACTCATTAGAAAGGAATTGATGAAGGTAGTTACCTTGATGGGTATATGTAGTGGTCTTCAAATAACTCTCCTTTATGGAGGTGAAGGCATTAAACTACCAGAGTTGAAGTAGCGGTCCTCAATAATTCTTCTCAAATACAATTAAATGGTTTTGTTTCTTTAATAACCAGGTATTTTTTTAGGTATGGTAAGTTAAAAGGTTTCTAATTGATTTTAAAAAAATTAAAAAGGGGGATATTGAAGAACCCCATTGATTTGTGGCTTGTTTTGAGAAATATTAATGATCACATGGTTATTGTTGAGTTTGGGTTATTATATTTGTTGACAATATTAAATGAGTAACTAATAATTATAATAGTTATTGATGTGATTTGTAAGGATTTATATATCATAGAAGAAAGTTTAATGATGATAACATGTGTTTTTGAGTAGGGTTGTTGGTTATCTAAAGTGGTTTTGTTTGAGTTTGAGTGTATACTGGATCTATGTAACTGAATTGGTGTAAGGAAAATTCATCTAAGCAATTCAAATATCCAGTTTTCTATATAGGAAATGCACATAGCTTATATATCCAAGTAACTAATTCTTGTAGCTAACTCAACCATGTAACAAATTCATGTAGCCAATTCAGCCACATAAAAGATTCACATAGCTTCTTCATCCATGTATCCAATTTGTGTAACCAAATGATCAGTATAGCTAATTTGGGTATTCACATTACTAATTTTATATGTATATAATTGACAATCATGTGGATTAATTTCTATGTAGATCATTGGGAATCACATAGTTGATTTTCTATATAACCATTTGAGAATAACATAGTCGAATCAAAATCTTCACTATGGATAGATTATGTTTTTAGAATTTGAATATTCTAATGATAATCATTTATGATGATATTTGGATGGTTTTTAATGCTTATATAATCATAGGGTTAATTTTCTAAATCCATTATAGGGAAGTGGTTATTAATCATAATTATAGAGATTGAAAGGCTATTATTGTTAGGTGTTCTTTTCATTGAAGCATAAATTAATGATGAAAAATGTTTTAATGAGTGAGTGGTTAAAAAAAGTGGGGATTTGATTCTAGTTTGTTCTTTAATAATAAACATATGATGAAACTCATATCATCAGGAGATTGGATTTGAGGATAAGAATTTTTTTGTAGTGCATTTGAAGACTACACAATGGGTAATTCATTCTTGATTATTTTTAGAGGCTTATGAATGTTTACATTTATCTTCTGTTTCTCAAGAAACATAGTTTATTTGGTGATATTATTCATTTTTGTCGTCATATTTTGTAATACAACGTGAATTTGTGATGTTGGATGTGACTCTTACATGTGTGATGAGATTCCACACAAATTCTTGTGACATGATTTCACTTGGGGATATTGGGAAAATAATCCTTGGTTCAGGAAATAACTAGGCTCAATAAAGAGTAGGATTGATCATTTTATCTTCACCATGTAATTACTATGTTCTACTTTCTATTTAATTTTATACATGGTCATGTAAGGATGAGTTTTATATTTTAGTAGATCATAATATAAAAAGTCAAGGAAGTTTATTTTTTTTAAAATAAATTGCAAAAACTTCCCTCCACTGATTACACCCCCCCCCAATAGAGGAAATAAATCCTATCAACCACTTCACTTGAACTCTTCCTTTAGTAACCATATAGTTGTATTTTTTAATTTAAAATAGAGGATGAAATAATTATCTTATAAATAAATATGAAGTGCATGCATCCATGTAATTTAATTTTTAAAAAAATAATATTTATGGTATAAAAACATTATAAACAACACATAAAATGGAATAAAATAAATAAATATATATAAAAATTAACATAAATAAATATCCCTTAAAATAAATCAACACTACATAAACAGTGACTCAAAAATGAGTTGAAAAAACATCAAGAATGGAAATAAATTAAAAAAAACATGTATAAGAAAAAAAAGTAGAAGAAGAAAAATAAACAACCAAGATGTATTTTATTATATCTTGAAAAGAAAAATGAATGTAATAATAAAGAAGAAAATAGTTTAATAATATATCTTAAGAATTAAATAAGTTAATAAGCCACAGATAATGTCCCATATATTTCCAATTTTATTACAGAAATAATAGTGATTTTTTTGTAGAAAATAATCTCCCAAGAAGAGACATTTTAATAAAAGGGATATCCCATATTTATAGATAAAGAATAAATTAAATGGAGTTCCACAAGTGAGAGGATTTGACTCCAGGTGATATCATATCTTCATATCATGAGTAACCAATTTTGAAAAAACCCTAACATTGCCTCCCTTTAAATTGAATCTTTCCTCTTATTCTAGTTTTGGGATCACTATTAGATTTTTTTTCTCAAAAATAAGTCATGTGATAGATTGTTTAAATAAATCAGTACATCACATTCAAGTGGTAGTGAGTGTTTCATACCATTTATTAAATATGATGTAGGAAAAAACTACTATCATATTTTATCAATCCTTTTATTGATCTCAAGATACAAATTAAATGAACAGCAATGTGGAAAACAATAAGGAAGATCTTGAGGAGCCTTCTTGACTTATTATTTTAATCATACTTGATCCTATATACTATTTAATTATAGAAGCTTAAAATTCAATCATGAACAACATCCTTAGTTAAAATCCATATTGGTCATACAACCTATAATTTCTATGGTACTAAACCCAAGACAAAAGACCATATCACTTGGAATTTATAGTTAACCAATCTCAAATCCAAAACTACTATACATAATATCCATAACAAACATGCCCACACCATGTTAAATAACAATATCACATTCTTCCATGAGAACTCTATCAAGCCACTAATAACTATCTCGAGTAGCACAAACCATCTTAACAGTCACCGAGACCCTTCAAACTAATTTGGACCTCCTTAGTATAATAGTTCTAAAATTAGTTTGACTAAGAAAAAGGTTTAAAAATAACTTGTACTTTAGGAATTTCATTATAAATTTTTCATGCATCAAAAAACATGAAAAATACCTCCTATAATGAGCCACTTGTAACACCCAGACTACTCAGAATCATCATCCCCAATGCCCCCACATCTTGGAATCTTTGTAAAGAAGTGAATAAAAAAGAAAATATATAATCCCATGAAAAATATTAGACCTATAATAGATCCTATCAGTTGATAGAAATAGTTATGGTACTAGTAAGTTTCACCATCCTCTATTTGGGTTCTCAAATTGATAACAATGGTCACATTTTACCTCATTTTGAGATGATCACCTAATTATATTGTATCCTTTTCGTGTAGTGTCTTAAAGAAGAAATGTTGTTAGATCAAAACAAATATATTTCATAGTTAATCAAGGTCAATAATGGATAAATATTTCTTGGATGAAGATAGTCCTTAGTCCATGTTGGGTATATTTGATTTGAAATTAAGGAATAATAATATTTGAATTGATATTGAACTTTTAAAAAACCTATTTAACAATATGGTTTAATAGGTTCAACCAAAAAAATATGTGTATAGATAAAAAAATTAATTACCATTCAATTATAAATATAAAATAAATTAAAGAATTTAAAATTAAAATAGTGATAATTATGTTTCAAAAATAACACATGTATTTTCATATAACAAAATTAGATCAAAATTAGAATTCCAGTTTTGAATTGCATTTCCTGAAAATAAATATCATTAACATTTTTAAATAAAATATCAAATTATCAAGAAATATATGATCATATTAGTAGAAAAAAGTGTATTTTAACAATGGAGCATTCATTTTTATAATCTAAATAAATTATATATATTTTAATTAATACATGAAAAGAAAAAGATTATTTTCAATTAAAAATTTATAAATTTACACACAAAAATACATAAAAAATGTATTCACTACTGTTTATTCTAAACTCAAGTTTATTTTATAATATAATAATAGAAAATAAATGAATATTTACTTATTTAAAAAATGTATAAAATATGAAAAATGTGATTTACACAAGTTTAGAACATATAGAATTGGAGGATTTTCAAAATAAAATAAAATAAAATAATCAATAAACCCCTGAGTTATCAAGGAGGATCATAAATCATCAAATGAGAATATTATATAAGGGAAATAATATCATAGGATCATAGTAATCATGAAAGTTATAATAAATTAGAAAAATAAAAAAAAAATTAATCTTAATCATAAGTCAAGGATTACTACTACTATATAATAACATAATGTGAACTACTTATATCCCATGAAACATACATAGTATCTCATGATATGTAAGAATTACCCAATTTATTGGGGGTAATTATAATTCATATCCCACCCATTTCATTATAATATGTCATGCATATATGTGCCACATGGAAACATAAATCATACCTTAAGAATAAACATGAAAGAAGTCCGTGAGAAGAAAATGAGTTACATAATAATTCCATAAAGGATATATTGATGAACAAACATTTATATACCCAAAAGAAGAAGGTAATAAATCATATCATATTTTAAAGAGTTAGTTTCAAAAAAAATATTTTCCATAAAAATAATAATAAAGGTGAAGAAAATTATATAAGAATAATAAATCTGATGTTTTCATAAGAGAGTATTTATTATCATTGAAAATGTATAAGGATTCATATAAAATAAATAAATAAACTTCCCAATTATTCTTATATAATGAATTAAATAATATTTATTAATAGGAAGTATAAAGATTATATGATTTAATCCTTATACTTCCTATTCCAACTATCATACAATCCTTATACTTCCTATTAATAACCAGGTTACTTTTCTAACAGTGAATTACTATTTCAGCTATCATATAATCCTTATAACTACTATTAATATATATTATTTAATTTATTATTTGTTTAATTAATTTTATATCAAGGTTATATATACATAATTTTCAAAAATAATGAATTAAATAATAAATATTAATAGGAAGTATAAGGATTATATATTAGTAGTAAGTATAAGGATTATATGATATAATCCTTATACTTCCTAATTTAACTATCATATAATCCGTATACTTCATATTAATAGCCATGTTACTATTGTAATAGTCAATTACTATTTCAACTATCATATAATCCTTATACTTCATATTAATATATATTATTTAATTCATTATTTGTTTATTAATTTTATATCAAGGTTATATATAAGTCATTTTCAAAAATAATCTTAATTATGTTTTTTTTCTTTTTTATACTATAGTTAACAACTATAGTATTTTTATGAAACCATGGACCATCAAAATCGTCAATTATTGTTTTATTATTCACATGTCTTTATTATACTATTATAATTATATATATTTTATTAAATGTATTCATCCTTCTTTTTTAATTCTATGTTGTGAAATAAAATGGAATTTATTAATGGTGAATATGATAATATTTCCTATTATTGAAGGAAAAAATTTAGAAAATAAGAAAATGAGTTTAAAGAAATAATTTTTCATAAAAACACAGCATGTTACATTATTCCCCTTTAGAAATTTCATCCTAAAAAATTAATTGAATATTTTAGAGGAATATAGATGAAATTACTTTTAATTCAATATATTTTGTGATTCCTATTATGAATCTCCATACTTATGTTTTCTCCATATTTATTTGGAAAGATGAGTAGTCTTCTTTCATATAAATTTGTCTCTATAATACATGATTTTCATCAGTTTCTAACCATAAGATAGATCATGTTCCAACTACACAAAGTTATGATTTAGTACATGTGAGAGATCTGGTATATACATCCTCAATATTAATATATGGAATACATTATATATTTGATATTGGTTTGGAGGAATTGTATGTTTATAGGCTAAAACTCAAACGTTATCAAAAATCTTAAAGGAAAAAATGTAAATTGGTATTAGTTTTCCCTTAATCCCAAACTTCATAACTCTCTTCCAAATAGATATTATATGTAATAATTTATCATTAACCCTAAACTCAAGGTCTTATTGATTTTTTCCATCATATTTATTTTGTTAACAATGTATGGATCTAATATGTTACTAAAATGATTAAACCATCTCATTAATTTATTCAACTGTACCTTATCAATATATCTTTAATTCACTCACTTAATTCTTATATATTTAAATTCAAAATTTATTATTATAATGATAGTCATATGGGTCCCATACAAAATTATTTAGTAGAAGCTATTATTGTATGAAAAATTGATTAGAGAAAGATATTGATCTAGACCACCATTGAAGTCCATAGGGTAGACTATAAGAATTCCTTAAAGAGTTTAAATATTCAATTTATATTAACTATATACACTAGTATGATATACCGTATTGAATTTAAAATCTATATATAATTATTTTGGTATGATCATATATAACGTTTTGTTGAACTTCAAATATTGATTAGATATAATTGATAGTGGTGTTCTATGAAAACTCACCAATTTTTTGATATACATATATATACAAGAGTTTCTATTGAGTGGGAATTCCTCATGAGTATCTATAAAGAGATAATTTATTATAATATGATCCAATACAACCCATATGTCATTTTTTTATTCTTTTTATTTGGAAGACCCATGAAAAAAATCCATGGTGTTGTTCTCCTATTTTTATGTAGTTATATGTAATGGTTTCATCACCACATTGAAATTTTTATACTCTACCATAAATTTTTGTAATTCTATGTAACTTGTTATACATTCAACAATCTTCTTATTCATATTATCCCACAATAGGTTTTCTCAAAGATCTTTATAAATATTTCTGCATCATGGATGGATAGAGAAAGATGTTCATGGTGCATCATATAATTACTCCTTCATTATCTCTATCTTTGATAGTACACATAATCAAATTAAAAATATTATAACTCTATTTTTATGTATTAAAAAATATAATACTCCACATCCTTATTTCCACAAAATTATGTCGTATCTCCATGTCATCCATTTATATTACCTTAATCTTATCTGACACATATGATTGAGAAATATTTTTAGTAACATAGGACTTCATATAATCCTTTATGTTTCCCATATCCATCCTTTGAAATTATAAGAATGTTAGATCCCTTTATATCATCATCATTTATAAGGTTACAATATCATTTCTATATAGATCATCTACCACTTTTCTTTCCTTTCTAAGATAGTAATGGATCGATTGATCATAATCTTTATTCATCTCTAACCAAATTCATCAATTCATGTAAAACCTTTTCTATGATAACATGTACTTTATGATCTTATGATATATATATATGATTTAGTTCACTCTATAGTAATAATTTCTCAAACTATTCAACAAAAATATTAGCTCTTACAAATATAAATCATATATTAGGTACTTTTTCTTAGGGACCTATATCAATATTGAGGCATGAGCAATCACATTCTCATTATCCATGAGGACATAAGCTATTATTGACATTAAAGTGTCATTTTATATCACAAACCCTTCCACACTTGAGGGTAGTGTGAGTTTATGTGTACATAATAACCTCATCTTTAACTCATTGAAATTTTCATTATATTTATCTATCAAGATAATATTTAGTCCTTTTTTATTTATATTTGTTAATTGGTGTTTTAATCATTATAAATTCCTCACAAATTAAATTTTGTAACCAGATAATCTAAGGAAAATATTGATCATTATTATAAATTTTTTTGGGGACATTATTTAATTTACTTTACACTTAAATGATCCAAAAAGTATCATTTTTCATATTATTAAATTCCCTAAGAATATGTATTTCACTATCCAGAAGTAACATTACTCTACATTTCATAGAAAAATTTTTTTCGAAATGTTTTTAAAAAAATTATAAATAATCTTCATGTTTCTAATTTATTTTTATAGTATATGAGAATTTATTATATAAATAATATAATTAATTTACCAAGGTTATCTCAAAAATCTATATTCAATATGTTCATGATGATTATTGAATTATTTTTGGGTTTGGAAAAAATTAATATTAAATAAGTATTTTCATATCTTATATAAAAGGTAATATTTAAATTATACCACTTTTTTCCTTTAGTTGATGATTCCTTGATTGAAGACCCACCATTAAGATGTATTGAGCCCTACATAGTTGATTTAAAAGTCACCAATACATGGTAGAAGATACTTTTTACTTATCATGATCTTGTTATGATCATTATAATAACTTTAGAGACACATTTACACATTCTTATTCTTAATAAAGAGGATTGAGGCACCTGATGATGAAGTGGTAGGGTCTATAAAACCCTTTTCCAAATTCCATTATCATTGTTTCTTATATTTTTCATGTTAAATGGATACCAATATATAGGGAACCATTTATATTAATATTACTTTGGGTATAACATAAATTAAGAATGGGACCTCATGATCATTAAAAAGATGATAAATCTCTACTATTAATACATCATAATATTCCATAACCATGGTTATGTATTCCTGGATGATTCTTTCCTTTATTATAACCATTTGAGTTAGATATGATTTCTCATAAGGAAATAATATCTATACATGAGAAGGAACTAGAAAAGGGGGTTTATAATTCTCTTTAAATTTATATAGATTTAAAGGATTATTTAGGATATAAAATGACATTTACCACTATTAGAAGTAGATATTATCACTATATAATGACAACTAATCCATTCCGAATATAATATCAAATTATAAGAAAGGAAGAAAAACATTATTTTCTATAATATTCTTCCTATTAATGTTCATTAGGGACGATTTGTATACTTAATATATTTTAATTTCACTACTTTGAGTTTTTATCAATAAATCAACCACCATGTCTTGAGGTGGTCTATAATTATTCATAGATAAGTTTCATGGTATAAAACAATATATAGAACCAGAATCAAATAATACATTCAATATTATTGAATTAATAATAATTTTAAAATTTATCACTTCATTTTCATGATCTATATAAAATGTAGTAACAACATAATATCGGACATGTTCTCTAGGATTTAGAGGTTATTAACCTTGGTAATTCATAACAACCCTTATATTGATGTATTTACTTGTATATTGTTCATGATCGTTGTAGTTAAAGCAATTAAGAATTTTATTCACTTCCATCATATTTATTGGATTCTTAATATATATTTTGTAATATTAATATCTATACACTCACTTTTCATACTTGAAACCTTTCTCCATTCCTTTGAGGTACTTTATGGGGTTCTTCTACCAACACTTTAAACATATTGGTAATTCAATATTTTACCCTTCATGACCCTTTTTAGATGAAACTCTAAAATTATAATGCATTCATATATTATTTTAAGTAGTCCCAAAATAAAACTCAAAATATCTAATCTATAACTATACCTTAAGAGAACTTTGAACTATTTCTTCATAGCTATAAAATTCTTGAATTGGTAAAGTTTTTTTAGGATTTTTTAGGAAAATAAATAAATTTAAATATTTCTCTCAATGTAAATGACAAATTTAGAGGTATAATTTGAAATCGTAGCGAAGTTTTCTTTATAAGACCCAATTTATTTTTCTTCTACTTGTTTAAGTACAAGAAATACCCTCACTATTTTATTATAGAGTTTATATGGAAAATATTTCTTGAAAATTATTTTCTTGAATTTATCTCATTCCATTGAGTTGATGTATTACATAGGTTGGGAATTCTTGATCAACATCCAACATAGATTTAATTCTCCCTCTTAGTGATAAATAAAAAAAAATCAATTTCTATTTATTAGATCATTTAAGGATAGAAAATATATTTTCAATGGAATTTATCAATGTCTATATAATTAATGGATCAATAAATTTACAAAAATACGGTGTTCATTGTCACATAAACCCCTCAACTAAAACATTTTTTCTCTTTTTATAAGTTGCACATAGTTCAAGTTAACATTTATAACTTCATTCAATTGAGATATAGCCTTTATAATAATTCTATCCCCCCACTCCCATTATATTAGGCATCTAATTTATGAAATAATTACATTTATAATAGAATTTATTTTTTACATAGTTTCTTATATTTCTACTTATTTAGTAAAAAAATTCCTTAAATAATTTAAATACTCTAAATAATAAGAATATAAAATAATTGGTCACTTATATGGGTAAGTCATGAATAACTTACATTATCCATCTTATGTCATAATATGTTTCAATTTAGGGTTTTATACTGTATTTAATACTAGGTTCACTAACATATTCCCAAAAAAATAACTTAAACATCCCCAAATACCAAATATAATGACCGAATTTTTTTTATAATGTTATAATAACATTTTTAACAAAAAAACATGTAAAAAACACAAATAAAAACATATAGTTCTGCTACATTTGAAAGATTAGCTATATAATAAAATATTATAAAATAAACTATATAAATTTTATTTCTATCATCTTAATGTTTTCATAGATATCATAATACTCTTATCACTGTATGAGATACCTTGGGTACAAACATAAAATAAAAGGCAATTTAAAAATTTTAGTAAGGGGATAATCTCTCTAATTCTAGTTTTTGATTTTGCTGTCTGGATAAACCTTATTTTTAACTTGATTAAGAGGAAACCCTAATATAAAATTAAACAGTATAATACATATCCCAAAGGTCCAGTGAAAAAATACTAGAGATATAGCCCAAAATACTCTAACTATAACAATCAATCATGATTGAAAACCCTCCCATTGTCACCCGAAATAACTAGACCATATGGACGCAGCCATATAAGGGGATAATTAGAATAAACATGAGGGAGAGATATCATATGTTTCATTAATTATAAAATAAAATAGTAAAATTAGAGGATTATAAATCATCAAATTACAATATAATATAAATTAAATAATATAATAAGATCATGGTAACAATATGAGTCAAGAGAATGTGGCACAAACATTGAAAATGTTTTCATAAACATGACCCAGGGCTAGATTCTAAGACATCACAAAATAATGTGTCAAGATCACTACCTTTGAACTATACATAATATCTAATTAGATTTAAGTATTACCCAATCATCCATGGGTTATATTCAAGGCCCATACATTACACATGTTCTTTTTATTTGTTCCACATGGAAACATAAATCATATATAAAGAAAAAATATGAAGGAAACCTATGTGAATAAATTAAGTTATATAATAATCTTATAATTAATATACCAATGAACAAACATGTTGGTGCCAAAAATATTAAGGGAATATATTAATTTTAATGTTCAATGATCAATATTAAAAAAATATTGGTCATGGATAAAGAATAAATGTAAAGGAAACAATATAAGAAGAATCTAATAGTGGTTCTCAAAAGAGTCTTTCCCATCATTGGAAATGAATAAGGATCCATATAAAGAAAACATAGAAATAAATACACCAAAAAATGAAAGGATAAAATATAATATATAAAGTAAATATATATTCAAAACATATAAAGAGAATATGTAATGATGATAAAGGGTAATATATAGAGAATATATTTTAAAATGGAGAATGAATGTGAAAGAGTCCTCTTATAAACAACATAAGGTATAAAATATAATTTTATAAGTTAGGTAAGGAGATAAGAATGAAAAAAGTAATAGAGGAAAAATATTAAGGTATACATTTAAAAACATGGATATGAGACATATATGAGAATATAGTCAACCAATAAACAATATAAAAAAATATGGATTTGGAAGAGACCCCCTTACCTCAAGTTCTAATTCAATTTGGCTGTTGATATATCCTCCTGAATAATAAAATAAAATATATTAATTAATTTATGAACAACCTTTTTATTTTTTATTTCATATATTATAATCCATTTGTCTTTATATATTCATCATCTATTAGATTAATTATTCTTGCATCGATCATCTGGGGTTGTTCGATCCACTATTCCAAAATTACATTAATGCTATGGTAATAGTCAATTTCAATTTTTAAAAGATAAAATCATCCCTAAATGTTTCAAGATATAGGATTTATTTCATTCCATAATTATAAAATTTCATTTGACCTATATATTCTAAAAGATATTCTCAAATAAGCATGCATTTGTTGGTAATCTTGTTTTAGATGGTTAAATATTCCATGATGCTTTTTATTTAATAATATTATTAAAATATTTATCCTATAATTATATAATCTTAATAAATAATTAAATAGATTATTTTTTATAATTATAAATTAAAACCATTTTTAATACTTCTATAAAAGGTGTTAGTGAATTTTTTTATGATCATCCATATTTGTATTATAAACCCTCAACTGGTGAATGATGTTTATAAGAGAGAATAAAAAAGAATATAATTATAATGAATATTTTTATTTTCATAATTTAATTAGAGAATGATTGTATTATTAAATATATGTTACTAAAATAAAGTCTTTTTTATATAATTTATAAGAATATAATTAAAATGAAGTTATTCAAAATTTAGAAGCCTTACCTTTTTCATTGACACGACCCCTTTGGAATGAAACTTTAGACATTGAAGAGGGTATTATTTTAGATAATGAATTTAAAAAATTTATCCAGGATGGTTTGGGGAGATATTTTGATAGATATTTGGAAAATTGAGACGTTTTGTGAGTAATAAAAAATTGGTGGTGGTGGTGGGGTGTATAAATATAATGGGGTTTTTATAAAATATTATAGAATTTATTATTTTTTCACAATATTATAAATAATATTGAGTCTTGTAATGATTAATTATATTTTATATAAAATATATTTTTTAATGATATTTAAATCATTATAAAACTAAATGGTTTTATTATAATATTTAATTAAAAGTAAAGAATCAAAAATAGTTTTTAACTAGAATAAAATATAAGTTAGACTTTAGAAATTGATATATAGAGGTTTTGAAATTTACATTATTATTTTTTAATACGTTAATTAACTCATTAAAAATTTTATATATCATAAAAATTATTTTATAAATTATTTACTAATGGTTACATGATAATAATGTTATAAAACTTACCCTATACACAAAAACTACATTTTTACTATTCACTAAGATATTCATCTTTCTAAAAAACCAAAAAAATCACCTTTGAATAATTTCAATATGCTAATTCAAAAAATTAAAATCATTTTATCTAAATAATTTTCAAATTTTAGTAATTATAATATTTAAATATTATTATAAAAATTAAGGTTTCTACTAAATAGGTTGAAACATACCTTACTAAGAATTAAAACTTATACAAACTTTAAGTAACATAATTTGAGAAACGTTTTTATGGAATTAATATATATATATATTTACTTCTAATAGTTAGGTTACTATTCCAATGGCCATTTAATTTTCCAACTGTTATATAATACTCACACTTATAATAAATATTAATTATTTTCATCATTATCAATTCAAAAAACATTCTATCAAAGTTTACTATACATCATTTACTAAAATGATAATCCTATATTTAATGTTCTATTTTTTATAGTGTTGTTTGTGATTGTGATATTTTTAAGAAACCATGACCCATAAAATTTCTTAATTTTAGTTCTATTATTTACTTTTTTTTCCTATTTTAAATTTATTGATCATATATAATATATTCTTACTTTGTTTTTAATTGTATGTTATGAAATAAAATATTTTTTTTTATTTCACGGTGTATATGATAATATATCTTAGTATAAATGAAATAATTTAGATATAAATAATATTATTTTTAATGGATTTTTTTCTTAAAAACACATGTGATATAATTTTCATATCCAAATAGTGGGGGAGAAGATGGTAATCTAGTAAAATGAATGTTTAGTCACACCATTGAGAGAATCATCATAGGTGGTTGGTTGTATAGTAAATAACACTCTCAGTAATAAAGTAATATAAAAAATACCATAAGGAATGATTCCACTAAATATCATACCCATTATTAAGTCGTTATCATAATCCAATGTATTCATAGAGGAATATATACCCAGTCAACTAATCTACATGACAATCAAAGGATTCAGTTCAACTAATCTACTCGATTTTCCAAAAAATCACTATTATAATATCAATACATCCATCATAAAAAAATCATATTATAAATTCCATGCATTTTATCTTTATGATAAATATATCATCATTTCCTGCTAACTCAATACTATCACATGGTCAGGGTACTTATGCATGTAATCAAAACATTACCCTATACTTAGAAATAAACCTCTTGGGAGAACCATATAGAGATCATTTTCACAAGTATTAAAACTTCATAAATACATAAAACATCATAGAGGGAAAAAAACTTTGGTTAAATGCTCTATAATTGGAATAGAATGTCAACGACACAGATAACTAGTGTTAGTCATGATCAGTTATCTTGTCACGCCTACAAATCATATTATAAGTTAATTACCAATTTATTAAAGACTAAATTTCATGTATATTACCCTTATGAAATAAAAAACAATTAATAGAATTAATATCATAATGTGAACCATATCGTCACAAAATAACTCCTAATAAGTAAGTATATATCAAAACATATAAATCAATAATCACATTTCATCAATACATCAATGTAATACTCAACATGTAAAAGTCAAGTCTATGAAAATTCAACATTAAGAGGATAATATAAGTATATTTTCTTCAACCACTGCATCTAATCATATCAAACCATCCAAAAAAACATATTTCCTATTCCATAGCCCCAAAATACTCTCCATGAGTTCATCACTTATCACCTTTATAAATAATATTATCAAAACCCAATTATATGTGGAATAGTTAATTTATATGAATCATTATAATTAAACCCATGTGTATTAGTCCCACCATGGTTTCCATGTGAATCATGATTGAAAATATTCATCAGACTATGCACATTTACACCATAATACAAAATTTATTTCTAGAAATTTATTCATCAAATTATCTTTAGATTTTTTAGCCGAGTGAATTATTAGAATCCACTGATGAAAATAAGTACAATGCCCACTCTCAAAAGAATTTATGAGTTACATCATTGAATAACTAAGTAAAATAGTTTAAAATGATTTATTTACCTTAAATGATATTTATTACACTCCAAAATGATCTTTCATACTTTACCCTTATATCATACAAGGGTGTGGGTGGGGAGGTTCATGGTGGTGCATCAAAAAATGTTGATATTTATGAGGTTTTATAACAACCCTACTCTTTATTACACACTTAAACATGATTTATTACCTAAACATTCACATAATACAACTCTGAGGATCAAGAGGTCTAGTGTATTAGGAAATCAGAAACATTATATAACAACTTAAAACATAAAATACAATATATTTATTGAAAAATTCCTTTACCTAACCACATCATTCATTTTTACTTAGAATTTCATAGGATAACCTGGGGATATGAATAAAAAGGGTGAGCTCTAAATCCCAGTAAGGGAGTAATAAGGAATAACAAGAAGAATATAGTACATGTTAGGAAATAGGCATATCAATAGAGCACCAGAGAAACATGAATATAAAGGAATGATATAGCATGATAATCGTAACTTGGAAATGTGGAAACAACATTTAACATGCTATTACAATGATCCAAGTATCATTGAACATGAAGCATGATTAAACCCTCATTGTACTTCAATTAGCATGAGTAAACCATCATTTCACATGATGTATCATGATACTAATCTTTACCCAATGCATTGAAGCACTATCTGGGTATACCCTTCTTAATCATTTCATTTCATGCATAAGTGTGCCACATAGATCATACAACATGAATTCATTAAACTTCATAATTTATTACACGAATAAGATATTTTGAATAAAAAATAAGTCTTTAATCAATATGTATATATTCATAATGTTTAATAACCCTGATAGAGAAATGGGTTTGGAATTCACATACACGATGATTTTGGCATGGGAAATTTTGGTGTAACTTCAATAGCATAACGACGTCAAATAGAAATCGTAAAATGGTTTTCTGAGTGAGAAAGGGGTATCTCATCATTTATACATGTAACAGATAGTAAGGGGGTCATTAAACATAATATAACAATATATGTAATGGAATTTCGATACATAATATAAAATAATTTCTTGAATGTAAATAAGGAGAGATAAATCTCTTATGGAATTTTGGCATGGTAATTGGTGTACATGGGAGGCAATAATGAGAGAGAAAGGGGTCTCTCATCATTAAAATATATGGAGGGATGTATAGGGGAGGTGGTAAATCATACCCCAACATTTTTAATTGAATATAAAAGGACATAACAATATAAGGAAACATGGACATAAATAAGGAAGGGAGGAAAGTGAGGATCCCTTACATGGAAGTGTGATTCCAAAGGCTTTGGTAGGCTTGAAAGAGGATTCTTGGGAGATTGGGGAACCCTGTGAGTATTATAGGGACTGGATGGAAGACGTTGGTCGAGCTCCAAATGTTTTGAGTGAAGATTAATGGGATATTGAGTGGGTTTATATAGGAAAGGAGAGAGAATTCTTTATTATTTTGGTTTTGGACACTACACATTAAAATAATCAAAAAAACCAACCATACTATTGTTTTTTCAAATATATTTTGATAAAGTGGAGTGGAAAAAAAATTATATGCCCAATGTCTGAACATAATAAAATATTAGGCTCTCTTATGTGGAGGTGAGTCGCACTCTCAAGGAAATCATTTTAAAATGTTAAAATATTTTATATGTCTTAGAGGGTCTACTAAGGAATTGTAAAATTAATCAAACAAAAATAAAATCACATAAGAATAAGTTTATAACATATATTGTTTGAATGTATATTTTATTGTATTCTATTACATCACTATTGGGTCATTAAGATGTCATGAAACACATTATATATTTAAACGGTATTTAATTTTTACACAAAAATTCGACTGTCTCATAAAATTATTAAAAATTCACCATTATATAATTTGGATATCCTGAATCAAAAAATAATATTAATTTTATATAAATTATTTTCTAAATATTTTAATTTTCACTTTTAAAATAAAAACTGACATTTATTGAAAATTCATGGGTTTTGACAAAAACAGCTCTCAAACCTTAATAAAAATTACAATTGTATTCATAAAAATTATACGATCATTTATATTTAATAAAAATTAATTTATAAATAATATTTTATTAAAATATTATGTAATTACAAAACCATTAATTCATCAAAATAGATTTTTTAATTAAATTTAAATATTAACTAAAAACACTCTTTATGACTTAATAACTATTTAATAAGTAACAACAATAAAATGAATGTATATTATTTATAAAAAAATAATGAACAAAATCATAGTGATAGGTTCTTTTTACATAAACCCTTTACAACACCCGTATAAGACCTAAGGGTAAAGTGTGTGATGGTGAAAGACTCTTGGGGTGGCTTGGATAACATCAGTCGAGTGGTAATATCTATTAATTTTCACTTCTCCCATAGGCCATTCCGTTCAAGCTTAAAATATTGAATCTCGGATTGGACTTGGTCAAGAGAAAATCCCAGTGATGCTACCTCATTTCCATGCTCCGACAAATGGTCTTCATTTGGAGAAATTCTACTGGATGAGGTCATCACTTCCTTTTTCTGAGTAAATTGGATTTGTTAAAGCCCTATATTTATACAAATTGTGTTATCACTATTCACAGCTACATTAGAAATGGTAAAAAAAATTAACAGTATTTTAAAATCCGAAAACATTAAACCAATGAATGTCATATGTTTTATATAATCATTTTACAAAATAAAAAATTTAATTAGATGAGAAGGAATTTTCATTAAAAAAATATTGGATCACTACAATCTTCCCCCCTTAAGAAATTTCACCCTTGAAATTTACTTTTCCGACACTGAAACTGATGATGGTAACACTGATTCATCACTTCATCCAAATCCCACCTTAGTTCTTCAAACTTGTGGTTTCAACACAACAACTTGATGAGGGGCATTGTCTTATTTCTTATAAATTTTTCCCTATGATATAATATCTTCAACGTATTCTCTTCATATGAGAGGTCATTCTCCAATGGTACCACATATGGATTGAGTACATGATATGGGTCGGGTATATACTTCCTCAAGAGTGATACATGGAATACATCTTGTACTTAAGACATGTTCATTTGGAGTTCTAGTCGATAGGCCACTGCTCCAATGTGATCGAGGATCTCAAAAGGGTCAATATACTTTGATATAAGCTTTCCATTCTTCCCAAATATCATAACTCTCTTCCATAGTGATATTCAGAGGAATACCATGTCTCCAACATCAAACTCTAGGTATTGTCGATGATGGTCAACATATCTCTTTTGTCAACTCTGAGAAGCATTAATGTGCTTCTGGATGGTCTTAACCTTATCCACCATTTCTTCAACCATTTCTAGACCTAGCAGTTTCCTCTCTCCAACTTCAACCCAACATGCCAGTGTTTCGTACCTCTTCCCATAATGGGATTCATAAAGATCCATTTGGATATTTGAGTAAAAACTGTTATTTTAAGATATCTTAAACAAGGGTAGATATTGATCCCATCCTCCTTTGAAGTCTATTGAGCATGCTCTCAACATGTCCTCAAGTGTTTAGATAGTCTACTCAGATTAGCCATCAGTTTGATGTTTATAAGTCATACTAAAGTTCATATTATTATTCAGAGCATATTAAAGAATCATCCAGAACTTAGAGGTGAATATTGGATCTCGATCGGATATAATAGATAGTGGTACTCTATATATCCTTACAACTTCTCTGATGTATATCTGTTCCATTTGATCCAATGAGAAATCCTCTATAATTGCAATGAATTGTGCATTCGTTGAAAGAAGATCCAAAATAACCTAGATATCATTGTTTCCATTGGATTTATTTAGATTTATGGTGATAAATTCCATGGTGATGTTCGCCCATTTCAATGTTGGTATGGGTAATGGTTGAATCATCCCCTTAGACTTCTGCCTCTTAGGCTTCACTTTCTGACACACAGGGCAATTTTATGTATACCGAACGATCTCTTTCTTCATGTTATCGAACCAATAATGCTCTTGGATATCATGATACATCTTTGTGTTTTCTAGGTGAAGGGAGAAATTTAAACTATGCACGTCATCCAAAATTACATTCTTTGACTCTGGATTTGATGGAACACATAGTATTGACCCAAATCTCACACTTCCTTATTCATTAACATTGAAATATGAGGATTTATATTTTCTGATAGTTTCTACTTTCTTATGAATTCTTGCATCATCCTTTTGATCATCCTTTAACCATTCCAGAAGAGATAGTTGAGCAATCATTTGTGAAATGATTGATGATGTTCCCTAATTTATGATTCCCATGTTCATCTTCATCAAATATAAGAAGAATGGATCCTTCTGAATTCTCATCAATGATAGAATTTTTGGGTCCTTTTTACTGAGAGAATATTCCACCCTTTTTATAACACCCCATGCTTCCACGGTACGTTTCCCTTTGAATAATCCAATAGCTTGCATTGTACACAACTTGGAGTTTTAACACACCAGGACCAATCAAACAACCCGTTATGAATTGTAATAACCAATTTTTGAAATTTTATAAATTTTATTTTTCAAAATGGACTTCATTTTTGGATTTGGAATATCAAAATTATCTTAGGGTGAATTTTTTGTATTTTTCTAAAAATTTTCAATTTTTGATGAATAGTGAAAAACAATGATTTATTGTTTAAAACTGACTTTTTATTTAAAGAATAAGTTATTATATTTAAATTTATATTAGGTAAAATTATATACATAATACCTATATATTTTATATTTAATTCATTTGAGTAATTTTATAATAATATTATATATATATATATATATATATAATTTTATTGAACTTTTTACCGTCTTTTACCCACCTTCTAGGAGCATTTGAAAATTTGAATAAAACTTAATTTTACCACTTTTGTGAGTTGAATTTCAAAAATCTGTGAGACATGGTTGACATCAGTATGTAAAATGTGGTTCAACAAGATGATAATAATTTTGGTTAATAGTAACTTTTGCCTTTTATTTACCACGATTAAGAGAAAATAGAGTAATTAAAGATGAAAATGATATTATAATTACCCTAACACATGTTTTAATTGTATTGGATAAGTTTATTTCAACCAAAACAAAACTTAGGAATAAAATATGATCTTTTATATCCACTTTTATTATATTAGGACATTTGTTATTATTTTATTTAAAAAAAGAGTTAAAAGTGTTAAATTCGAATTCTAATAACTAAACCATTTATAATATATGGTTATACATAAGATAAATTCGATATAAATATTAATTTGAAAGATAAAATGATTTCCTACATAATTTTATTTTATTTATATTTTTCAGACATTAAATAATTAAATTTATTTATGAAACAATGATGAGCAGTAATTACCATATTAATGAAATATTAAAATAATTTTTATTATAAATATAAAAATAAATGTAAATTAATAATTTTAAAGAATTACACAAATTTAATAGATTAATATGACATTTTAAGGTTGATTCAATGAATTTTATTTGAATTAATCAAGCTGTTATGGCTTTTACAAAAACCAAATACTATATAGTGTAAAAATTGACATAAATGAGTTTAAAAAAATAATAATATATTATTAATTGATATAATATTCCTAAAAATCTATGTTTTGGACAAAGTAATTATATAAGGTTATATATATATAAATAATTAACCACATGGGGTTTTATTAGATTTTTATAGTAAGATTATTAACCTTTTATTTTAATAATACAAGAATAGATGGTAAAAGCTAAACTATTTAACTAAGAGTTAAATCTAAATAATAAGGTTAATATAGTGAACTAAACCTATATAAACCCTATTGGTTGAAAGGTTTTCGACCCATACCCACATTAGCCTCTAAATAAATCATTTTGGAGCTATTATAAACCGAATATGATTGTATAATAAAATAATATTTTAAGCTTTTCCTAAAGTGACCCTCACCTCTATTATAAAAGGGTACTTCCCCTTCTATTAATTTAACATCTCCAAATCCATTTGGCTTGGAAAAAACCTGGTCAAATATCTTCCCAACTACCCTTCATTCTACCTAGAGTCCTTACTTTGATTCGAAATCCAACATAAGGAGCTCTTTTGATCAAATCAAAAGGAATCACCCGAAGAAGAGGTAATAATTTCATCACCCCATTCAAAGTTGTCTTCTTATTCCACTTCCTCTTTCTTTTTTGTTTCCATACCAAAATAATAACTCCAGTACCTTATAAATAATGTGATGTTATTATAAATATGGTACAACCATATTCATTATTATATACATCTTATTAATGAAAAGTCATTATACGTGCGTATGTACAACTTATCGTCTCCACGCCGTGGTGCAGTTTGTTATTCAAACACTTCATTTTTTGGATGGGTAAAATATTGAGTATAAATGATGAAATTAATAAATATAATATGGTAAGGATTCTGTATATATTATATACCTTCCAATTACATATGATTTCACCATCAATAAAATGGTATTGTCACTCGTGCGTAGGTATGGATTACTGTCTCCACGAACGTGATGACATTCATTCCTCATCGTAACCATTCAAGAATAATTTTAATTTTATGATTAAAAATATTGTTTAAGACCTTAATATCATTCAATATATGAATCAAATACATCCTATCCATAAAAAAATGGCTTACATAATAAAGCATATAAAGGAAACTGAATTAGTTAACACCTGATACGATGATACTACTAAAATATTATTAACAAAGCAATATTAGAAGATTATATATGATATAATATTTATGTATGTGGTTCATGTATAATTTAATAATTATTATTTAACTATTATACAAGAGGTTAACGTACCCTCAAACAAGTAAAAGTACAAGGTAAGGGTTAATTCTATAATCTTTTTACTTATCCAAGGATGTTAATATGTAAGTATTCACTGGGACCTCTTTATCATCCACATTCGTGTTTCTTAAAAACCGTCTTTCAAAAAAATTACTATTTCCTAGACTATGGGTTAAAGCCATTTATACCCTTGTTTTACTTTTTATAAGATTTTTATAAGGTAATCTTTCCATCATTTTCTAAACAAGGTCCTTAACGACCTTTTGACAAAATTAAGTAAAGAATGTTTTTTTAACTTATTTGGAGGGTGTGGCTATTTTCCGCCATTATAACACCTTTGAAGCCTCCCATACAATATTATAAGAATATTTCCAAAATAAATCTTTTCTTTTATAATTATGTGACTTTTAAATGGTTTCAAAATAGAAATAGGTATTTTTTTTCTAAGAGTTTTCATTTCATCTTTGCAACATCCTTTGATGGATTTTAAAATTGTGAAAATTGATTTATTATGATACAAATATTCCATATTATATTAAAATTTTTGTGATATGTTTGACTGTAGATGAGTTATTTTTATTCCATTAATGGTTTATGGATAAAGTGTTGATATTTTGTATGCTAGTTTAAATATGAATGTTTATGTTATGTTTAAAACATTTCATATGAGGAATAAATTGGACTTATTAAGTGATGGGTAGAGCTTGTTATAGCTCCTCAATGCATCAGTAGGTCTCATGAGACAAACTAGTGTCTTGGAACATGGCCTTGAAAAAATATTATTCATAGTATCCGAACGAGGCCTTGAATATATGGTTATGAAGTCTGGCATTATGGATCCCATCTTTATGAAATTGGCTATTGATATTGCATGAGATTATTTTACTAATAGAGTATCCATGTGAATAATTTAATGACATTATTTGATTTATATTTTCTATATTATGTAGAATTTTATGTTTAAAAGTCTTGTGTTTTAGTCTTATACATTTCCTCAAATGTTTATGCTTATTTATGAGAATTTCCACTATATTGTTATCCTTACTCGGCATCTGAGCTCACCCCTTTCTAGGTACTATTTTTTCCTGTATGCGAAGAAGTATATTATGATTAAACTGTAGGGATTGTCTAAGGGATATAAATGTTTTCAATAAAGAAAATGTAATTTTTTTTAATTTTGTAATGTAATGTAAAACTTATATATATATAGTACTTCCAAGTCTACTAAATTGATCGGTATTTCCGGATTTGATCCCTTGTGATCATGCCAATGTTATGTATTAATTCATTGACTCTGGGTAACTGGGGTTGGGTAATTATAGTTAGTATCATAGAATGTTTATTACAATCCTTGGAAAACTGGATTTATAAAAACTATGGTAAGAGAACATTACCCTAAGATAGACTTTGAGGATTAGTATAGAAGAACTTCCTAGAATTTATTAAGGTAGAGATTTTTTGAGTTTTTCAAGAAATACGTCTCTGTCTAGATACAAGAAGGTAGAGGCGACTCTGGCACATATATACCTAGGAGTGAAAACCCTAACAAGGAGTTTCAGGCTTGACCCGGGGTATCCTGGTACATAACAATGGGCCTTGCCGCACTCTTGGTTACAACACTCCAGGGGGATATGCTTAGGATAATTCACATTTTCTTTACAAACCATTATAAAGGATATATAAGTATATACCTCCTCAATTAAAACATTATTATGATTATGGATTATATCGATAAACAGTTCAATTTAGGTCAAGTGTTTTACAAGTTTAGAATTAACTATTGCAATTCATAAACTATTCTAGTGTATGCCATTGTTTAGAAATGGTTCCTAGTGGATAAAATGGAAATCGTATCAAAACATGTAATCCATGTAGGGATTTCCCTCCTGCTCAAGATAATTATAGTGGAGATGGTGATGAAACTAGTACTGATCAGCTTATCACCATACTGGGACAACTCACTCAGGTTATGATTAATAACCTTACCCGTATGGAGAACCCTGATCCACAACACGGAGGATCAATGTTAGACCGCTTTTTGAGGAAGAAACCACCAACATTCAATGGGACTAAAAATCAATTTGTAGCTGAGCAATGGATGAGTTCCTTAGAGAAATTATTTCATGCTTTGGGGAGTAGCGAAAGGGAAAAAATTTTCAAGGCAGTTTATTGCCTCATGGGAGATGCAGATCAATGGTGTTCATTAATTCAAAAGGCAATACAAGATGAATAAGTGTCAAATATAGAATAGAGGGAGTTTAAAGAACTTTTCTTAGAAAAATAATTTCCTCATGACCATCAAGCAGATATGGAAGGACAATTTCTGAGTCTAAGGCAAAAAGAGGATTATAATGTTGCAAAGTATGAGGCTAACTTTACAAGGTTAGAAAGGCATGCAACAGATTATATACGTAACCCAAAGAGTAAGGTTGATTGATTCTTTGATAGGTTAAAACCATTTCTGTGTTGTAACACCCCAAGATTTTATGAAAAATATTCTTTTTAATTTCATTGATGTCTTGGGTAGTACACTACACCAAAAGGAGATTTCACTACATGCATCTCTGACTTGGCTTTAATTACACGCAATCACGACCTTCCATGATAGCGTGTGTTGTACAAAATAACGAGTTTCACTAAACAAAGATATTTATATAAACTAGCCATTATGAATAGTAATACCCACTTTTTGAAATTTTATTTTTCAAAATGGACATCATTTTTGGATTCAGAATATCAAAATTATCGTAGGGTGAATTTTTGGTATTTTTCTGAAAACATTCAATTTTTGATGAATAGTGAAAACACTAGGTTACTATTTAAAACCCGACTTTTTATTTAAATAATTATTTATTTTATTTAAATTTATTTAAGGACAAAATTGATACATAATACCTATATAAGTTCAATTTAATTCATTGGAGTCATTTTATAATAATTTTAGATATATAAAAATTTTATTGAACTTTTGACCGTCTTTTACCCACTTCCTAGGAGAATTTGAAAATTTACATAAAACTTAATTTTACCACTTTTGTGAGTGGAATTTAAAAAATACTAGAGACACAGTTGATATCAGTAAGTAAAATTTGGTTCAATAAGATAAAAACAATTTTGGTGAATAGTAACTTTTTACTTTTTTTACCACTGTTAAAAGTAAATAGGGAAATTAAGGGTAAAAATGATATTATTATTACCCTAACACATGTTATAATTCTATTGGATAAGTTTAATTCTACCAAAAATAACCTTAGAGATAATATATTACCCTTTAGGTCCACTTGGATTAGATTAGGACATTAATTATTATTTTATTTAAAGAAGAGTTAAAAGAGTTAAAATAAATGTTTAATAACTAAAACATTTTTAATATAGGGTTATACATAAGATAAATTCGACTATAAATATTCATTATAAATTTAAAAATATTTCCTACATAATTTTATTTTATTTATAATTTTTAGACATTAAATAAGTTAATTTAGTTATGACACAATGATGATGCACTAAATACCTTATTAATGAAATATTAACATAATTGATATTATAAACACCCAAATAAATTTAATTTTAAATTTTTTTGGAATTAAACTAATTTTATAGGTTAATATGACATGTTAGTATTGATTTAATTAAAATTTTTCGAACTACTCATTCTATTATTATATTCACAAAAATCAATTACCAAATCGTGTCAAAATTGACATAAAATAGTTTTTAAAAACAATATTATATTATCAATTGTTATTATATTTTTAAAAATCTAAGGGTCAGCCAAATGAATTAGATAAGGTTATATATATTAATATTTAACCACTTGGGGTTCTTTTGGCTTGTTATCTTATGTTTATTAACCATATAGTGTAAGAAAACAAGAAGACACGGTTAAAGTTAAATTATTTAACTTAGAGTTAAATCTAAATGATAAGGTTAAAATAGCAACCTACACTTCTCTAAAACCTATTGGTTGAGAGTATTTCTACCCATACACACTTTAGCTTATAAATAAATAAATTTTGAGGTATTATAAACTGAATATGACTTTATTATAAAATAATATTTTAAGTTTTTCCAAAGGTGCACCTCTCCTCCCTTATAAAACGGGCACCCCTTCCCTCTTCTCTTCACACCTTTTTGAGACATTAATCTCGTCCAAAACCTAACAATGTGTAACAGCCCGAGATTTTATGAAAAATATTCTTTTTAATTTTATTAATGTCTTGTGTTGTACGCTACACGAAAAGGAGCTTGCACAACACGCATCTTTGACATGCCTTGCATTACACGCAATCGCACCCTTCCTCGATAGCGTGTGTAGTACGCAATACTGAGTTTCACGAAACAACGATATGCTATTAAAATATTATTAAAACTAGCCGTTATGAATAGTAATAACCACTTTTTAAATTTTATAAATTTTAGCTCTCAAAATGGACTTCATTTTTGGATTCGGAGTATCGAATTTAGCCTAAGGTGAAATTTTGGTACTTTTCGGATAACTTTCATATTCTGATGAATAGTGAAAATTACTAAATTATAATTAAAAACAACTTTTTTAATCGAAATAATTAATAGTGATAAATTATTAATTTGAGTGGTTTTAAATTATATTTAGAATATATTTTTACAATTTAATACAATGTTGGTCATTGAATGTAATTTCACATTTAAACCAGACATAATCAAGTGTCAATCTTTTGATAGATATTGTTTCTTAAAAACACGCTATTTGTTTTAACAGTGGGATTTAATTATAAAATTAATTATTGCAACTTCTATGTTATAAATTTGGTAAAATAGACTTCATTTTTGAATTCGGAATATGAAATATAGCTTAGGATGAAATTTTGGCATTGTTCTGAAAAACATTAATTTTTGATGAATAGTGAAACTACTAAGTGGTAGTTAAAAAACTGAATTTTTCATAAAACTTAATTTTACCACTTCTGTGAATGGAATTTCAAAAATCCAAGAGACACGGTTGATTCCAGTAAGTAAAATTTAGTTCAATGAGATGAAAATAATTTTTGGTGAATAGTAACTTTTTACTTTTATTTACCACGGTTAAAAGTAAATAGGGTAATTAAGGGTAAGAATGATATTAATATTACCCTAACACATGTCCTAATTCTATTGTACAAGTGTATCTCGACCAAAAACAACCTTAAGTGAAAATTATGATCATTTAGGCCCACTTGGATTAGATTAGGACATTTATTATTATTTAATTCAAAGAAGAGTTAAAAGAGTTAAAATCAATGTTTATTTACTAAAACATTTTTAATATAGGGATGTACATAAGATAAATTCTATTGTTAATATTAATTAGAAATATAAAAAGATTTCCTACATGATGGTATTTTATTTGTAATTTTTAGACATCAAATAATTTAATTTATTTATGACACAAAGATGATGCAGTAATTACCCTTTTTAGGAAATATTAACATAATTGATGTTATAAATGCTCAAATGAATGTAATTTGAGGCTTTTTATGAATTAAACTAATTTTCTAGGTTACTATGATATATTAGTGTTGATTTAATCAACTTGGTTTGAACATATAATTCTGTTATGACTTTCACAAAAATCATATATCAAATAGTGTCAAAATTGACACAAAATAGTTTTTAAATAAAATATTATATTATTAATTGTTATTTTATTCCTAAAAATCGAAGGTTCGGCCAAATGACTTAGATAAGGATATATATATTAATAATAAACAATTTGGGGTTCGTTTGGCATGTTATAGTAAGTGTATTAACCATATAGTGAAAGAAAACAAAAAGACACGGTAAAAGTTAAATTATTTAAACTTAGAGTTAAATCTAATTGATAAGGTTAAAATAAAACCCTAAACTTTTCCAAATCCTATTGGTTGATAGGATTTCGACCCATCCCCACTTTAGATTCTAAATAAGACCCTTTGGAACCATTATAAACCGATTTTTTACTTTAATATAAAATAATATTTTGAGATATTCCTAAGGTGCCCCTCTCCTCCCTTATAAAAGGGCACCTCTTCCCCCTCCTCCTCACACCAATTTGAGCACTCAAGCTCGGCCAACCCCTGCCAAAATCCCTTCTCCACTTCCCTAGAATAATCCTATAGGTCCTGGTCTTCTTCAAAGACCAATCATAGTTCCCTAAGTGGAGGATTCAAAGAGGCGTTCCAAAGAAGAGGTAATATCCATTACCGATATTTTCAATTTCTTTCTTCTTCAACTTCTTCTTCTTTAGTTGTTTCATGACAAAGTAATAACATCAGTATTACTTACATAATGATATGTTATTATAAATATTAAACAACCCTAATTCACCTTCTATCCATCCTACGGAAAAATGAAATCACCGCGCGTGCGTACGTACGGAATACCGTCTCCACGCCGTGGTGTAATCTATTTTCCTCCACCACATTAATTGGATGGGTATAATGGTTTAATGAGTAACTATATATGATTATTATAAAGTTATATTGATACTGAAATAGTATACATACACTTCAACACAATTCCACGACCATGGGAATGATATCATCGCTCGTGCGTACGTACGGACTACCGTCTCCACGACGCGATGAGATTCATTCTCAATGATTAGCCATTCATGAATGATTATAAAGTATATATAATAAGTACTAATGAAATATATGACCTAATAATGATACTGGAATTATTTATATTTATGTCATCTACTTAATTCCATTCAATTCAATAAGGAAACGAAAACAGCGTTCATGCGTACGTACGGACTACCGTCTCCATGAACGGTGTATTTCATTCCATTTACTGATTTATTATATATGTATATTCTGAATATATATATATATAAATCATGTTTTATATTCTGGAATTAAGTAATCATGATCTAAGTAATCATATGAATAATTACAAGTTAAAAACACGAACGACAAATGAGACGATTTTACCCAAAACGCTTCTTTAACATGGAATTTACAAAAGAACGGGTAATATAAAGTCATAAGTGAACCATATATGATATCATAACAATGAATATGATTCTGTAATAAGTCAATGACATTATTTAAATCATTATACAGGAGGTTCGGACACATACGAAGCAAATCGGACCTAAGGTAAGGGAAATATCACAATCTCATTTTTATCCGAGATTGTAAGTATTTACTGGGGTGTATTTTATCATCCACATCCATGTTTCATCAATATGTAATATTATTTCCATCCACCTACAATTGTTTAAATCCATTTTTACCCTTTGGTGAGTTTTTAGTAATATGTATGAAAGGAATCTTTTGTCGTACGAGGTACTTTTTGACTTTTCCGACAAAAGTACGAAGAATGATGTTTTTAACTTATACGGCATGAATGGATTCTTAAAACATTATTTCTAAGAAGCTTCCTTTACAAGTTTTCAAGTTTATTTTTAATCAACTTATTTTATTTTAAAGTCGTATGACATGTTATGAAAGGAAAAATGTTTTTGAAGTAGAAAGGATATTTTCCTCAAGAATGGAGTTCAAGTATTTTATCAAAATTATTTTCCATCAAAGATAATAAAAGGGTTCTGTTTTTATCCCTATTATTACATGGATTTGATTATGTTGTGATGGAAACATTTTTATGTATTCCTTTATCTTATATGGATTGTTTTATGATGTCATGTTGTTTAAGAATCCCATTTTTATTACATGGGTTACGCTATGATGTATGGTTTATGATTATGTGGCACACTTAAGAAAGGATTCATTATAAGATGGGTGGGACCTATATCTCCCTCCAATTCATTGGGTAAAGATTTTATATCTCATGAGATAGACATGGCTGAAATGGTAGGTTATACCGGTTCAGTGAAACAGGACTGAAACGAGGGTTACTCGATTCAGAAAGGGACTTTGTCCACTAAGATAGTCTTGGCAATGAGTCTTGACTAACAAGAAATGATTCTCTATGATTATGTGTGAATGCCAAAAAGTTTCATGTTTTAAGTTATGTTTATTGGGATTTCATTTCACTACTATGATTTATCCCATGTTATGAAATTATGCTCTCTTTTGCAGGTTAAGATTTCCAAAAGTTATGTTCTTATGAATATGATGTGATTGATTTTTGTTTTGTTTACCCTTACTGAGCATTTGAGATCACCCTTTTATGTTTTCTTTTCCCCAGGATATAAAGAAAGGTTTTAGGTAAAAAAAAGGGAAGATCTTTATGGGAGATATTGAAGATCTTTCACCATGATTAGAAGATTACGTTCCGAGTTTCCAGAGACACTAAACTATTACGATCCTTGTGTGTGTGTTTTTGTTATGTACTAAGTATTCCACAAAAGTAATGTAATGTCCATGTACTTCAAGCTTCGGGTCTCTACATTTGGAATCAAAGGAAAGGTTTAGTCAACCTTTGGAAACTAGGATGCGAAAACGTTAGTGAGATCCCTAGAGATATTTCTACGGTATGTCTAGGGATGTCCCTAAGGTTAAGTATACGTATAGGTTATAGTACTAGGATTACGCTAACGATCATAGAATTAAACCTAAGACGTTATATATTGAAGGTACTTCCCCTTTATTATGTTGTTTTCCCTAGCATGATTTTTGCCTCTCACACTATTATTTTTGGGTTTTAGACGATGGATGGAACCCGAAGGAACCGTGTTGATCAATGCAATGGACAATGCAATGATTTTCTTCCTGAACAAACAAATGTTATGGGAGATGGAGTGAAAAATCTTATTGCTATCCTTACACAAACTATGAATCATTCTGGACTTCCAAATGAGCAGAGAAAGGAACAGTATTCTATTGAGTCCTTCATGAGGCAACGTCCACCTTCTTTCAGTGGGACTTTCGATCCACTTGTTGCTGAACAATGGATCAGTACCACTGAAAAGATATTTTTAGTTCTTCAATGTTCTGAACATGATAAAGTCATCTTAGCAGTATATCGTTTGGAAGGTGAAGCTGATCAATGGTGGAATATTATCAAGAATACGAGGCAAAGAGATGAAATTGAGTCCATGGAATGGTATGAGTTCAAGAACTTGTTTTTCAGTAAGTACTTCCCTCGTATTCTTCGAACAAAGATGGAGAAGGAGTTTCTTGAACTAAAGCAAAAGGATGCTGAATCTGTTGGTATATACGAAGAGAATTTTTCAAGACTTGCAAGGTATGCATCTGGCATTATCATCCAACCTGAAAGTAAAGTTGATCGATTTTTCAGTGGCTTAAAACCAAGTCTTCTAAGGGCATTAGCTATAAGAGACTTTAGTAGCTATGAAGAAATTGTGAGTTGTGCTATCAAGGTAGAAATGGAATTTGGTGTTATATATCCATCTCATGGTTTTGACAAGAAACGAAAGATGGAGTCCAAGGAGAAATCTCAGAATAATGGTGAAAAGAAGATGAATGTTTCCTTATGCTCAAAGTGTGGGAATAAGCATGGTGGAGATTGTCTTAAAGGGACTAGAAAATGTTTTAAGTGTGGAAATGACGGTCATCGAGCAGCTGAGTGTTGAAGTAATGGAAAAAGGGTTTCTAATGATGTGAATAAAGCAAACACTGCAGAGAACGCACCACCAACACTTAAATGATTCAAGTGCAAGGAAATGGGGCATTATGCTAATAAATGCCCTAATCCAAGGGTTAGTGATGATCAACATGAGCAACCACTGAAGGCAAAGGACAAAGGGAAGTCACATGCGATCACTATTGGCAATGTTGAATATGACAACGATGTGGTGGAATGATTAAGTGTTTATGTAATGGGATTCCAAAATAATATTGTATCATGGAGTATTGGAATATTTATGTATTGGTATAATGTGGTATTCAAAGTAATTGAGATATTTTTGGAAATAAGATGATATGCGCATAATGAAGGGAAAACAAGAAAACGAAATGTTTAACAGTATTCATGAGCTCATGATTGATATAAGGACTAAGTGATATCATGGTTTGAGTATATAGAATTTTGAGGATTTTTGTATGTGGAAAGTGTTAACTTTTAACTGCCTTCATGTTTTCAAGATAATACATGATTAAGGACTTTGAATTTTTGGAATGTGACCAACAAAACATATCTTATGATATATGGGGATCGACGATGGTGTTAAATCTCTGGTAATCTTTTTCACTATGTTATGAGAATGGACTGCAGTATTATGGATAAGCCTAAAGATTGGAATGGATTATGTTGGACATAAGTTAGTATTGTTTAAGGATAGAAGATTTTCGATATTTTTGATGGGATGTTATAGTAATATAGTTTTAGAAAAAGGAAAACCTGCAGGACGGGCGACAGCCCATCGCTTCGGACAAGGCTGTGGGAATTGAACCCACAACTGAAGTGCGACTGGCCTTTATCGCCTACCACTAGCCTACAGGAAGTCCATGTTTAGTAGAAACTAGTTTTATTATATTAATCAGTATCATATATTAAGTATAAGTCCATTTTAGGAACCATATGTGATTAATCTCACTATAGATCGACTTATGTATATAATTTTTGCTAACCTTTTGTTTGAGACAGATGGAATGATCCGTCATTCTATCACATGATCTTCTAACACTTCACGAATAACAAATTCAACTTCATTTATTTAAGAGATGAAGTGGAAATTGTTCAAGGCATGAACAACAGTGAGATTGTACCAAAATAAAGAAAGTATTTATTCTAATTCAAATTTTCAACTTTAGTGAAATGATCTTGAAAACCAAAAATGTTGTCCTAGTGAACTTATACCTGATGAATCAGATGGTACCTTAGATCGTCACACATTTATGGATTTTTGATTACTAGATTTTCCATAGCCATGTTCTCTACCACTCTCCATCAGAACATGATGGTTAGATTTCTCTTCCATATCCATATTTTCACCTATGTGGAAACCCAGTGATTAGTTTATTTGGGTAACTGTTACGTTTCATACTTTTGTTTTTAAAGATTGGTTTTGATATTCCTTTTTACGATGTGGGTTTCTATTAAAGAAACTTTCGAATAGTAAACCATTTATAACCCCGACGAATTGCGAGGGCGAAATTCATTTTAAGGGGGGTAGAATGTAACAGCATGAGATTTTATGAAAAATATTCTTTTTAATTTTATTAATGTCTTGTGTTGTACGCTACACCAAAAGGAGCTTGCACAACACGCATCTTTGACTTGCCTTTCATTACACGCAATCGCAACCTTCCTCGATAGCGTGTGTAGTACGCAATACTGAGTTTCATGAAACAACGATATGCTATTAAAATATTATTAAAACTAGCCGTTATGAATAGTAATAACCACTTTTTAAATTTTAAAAATTTTAGCTCTCAAAATGGACTTCATTTTTGGATTCGGAGTATCGAATTTAGCCTAAGGTGAAATTTTGGTACTTTTCGGATAACTTTCATATTCTGATGAATAGTGAAAATTACTAAATTATAATTAAAAACAACTTTTTTAATCGAAATAATTAATAGTGATAAATTATTAATTTGAGTGGTTTTAAAGTATATTTAGAATATATTTTTACAATTTAATACAATGTTGGTCATTGAATGTATTTTCACATTTAAACCAGACATAATCAAGTGTCAATCTTTTGATAGATATTGTTTCTTAAAAACACGCTATTTGTTTTAACAGCGGGATTTAATTATAAAATTAATTAATGCAACTTCTATGTTATAAATTTGGTAAAATAGACTTCATTTTTTAATTCGGAATATGAAATATAGCTTATGATGATATTTTGGCATTGTTCTGAAAAACATCCATTTTTTATGAATAGTGAAACTACTAAGTGGTAGTTAAAAAACTGAATTTTTCATAAAACTTAATTTTACCGCTTATGTGAATGGAATTTCAAAAATCCGAGAGACACGGTTGATGTCAGTAAGTAAAATGTAGTTCAATGAGATGAACATAATTTTTGGTGAATAGTAACTTTTTACTTTTATTTACCACGGTTAAAAGTAAATAGGGTAATTAAGGGTAAGAATGATATTAATATTACCCTAACACATGTCCTAATTCTATTGGAAAAGTGTATCCCGACCAAAAACAACCTTAAGTGAAAATTATTATCATTTAGGCCCACTTGGATTAGATTAGGACATTTATTATTATTTAATTCAAAGAAGAGTTAAAAGAGTTAAAATCAAAGTTTATTTACTAAAACATTTTTAATATAGGGTTGTACATAAGATAAATTCTATTGTAAATATTTATTAGAAAGATAAAAATATTTCCTACATGATGGTATTTTATTTGTAATTTTTAGAAATCAACTAATTTAATTTATTTATGACACAAAGATGATGCAGTAATTACCCTTTTTAAGGAAATGTTAACATAATTGATGTTATAAATGCTCAAATGAATGTAATTTGAGACTTTTTATGAATTCCACTAATTTTCTAGGTTACTATGATATATTATTGTTGATTTAATCAACTTGGTTTGAACATATAATTCTGTTATGACTTTCACAAAAATCATATATCAAATAGTGTCAAAATTGACACAAAATAGTTTTTAAATAAAATAAAATATTATTAATTGTTATTTTATTCCTAAAAATCTATGGTTCGGCCAAATGACTTAGATAAGGATATATATATTAATAATAAACAATTTGGGGTTCTTTTGGCATGTTATAGTAAGTGTATTAACCATATAGTGAAAGAAAACAAAAAGACATGGTAAAAGTTAAATTATTTAAACTTAGAGTTAAATCTAATTGATAAGGTTAAAATAATACCATAAACTTGTCTAAATACTATTGGTTGATAGGATTTCGACCCATCCCCACTTTAGCTTCGAAATAAGTCCCTTTGGAACCATTATAAACCGATTTTGACTTTAACATAAAATAATATTTTGAGATATTCCTAAGGTGCCCCTCTCCTCCCTTATAAAAGGGCACCTCCTCCCCCTCCTCCTCACACCAATTTGAGCACTCATGCTCGGCCAACCCCTGCCAAAATCCCTTCTCCACTTCCCTAGAATAATCCTAGAGGTCCTGGTCTTCTTTAAAGACCAATCATAGTTCCCTAAGTGGAGGATTCAAAGAGGCGTTTCAAAGAAGAGGTAATATCCATTACCGATATTTTCAATTTCTTTCTTCTTCAACTTCTTCTTCTTTAGTTGTTTAATGAAAAAGTAAAAACATCAGTATTACTTACATAATTATATGTTATTATAAATATGAAACAACCCAAATTCACCTTCTATCCATCCTACGGAAAAATGAAATCACCGCGCGTGCGTACGTACGGAATACCGTCTCCACGCCGTGGTGTAATCTATTTTCCTCCACCACATTAATTGGATGGGTATAATGGTGTAATGAGTAAATATACATGATTATTATAAAGTTATATTGATACTGAAATAGTATACATACACTTCAACACAATTCCACGACCATGGGAATGATATCATCGCTCGTGCGTACGTACGGACTACCGTCTCCATGACGCGATGAGATTAATTCTCAATGATTAGCCATTCATGAATGATTATAAAGTATATATAATAAGTACTAATGAAATATATGACCTAATAATGATACTGGAATTATTTATATTTATGTCATCTACTTAATTCCATTCAATTCAACAAGGAAACGAAAACAACGTTCATGCGTACGTACGGACTACCGTCTCCATGAACGGTGTATTTCTTTCCATTTACTGATTTATTATATATGTATATTCTGAATATATATATATATAAATCATGTTTTATATTCTGGAATTAAGTAATCATGATCTAAGTAATCATATGAATAATTACAAGTTAAAAACACGAACGACAAATGAGACGATTTTACCCAAAACGCTTCTTTAACATTGAATTTACAAAAGAAAGGGTAATATAAAGTCATAAGTGAACCATATATGATATCATAACAATTAATATGATTCTTTAATAAGTCAATGACATTATTTAAATCATTATACAGGAGGTTCGGACACATACGAAGCAAATCGGACCTAAGGTAAGGGAAATATCACAATCTCATTTTTATCTGAGATTGTAAGTATTTACTGGGGTGTATTTTATCATCCAAATCCATGTTTCATCAATATGTAATATTATTTCCATCCACCTACAATTGTTTAAATCCATTTTTACCCTTCGGCGAGTTTTTAGTAATATGTATGAAAGGAATCTTTTGTCGTACGAGATACTTTTTGACTTTTCCGACAAAAGTACGAAGAATGTTTTTTTAACTTATACGAAATGAATGGATTCTTAAAACATTATTTCCAAGAATATTCCTTTAAAAGTTTTCAAGTTTATTTTTAATCAACTTCTTTTATTTTAAAGTCGTATGACATGTTATGAAAGGAAAAATGCTTTTGAAGTAGAAAGGATATTTTCCTCAAGAATGGAGTTCAAGTATTTTATCAAAATTATTTTCCATCTATGATAATAAAAGGGTTCTGTTTTTATCCCTATTATTACATGGATTTGATTATGTTGTGATGGAAACATTTTTATGAATTCCTTTATCTTATATGGATTGTTTTATGATGTCATGTTGATTAAGAATCCCATTTTTATTACATGGGTTACGCTATGATATATGGTTTATGATTATGTGGCACACATAAGAAAGGATTCATTATAAGATGGGTGGGACCTATATCTCCCTCCAATGCATTGGGTAAAGATTTTATATCTCATTAGATAGACATGGCTGAAATGGTAGGTTATACCGGTTCAGTGAAACAGGACTGAAACGAGGGTTACTCGATTCAGAATGGGACTTTGTCCACTAAGATAGTCTTGGCAATGAGTCTTGACTAACAAGAAATGATTCTCTATGATTATGTGTGAATGCCAAAAAGTTTCATGTTTTATGTTATGATTATTGGGATTTCATTTCACTACTATGATTTATCCCATGTTATGAAATTATGCTCTCTTTTACAGGTTAAGATTTCCAAAAGATATGTTCTTATGAATATGATGTGATTGATTTTTCTTTTGTTTACCCTTACTGAGCATTTGAGATCATCCTTTTATGTTTTCTTTTCCCCAGGATATAAAGAATGGTTTTAGGTAAAAAAAAAGGGAAGATCTTTATGGGAGATATTGAAGATCTTTCACCACGATTAGAAGATTACGTTCCGAGTTTCCAAAGACACTAAACTATTACGATCCTTGTGTGTGTGTTTTTGTTATGTACTAAGTATTCCGCAAAAGTAATGTAATGTCCATGTACGTCAAGCTTCGGGTCTCTACACAATGCCACTTATAAACCTCTATAGTTATATCATAGAGGTTCTTGTATTCTCAAAAGACCAACTCTAGTTCCCTAAGAAGAAGTTTAAAGGAGGTGCGTCAAGGAAGTGGTAATCTCTTCTACCGATTCTTTTAAGTTTCTTTCTTATTCAACTTCTTCTTCTTTATTTGTTTCATCATAAATTAATAACATAATTATCAATAATATACTGATATGTTATTATAAATATGAAACAACCCTACTTCACCTTCTATCCATCCTACGAAAAATGAAATTACCGCGCGTGCGTATGTACGGAATACAGTCTCCACGCCGTGGTGTAATCTGTTTTTCCACCACCACCTTACTTGGATGGGTATAATGGGGTAAATAATAAAAATATATGATTATTATAACATGATACTTATTCTGAGATATTATATCATTAACTCCAATTCCATTCATATAATTTTGGGAACGATATCATCGCTCGTGCGTACGTACGGATTACCGTCTCCACGACGCAATGAGATTGATTCTACATGTTAACCATTTAAGAGTAATTATAAAGTATATATAATAAATAACAAGGATATATATTACATAATAATGCTACTGGATTTATTTATATATATATATATATGTATTTCATCTACTTAATTCAATTCAATTCAATAAGGAAACCAAAAACATCGTTCATGCGTACGTACGGCTTACCGTCTCCATGAACGGTGTATTTAATTCCATTTATCGATCTATTATATATATGTATATTCTGAATATATATTATATATAAATAATGTTTTATATCTTGGAATTAAGTAATCATGATCTATGTAATCATATTAAAAATTACAAGTCAAAACACGGAAGATAAATGAAACGATTTTATCCAAAACACTGCATTGACATGGAATAGACAAATGAATAGATAATATAAAGTTTTAAGTGAATAATTTATGATATAATAAATATTATTATGGTTCTGTTACAAGTTAATAATATGTTTAAACCCACTATACAGGAGTCTTGGACACATATGGAAGAAATTGGACATCAGGTAAGGGTTAATTTTGCAAATCTTATTTTTATCTGAGATTGCTTATACGTAAGTATTTACGGGGGTTATATTTTTCATCCATGCCCATAAAATGTTTTTCATAAAGTTTTTAATATTCGTCCATGTATGTTTAATGTCATGTTTACCCCTCTTTGACTTTTACTTTGTGTTATGGAAGGAATCTTTCTTTTGTTTACCATATGAGGATCTTTTTGACTTTTTCGACAAACGTATGAGGAGAATGTTTTCTTAACTTATACATACTGAACAGATTTTTACATTTTTTTGATGCCTTATTTTCATGAAGGTTACTCTACATTATTTCATGATTATTTTCACCAAAATTAATATTTTTAAATTTCAAGGAATTTTGTGAAAAGAAAATGATTTCGAATAATAAAGGTTATTTTCCTCAAGAATTCATTTCAAGTGTTTTATAAATTTTTTTTTCCATCTATGATAACATTATTTCATATGTGTATGCTTCAAGTATAATTTCTCTATGATTTATATAGTTTTAATTTTCTTATGATGAAATGTTATCCATTTGTTTTATATAGATTATATTATGATGGGATGATGTTTATGAAACCCATTTTATTCTTTTGGTAATGATGCATGGTTTATTGTTGTGTTGTGGAACACGTAAGAATGATTTCATTATTAGAAGGGTGGGAAATATATCTCCCTCCAATGAATTGGGTAAAGATTTATATCTCATGAGATAGACATAGCTGGAACGAAAATTTAATCGAGTTCAGTAATACAGGACTGGGACGAGGAGTGAACTCGATTCAGTAATGGACTTTGTCCACTAAGATGGTCTTGGAAGCAATGCCTTGGCTAAAATGGAAATCATATCATGTTTTTAATGGTTTTCCACAATTACATGTTTTCTTCCCATGTTATTTTATCACGATTGATGTTCCATTATGATATATGCTGTAACACCCTAAGATTTCATAGTGTGTTATTTCTTCAAAATAATTCAATAACTTGCACTACACGCAACACCAAGTTCAAGCGCACCATGACTTACCAAACAAGCCGTTAAAAAGAGTTTATGAATAGTATTAACTAAATTTTAAACTTTATATTATCCCCATAATTTTATAATCCATATTATGATTTTCTTAGACATAATGTAAGAACAAATTCATTTTCAGTATTTCACTTTTACTAAATTTTAATAGTGAACCCTTATTAAATACAATATTTTAAACTTTTTGACTAAATGGGGACATCAAAAATTTAAAATGAAACACCCCAAGCTTCCACGGTGCGCTTTCTTTTGAATAATACAGTAGCGTGTGTTGTACGCAACTTCGAGTTCTAACACACACCACAACCAATCAAACTAGCCGTTATGAATAGTAATACCTACTTTTTGAAATTATATATATTTTATATTTAAAAATGGACTTCATTTTTGGATTCGTAGTATCAAATTTATCCTAAGGTGAAATTTTGGTACTTTTCGGATAACTTTCATATTTTGATGAATAGTGAAAATTACTAAATTTTAATTAAAAACAACTTTTTTAATCAAAATAATTAATATTGATAAATTATGAATTTGAGTGGTTTTAAAGTATATTTAGAATATATTTTTACCTTTTAATTCAATGTTTGTAATTGCACATAATTTCACAATTAATCCAGACATAAACAAGTGCCAATCTTTTGATAGTTATTATCTCTTAAAAACACGCTTTTTGTTTTAACAACGGGAATTAATTTTAAATTAATTTCTACCACTTCTGTGTTTTGAATATTGAAAAATGGATTCAATATTTGGAATCAGGATGTTCAAATTGTGTAAATAGGTAACTTTTATTTTCAGACATTTTGAATAATTACTTTGGTAAATATTTTATTTACCACGGTTAAAGGGTAAATCCGGTAAATAAGGGTTACAAAATAATATTATAATAATACAAAATTACCCTAAAACATGTCCTAACCTTATTGGTCGATACATGGCCGACTATGAGAATCTTTTGGTCGATTTTGGGACCCCATGGAGCCACTTGTAGGTGATAGGGACACTTTATTTTAATTAATTTAAAATGAATACAAAAATAACACAAGCATATATCTTTTGGAAAAACAATTTTTACATAGGGTTATATATGTTTTATTTTCGACTATAAATATTCATTAGAAAGATAAAAATATTTCCTACATAATGATATTTTATTTATAATTTTTATAAATTATATAATTTAATTTATTTATGACACAATGATGATGTAGTAACTACCATAATAGTGAACAATTAAAATAATTGATATTATAAATACCCAAATAAATATAATTTGAGACTTTTATTGAATTACACTAATTTTATAGGTTAATAGGAAATATTATTATTGATTTAATTAACGTTTTTCAAAGTAATCATTCTGTTATGAATTTCAAAAAAATCAACTATTGAATAGTGTCAAAATTGACATAAAAGAGTTTTTAAAACAAATATTATATTATTAATTGATATTAAATTCCTAAAAATCTAAGGTTCGGCTAAGATACTTATATCATGATAGGTGTATAATTAGTGGACTACTTGGGGTTCTCTTGGATGTATATATTAAGTTTATTAACTATATAATATAAAAATACAAAGTGACATGGTAAATGTCAAACTAATTAACTAAGAGTTAAAACTAAAAGATAAGGTTAATATTGTAACACAAACCTATCTGAATTATATTGGTTGAATGTTTTGCGACCTATAACCACCTTAATCATTTAATAATCAACTTTTGAGCCATTAGAAACCGAATATGAATTTATTATAAATTAATATTTCTAGCTTTTCCAAAGGAGCCCCTCACCCCTCTTATAAAAGGGCACTCCTCCTCATTTATTCACACATTTAAAGCCTTTTGGTTCGGACAAAATATGACCAAATACTCTCCCACATTCCCTCACTACAACCTAGAGGCCTTATTTTGATCCTAAATCCAACCTAAGGAGCCCTTTTGATCAAATCAAAAGGAAGAACCCGAAGAAGAGGTAATGATTACACCACCTTTTTCCAAGTTCCTTTCTTCTTCCACTTTTCATCCTTTGTTATTACCATTCTAAAATAATAACTCCAGTATCATATATATAATGTGATGTTATTATAAATATGGTAAAACTATCTTCAGTATTCTATCCACCCTTTGAATAACATGTCACCATACGTGCGTACGTACGGCTTACCGTATCCACGTCGTGGTGTAATTGTTATTACATATATTATTATTTGGATGGGTATAATAATGATGTGTAACTCATGTAAATAATAAATATAACATGTTAATTATTATGTATATATAATATACCATCCATTTATATATTATTTTAATATCAAAAGAATGATATTGTCGCTCGTGCGTACGTACGGACTACCGTCTCCACGAACGCGATGAGATTCATTCTCCATCGTATCCATTCAAGTATAATTATCATTTGATGATTTAAAAATAATGTTTAAGGACTTGATATCATTCTGTATATGAATAATATACAACCTATCCATGAAAAACATGGCTTATTTAACAAAACATATAAAAGAAAATGTGTAAGTTAACACCCGAAACGACGATAATGCTAAGATATTATTAACAAAGCATTGTTAAAAGACCATATATGATATCATATTAATGTATATGATTATTGATTAATTTAATAACAATTATTTCACCATTATACAGGAGGTTAACCTACCCCAACCAAGTAAAAGTACAAGGTAAGGGTTTACTTCACAATCTCTTCATTATCCGAGGTTGTTTATACTTAATAATCTACTGGGACATATTTATCATCCACATCCATGTTTCTTAAAAAATTATTTCAAATTTTTTTTAATATTTAAAAGAATATGGTTTAAAGTCATTTATACCCTTTTTTGACTTTTTATAAGAGTTTTATAAAGGAATATTTCCGTCATTTTCCAAACAAGGTGCTTTTTAACCTTTTCGACAGAATTAAGGTAAGAATGTTTTTTTAACTTATACGGTGGGTGCGGTTATTTTCCTCCGTTATAAAACCGTCGAAGCTTCCCTTACAAGCATATAAGAATATTTTAAGAGAAAATGATTTATTTTATAAACACATGACTCTTAAATTATTTCAAAATAGAAAGCGATATTTCTCTAAAAAGAGTTTTGATTTCATCTATGTCAACATCCTTTGATGGATTTTATGCTTATTTGAAGTTGATTTATTATGATACAAAACTTATATATTTTATTGAAGGTTTTGTGATATGTTTGACTATGGATGTGCTTTTTTTATACCATTCATAGTTTATGGTGAAAGTATTTACATTTCGTATGCTAGTTTTAATACGAATGTTTATGTTATGTTTAAACCTTTTCATATGGGAATGCATTGGACTTAATATGTGACGGGTGGAGCCCGATATAGCTCCTCGATGCATCGGTAGGTCTCATGAGACAAACTAGTGTCTTGGCACAAGGCCTTGACAAAATCTTATTTATAGTCTTGGCACGAGGCCTTGGCTATGTGGTTATGATAGTCTGGAATTATGAATTCCATCATTATGAAAGTGGTTATTGATATTGTATGTGATTATTTGATTAGTAGAATATCCATGTGAATAATTAAATGGAATTTTTTCATTTTAATTTTTCCATACTATGTTGATGTTAATGTTTAAAAAGATTTTGTTTTAGTTACACATTGCCTTAAATGTTTATTCTTATTTATGAAAGTTTCCGCTATATTGTAATCCTTACTGGGCATTTGAGCTCACCCCTTTTCTATGATTTATTTTTCCCAGGAAGTGAAGAAGTAAATTATGAATGACCTGTAGGGATATTATGTGGGGATAATAGTGCGGTCTATGGAAACAATATGTTGTTGTATTAGTTTTTCACTTTATTATGTAATGTAAAACTTTATGAATATATCTAGTGTTTCCAAGGCTACTAAACCAATCGGTCTTTCGAGATTTGATCATTCTTGTGATCATGCCAATGTTATGTAATAATGCACCGACTTTGGGTAACTGGGGTCAGGGCATTACAGTTGGAATCAGAGTAAGTTTAGTACAAACCTTGGAAGCTAGATTTCGATAAACTCTTATAAGAGCACATATACCTATGATGGATTTTGAGGATTAGTATAGAAGAACTTCCCAGAATTTTGGTATTGTAGAGATTTTGTGAGTTTTCCGAGCAATACATCCCTGTCTGGATACGAGCAGGTAGAGGAGGCTCTGGCACATATGTACCTAGGGGTAAAACTCAAAAACACCACTTTGATCTAGACTCGAACGGGAACTGGTGAAGGACAACGGGCCTTGCTGCACTCTTGGTTACGACACTCCCGGGGGATATGCTTAGGATAATTCTCATTTTCTTTACAAACCTTTATGAAGGGTTTATGAGTATATACTTCCTCAAAGGAGACATTTTTATGATAATGGATTATATCCATAAACTATTTAATTTATGTTATGTGTTTTACAAGTTTGGGATTAAGTGTTGTTATTCATAAACTAATCTTGTGTATGCCATTGTTTAGAAATGGCGCCCAGTATAAGGAATGAGAACTCCAGCAATGCACATGATCCAAAGAGAAGGAAGGATCATATCTTTCATGGTCTTAAGCTAGAATTTATAATAGAAATAGTCTCCCATGTATTATCATCATATGAAGAAATAATATCATGTGTTGATAAGATAAGTAAAGAGTTTACTGAGTCCTATGTCTTTGAAGGGAAGCAAGAGAAGAAAAGGATGGAAGGGGGAAAGATGGATAAAGGGAAGAGGGAAAAGAAGAATTTTCTCATATATGATAACTATGGGAAGAAACACCTTGGAACTTGCCTGAAAGGTATTGGAGTTTGTTATATGTGTGGAGAAAAAGGGCACAAAGTACGTGACTACAAGGGTAATAAAATGGTTTCAAATGTACAATGCTTCATTTTCAAGGAGTTTGGACATTACGCGAACCTATGTACTAGTCATCAGACTATGACGCAAATGATGCTATTTGATAATAATCAAGTTATGATACTACCACAGATGAAGAGGAATGATTAGAGTTCTTATGTTGATTATGTCAATTGAGTGTTGTATCAGCAATGTACTTGTTATAATAATTATGGAGTATATAAGGATTGTACTGCAGTACTATTTCATTAAGGACTTGAGATTGTGTGGACAAAGAAAAGGGACTCAATAACAGGATAAATATTTGGAAAATATATGGTTGAGAGAATGATAAACCATAATATTGTTCTGATACCGAGGTAGTGATTTTTGGAATGATACATGATTGATTTGGATAAATTATATTGGATATTCTTGACTACCTTGAAACTGATTAATGATTTGTATATTCCATAATTGTTTGGGTATACAAAATTTTTGGATTGAAGGAGTATATCTATTATTCTTTAAGGAATAAGGGATCATGAATGTAATCAATAAGGTTTTATGGTAATTCAGGATGTTGTAGTGTTTTAAAAGAATACACGATGAAGGTGCTCACATGTTATTACGCGGAATAAAGGATCTTTATTGTGTTTACCTTCCTCATGAATTTTGGACTGAATTATTTTTGATAGTTCTAATTTGGATTATTTTGGATTTCCATAAAAGGACAACCCGGAGGTCAGGCGGCAACACGTCGCGTCCGGCAAGGCCGCAAGACTTAAACCCACAACCGAAGGGCAACAAGGGTGTATCACCTACCACTGACCCATGTGATGTCCTGGTTTGAATAATGTTGTTTTTTTAATGGTTCTTCTAGACGAATTATAAATTCATTTTTTAACCCTATACAAATAGGATAAATAGAATATTATTTTTAAGTTCTATTATCTTTTATAGTGAAATATGAGTTTGTGGTAAAACTTAGTTATAGGTTAAGACTCTACTTTTCAAGTATATATTTTTCTTCTTCTCTTATTCAATGAAAAAATTAATTCTTATTCTTTAGTGAAGGGATCTTAAAACAAAAAAAATGTGTTATCCAAATACCATATGTTTTGCTGAACCGATCGTATTTTAAATCATCACAGATTGATGAATTTAAAGCCATCAATTTTACACTTGTTTGTGATTGATGACCTAAATCACTACCTATAAATATTTACATTTTTCCTCTAATTATATGTCTCTAATTTCCACCAATGTTCTCCGAATAGAGATTATAATTTGGTGGTGACCCTTTCATTTATCTTTTCCTCTAATTAAGACTAAATTTTATAAACCCAATTTTCGATGTCGGTTTTCCAACAAAGATATTTTCTATATTCAACCTTTTATTTTCGAATAACAATTTCAAATTGCGAGGATGCAATTTATTGAAGGAGGGGAGAATGTAACACCCCAAGATTTTATAGTGTGTTATTTCTTCAAAATAATTCAATAACATGTACTACACGCAACACTGAGTTCAAGCGCACCATGACTTACCAAACAAGCCATTTAAAAGAGGTTATGAATAGTATTAACTAAATTTTAAACTTTATATAATCCCTATAATTTTAGAATCCATATTATGAGTTTCTTAGACATAATGTAAGAACAAATTCATTTTCAGTATTGCACTTTTACCAACTTTTAATAGTGAACCCATTTTAAATACAATATTTTAAACTTTTGGACTAAATGGGGACATCAAAAATTTAAAATGAAACATCCCAAGCTTCCATGGTACGCTTTCCTTTGAATAATATAGTAGCGTGTGTTGTATGCAACTTCGAGTTCTAACACACACCACAACCAATCAAACTAGCCGTTATGAATAGTAATAACTACCTTTTGAAATTATATATATTATATATTTCAAAATGGACTTCATTTTTGGATTCGGAGTATGGAATTTAGCCTATGGTGAAATTTTGGTACTTTTTGAATAACTTTCATATTTTGATGAATAGTGAAAATTACTAAATTTTAATTAAAAACCACTTTTTTAATCAAAATAATTAATATTGATAAATTATGAATTTGAGTGGTTTAAAAGTATATTTTTAATATATGTTTTACATTTAATTCAATGTTTGTCATTGGACATAATTTCACAATTAAACTAGAACTAAACAAGTGCCAATCTTTTGATAGTTATTATCTCTTAAAAACACGCTTTTTGTTTTAACAACGGGAATTAATTTTAAATTAATTTCTGCCACTTCTGTATTTTGAATTTGGAAAAATGGATTCCATATTTAGAATCAGGATTTTCAAATTGTGTAAATAGGTAACCTTTATTTTTAGACATTTTGAATAATTACTTCGATAATATTTTATTTACCATTGTTGAAGGGTAAATACGGTAAATAAGGTTTAAAAAATAATATTATAATAAGAACAAATTACCCTAAAAATGTTCTAACCATATTGGTTGATACATGGAGGACCATGGGCATCTTTGGGTAGATTTTGGGACCCCATGGAGCCACTTGTAGGTGATAGGGACACTTTATTTTAATTAAGTTAAAATGAATACAAAAATGACACAAGCATATATCTTTTAGCAAAACAATTTGTACATAGGGTTATATATGTTTTATTTTAGACTCTAAATATTCATTATAAAGAAAAAAATATTTCCTATATAATTATATTTTATTAATAATTTTTAGACATTAAATAATTTAATTTATTTATGACACAATGATGATGCCGTAATTACCATAATAGTGAAAAATAAAAATAATTGATATTATAAATACCCAAATAAATAAAATATGAGACTTTTATTGAATTAAACTAATTTTTTAGGATAATATGACATATTAGTATTGATTTAATTAACTCTTTTCGATGTAATCATTCTGTTATGAATTTCACAAAAATCAACTATTGAATAGTGTCAAAATTGACATAAAAGAGTTTTTAAAACAAATATTATATTATTAATTGATATTAAATTCTTAAAAATATAAGGTTCGGATAGGAGACTTATATAATGATAGGTGTATCATTAATGGACCACTTGGGGGTCTCTTGGATTTATATAGTATGTTTACTAACTATATAATATAAAAATACAATGTGACATGGTAAATGTCAAACTAATTAACTAGGAGTTAAAACTAAAAGATAAGGTTAATAAAGTAACCCAAACCTGTCCAAATTCTATTGGTTGAATGGTTTTCGACCTATCCCCACCTTAAAATTTTAATAATCAAATTTTGAGCCATTAGAAACCGAATATGAATTTATTATAAATTAATATTTCTAGCTTTTCCAAAGGTGCCCCTCACCCTCTTATAAAAGGGCACTCATACTTCTCATTTCTTCACACCTTCAAAGCCTTTTGGTTCGAAACAACTCTGCCCAAATACTCTCAAAACTTCCCTCACTACAACCTAGAGGCCTTAGTTTGATCATAAAGCCAACCTAAGGAGCTTTTTGGATCAAATCAAAAGGAAGAACCCGAAGAAGAGGTAATGATTTCACCACCCTTTTCCAAGTTCCTTTCTTCTTCCACTTCTTTTTCCTTTGTTATTTCCATTCTAAAATAATAACCCTAGTATCATATATATAATGTGATGTTATTATAAATATGGTACAACCATATTCAGTATTCTATCCACCCTTTTAATAACATGTCACCATACGTGCGTACGTACGGCTTACCGTCTCCACATCGTGGTGTAATTGTTATTCAATATATTATTATTTGGATGGGTATAATAATGATGTGTAACTCTTGTAAATAATAAATATAACATGTTAATTATTCTTTATATATGATATACCATCCATTTATATATTATTTTAATATCAAAAGAATGATATTGTCGCTCGTGCATACGTACGGACTACCGTCTCCACGAACGCGATGAGATTCATTCTCCATCGTATCCATTCAAATATAATTATCATTTTATGATTTAAAAATAATTTTTATGGACTTGATATCATTATGTATATGAATAATATACAACCTATCCATGACAAACATGGCTTATGTAACAAAACATATAAAAGAAAACGAGTAAGTTAACACCTGAAACAACGATAATGCTAAGATATTATTAACAAAGCAATGTTAAAAGATCATATATGATATCATATTAATGTATATGATTATTGAATAATTTAATAACAATGATTTCACCATTATACAGGAGGTTAACCTACTCTAACCAAGGAAAAGTACAAGGTAAGGGTTTACTTCACAATCTCTTCATTATCCGAGGTTGTTTATACGTAATAATCTACTGGGACATCTTTATCATCCACATCCATGTTTCTTAAAAATGTATTTCAAAACATTTTTACTATTTAAAAGAATATGGGTTAAATTCATTTATACCCTTTTTTGACTTTTTATAAGAGTTTTATAAAGTAATCTTTCCGTTGTTTTCCAAACAAGGTTCTTTTTAACCTTTTTGACAGAATTAAGGTAAGAATGTTTTTTTAACTTATATGGCCGATGCGTTTATTTTCCGCCGTTTTAAAATCGTCGAGGCTTCCATTACAATATTATAAGAATATTGTCAAATAAAATGTTTATTTTATAAATATATGACTCTTAAATGATTTCAAAATAGAAAGAGATATTTCTCTAAAAAGAGTTTTGATTTCATCTATGTCAACATCCTTTGATGGATTTTACGCTTATTTGAAGTTGATTTATTATTATAAAAAACATATATATTGTGTTGAAGGTTTTGTGATATGTTTAATTATGGTTGTGCTATTTTTATACCATTCATAGTTTATGGTGAAAGTATTGACATTTTGTATGCTAGTTTTAATACGAATGTTTATGTTATGTTTAAACCTTTTCATATGAGAATGCATTGGACTTAATATGTGATGGGTGGAGCTAGATATAGCTCCTCAATGCATCTGTAGGTCTCATGAGACAAACTAGTGTCTTGACACAAGGCCTTGACAAAATCTTATTTGTAGTCTTGGCATGAGGCCTTGGCTATGTGGTTATGATATTCTGGCATTATGCATTCCATCATTGTGAAAGTGGTTATTGATATTGCATGTTATTATTAGATTAGTAGAATATCAATGTGAATAATTAAATGGAATTATTTCATTTTACTTTTTCAATACTATGTTGAAGTTAAAGTTTAAAAGGATTTTGTTTTAGTTATACATTGCCTTAAATGTTTATTTTTATTTATGAATGTTTCCGCTATATTGTTATCCTTACTGGGCATTTGAGCTCACCCCTTTTCTATGTTATATTTTTTCCAGGAAGTGAAGAAGTAAATTATGAATGACCTGCAGGGATATTATGTGGGGATAATAGTGTGGTCTATGGAAACAATATGTTTTTTATTAGTTTCTCACTTTATGATGTAATGGAAAACTTTATGAATATACCTAGTGTTTCCAAGGCTACTAAACCAATAGGTCTTTTGAGATTTGTTCTTTCTTGTGATCATGCCAATGTTCTGTAATAATTCACCGACTCTGGGTAACTGGGGTCGGGACGTTACATATTCCTTACATACTTCCAAGATTTATGTCTTTGCTCAAGATTTTGATGATTAAATGTTATGTTCAAGTTTTTTCCATTCAAATGTTTATGGATTGTTTTATGTTCTCTATGTTTACCCTTACTGAGCATTTGAGCTCACCCTTTTTATGTTTTCCTTTCCCCAAGATTTAAAGAAAAGTTTTAGGTAAGAAAACAAAAGGAAAAGATCTTTATGGGAGATGTTGAAGATCTTTCACCATGATTAGAAGATTATGTTCCAAGTTTCCGAAGACACTAAACTATTACAGACCTTTGGTGTCTGTTTTTGTTATGTATTTGGTATTCCAAAAATATAATTTAATGTCCATGTTTGTCATGTACGAGTCTCTACATTTGGTATCAGAGGTCGGTTTAGTCAACCTTTGTAAACTAGGATGCGAGAACATTAGTGAGATCCCTAGAGATATTTTTACGGTATGTCTGGGGATGTCCCTAAGGTTAATTATAAGTATAGGTTATAGTCCTAGAATTAATGTAACGATATTAGAATTAAACCTAAGATGTTAGATATTGAAGGTACTCCCCCTTTATTATGTTGTTCTCCTAGAATGATTTTTGCCTCTCACACTGTTCTTTTGGGGTTTTTGAGGATGGATGGAACCTGAAGGAACCGTGTTGATCAATGTAATGGACAATGAAATGATTTTACTCTTGAATAACCAAATGTGATGGGAGATGGAGTGAAAAATCTTATTGCTATACTTACACAAGCTATGAATCATTCTGGATTTCCAAATGATCAGAGAAGGGAACAATATTCTATTGAGTCCTTTATGAGGCAACACCCACTGTCTTTCAATGGGTCTTCTGATCCACTTGTTACTGAACAATGGATCAATACCATTGAAAAGATATTTTCCATACTTCATTGTTCATAAAATGAAGAAGTCATTTTCTTTGTTTACCATTTAGAAGGTGAAGCAGACTAGTGGTGGACTATAATTAAGAATACAAGGCCCCAAGATGAAATTGAATCCATGGAATGGGATGAGTTCAAGAACTTGTTTTTCAGTAAGTACATCCCTCATATTCTTAGAACAAATATGGAAAAGGAGTTCCTTGATCTTAAGAATAAGGATGATGAATCTGTTGGTATATACGAAGTGAATTTTACAAGACTTGCAAGGTATGCATCTGGATTTATCATCCAACTTGAAAGTAAAGTTGATCAATTCTTCAGTGGCTCAAAACCAAGTCTTCGAAGGGAATTAGCTATAATATACTTCAGTAGCTTTGATGAAATTGTGCATTGTGTGATCAAGGTAGAGCTGGAAGTTGGTGTAACATATCCATCTCATGGTTTTGACAAGAAATGAAAGACGAAGTTTAAAGAAAAACCTCAGAACAATGGTGAAAAGAGTGTGAATGTTTCTTTATGCTCAAAGAGTGGAAAGAAGCATGATGGAGATTGTCAAAAAGGTACTAGAAAATGTTTCAAGTGTGGAAAAGAAGGTCATCAAGAAGATGAGTGATGAAGTAATGGGAAAAAGGTTTCTAATTATGTGAATAGAGAAAAGACTACATAGAACGCTCCACCAACACTTCAATGCTTCAACTGCAAGGAAATGGGGAATTATGCTAACCAATGCCCTAATCCAAGGGTTAATGATGATCGACGTGAGCAACCTCGTAAGGAAAAGGACAAAGGGAAGTCACATGCGATCACTATTGGTGATGTTGAGTATGAAAAAGATGTATTGGAATGATTATGTGTTTATGTTACAAGATTCCAAAATAATGTTGTGGAATCTAATTCGTAGTACTTTGGAATATTGGAATATCTATGTATTGGTTTATTACGGTTTTTAATAATTATATGGTACTGGTGACCATGAAAAGTAATTAAAATATTTTGGAAAGCAGATGATATGATAAGGAGGAAATGAAATTTTTAATAGTATTCATGATCTCATGACTGATATAAGGACTTAGTGATATTATGGTTTGAGTATATAGAATTTTTGGGATTTTGGTATGTGGAAAGAGTTAACTTTTGAAAACATTAATGTTTTCACTAAGGTTCAATGGGTATTCATTTTTCAAGAGAATACATGATTAAGGTATTCACATGTTTGTAATTTGACCAACAAGATATATCATATGATATATGGGGGATAAATGATGGTATTCACATGCTCGACAGATGACATTTCTAGTAATTGTTTTCTTTATACTATGAGTTTGGACAAAAGTATTTTTTATAAGCCTAAATATTGTAATGGATTATGTTGGAAATAAGTTAGTATTGTTTAAGGATAAAACCTTTTCATTATTATTGATGGAATGTTATAATAATGTAGTTTTAGAAAAAGGACAACCTGCAGGACAGGTGACAACCCGTCACGTCGGACAAGGCTGTGGGAATCGAACCCACAACTGAAGTGCGTCATGCCTTTATTTCCTACCATTGGCCTAGAGGAAGTCTCTAGTTAGTAGAAACTAGTTTTATTAAGTGGTATGATAGATGAAGTATAAGTCCATTTTTGGAATCCTATACGATTAACCTCACCATAGATGGACTTATATATATTTGATAAATCTTGCTAACCTTTTGTTTGAGACATATGGAATGACCCATAATTCTATCACATGATTTGCTAACACTTCACGATTGAAAAATTAAACTTCATTTCATTATGATATGAAGTGGAAATTGTTCAAGGCATGAATAATGGTGAGATTATACTGAAATAAAGTAAGTATTTCTTCTAATTCAAAATCTTCAACTTTAGGAAAATCATCTTGAAAACCAAAAATGTTGTCCTAGTTCCCTTATATCTGATGAATCAGATGGTACTTTAGATCATCACAAATTTACGGCTTTTTGATTTTTGGCTTTTTCATTTCCATGTTCTCTACCACTCTCCATCAGAACTTGATGGTTATATTTTTTCTTCTATATCCATATTTTCACCTATGTTATCTTATGTAGAAACCCAGTGATTAGTTAATTTGGGTAACCATTAAGTTTTATACTTTAGTTTTTAAAGATAAGTTTTGGTAATCCTTTTTATGATGTGGGTTTCTATTAAAACTTTCGAGTAGTAAACCATTTATAACCCCGACGAATTTTGAGGGCGAAATTCATTTTAAAGGGGTGTAGAATGTAACACCCCGTGAATTTATGAAAAATATTATTTTTAATTTGTTTGATGTCTTGTGTTGTACGCTACACCAAAAGGATCTTGGACTACACGTATCCCTGACTTGGCTTGTATTACACACAATGACGACCTTCCACGATAGCGTGTGTTGTACACAACACTGAGTTTCACTAAACAACGATATGTTATATAAACTAGCTGTTATGAATAGTAATACCCACTTTTTGAAATTTTATTTTTTAAAATGGACTTCATTTTTGGATTCGGAATATCAAAATTATCCTAGGGTGATTTTTTGGTATTTTTCTGAAAACTTTTAATTTCTGATGAATAGTGAAAACACTTGGTTACTACTTAAAACCGACATTTTATTTAAATAATTATTTATTTTATTTATGTTTATTTTAGGTAAAAATTGATACATAATACCTATATAAGTTCAATTTAATTCAATGGAGTCATTTTATAATAATTTTAGATATATAAGACTTTTATTGAACTTTTGACCGTCTTTTACCCACCTCCTAGGAGAATTTGAAAATTTATATAAAACTTGATTTTACTACTTCTGTGAGTCGAATTTCAAAAAAACAAGAGACACAGTTGATATCAGTTTGAAAAATGTGGATCAATAAGATAAAAATAATTTTTGTTGAATAGTAACTTTTTACTTTTAATGACCACGGTTAAAAGTAAATAGGGTAATTAAGGGTAAAAATGATATTATTATTACCCTAACACATGTCCTAATTCTATTGTATAAATTTAATTCTACAAAAAACAACCTTAGAGGTTAAATATTATCCTTTAGGTCCACTTGGATTAGATTAGGACATTTATTATTATTTTATTTAAATAAAATTTAAAAGAGTTAAAATCAAAGTTTAATAACTAATTTTTTTTTACATAGGGTTATACATATGATAAATTCGAATATAAATATTCATTAGAAAGATAAAACTATTTCCTACATAATGGAATTTTATTTATAATTTTTAGACATTAAATATGTTAATTTATTTATGATACAATGATGATGTTGTAATTACATTATTAATGAAATATTAACATAATTGATATTATAAATACCCAAATAAATGTAATTTGAGATTTTTTTGAATTAAACTAATTTTATAGGTTAATATGATTTGTTAGTATTGATTTAATTAACTTTTTTTGACTAATCATGCTGTTATGATTTTCAAAAAAATCAATTACCAAATAGTGTCAAAATGGACATAAAATAGTTTTTAAAACAAATATTATATTATTAATTTTTATTCTATTTTTAAAAATCTATGGTTTACCCAAATGAATTAGATAATGTTATATATATTAATAATGAACCACTGGGGGTTCGTCGGGCTTGTTATAGTAAGTTTATTAACCATATAGTGTAAGAAAACAAGAAGACACAGTAAAAGGTAAATTATTTAACTTAGAGTTAAATTTAAATGATAAGGTTAAAATAGTAACATAAACTTGTCTAAAACCTATTGGTTGAGAGGATTTAGACCCATTCCCACATTATGTTCTAAATAAATAAATTTGGAGCAATTATAAACCGAATATGACTTTATAATAAAATAATATTTTATGTTTTTTTGAAGGTGCCCCTCTCCTACCATATAAAAGGGAACCCCTTCCCTCTTCAATTCACAACCTTTTGATCCTTTAATCATGGCAAATACCTGAAAATTACTCTTATAAACCTTTATAGTTATATCATAGAGGTTATGGTTTTCTCAAAAAGACCAACTCTAGTTCCCTAAGAAGAAGTTTAAAGGAGGTGCATCAAGGAAGAGGTAATCTCTTCTACCGATTATTTTAAGTTTCTTTCTTCTTCAACTTATTCTTATTTATTTGTTTCATCACAAATTAATAACATAAGTATCACGAATATACTTATATGTTATTATAAATATGAAACAACCCTATTTCACCTTCTATCCATCCTATGAAAAATGAAACCACCACACGTGCGTACATACGGAATATCGTCTCCACACCGTGGTGTAATCTGTTTTCCACCACCACCTTACTTGGATGGGTATAATGGTGTAAATAATAAAAATATATGATTATTATAACATGATATTGATTATGATATATTACATCGTCAACTTCAATTCCATTCATATAATTATGGGAATGATATCATCGCTCGTGCGTACGTATGGATTACCGTCTCCACGACATGATGAGATTGATTCTCCATGTTAACCTTTTAAGAATAATTATAAAGTATATATAATAAATAATAATGATATATATGACATAATAATTCTATTGGATTTATGTATATATATATGTATTTCATCTACTTAATTCCATTCAATTCAATAAGGAAACAAAAAACAGCGTTCATGCGTACGTACGGCCTACCGTCTCCATGAACAATGTATTTCTTTCCATTTATCTATCTATTATATATATTTATATTCTGAATATATATTATATATAAATCATGTCTTATATTCTTGAATTAAGTAATCATGATCTAAGTAATCATATTAATAATTACAAGTCAAAACACAGACGATAAGTGAAACGATTTTACCCAAAACACTGCTTTAACATGGAATTGTCAAATGAATGAATAATATAAAGTCCTAAGTGAATCATATATGATATCATAAATATTATTATGGTTCTGTTACAAGTTAATAATATGTTTAAACCCACTATACAGGAGTCTCGACCACATACGGATGAAATTGGACATAAGTTAAGGGATAATTTTGCAGATCTCATTTTTATTTGAGATTGCTTATACGCAAGTATTTACTGGGGTTATATTTTTCATGCATGCGCATAAAATGTTTTTCATAAAGTGTTTAATATTCATATATGTATGTTTAATGTCATGTTTACCCTGATTTTACTTTTACTTTGTGTTATGGAAGGAGTCATTCTTTTTTTACCATATGAGGAATTTTTTGACTTTTTCAAGAAAAGTACGAGGAGAATGTTTTTTTAACTTATATGGCGTGAATGCATTTTTACGGTTTTATGACACCTTATTTTAATGAAGATTACTCTACATGATTTTATCATTATTTTTAAGATTTTTTTTTAAATTTCATGGAATTTTGTGAAAAGAAATTGATTTTGAATAATAAAGGATATTTTCCTCAATAATTCGTTTCAAGTGTTTTATCAAAACCATTTTCCATCTAAGATAACATTATTTAATATGTGTATGTTTCAAATATAATTTCTCTGTGATTGACATGGTTTCACTATTCTTATGACGAAATGATATCCATTTGTTTTATACGGATTATGTTATGATTGGATGATGTTTATGAAACCCATTTTATTCTTTGGGTTATGATTCATGATTTATGATTGTGTTGTGGCACACGTAAGAATGATTTAATTATGAGATGGCTGGGACCTATATCTCCCTCCAATTCATTGGGTAATGATTTATATCTCATGAGATAGACATGGTTGGAATGGAAAGTTAATCTGTTTCAGTAATACAGGAATTGAACGAGGAGTGAACTCGGTTCCGTAATGGACTTTGTCCACTAAGATGGTCTTGACAGCAATGCCTTGGCTACTATGGAAATCATATCATGTGATTAATGGTTTTCCACAATTACATGTTTTCTTCCCATGTTATTTTATCACGATTGATGTTCCATTATTATATATTCCTTATGTACTTCCAAGATTTATGTCTTTGATCAATATTTTGATGATTAGATTTTATGTTCATGTTTTTTTCATTCAAATGTTTATGGATTGTTTTATGTTCTCTATGTTTACCATTACTAAGTATTTGAGCTCACCCATTTTATGTTTTCTTTTCCCCGGGATTTAAAGAATGGTTTAAGGTAAGAAAACAAAAGGGGAAGATCTTTATGGGAGATGTTGAAGATCTTTCACCATGATTAGAAGATAATGTTCCATGTTTCTAAAGACAATATACTATTACGGTCATTTGGTTTCTATTTTTGTTATGTATTAAGTATTCTGTAAAAGTAATGTAATGTCCATGTATGTCAAGTACGAGTCTCTACATGTGTTGAGAATTAGTCTTGTTGGACTCCTCATGTATTAATCATGTTTTATTGATGACAAATCATATTCAATCAATAAACCTTGTTACCGCTATGTAATCTATCTCACATCAAATGAAAAATTATTTAGTAAAAGATATCCAATGCTCTTAAGGGCTATACACTCAGTTTGTTTACTATACACTATCTTTCGATTCACTTTATAATGATTTCTCTGACAAATGATAAGTTTATTCCATTCCATAAATATCACTGCTTAAGTATGAATATAGATATTTTCCTAAGTGTGAGACACTGTGACATCCAGACATCGTGACCACAAGACACCATGAACAAGCAGACACAGTGACATCCAAACACCTTGACCACAAGACACCATGAACAAGAAGACACTGTGACATCTCGACACCGTGACCTCAAGACACCATGAACAACAAGACAACATGACATCCAGACACCATAACCATGAGACTCTGTGACCATGAGACACTGTGAACTAATAGACTCCATGACCACAAGACACCGTGACTATTAGACACCATGAACAAGCAGACACCGTGACTAATCCAGACACCATGTGAAGGAGACACCATTTCCATGAAATACTATGACACCGTTTCTTAATCTTTTTCATCATTCAATTTAATCTCTAACGACCATATTTGGAGATTTTAAATGCACTTACATAATTAATATTTCTTTGTAGACATGTCATCTGACAGTAAAAGGTATGAGGTGCAGAATACATGCAACCTGTTAGCTCAACCACATGCACTCCAAGATAAAAGAATAGTGAAGCCCAAAAACAAATAGATACTAAAAATCGAAACAAGAGGGTGTGTGTGATCACGATAACAAAAAATACACTTAGAGAATTTTTGAATAAATAATTGTCTCATGAAACTCAACACTGCTGAAGAACACACAAAGCATACTTGAATCTCAGAATCGAGAATATATTCACATTGTCAAACACCACAAAGAACACAAGCCGGATCTGTCTGACTTATGACACTTTTTTTACATACTAGGTCTTTATTTATACATATGCTTCATCTCAGAAGTCCAGAGCTTCAAATACTAACATTCAGATCATTTCTAAACCTATTTTAATATTTCTTCTCTATTGTGTATCATTTTACTAGCTTTTGAGTAGTTTGTGTATCTGTATAACAACACACTCTGTCTCCTATGTTAAACTTGTTAGGACCAAGCTTAATGAAGAGATGGTTTTCATGGTTTGTCTTTTTTTGGTCTTAAGGATGTTTTAATAAAGGAAATACACCTTGCATTTCAAAGAATTCAGAACCTGAAATTTTGAAGATTAAAAACCTAGAAGTAACAATTCTCGGAACCTGGTGTTCGGAGAACTTGGAATCTAGAAATTGAGAAATTCAGAACTGGGAGGTTGCAAGTTCTCATAACCTAGAAGCTGTTGAATTTAGAAGCTGTATAATAGGAGATGTGATGGCTCTAAGACTTCATTATACATTGTGACGATGATTTTCTGATTTGTAAATATAAATTTTTGAATATATTCAAGTACTCACAATGTAAGAAAAAGTTGATCAGAGAAGTCGTACCGAGAATTGGTGAAGTCATAACGAGAATCAGTGAATTCACACCGAGATCCTGAAGTCGTACCGAGAATCGGTGAAGTCACACCGAGAACCAGAAGTCGTACTGAGAACCAGAACATCATACTGAGAAATGGTGAAGTCATACTGAGATCCATAGGAGTCATACCGAGAATTCAAAATCTTCGGTATCGATGAATAAAGAGGAGTCAAATTGAGAATGAAGAATTTGTCATACTGAGGAAGCATTGAAAATCCATACTGAGAAGTGATGAAGAGTCATTCCGTGAATTGAAGTGATACTAAATACTCAAGAAGGATAGATCCGAGAAAGTGATGCCGAAGACTCAATAAGAGTGGTTCTGAGAAATTGATGCTGAAGAATCAAGAAGGGTGGATCCGATAATATGATGTTGAGAAGACAGATGAGTGAATTCGAGAAAGTGATGTCGAGAATACAGATGATTGAATCCGAGAAAGTGATGCTGAGAAGACAGATGAGTGGATCTGAGAATGTGATACCGAGAAACTTGTGTAACAAGGTCAGATCTAGAAAAGGAAAAAGTTCTAAATAAATAGAAGTAGAAGAAGATTCTAGAAGATTCTAGAAGCGTTGACAAAGTCTTAATTACACTGAGATTTCAGGAGAAATTAAGATTTGGACGAATCTAAGTAAGCGGGAAAATATTTTGGTTTCCCACCTAAGTACACTTTGGAGAACCTATAAAAGAAGATCAGAGTACAAAGTAAATGGGTAATGATTAAGTATTGAGAGAAGCTCTGACATTCTAGAGGGAGAAAGAAGTGTTTGGATGATAGAGTCTCATTACGGTTTCAATTGTAATGAGAATTTGATACCGGTTGACATCATATTGAGTTTCTCAGAATGAGAAAAATCAGAATAGAGATTTTGAATGGGAAGTTCGGACGGAACTAATCAGAATAGGGAATCAATATTGGTTGAAACCATATTGAGTTTTTTCAGACTGAGGAATATTTGTATTGAAGAATCGTATTGAAGGACAGAATTCGGATTGAAGAATCAGATTGGGAAAATTCGGAATGGATATTCTGAATGGGAAGTTTGAACTGTAATTGATCTATCTCAAGTTCAAGGAGTCCTTGCCTTTCTTTTGGGTAAGGAAGTGAAGATTTGTGCTAAAATTCCTTACTCTTGTGTATTTGAAAGGAAGTGTAGGTAACATAAGTTGTTACAAGAAAAGAGACATTGCCCTATTTTGCTAAGAGGTTGCACACAAACTAAAGTGATTGTTTCATAGTGCATCATGAGTGTAAGGGTATATCCTACTCATTCTAATCCAAGGATTGTTTTCTTAGTGTTTTGTATGGTGATGGATTGTTTCCAACCATACTAAGGACGTATCTATTCTTATTGAATCATGAACCTTGTAAGTTACTGTGTTCCTTTGGAGGTGTTCTTGTTTGTTTTCTCAGTAGGGAATTATATATTTAACAGGAGAAAAAGGTTGTTATCAATATTAAGGGAACATAAAAAGATAAAAGGGGTACCACTGATTCACACCCCCTCTTAGTGGTTCATTTCTCCAACTAGGTCTTTAAAAGTGGTATCAGAGCCAGGTTCCTTTTTTTCCTTGTTGATGGAAAATCTAAATTGTGTGAACAGTAAAGGCATTCCGGTATTCGATGGGAAGAACTATCACATCTGGAAGGATAGAATGCTTCCATATATCATGTCTATTAGTTATGAAGTTCTTGAAGCTGTAATAGTTGGGGTTCCTTTCATTAATGATAATGTTCCACTTACACCTATTGACAAAAAGTTTCTTGAGAATTATGGAAGAGCTAAGAATGCTATATTGTATTCACTTTCTGAAAGTGAGTTCTTGAGAGTGAAAGGAGTGTCCACAACCAAAGGTATATGGGAAAAACTGAAAAACATATACGAAGGCAACAAAAAAGTCAAGAATGAAAAACTTCAAATCTGGAGGTTGAAGTATGAAGACTTAAAGATGGGAGAGCATGAATGTGTTAGGGATTTCTTCACCAGGTTGAACGATATTGTTAGTACCATCAGATGTGTTGGTGAAGAGATGAAAGACTCTAATGTGGTAGAAAAAATATTGAGGATCTTCCTGATAAATATGATTTGATGGTATCTTCCTTAGAATACAGAGACTCAGAGACTCCATCTCTTGATGATTTGCATAGCACACTCATTACTTATGAGATGAGAAGGGAAAAGGCTATCAAGACCCAGACAATGGTTGACAGAGAATTATATTTCAAAGCCATGAAGAAGGAGAGGTTTAAGAAGATCTTGATTAAAGAAGATGGTGGTGAATCTGACTCTGAAAGTGATGTATGTAAAAATCTTAACGATATTTTATCCTTGTTTTCAAAAAATGATAAAAGAGGCACAGGTAAATACAAGGGAAAACTTCCCTTGATGTTATTTGAATTTGGAGTAATTGACCAATTTGTGGATAACTATCCTCGAAGGGAGAATGAAGAATACATTGATGAAGAAGAAAGAAAGACAAGAAAGTTATGGAAGAAGCAGGGTGGTAAAGGAAAGTCAGGGAAAGAAAAGAAGTTTTTAAAATCCAAGAGAAAAAGGTTTCTATCTATAAACGAAGAAGATGAAGAAAGTGATGCTAAATATAAAAAATCAGTTCAGCATGGTGTTGAAAATACTTTCATTGAAACAATGAATGATGAATATTTCGGAAGTAGCAGCTCGGAAGAAGAAGAAACTCAACTTGAGATGCATCTGAAAGAAGAATTGAAGGAATGTTTAAGGAAGATTAGAAAGATGGAGAAAATTAACAAAAATTTGGAAGATGAATGTTCCTCAGTATGAAATCAAGATAATGTTAATGAATAACTTGAGAAGGAACTTGAAGATTTTATGAAGTCTCTTAAAGATGAGAAAAACCAAAATGAGCACATTATAGTTAAGTTGAATGAAAAATAGGAAGAATTAGAGCTTGTTAAAAAGAATCTCTTAGAAGTTTAATTAAGAAACATATGTTTTCAAAACTTAACTACTAATATAGTTGAAATCTCTCAACAAGAAAATCCTGAGAAACTTCAACAGAAGAATAAAGTGGTTTCTATGAAGAAGAATGATGATAAAGATATTTATGTGGCCAAAACCATTGATGCTGGGAACTCAAAAGTTTCAAGGAAATTTAAGTATAACACTGGTGAAAAAAAGTAAAATCAAAGAAGGTAGAATTCGAAAAAAACAATCTTTCAAACAAAAGAACGGTTGGTGGGTCTGAAGAAAGAGTAACAAAGAAATATCACTACAAAATCTTTAGAGGAAGGTACTCCTTCTATGGGTACTATTGGTTTTGTGGTGGATTTGGGCATACATCAAATATGTTTTGGTTCAATCAACATTATTACCAACAACCCAAAAGTTATGAAAGGGAGAGATTGAGGGGGAGTCAATCTCCTCAAAGAAAGAAGAGTGATAAAGTTTTATTGAATGAAGTTGAGAAGAATGAAGTCAAGACAAGAAATAAGTTCCAGCCTCTAGAGACTATTTGTGAAAGGTGTGAAAAACCTAGAAATCTTGCAAAAGGATGTCTTGTGATGTTACCAGCTCAACAAAAGTTTCTTCATTCTCATAAGATGAAGGGGGAGAAAGAAGTGAAAGAAGAAAAATCTCTTGTTATTGAAACTGCTCTAAAAGTTACAAAGGAAGAATGACCTTGGATACATTATAGTGGGTGTTCATCACATATGATAGGAGACTTGAAGTTGCTAAAGAATGTGAAGAAGTTTAAAGAAGGAACTGTGACATTTGGCAATGATGAATCTTTAAAAATCAAAGGTGTCAGATAAGCCATCATTGGGAAGGAAAAATTGAAGTCCAAGAAAACTCTGTATGTTGATGGGATAAAGCACAAATTCCTATGTGTATCACAATTTTTTGATGAGGGTAAAAAAGTTATCTTTAGGAAAGATTTATTTGTTGTGAAAAGTGAAGAATATGGGGAGATTGTTACAAGAGGACAACAAACCAAAGGGAATCTGTTTCAGGTTGGAAATTCACAAAACTCTTGTTACATGAGTTTAGTGGAAGAAAATTAGTTATGGCATAGAAGACTTGGACACATGTGTTAGAGAAATATGAAAAAGTTATATAAAAGGGAAAATGTTCGAGATATTCCATATTTTCCACGAAGAAGAGATTGGTGTTGCACTACCTGTCAGAAAAGAAAGATTACAAGTGTTGTTCATAAGAAGGTTGAAATTTGTTCTAAACAACCCCTTGAACTAATACATTCTGATATATGTGGGCCAATGAGAAAACAATAAACAAATTAATACAAGTAATTCATCACCTTTATTGATTATTTTACTCGCATTACATGTTTTATGTTTATGAAGCACAAGTGAGACGCCCGGAAAATTTTTAATATATTTAGAGGAAGTCCTGAGAAAGAATGTGAGTACTCTATGATGAAGTTGAGAATAGATCATGGTGGTGAGTATATAAGTAAATAATTTGAAGTCTATTTTGAGAATCATGTAATTTAGCATGAATATAGTGCTCCATATACACCTCAACAAAATGGGGTTTCTGAAAGGAAGAACAAAAGCTTGGTATAAATGGGAAGAACCATGTTGGTTGAACATGGACTTACTCATTACTTTTGGAGGCAAGCTACAAGTACAGCTTTTTATATTAAAAATCGATGTTTCTATAGGACCCAATCAAACAAGACTCCATATGAACTTTTCTATGGCATTACTCCAAGTATGAAGCATGCTAATGTTTTTGGGATCCCATGCATTATAAATAAGAAAGGTGGAAACTGTGTAAAATATGAGCAGAAAGGAGAAGATAGAATTTTTCTTAGTTATGCCTCAGAAGGAAGAGGTTATAAACGTTTTAACAAAGAAAAAGTAAAAATGGTGGATGAAGTTAATGTAAAATTAATTGAAAATCTAGAGAAAGATAAGCATGTCCAGACAGATAATAAAGATGAGGAAGATGATGTTAACGATTCTGATAAGGATGCAATGAATTCTAATCCTAATCAAGATGAAGAATCGGGTTCAGCCATATCAAGTGATGAGGAAGGCACATGAAAAACTTATCCAAGGTTGATTAAACAAGTGCAAGCTCAAAACATAATTGGTGATCAATGTCACATATTTCAAACAAGAAGAACAAGTAATTCCATATCACATACTTCCTTGTATTACAATGTGAAACCAAATGATGTTAAATAATCCTTTGAGCATCCTGAATGGGTTCAAGACATGAATGAAGAATTGTATCAGATTTAAAAGAATTATACATGGAATCTCATACCCAAGCCTGAAAATAAGAACATTATTGGAACAAAGTGGGTCTTCCGGAATAAGCTAAATGAAGAAGGTGAAGTTATCAGAAATAAAGAAAGATGGGTTTGCAAAGGCTACTCTCAGATTGAAGGAATTGAATTTGAAGAAACTTTTTCTCTGGTGGTCAGATTAGAAACTATCTGAATCTTTCTTACTATTGCTGCACAATAAGGCTACAAAATCTTTCAAATGGATATCAAATCCGCATTTCTTAATGGTGATCTTAAAGAAGAAGTTTATATTGAACAACCATGTGGCTTTGTTGTTGGGAAGAATGAAAGTGATGTGTGCAGGTTAAAGAAAGCCTTGTATTTTCTAAAGAAAGCTCCAAGAGCATGGTATTCCAAACTGGATACTTTCTTAAAAGAGATGGACTTCAAGAAAGGAAGAGTAGATAGCAATCTGTACATCAAGGAAAGACAACATTTTTCACTCATTGTGATTGTCTATGTTGATGACATTATTTTTTCTGGGAATGATGAAAGAATCTATAAAAGTTTTGGTGAAGAAATTAAGAATGTCTTTGAGAAGTCCATGTTTGGTGAAATGAGATAATTTCTTAGGTTACAAATCTTGCAACAGAAAGAATTCATTTTTCTCCCCCAAGAAAAGTATGCTATGGAACTTCATAAGAAGTTTGGTATGGAAAAATCAAAACCTGTATCAACTCCTATCTCAGTGGGAACAAAGCTAAGTTAGAATGATGAAGGAAAAGAAGTTGATCAGAAAGAATATCGAAAACTAATTGTAAGTTTTTTATACTTGACTACATCAAGACCAGATATTGTTTTTGTTGTTACCTTATATGCAATATTCCATAGTGCTCCTAAAGAATAACATCTTTTTGCTGGAAAAAGAATTCTCAGATACATAAAAGGCACATCAGAATTCAGAATCAAGTATAGTGGTTCAAATAAAATTGATTTGTTTGGCTATTTGGATGTAGATTGTGCAGGAAAAGTTAATGATAGAAGATCCACATCTGGTGGAGTGTTCTTTATGGGAAAAAGTTTTGTTGGTTGACACTCGAAGAATCTGAATTCGGTTACACTTAGTATAGCTAAATCTGAATATGTTGCTTCCACCATGGCCGCTACTCAACTTATCTGGATGAAAACACAGTTGGAAGATTTGTTAGTTGAAGTAAATTTTCCCTTTCTCTTAGGCTGTGATAATCAAAGAACAATTAATCTTACCAAAAATACAGTCCAACATTCTTGATTGAAGAATATTGATATCAAATATCATTTCATCAAAGATCATGTGGAAAAGAATGAACTGAAACTTGAATATGTTTCATCTGCTGGACAAGTTGCTGATATTTTCATGAAACCCTTGCCGAAGGAATCATTCTCAAGATTGAGGTTGAACACGGGTGTTCAACCTCTTTCTCTTCAAGGATAAGTTATGTTGTTCCATCCCCTCTCTTCTTACCTTTGGATTGTTTTGTCAAGGGGGAGATGTTTTTTTTGTATAATAAATCTATTGTTTAAAGAGAGAGTTGTGGGTAATCTGTGAACTCAGTAGTGTTTGTGTTTGTGAACTTTTCTAACTATTTGATTGGAGTGGTTGTAGTAAAGAACGTGAATTTGTTTACAGGAATAATGAAGATGTTAGAAAAGGAAGATGAAGATGTCATATTCACTACCTTATGGACAACATGGTTTTTCTGTCAATGATTCAAGTTTCTTAAATCAAGTTTGCTCACGTAGACTTAGAATTTTGATATGTACTCCATTGCTTGAGGTTTCAAAGTTTGGTGATTTATGAAAACATGGTTGACAACAAAATCCAAAGGGGGTGATTTTTAGGACCAATCTAAAAGAAGTGATGGTTTTCATGGTTTGTATTTTGTTGGTATTAAGGAAGTTTTCATAAAATAAAGACACCTTGAATTTCAATGAATTCGGAAACTGAAAGTTTGATGATTCAAAACCTAGAAGTTGTAATTCTCTGAACCTGGTGTTCGGTGATCTCGGAATCAGGAAATTTAGAAATACAGAAATGGGAAGTTACAAATTCTCGGAACCTAGAGGCGGTTGAATTCGGAATCTGTTTAATAGGAGATGTGATGGCTCTAAGACTTTATTACACATTGTGATGATGGTTTTCTGATTTGTAACTCTAAATTTGTGAGTATATACAAGTACACATGATGAAAGAAAAAGTTGACCGGAGAAGTTGTACTGAGAATTGGTGAAGTTGTAACGATAATCGGTGAAGTTTCACCGAGAACCCGAAGTCGTACCGAGAATCGGTGAAGTCGCCCCGAGAACTAGAAGTCGTACCATGAATCGGTGAAGTCGCACCGAGAACCGGTGAATTCATACTGTGATCCAGAGGATTCATATTGAGAATTAAAAATCTTCGGTATCGATGAATAAAGAAGAGTCATACCGAGAATGAAGAATTTGTCATACCGAGGAAGTAATGAAAAGCCATACCGAGAAGTGATGAAGAGTCATTCTGAGAATTGAAGTGATATTGAAGACTCAAGAAGGATGGATCTGAGAAAGTGATGTCGAATACTCAAGAAGAGTGGATCCAAGAAAGTGATGCCGAATAATCAAGAACGGTGGATTTGAGAATATGATGCTGAGAAGAAAGATGAGTGAATCCGAAAAAGTGATGCCGAGAAGACATATGAGTGAATCTAAGACAGTGATGCCGAGAAGATAGATGAGTGGATCTGAGAATGTGATACCAAGAAACTTGTGTAACAAGGTCGGATCTGGAAAAGGTCAAAGTTCTAAATCAATAGAAGTGGAATAAGATTTTATAAGATTCTATAAACGTTGAAAAAGTCTTAATTACTCCGAGTGTTTAGGAGAAATTAAGATTTGGGTGAATCTAAGTGAGCGGGAAAATATTTTGGTTTCCTTCCTAAACACACTTTGGAGAACCTATAAAAGGAGATCAGAGTAAAAATTAAATGGGTGATGATTAAGTAGTGAGAGAAGCTCTGATAATCTAGAGAAATAAAGAAGTGTTTGGCTGATAGAGTTTCATTACGGTTTTAATTGTAATGAGAATTTGATACTGGTTGACATCGTATTGAGTTTCCCGGAATGAGAAATATCAGAATGGAGATTCAGAATGGGAAGTTTGGACTGAACTAATAGGAATGGGGAATCAGTACTGTTTGAAACCATATTGAGTTTCTTGGACTGAGAAAGATTTGGATTGGAGGAAAAAATTCGAATTGAAGAATCGGATTGGGAAAATTCAGAATGGAGATTCAGAATGGGAAGTTTAAACTGTAATTGATCTATCTCAAGTCCAAGGAGTCCTTACCTTTATTATGGGTAAGGAAGTGAGGATTTGTGCTGAACTTGCTTACTCTTGTGTATTTTTAAGTAAGTGAAGGTAACATAAGTTGTTACAATAAAAGAGACATTTCCCTATTGTGCTAAGTGGGTGCACACGCACTGAAGTGATTGTTTCACAGTGCTTCACGAGTGTAAGGGTATATCCTACTCGTTGTAATCCAATGATAGTTTTCGTAGTGGATTATATGGTGCTGGATTGTTTCCAACCATACCAAGGACATATTTATTCTTATTTAATATTGAACCTTGTAAATTGTTGTGTTCTTTTGGACGTGTGCTTGTTTGTTTTCTCAGCAGGGAAATATATCTTTAACAAGAGACAAATGTTGTTCTCAATATTAAGGGAACTTAAAAAGGGAAAAAGGGGTACCACTGATTTAGCCTCCCCCCTCTCAGTGGTTCATTTCTACAACTAGGTCCTTACAAAACTAAAGGATACAAGATATCCTTACTCAAACATATTTTTTACTTGTGTATACCCATAGATAAGTGTGGAAGAGGTCCATGTGTGGCCTATTTGTTTTTACCCACAAAGAACTGTGGAAGAGGTCCCTGTGTGACCTAGACAATCTTATGTACTGTTGTTCAACCCCGATCCAGGGTGTGGATCAAGTTTATTTATAAAAATTGATTTGTGGCAGGTGATCACCAAGTAGAGTGGATTGGGTCTCAGCTTGAGACTAAACCACTTGTTTCATATCCACTGTACTGCTTAATTTAGTCTTCTCTATTTTAATGCATTACTGTATAATTCAGAAATCAGTAAATTCACTTTGATAGTTAATCTTGGAAAGAAGCTATAATTGTATTGTCTTAGTATAATAGCTTCAAAAGTAATATTAATAACTGATATTAAGATTACTGAGAACTAATCAATCTTCTAAGAAGTAATTTAAACAGTGAAACTCTTATAACAGTATAACCTTGATTAACTGGGATATATTTAATCTTTTGGGGAAACCTTTTAAGAATACTTTTTAACTAGAAATTTTTATAGAATCTCAATTCACCCCCCTTGAGTAATCTACTCCGACCAACATTTGGTATCATAGGTTCTTGGGTAAAAACTCTGTTTAATCTAATTCATCAATGATTGTAGTTGTACTTTGAAGATCTGTAAATTTCTGTTAGTTCTAAATTTCTAGATCCTTCAAAGTATTTCTATATTATGGATAATATATTGGAAGGTGATTCAACCCACAAACCTCCATTCTATAATATAACCAACTATGATCAACGGAAAATTAAAATGAAAATGCATTTAGAGAGTATGGGTTTTGAAATTTGGTCTTCCATTATAGATGAATATAATATTTATACTACTGATAGAATCACATGGGATGAACCTATAAAATTTACCTACAATAACAATTTCAATTCTATTAATTCTTTATACTGCCCCTTAGGAGATGAGTAATTCAATAGAATTTATTCCTATAAAACTGCCCATGACATTTGGGATACCCTGTCTGTCTCACATGAAGGAACATCTGGTGTAAAAGAAATGAGACTTAATACGTGTACTATTAAATATGATAAATTTAAAATGAAACCTGATGATCCTATCTCTGACATGTATCTTATGTTTAATGAGATTTTCAATACAATGAATTCTCTTGGAAGAGAAGTCACTACCATGGAACAGATCATGAGAATTCTCAGATGTCTACCTGATAGATGGAGAGAAACCTCTGTCTCTATTAGAGAATCATGCAACATCAGCAAGATACCTATAAAAGAACTAATTAGGAAGATGATTATGTATGTAGAAGAGGTAAAAGTTAACAAGGAAGTGGAGGATGAAACAAAAAGGAAATATGTTTCATTCAAGACCACCACCTCTAAACACAAAGACAAAAGGAAATTGGAAGATTCTATAGAATGTTCCAGTAGTGAACAATCGTCACCTAACAATGATGAGGAGATGGCTCAATTAGCCAGAAGATTCAATAAATTTTACAAGAAGAAGAACTTTTTCTTGAAGCCTAACTTCAAGGGAAAATATGACCAAAAAGGAAGTTGGAAGAAGGATTGGAAAATAAGGGACAAGAATGATGAGATTGTATACTATGAATGTAAGCGCAAAGGGAATATAAAGGCTAACTGTCCAAAGATCAAGTACAAAAATAGACATGAGAACAAGGACAGGAAGTATAAAAAGGAAATGAAAGAAACCAGGAGTGCTTTTGAGGATTATTCAAGAGACTCAGAAACATCACATGATGAACAAGATAACAAAGCCAATATGTCTTTTATGACAAACACATCTGAGGTAACACTAGACTCTCATGTACATAATTCATACTATTCTGGATATGAGAGTGACTCTGAAAATATTATTAATGAAGAAATTTTTGAATACTATAACATGCTTGAAGAAAAATGTAATGAACTAAAAGAAAAATATAAATAATTTAACAAACAATATTCTCTTACTATGACTGTTAAATCTGAACTCACAACTGAAAAAGAGAAAAATGCTCAACTTCTCAAAGAGAACAACGAATTAAAAATTTATAATGAAAAATTGAAGAATGACCTAGAAAAGTTTACCAATGGAAAAAATAGCCTTACTCAAATTCCAGGAAAACAGATTGCCCCTAAATACAACAATGGCATTGGTTATCAACCTGGTAAGAGAAATCTTAGTAGAGAAAATTTTGTGTCTAAATATATGACATATAGTTTTACTCCCAGTTCTGGACACAAATCAACTAATTAAATTTATGAAACAATTTCAAATGTTTCAAGTTTTTCTAGAAAAAATAGATTTTATTTTTCAAATACTTTACATAATGATTATAGGAAAACTATGAGGCATATATGGGTTCCTAAAGCAGTTATTACTAATATTACTAGACCCAAACAAGTGTGGGTACCAAATTCTGTTCCTGCTTAATCATTTTGTCTAAAAGCTTCTTAAAGAGTTCCTGTAAAATTTTATGGTACATGGATAGTGGATGTTCAAGACACATGAATGGAGACTACACATGCTTCAAGAACATAATAAAAATAGATAGAGGACATGTCACATTTGGTGAAAATGTCGAAGGAAAGATTATTGGCTTCAGCCAAATCAGTAACTCTAACTCAGTTTTGATTTCTAAATTAATGATTGTTGTTGGATTACAATATAATCTTCTTAGTAAATAACAATTATGTGATGATGGATTTCATGTTAGATTTGAAAATGATGCTTGCAATGTCTTTAATTCTAAATAAGAATTAGTGTCTTCTGCATTAAGAAATGAAAATGTTTACTCTGTTAACTTATATTCCTTAGCTTCTCAAAATACTTCATGTTTATGTGTATTTCATAAATATTCTTGGCTATGGAATAAGAGACTAGGACACTGTAATATTCACTCCCTTAGAAAGATAACTAGAAAAATCTTAAGTAAAGACTTACCCAAACTTGAGTTTCCAAATGATAAAGTGTCTAATCCCTGTCAAAAGAGAAAACAACACAAAATTTCCTTAAAACCAAATAAAGAATTGTCAACTTCTGAACATCTTGAGATGGTTCACATGGATTTGTTTGGACTATCTAGAGTTTCTAGTTTAAATGGGAAGCACTATGTTTTTGTTCATTAAGATGAATTTTCTAGATATACTTGGACCTTATTTATGGCTCACAAAAGTAAATCCTGATCTTTTTTTACTAAATATGCCAATTCCGTGGAAAATATTAGTGTAATTATATTTAAATCCTTAAGAAGGGATCAAGGTCGTGAGTTTGAAAATCAAGATTTTGAATCCTTTTGCTCACCAAATGGTTATAGTCACAATTTCTCTGCCCCTAGAGCACCTCAACACAATGCTGTTGTAGAAAAAAGAAATAGAACCCTGAAAGAGATTTCTAGAACAATGATTAGTGACTATGACCTACCTATTTACTTTTGGGACAAAGCTATTAGTATAGCTTGAAACATAATCAATAGAGTGTTGATCAGACATATTCTTAAAAGGACTCCTTATGAGTTATGGAACAATAAAAAACCCAAGGTTAACTACTTCAATGTTTTTGGTTGCAAATTCTATATCCTTAATACTAAGGAAAATATGGACAAATTTTCATCCAAGAGTGATGAAGGTATATTTTTAGGATATTCCATGTCTAGTAAATCCTATAGAGTGTTCAATAAACGAACTAAATGTGTGGAATAATCTATTCATGTTAAATTTGATGAAATAGATCCACATGAGCATAAAAACATTCTAGAGAACATGGAGGATGGTGTATCAAATATGAACATTAATCCAAAAGCCTCAAACATTTCTGTGAAAGAATCTATAAAAACTTCCAGTTCTAGAAATTCCTTAGACTCAAGTCACAATGAACCTGAACCTGTTGATGAACCTGAAATCACCAGTCCCTCCTTTTTTATAGCTATTAGAACTCTTAAGAACCATCTTTTAGATGCTGTTGTATGAGACCTAGGCAAAGGAACTCAAACTCGAGCTTCTCTTAGAAATTAGGTTGAACATAAAGTATTCTTGTCACAAATTGAACCTAAAAACATTAATTATGCTGTCAATGATGAATTTTGGGTGATGGCTATGCAAGAAGAACTTAATCAGTTTGAAAAGAACAAAGTTTTGAAACTTGTTGAAATACCCAAGGATACATTCACCATAGGCACTAAATGGTTGTTTAGAAATAAGGTAGATGAAGCTGGTAACATAATTGGAAAAACGGCTAGATTGGTTTCACAAGGCTATAGTCTATAAGAAGGAATTGACTATGAGGAGACCTTTGCACCAGTAGCTAGAATTGAATCCATCAGAATCCTTCTTTCTTATATTGCAAATCTGAATTTAAAACTATATTAAATGGATGTTAAGAGTGCATTCTTAAATGGGTATATAGATGAGGATGTATTTTTTGATCAAACCCCTGGTTTTACAAATCCCTATTTTCCAAATCATATTTTTAAATTATCAAATGATTTATATGGTTTAAAACATGATCCAAGAGCCTGGTATGATAGGTTGAGTACTTTTCTTATTTCCAAAGGTTTTACAAAGGGAATAGTTGATCATACATTTTTTATAAAATGAATTTCTAATGATGTTTTAGTTGTTCAAATCTATATAGATGACATTATATTTGGATCTTCAAGAAATTATTTATGTATTGATTTTTTTTAAATGATGAAAAATGAATTTGAAATGAGTTTAATGGGTGAACTAAACTTCTTTCTTGGATTTCAAATCTTTAAAAATAATGATGGTATTATTTTAATTCAAATTAAATATACTAGAGATATTCTAAAACTTTTGTGATTGGAGAGCACTAAATGTTGTGAAACTCCCATGAGTACCACTTTTAATTGGATTTTGATGAAGATGGAAAATCTGTTTATCAAACCGATTATAGAGGAATGATTTGATGTTTACTCTAATTAACTAATAGTCGACCTGACATTATGTTTAGTGTGTCTATGTGTGCTCGTTCTCAAGAAAATCCTAAGGAATCTCATTTAAATGTTGTAAAAAAAATTTCAAATACCTCATGCATACACCCAATCTAGGACTATTCTATCCTAGAGGATAATCATTTGAATTAGTTTGTTATTATGATGCTGAATTCAGTGGCTGTAGGTTAGATAGAAAAATAAGTTCTGGAAGATGTCACTTTTTAGGAAAGTCACTAGTATCATGGTGTAGTAAAAAACAAAATTGTGTTGCATTATTTACTCCAGAAGACAAATACATAGATACTGGCAGTTTTTGTGCACAAATTTTGTTTATGAAACACACATTACTAGATTATGGATATCGATTCAGGCATGCACCTATAAATTGTGAAAACAAAAGTGTTATTAACATCTCAAAAAATCCTATTTCACAATCTAGGACAAATCATATTGATGCAAGACATCAGTTTTTGAGAGATCATTATCAAAAAGTTGATATCACATTGGAATTCACTGGTACTGAATATCATATTGCTGATATATTTACCAAACCATTAAATTATGAAAGAATATACTACATCATACATGAACTAGTAATTACAAATCTTAGGTAAATATCTTACAGTTTTATATCTTATTGTTCCATGTTTACAGTCTCACAGTTAGTATTTTGTGATTACTGTCTGACAGTCACGATCTCACCATAAAGTTCAGTCCCTATCTCACTGTAAAGTTAAATCTCTATCTCACCATAAAATTCATTCACTGTATCACCATAAGGACCTGATATGGTCTCACCGTAAATATTCTTTATGGGGTTTATTTACAAATTAAAAATAGTATCGCGATAATTATTCGTTTCACCTTTTTTACATTCCAGCACTTTTACTTTTGCGACGTTTAGTATTCCGAAATGATAAAATAAAGGAAGTATCACTTGTTCATCACTCGATCTTTCTTCTATTAACTCAATTTTTAACCCTTCTTTAACTCTTCAACCCTTATCTCTCTCAAACCTTCAGTGAATTCCCAGGATGAAACGCCCTTCGTTGTCAACTCCTGAGAAACGTAGCTCAAAGAAGACAAAGATCACACCCAAGCTGGCACCTGAAGGTCCTCTAAATCCAAATTTGGTGAACCGAGTATTGGTACCTAAGAAAGAGATATTACCTAAATGTATTTTGTTGAGTAAGTCTTTAGTTTTAAATGTTTTAAAAGAAAAAGGCTGGTTAGAATGGTTTTCAAATGAAGATAGACCTATCTACCATAAGTTAGTTGATCAATTTTATCAGTATGTTCAGTTCTCCTATTATTCTTAAGATGGTTATGATGTGAAAAGATGGATAAATGGCCAAAATACACATTCTCTTCAAGGTTATGGGCTACATGATTTAGGATACCTTATGAATGGATCTTTTAGGACTATCAAAGAGGACCTCCACCTTCTAGTGAATTCTTTGTTTTGGAAGATGATTTGAAAAGCTTAATAAAAAATGACACCATGAGGAGATCCATCACTGCTGAACTGGATGGAGAATCTAGACTTCTATTTATGTTTATAAACAACTTTATTAGCCCCAAAAAATGTGATTTTGTTGTAAAAAAATATTAGGATGTATAAATCCTTTTTCCCATTTTGATGATCTTGTAATACTTTAAAACTAAATTTTTTTATTATTTTTTCCTTTTTCTTTTTAACTCATTTTGATTAGATCAAATCTAGTTTTTTTCTGGCTCGGCTAGGTTAGTGAGATATACGAGATTTTCCTACTAGACAAAATACTACTATAATCATAGAAAGTAATAAACCCCTTTGGGTTCCATTGGAAAATTTTTTATTTCTGTAGGGTATCTCTTTATTTGTTGAAATGTTGAAATAAAAAATAGAAAAAATGTGAGGAAAAATGACAATAAAATATTGGCACATCCATCTAGAAGATATGATGGAAGAAGGAATTAAAATACATGTATCTTTACCAATTAACCTATTTATAAATGCATGAGTATATCCTAAAGGGATGCCACTTCCTCATGAATTTATCTTGAATCAGAATCTTTTGGGCCAACTTTATCCCAATTTTTTAGAGGGATAAATCCCATTTTTGACCTTGAATTGGTCACAATATGTGGAATTATTTTATTCATCTTATGAAAGATGGGAATAAGGCCAACATTTGTAAGTATGTAACACAAAATATGTGTGAGATGATCAAAACCACATCCAAGTCAACCTCCATATTTTATTCTCATTTTATCTCAGCAATGCTTCATGCCAAAGGTATGGTGGACCTAATGAAGAAGCTATCAAGGATTGTGAGTCATTACTTTTAAAATTAATTATAAAGACGATGAAAATCAGTTGGAATCCTTGGAAAAAGGCTTGTGTGGAAGACAATGATAGGATTTATGAAAAGTTAAATCCAGTGTAACATCCCTCAAAACCAAAATATATTTCCAATCTTAGTTTGGAACCATATGAAGTTGTTGAGTAATCTGAAGAAGAAGATGGAGAAGAGGCTGGTGTGCCTACCAGGGAAACTATTTTTGATAAAGAATACAATAATCTTGTCCCACATGCAGTAAGTGAAAAAGAAGTCCCTATGTCTAAAGATGTTGTTAATCTGGAAGATCAACCCGAAGTAGAAACAAAATTTGTTGTCAAATAAACTGAATATAATGCTATGAAAGATCTTATTACAGAAGAATTACCTGTTATTCAAGAAGCTGACCTTGAGGAACTCCCAGGGGAACAATCTGTTCTTAAAGTCATTCCTTTGGCTGAGAAAGGCTGGAGCTGGATTTTCAGCAAGCTAGACAGGAAATGAGAGAGGAACTAAGAGATGAATCCATGGAAATAGACAGGACCCTAAGCCTCTCAGTCCTGAGAAATATTCACCTATTGAGGGTGAGTAACCCCAAAATCTAGGATCTATTGAAGTACCAAACTTGATTGATTCAATCCCTGTAGACACCCGGTATAAGTTCCCCACGTTTTTTGATGTCAATGACTCATAGTAAGTCTCTGTAAAAGGCTTTGACCTTTCTACAATGTTCCAATTGAAATATATCTCTAATATTTCCCTTAAAAAAGAACATGAGCCCATATCAGTTCCCATCTCTGAACCTTCACCAAAACAACCATCCTTGGCGAGTAAATATGATCTGAAAGAATTTGGAGATACCCTTTTGTTTGGAGTTAAAAAACTTCTGAATACCCAACCTGCTCCTGTAACGAATCTATATGAGAGAGATGCCTCACTATTGTTGGGAAATATTATTTGGAAGATTCAACCCAAAATGCTTCATGATTTTCAAGAATTCAGAGTTGAAAACATACTACATAGTGACGAAGTGAAGACTCTAAAAGGTAGGATTTAAGACATGCAGAAAGTGATGAATTCGAGATCAGAGCTTGCTTCTCATCCTATGGATCCTGTTGTTCCTCAAGCCCCATAGAATGTTGTGACTATGATTCAAACTCATTTAGCTTTCTTTTCTGAAAATGTTACTGAAAGAAACAAATATATTGTGAAATAAATGTGAGAGTTTGTTGTAAATATTTACAATATCAATGATGAGTATATAGTATTCCTTCAAAAAGTAAAAAATCAACTAAAATATCTTACCCCAGCTATCACTAAAGCATCTGAACAAACATCTCAACCTTCTTTAGATAGTGACCTGCTCAGAACAGTGGTCAAAGAAGAAGGTCATACCGTGCTTAGTGGTTTAAATAAATATTCTATATTTGAAGTTATCAAGAATAGTGACAGAGTTCATGATTTGGTCCAAATCCATTCAAAAATTGCTAATTATTCTTAGCAAGAAATTTCTAAAAAAGTGGATTTCTACTTCAACCAAATCTTCTCAAAGAATGACACGACTAATCATTTCAAATATCATGTAGAAAATTTGAGGATTCCTCTTATTACTCAAGCATTCAAGACTCAAGTCAAAAACCTCATAGAATTCACTCATCTATTGGATAGGTTTATGGAAAACAAGGATGAAGTTGAGAAAGCTATGCAGTGTGGCGGAGAGATCATTACTGATTTTATCAAGCTTCTAAGGCCATATCTTCATGTACAAAGTACAACTATTGTTTCTCTTGTGGATGTAACTCTGTGACTTGGTTTTCCTACATTCACCTTTTCCCTAGCCTCCACTTCTATGTCTATCAGTCAGGCACCTAGTCAGATGAGGTTTGTGATCCTTGATCAATAACTTCCTCGGTCTTCTACTGCACCTACTCTAGCTCCCTCTGTCTTTAAAGGTATTCCTTTACCTTCTCTCTCAACCAGTTAACTCCCTTAATCTACCTCAACCTCTACTCCTATGGCTTCCTCTTCAGCTATTGCTGCTAAGGGAAAAGATAAGACCAGCCAGTGAAGAAGGAAAGTGCATACTCTCTTTTCATAGGAATCTTATTACCTTTGTTTTACTTTTTTAATGCCCCTCTTTTTATCTAATACATTATGAACTTTTCTTGTATCTTTTTTCTTTCTTTTTCTTACAAATTTTTGATAATCCCAAAAGGGGGAGAAATATCTATAGGAGAACACTCACTCTATATATGTTATATGCACATTCAAATTAGGTTTCTAGAACAAATATACACTCTAAATATACATGATTTATGATACTAAAAAAGGGTGTTATTGTTGGAATCCCCATGTATTAATCATGTTTTAATGATCACAAATCCTATTCAGTCTATAAACCTTGTTACCTCTATGTAATTTATCTCACATAAAATGCATAGTTATTTAGTAAAAGCTATCCAAAGATCTTAAGTGCTATACACTCAGTTTGGTTACTATACACTATCTTTTTTTTTCACTTTATAATGATTTCATTGATAAATGATTAAGTTTAATCCATTCCGTAAATATAACTGCTTAAGTCTAAATATTGATATTTGACTAAGTCCGAGACACCACGACATATAGACACCGTGACCACAAGACACCGTGAACAAGAAGACACTGTGACATCCAGACAGCGTGACCACAAGACACCATGAACAAGAAGACATCGTGACATCCAGACACCGTGACCACAAGACACCATGAACAAGTAGACACCGTGACATCCAGAAACCCTGACCATGGGAAACCATGATCGTGAGACACTATGAACAAGTAGACACCATGACCACATGACACCATGAACATGAGACACCGTGAATAAGTAGACATCGTGACCAATCCAGACACCGTGTGATGGAGACAACGTTTCCATGACATACTATGAAACTGTTTCTTAATCATTATCATCATTCAATTTAATCTCTAATGGTCATATTTGAATATTTTAAATGCACTGACATAATTTATATTTCTTTATAGAAATTTTTTCTAACAGTATGAGGTACAAGGTGGAGAATAAATGCAACATGTCTTCTCGAACACATGCACTCCATGATAAAAGAATAGTGTGGCCTAGAAACAAAAAAATACTGAAAAGAGAAACAAGTGGGTGTGTGTGAGCACGACAATGAAGAATACACTTAGATATTTTTTGAAGAAATAATTGTCTCATGTAACTCAATGATTTTGAAGAACACACAAAGCATACTTGAATACCAGAATCAAGAACATCTTCACATTGTCAATCATCACAAAGAACACAAGATAGATCATTCTGGCTTACGACACTCTGTTTTCCATATGAGGACAGGATTTCTGTATCTACTTCATCTCAGAAGTCCAGAGCTGCAAAGACTAATATTTAGAGCATTTCTAAAGCTATTTCAATATTTATGCTCTATTGTGTATAATTTTAATGGCTTTTGAGCAGTGTGTTTATCTTTATAACGACACACTCTTTCTCCTGCATTAAACTGAAGGATACAAGATATCATTACTCAAACATTTTTTTTACTTGTGTATAACCACAAATAAATGTGGAAGATGTAACTGTGTGGCCTTGTTGTTTGTACCCATGAATAACTATGGAAGAGGTCCTTGTGTGGCCTGGTTGTTTGTACCCACGAAGAACTATGGAAGAGGACTCTGTATGACCTGGATAGTCCTATGTACTGTTGTTTAACCCCAATCTAGGGGGTGGATCATGTTTATTTATATAAACTACTTGGTGGAAGGTGATCACCAAGTGGAGTGGATTAGGTCTCAGCTTGAGAATGAACCACTTGTTTCATATCTGTTGTGCTGCTAAATTTAGTATTCTCTATTTTAATGATTTACTGTATAATTCAGAAATCACTAATTCACATTAATAGTTAATCTTCAAAAGATGTTATGTAACGACCAAAAGTTCCATTAATGGAAAATCCTTCTTGATCTTATTAAATGTCTCTTTATATAAAATGTTTTCATAAAATGTCAACTTCATTGGTTTTATAATAATAATTGTGACCGGTAATTTTATAGTCGTCGAACAGTGATCACATGATTAGTATAAATATAGGGCTTTAACACATCCAATTTTACTTAGACAAAGGAAGCGATGACCTAATCCAGTAGAATTGCCCCATACGAAGCCCATTTATCAGAGCTCAGAAAAGAGGTGGCGTCCTTGGGCATCGCTCTTGACCAAGCCCCAGCTAAGCTTCACCATGTCAAGCTCGAACGAGACTGTCTAGGGGAGAAGTGGAAGTTGATAGAAATTACCACTCGAGTGATGTTATCCGAGCCACCCCAAGAGTCTGTCACCATCTCACACCTTACACTTAGGACTTATGTGGTTGTTTTAAGGGTTTATGTAACTAATTGATAGTACTATGTTTATGTACATTATTTTTTTATATAATAATGAATATAATTTCTTGTCCTTATTGATACATTGTAAATAGTTTTTAATGTACAACTCATGTTTTTAGTTATTATTTAATTAAGAAATATACTTTATTAAATTAAGGTATTTTTGAATTAAAGAATATTTTAATAAAATATTATTATTATTAGATTAATTTTAAATATAAATGATCATATAATTGTATGAATGAAATTATAATTTTGATTAAGGTTTGATATCCATTTTTGTCAAAACCTGTGAATTTTCGATAAATGTCGGTTTTTATTTTAAAAATAAAAATTAACATATTTATAAAATTATTTAGATAAAATAAATGTTATTTTTGGAATCAGGATGTTGAAATTATCCAACGGTGAATTTTTCATAATTTTTTGAGACAGAAAATTTTTTGAGTAAAAATTAAATACCGTTTAAATATATAATGTGTTTTATGACATCATAATGACCCAATAGTGATGTAATAAAATACTATAATATTTATGTTCGGCCAATATATGTTTTACCATTAAAATAATGTAATTTTGGGTTTATTAGTCTTATTTTCAAAGCATTAATGGATCCCTCAAGACTTATTAAACACCTTGACTTTTGAAATTAATTTCCATGGGAGTGTGACTCACCTCCACATAAGCAACCCTATTATTTTAAGAATTTAGGACTTTGGACTTATAAAATATTGTTTTACTCTTCCCTTTTCCAAAAACCATGGTAAAAAACCATGGGATGGTTTGTAGTTTGGATTAATTTATTATAAGGGGTCCCAAGCCCAAATAATATAGAATTCCCTCAACTTTCCTATATAAACCCACCCAAGATCCCACTTCCTCCTAAGTAAAAGCCTTTGGAGTTCGTCCAACCTATACCCTAATCTCTCCAAAATCCTCCCAAGGTGCCCCAATCTCCCATGAAGCCTCTCACAACCCTCTCTCTAGCCTTTGGAAGCACACTTCCAAGTAAGGGGTTTTTCTTCCTTTCTCATTTTTGTCCAATTTTCTTTGAGTTGTTTTTCTCTTTTAATTTCAATTATGAATGTTGGGGTATGGTTTCACACCTCCCTAGTACTTCTCTATTTATTTTTTAATGATGGGAGACCTTTCTCTCTCATTAAAATCCACCCATGTACACCCATTACTATGCCGAAATTCCGAAAGGTACTTCTCTATCCTCTTTTACATTCAAGAAATACTTTTGTATCGTGAATCTAAATTACATTAAAATTGTTGGCACATGTATCTATATGACCTCCTTACTTTCAGGTAAATGTAAATATGATGAGGAACCCCTTTCTCTCTCATCAACCATTTTTATGAATTCTTATGTCACGCCGTTACGCTGCCAAAATCGCACCGATTTTCTAAGACAATGTCATTGTCTAGTGAATGCCATGCCCATTTCTCCATCAAGGGTATTCACCATTATGCACATTTACTTATTGATTGTAATGTTTGATGTATGAATTCCACATTCATTTATCGTGGAATAAATTATTATGTTTTATGAATCCATGTTTTATGATCCATGTGGCACACTTATGCATGAAATGAAATGTTTAAGAAGGGTGTGCCCTTATAGCGCTCCAATGCATTGGGTAAAGTATAGTATCATGATATGTCATGTGCAATGAGTATTGAATCATTTTAATTAAATTAAAATGATGGTTTACTCATGATTTATGTGCAATGAGGATTTACTCATGCTCTATGTGCAATGAGCCATGGATCATGCTAATTCCATGTTAAGTGTTGTTGCCACATTTCCATGTTATGATTATCATGCTTTATCATGCCTTTATGTTCATGTTTTTCTTATGCTATATTGATATGCCTATTGTCTAACATGTATTGTACTCCTCATGTTATTCCATGTGTACTCCCTTAGTGGGCTTTATAGCTCACCCTTTTCTTATGCATGTCCTCACGTTATCCCATGTAATGCTAAGTACGAAGGAATATAGTGGTCATGTAAAGGAAGTTTTCAATAAAGATGTTGTATTTCATGTTTTATGTTTTTATGTAATGATCCTAAGCCCCATAGACACTAAACCTCTCGATATTCTTTATTTTATCAAGTGAATTTTTATGCAATAAATCATGTTTAAGTTTGTAATAAAAGAAGGGTTGTCATAGTTGGTATCAAAGGATCGTTTTAGTTATTTTTGGGATTAGGATTAGAAAACCCTAGTAAAGACTTAGAGACAAGAATAAGTATAATAAAAACATCCCTATGTTTTGCTAATTATAGACTAAGTGGTTTATCAAACAAATACATCCCTTTATGGATACGAGCAGGTAGAGGTGGCTCTGGCACAGATGTATCCTACGGGTAAAACCCGAAAACACCGCTTTGAGCTAGACTTGAACGAGAACTGGTGCATGGCAATGGGCCTTACTGCACTCTTGGTTACGACACTCTCGGGGGATATGTTTTGATAAATTCAAAATCTTAGTATGAACTCTTATTAAGGGAATTTAAAAAAAATGCCCCTAAGAATATATGTTAGAAAGTAGATCATGAAAAGCCTAGATTGAAGCCTATAGAATCATAAGTAAAGGAAATAAAAGTTTATTTATAAGTCATCAACTTTGGTCGTTGGATTACCCTTTATGTGTCACCCCCTAACATTCCTTTTATTCCAGCCAATGGCCAGTAATAGGAGGACTCGGGCTAAAAATTGATGTGAAGATCAGTGTGATGACTGTACTAATGAGATGCCCAATCCGATGGGAGCGGGAATCACAAACTTTGTCATGCTTCTCTCTCAGCTAACTCAAGGATTGAATTGAAACACGGGTCAAGAGGAATGTCCAAACCCCCCAAATAAAGAAAAAATTTCTATCGAGAGCTTCATGAGACAAATGCCTCCTAATTTTAGTTGATCATCTGATCCCACGATCGCTGAACAATGGATCAACTCCATTGAAAATATCTTCTCTATCCTTAAATGTTCTGAACAGGAGAAGGTTCTCTTGGCGGCTTATCGTATGGAGTGTGAAGTTGATCAATGGTGGACGTTGATCAAAAATACAAAGCCTGAGGAGGATATCGAGGCGTTAGAATGAAATGATTTCTAGAATATTTTTTTCGATAAATATTTTCCGCGCACCCTCTGGCTTAAGATGGAAAGGGACTTCCTTTCCCTCAAGAAAAAAGATGAAGAATCTTTTGGAGCGTACGAGGAAAACTTCCCAAGGCTTGCACGATATGCTTCCGGCTTTGTTGTTACCCCTGAATGCAAGGTTAATAGCTTCTTTGGTGGGCTGAATCCTAGCCTGTGGAAAGCATTAGTGATCCGTGACTTCGAAAGCTATGAGGAAATTGTCTGATGTGCCCTCAAGGTCAAAATGGAGATCGGAGAATCACAGGGGTATCATGGGGATAAGAAGCGTAAGGTAGAATTCAATGATGGCGTTCCGATGGATAAATCCGAAGGTGCTAAGAAGATCCAGCACCCCACTTTCCAAAAGTGCGGAAAGAAGCACCCTGGAAATTTCCTTAAGGGGATGAGGAAATGCTTCAGGTGTGGAAGACAAGGGCACCTAGCTGTTAACTATCGGAAATAAAGACCCGCGACTGTGACAGAGGAGTGGAACACTTCGTTCGAACCTGAATGCGTTGTTCAGTGCTACAAATGCAAAGAAGCAGATCATTTTGAAAATCAGTGCCCTAATCCAAGGGTTTTTGGAGGCAACCAACAACCTCCAAGGCAGTAAGGAAGAGCTTTTCCCATCACTTCTGTCGAAGTGAACCCTGAAAATGAAGTGGTGAAAGGTACGCTAGTTATTCATTCTAGAATAGAGAACATAATTTTTAATTCATGTTCTATGCATTCTTTTATATCTCAAGAGGTTAGTAGAACAATCCATGGACCACCAAAAATCATGAATGTGAAGATGTCGGTGAGTAAGGAAAATGGGGAAATCATTACATCCCATGAATATAAGTCCTCCCCTGTTATAATATGTGGATTGAATTTCTCGGCGAACCTCATCATACTCCCTCCAGTGGAATTTGATGCAATTCTTGGCATGGATTGGCTTTTATTATATAGAACCAACATAAATTGTTGGGAGAGGGAAATCACACTCCATATGAGAATCGACCCCTGATTCTTTACAAGTGTAAGAAGGAAGATGAATCTACTTTAGATCCATCATCTCAAGCGTGGATATTACTACCTTATGAGCATGCATATCTAGATCAGATGATTGAGTCCAAGGAATAAACCATCCTTGAAGAAATGCCTATTTTGAGGGAATTCGATGAAGTGTTTCCCGAGGAACTGCCTAGTCTTCCTCCTAGAAGAGATGTTGAATTATTAATTGAACTTATACTCAGGGATTTACCAATATCCAAGACTCCATATATAATGGCTATTTTAGAGCTTGAAGAGCTGAAGAAACAACTACATGAGAATCTCGATAAAGGGTTTATACGCCCAAGTTCTTTACCATGGGGTGCACCAGTCCTCTTCGTCAAGAATAAGGATAGGTCAATGCGGCTTTGCATCGATTATCATGAACTTAACAAAATCATGATAATGAACAAGTATACTCTCCCAAGAATTGATTAATTTTTCGATCAGATGCGTGGAGGAAAATACTTTTTCAATGTGGACTTGCGGTCGGGATATTATCATGTAAGGGTGAAGAAGGAAGATATCCCCAAGACTGCATTTCGCACAAGATACGGGCACTATGAATTCATAGTAATGACTTTCAGACTCACTAATGCTCCAGCAATCTTCATGGACATAATTAATAGAGTCTTTAGATATTACCTAGACAAATTTTTGGTAGTCTTTATAGATGATATTATAATATACTCCAAAACCAAGAAGGATCATGAGGAGAATTTAAGAACTGTACTGGGGACTTTGCGCAAGGAGAAGCTCTATGAAAAGTACAAAAAGTGTGAGTTCTGGTTGAAGGAAGTCTTATTCTTGGGCTATATCATCACAAGCAATGGGATATCTGTGGATCCCTCCAAAACAGATGAAATTGAGGGATGGATGAGGCCAACATCAGTTTCAGATATCCATAGCTTCTTTGGGTTAGCTGGATATTATCGATGATTTGAGAGAAATTTCTCACGATTGTCCAACCCTCTTACCAAGCTAACTCGAAAGGGAGTAAAGTTTTCATGGAGTGATGAATGCGAAGAAAGCATCAAGGAGTTAAAAAGGAGGCTTATCACTGCACCCATGCTCTCTTTACCCACAAGTGGGGAACTTTTTGTGGTATTTAGTGATTCCTCGAAGAAGGGCTTAGGGTGTGTGCTGATTCAGAATGATAAAGTGATATCCTATGCCTTGATGCAGTTGAAAATCCATGAGAGAAACTATCCAATGCATGATCTGGAGTTGGCGGCGTTGATCTTTGCCTTGAAAATCTGGTGACATTATCTCTGTGGAGAGAAATATGAGATATACAATGACAACAAGAGTCTTAAATATATATTCAAATAGAAAGAGCTTAATATGCGCCAGAGAAGATGGATAGAGCTCATCAAGGATTATGACTGTTCAATCCATTACAACCCTGGGAAAGCGAACAATGTGGAAGATTCCCTAAGTAGAAAGGATCCAACGATTCTATCATTGATGAGAATTGAGAAGGATACAATCTTCATAGACTTGATAAAGATGGACATGGGAATCATAGATAAGGGAACATCATCAATCCTTTCACAAATGATTTCTCAACCGTCTCTTTTGGAAAGGTTAAAGGATGCTCAAAAGGATGATGTGGGAATTCATGAAAAAGTGGAAGATTTCAAAAAAGGGAAATCCTGGGAGTTTAATGTTAATGAAGAAGGAATTGGGTGGTTTGGGAAAATACTATGTGTTTAATCAAATCCAGAGCTGAAGAAGGAACTTTAGGATGATGCACATAGTTCAAATTTCTCTCTTCACCCAGGGAGTACAAAGATGTATCGAGATCTCTGAGAAAACTTTTGGTGGGATAATATGAAGAAGGAGATTGCTGAATATACATCAAAGTGTCTAGTGTGTCAGCAAGTGAAGGCAGAGAGGCAGAAGTCTAAGGAGATGATGCAACCATTGACCATTCCAGAATGGAAATATGAAAACATCACCATGGACTTTGTCACCAGACTTCCGAGGACATCCAAAGACAACAATGCAATCTGGGTTGTTGTGGATCGTCTTACAAAGACTGCACACTTCATTACTATTCGGGAGGATTTCTCATTGGACCAACTAGCACAAAAATATATTAGAGAAGTGGTAAGGTTGCATGGAATACCACAATCTATTGTGTCTGACTGAGATCCAAGATTCACCTCTATGTTTTGGAAGAGTCTTCAACATGCTCTGAATACTGAACTGAACTTCAGTATGACCTATCATCCTCAAATTGATGGCCAATCCAAGCGGTCTATCCAAACACATGAGTATATGTTGATAGCATGATCAATAGACTTTAAAAGAGGATGGGATCAACATATTCCTCTCGTTGAGTTCACTTATAATAAAAGTTTCCACTCGAGCATCCAAATGGCACCATATGAATCCCTGTATGGGAAAAGGGGCAGAACACTGGCATGTTGGGATGAGGTCGGTGAACAAAAGCTTCTTGGACCAGAAATGGTCTAGGAAATGGTGGAGAAGGTGAAAACCATTCAGTAGTATATCAAGGCATCCCAGAGTCGACAGAAGATTTATGCAGATAATCATCGATGAGACCTTCAATTTAAAGTTGGAGACATGGTTTTTCTACGCATATCTTCGTGGATGAAGGTCATGAGGTTTGGAAAGAAAGGGAAGTTAAGTCCAAGGTACATCGGCCCCTTCGAGATTTTTGATTGTGTCGGGGCTATGGCCTATCGACTAGCACTTCCTCCTACTATGGCCAAAGTACATGATGTCTTTCATGTATCCCTCTTAAGGAATTACATACCGGACTCTTCACATGTACTCTCTTCTAAGGTGGTACAATTGGAAGATGATCTTTCTTATGAGGAGAAACCAGTGAAGATCTTAGATCGTAGAGAAAAAGTTCTACAAAATAAGACAATGCCCCTCGTCAAGGTGTTGTGGAGAAACCACATGTTTGAAGAAGCGACTTGGGAATTGGAGGAAATGATGAAGTTGAGTTACCCACATCTGTTTTAGTGTGGGAAAAGGAAAATTTTGAGGGAGAAATTTCCTAAAGGGGGAATATTGTAATGACCCAAAGTTTCATAAATGGAAAATCCCTCTTGATCTTATTAAATGTAACTTTATATAAAATGTTTTTATAAAATGTCCACTTCATTGGTTTTATGATAAGAATTGTGACCGTTAATTTTATAGCTGTTGAACAATGATCACATGATTAGTATAAATATAGGGCTTTAACACATCCAATTTTACTTAGACAGAGGAAGCGATGGCCTCATCCAATAGAATTTCCACATACGAAGCCCATTTATCATAGCTCGGAAAAGAGGTGGCGTACTTGGGCTTCGCTCTTGACCAATCCCAAGCTGAGCTTCACCATGTCAAGCTCAAACGGGACCGTATATGGGAGAAGTGGAAGTTGATAGAAATTACCACTCGAGTGATGTTATCCAAGCCACCCCAAGAGTCTTTTACCATCGCACACCTTACCCTTAGGTCTTATGCGGCTGTTTGAAGGGGTTATGTAACTAATCTATAGTACTATGTTCATGTACATTATTTTTGTATATAATAATGAATATAATTTCTTGTCATTATTGATACATTGTAAATAGTTTTTAAAGTACAAATGGTGCTTTTAGTTATTATTTAATTAAGAAATATATTTTATTAAATTAATGAATTTTTTAATTAAATAATATTTTAATAAAATATTATTAGTATTATTATTAGATTAATTTTATATATAAATGAAAATATAATTTTATGAATACAATTATAATTTTTATTAAGGTTTTAAAGCCATTTTTGTCAAAACCCGTGAATTTTTGATAAATGTCGGTTTTTATTTTAAAAGTGAAAATTAACATATTTATAAAATTATTTAGATAAAATAAATGTTATTTTTGAAATCAAGATGTCGAAATTATCCAACAGTGAATTTTTCATAATTTTATGAGACAGTCAAATTTTGAGTAAAAATTAAATACCGTTTAAATATATAATGTGTTTTATAACATCATAATGACCCAATAGTGATGTAATAAAATACTATAATCTTTATGTTCGGAAAATATATGTTTTACCATTAAAATAATGTGATTTTGGGATTATTTTTCTTACTTTTCAAATCATTAATGGACCCCTCAAGACTTATTAAACACCTTGTCTTTTTATATTAATTTCCAGGGGAGTGTGACTCACCTCCACATAGGCAACCCTATTATTTTAAGAAGTTAGGACTTTGGACTTATAAAATATTGTTTTCCTCTTATCCTTGACAAAAACAATGGGCAAAAACCATGGGTTGGTTTGTGGTTTTGATTAATTTAATATAAGGGGTCCCAAACCTAAATAATAAACATTTCCCTCACCTTTCCTATATAAACCCACCCAAGCTCCCACTTCATCCTCACACAAAGCCTTTGTAGTTCGTCAAACCTCTACCCTACTCTCTCTAGAATCCTCCCAAGGTGCCCAAATCTTCCAATAAGCCTCTCACATGCCTCTCTCTAGCCTTTGGAAGCACACTTCCAAGTAAGGGTTTTTTCTTCCTTTCTCATTTTTGTCCAATTTTATTTAGGTTGTTTTTCCATTTTAATTTCAATTATGAATTTTGGGGTATGGTTTCACACCTCCCTCATACATACCTCTTTATGTTTGAATTATGGGAGACCCTTTCTCTCTCATTAAAAGCATCCCATGTATGCAAGTTACTATGCCAAAATTCTGAAAGGAACTTCTCTATCCTCTTTTACAATCAAGGAATACTTTTGTATCATGAATCTAAATTCCCTTAAAATTGTTGGGACATGTATCTATATGACCTAATTACTGTCCATTACATGTAAATATGATGAGGAACCCCTTTCTCTCTCATCAAACATTTTTATGAATTCTTATGTCACACCGTTACCCTGCCGAAATCGCACAGATTTTCTAAGCCAATGTCATTGTGTAGTGAATACCATGCCCATTTCTCCATCAAGGGTTTTCAAATTTATGATGATTTACTTATTGGTTGTAAAGTTTCATGTATTAATTACAAATTAATTTATCATGGAATAAATGATTATGTTTTATGAATCCATGTTTTATGATCCATGTGGCACACTTATGCATGAAATGAAATGTTTAAGAAGGGTGCACCCTTATAGCGCTCCAATGCATTGGGTAAGGTATAGTATCATGATACCTAATGTGCAATGAGTGTTGACTCATGCTAATTCAAGTAAAATGAGGGTTTACTCATTCTTTATGTTCAATGATGATTTACTCATGCTCCATGTGCAATGAGCCTTGGCTCATGCTAATTCCATGTTAAGTGTTGTTGCCACATTTCCATGTTATGATTATCATGCTTTATCATGCCTTTATGTTCATGTTTTTATTATGATCTATTGATATGCCTATTTTATAACATGTATTGTACTGCTCATTTTATTCTATGTGTACTCCCTTACTGGGCTTTATAGCTGACCCTTTTCTTATGCGTGTCCTCAGGTTATCCCATGCAATGCTGAGTACGAAGGAATGTAGTGGTCATGTAAAGGGAGTTTTCAATAAAGATGTTGTATTTAATGTTTTATGTTTTTATTTAATGATCCTAATCCCCAAAGACACTAAACCTCTTGATCTTCTTTGTTGTATCAAGTGAAGTTTTATGTAATAAATCATGTTTAAGTTTCTAATAAAATCATGGTTGTCATAAGTTATAATTTCCTTGTCTTAGTGAATAGATTCAAAAGTAATATTAATAACTCATCATAAGATTACTGATAACTAATCAATCGTCTAAGAAGTTATTTAAATAGTCCAACTCTTATATCAATATAACCTTGATTAACTGGGTTGTATTTATCATTTTGGGGAAACCTTTTATGAATGCTTTTTAACCAGAAATTTTAATAGATACTCAATTCACACCCCCTCTTGAGTAATCTTCTCCAACCAACAAGTCTCACAATACTTATCATTAAACGAAGAATTTGTCTTATATGCTACCAAGATAGAAAATTAATTCTCTATGTCTTACGACTTTAAATAAAAGAAATAGAATAATAGATCAGCTAAACACTCTGGAAATGGAAATAAGGGTAAGAAGAGAAAAGTTGAATATCCATTCTGTGGTAAATGTGCGATGAAACACCATGGTACTTGCCTGAAGGGAATGGGAGTCTGTTAGAAGTGTGGTGAAAAAGGCCACCAAGATCGTGATTAAAAGGGAAAGAAAGACGCTGTCAATATTGAATGATAGAATTGTAGATAAAAGGAGAATTATTTAAATGAATGTTTTAAGTTCTAAGGAAACTTACCTCAAAAACGTTTAAGGGAGCAAGGACATGTTTATCTGATCAGTACTGATGAGGTTGAAGCTCCTAAAGATGTGGTGGTAGGTAATTTAATGGTTTCCTAAAGTTTATCCAATGCTTTATTTGATTCTAGATCATCGCATTGTTTCATATATTCCAAGTTTTCTAAGAAAATTAGATATTTACAATTTATTTAACAAGGGAGTTGTCATTCAAAACTCCTAAGGGAAGTACCATTGCAACAAATTTTTGTGAATCAGTTCCCATTAGGGCACATAAATGTTCATTATGTTCTGATCTCATCGTCATACCCATGATTTAATTTGATATAATCCTTGTAATGGATTGGCTTTCAAACTATGATTTGAAAATTTATTATAAGAAGGAGGTTAAAATTTTCGATGATGATAAGAAGTACCTTATCTTTAGAGAAGAAATGTCACCACCTCATTCTTATCTATATCCACCTCTAGTATCTCTACTAAATTCAATTATTGGAGAGGAAGAAGATGAAATAACTATGGGTGAGGAAGATAATTTTCAAATAGAGGATTTACCTATTGTACAAGACTATATTTATGTGTTTCCAGAGTATTTACCTGGACATCCTCCAGAATGTGAAATTGTGTTTTCCATTGATTTAATTCCTGTTTTAAGGCCCATATTGAAGAACTATTATAGAATATACACTGTGGAATTAGTGAAACTAAAGAAAAAACTAGAGGAATTGAGAAATAAAGTATTTATTCTCCCTATTGTTTCTCCATGGGGAGACCATGTTCATTTTGTTAAGAAGAAAGACAGATCTATGAGGTTGTGCATTGACTATCAGGAGATCAATGTTATAACAATAAATAAAAATTATCCCTTACCTCGCATTGATGATTTATTATAACAAATTCATGGAGCTTAATATTTTTCAACGATTTACCTTCATTCTAGATATCATTAGTTTTGTGTGAAGAATGAAGACATTCCCAAAAGAGTATTTTAAACTAGGTACGAGCATTATGATTTAATAGTAATGCCTTTTGGATCGACTAATGCACCATGTATCTTCATGGATCTTTTGAATAGAGTTTTCAAGGAATATTTTGATGACTTTTTAGTGGTATTTATTGATGATATATTGGTATACTCAAAAAGCTACGAAGATAATGAAAATCACTTGTGCACTATTCTGAAAACCCTTAGAAGAAATGAATTATATGGGAATTTTAGCAAGTGTGAATTCTAGCTTCAAGAGATTTCTTTTCTTGGCCATATTTTCTCAAAGTATGCAATCTTTGTTAATATTTAAAAGACCAAGGCAATAAAATAATGTCTATCACCAACGAGTATAACTGAGGTATGCAGTTTTATTGGTTTAGCAGGTTATTATCAGCATTTTGTCCAAAATTTTTCAGAATTGGATAACCCATTAACCACGATCACATGTAAAGAGTTTAAATTTGTTTGGAAAAAAGCGTGTGAATAATATTTTGAAGAACAGAAGAGGTGATTAGTCAATGACCCTATCTTGACTCTACCATCGGGGACTGATGGGTTTGTTATTTATTTCGATGATTCAAAAAAAGGACTTGGTTGTGTACTTATGCATAATGATAGGGTTATTTCCTATGAATCATGACAGCTAAAAATTCATGAAAAAATTATCCCTCTCATGATCTTAAGTCAGCAGCTATGATCATTAATTGGAAGATATGGAGACACTATCTCTATGGTGAGAAATGTGGGATATATACTGATCACAAGAGTTTGACGTATATTTTATCACAAAAATAATTCAACATTAGGAAAAGAAGATGGATCGAACAACTCAAAGATTATGATTGTACTATACACTACCACCTCGGGAAGGAAAATAAGGTTGAAGATTCTTTGATCAGAAAGGATCATAGAGGATTGAAAAAGATAAGAGTTGAAAGGGATCCTAGGTTAATGGATCTATTAATGATGGATATGGGAATAATCATGGACAATGAAACATCAATAAATTTTTAAATGGTTTCCAAACTATATTTACTAGAAAGGATAAAAATTTCTGAGACTGATGATGAGGAGTTTCAAAAGAAATTTAAAGCTGTGAACGATGGGAAATTGATCGACTTCATATATGAAGAAGAGATTTTGAAATTTGGGAAGAGGCTTTGTGTTCCTGACATACCTGATCTAAAAATGGAATTTTTGGATGATTCTCATAGCTTCAATTTCTCTATAAACCCTGGTAGCAGTAATATGTATAGATATTTGAAGGAACATTTTTGGCGGGACAACATAAAGAGAGAGATTGCTAATTATGTGTCAAGATGTATGGTTTGTCAACAGGTTAAGGCTAGAAGACAACATCCTAGAGGAGTCATGCAACCTCTTCACATACCTGAGTTGAAATGGGATGATATTATGATTGAATATTTCATGGGGCTACCAAAGAATCATAGAATGAATGATTCCATATGGGTAATTATTGATCGTCTTAGTATGTCAGAACATTTTCTTATTATAAGAGAAGATGTACCACTTGAACGTCTAGAAAGAATATATATTAATGAATTTGTAAGACTTTATGGATTACCCCTATAGATTTTTTCTAACTGTGATCCTTGTTTTAGATCAAGATTCTGGAAAATTCTTCGAAAGGCCTGGGATACTGAACAGCGTTTAAGCATCACCTACCACCCTCAAACAGATGTACACATAAAATGGACTATTCAAACCTTAAAAGACATGTTGAGATCTTTCTCACTTTATTTTCAAGGTATGTGGGATCAATATTTACCTCTGGTAGAGTTTTTATATAACAATAGCTTCCATTCAAGTATTCAGATGGCACTATCTGAGGTGTTATATGGAAGGAGATTTCGCACACCAACTTGTTGGGATGATGTTGGTGAAAGAAAACTCGTAGTCCCAGAACATATTGAGGAAACAATGGAAAAGGTAAAGGTTATCCAAACCCACATCAAAGCATCTCAAAGTAGGGAAAAGAGCTATGCCGATAACCGAAGGAAGGATTTGGAATTTCAATTAGGAGATCATGTTTTATTGAAGGTATCTCCATGGAAGGGTGTTATACATTTCGGTAATAAGGGTAAATTAAGTCCTAGGTACATTGGACCTTTCGAAATTCTAGAATGAATTGGAGTTGTAGCTTATCATTTTAAAATGCCGCAAAGTCTCTAAAAAGTTCATGATGTGTTCCAAATAACACTTTTGAGAACATACATGCCTAACCGAATACATGTACTCACCAATTAAGAAATAGAACTGGAACACAATCTGTCTTATTGCGAAGAGCCTATTAAGATTCTAGATACCATATAACAGGTGCTGAGAAACCAGATGACTCGTCTTGTAAAATTTCTATGGAGAGACTATAAGATGGAAGAGGAAACATAGGAAATCGAGGAAATTATGATGAAGAACCACCCTAATCTTTTTTTGAAGTAATATTCAATACATTTATAGGAAAAATTATTTGGAGGGGTGAATGTGAAACCCCAAGCTTCCATAGTATGTTTCCCTTTGAATAATGCAATAGGTTGCGATGTACACAACTTGGAGTTTTAATACACCATGACCAATAAAACTAGCCGTTATGAATAGTAATACCTACTTTTTGAAATTTTATAATGTTTTTTCTTCAAAATGGACTTCAGTTTTTGATTCAAAATATCAAAATTAGTTTAGGGTGAATTTTTGTTATTTTTCTGAAAACATTCAATTTTTGATGAATAGTGAAAAACACCGCGTTATTGTTTAAAACTGACTTTTTATTTAAACAATCAGTTATTTTATTTAAATTAATATTAGGTAAAAAGAGATACATAATACCTATATATGTTCAATTTAATTAATTAGAGTAATTTTATAACAATATTAGATATATAAAATTTTATTGACCTTTTTACCATCTTTTACCCACCTTCTATGAGCATTTTCAAATTTGCATAAAAATTAATTTTATTAATTTTGTGAGTTGAATTTTAAAAATATTAGTGACATGATTGAAATCATTAAGTAAAATTTGGTTCAATAAGATGAAAGTAATTTTTTTGAATAGTAACGTTTGACTTTTATTTACCACGATTAAAAGTAAATAGGGTAATTAAGGGTAAACATGATTTTATAATTACCCTAAAACATGTTCTAATTCTATTGGATACTAAAATTAGGATTAAAATATGATCCTTTAGGTCAACTTGGATTAGATTAGGGAATTTATTATTATTTTATTTAAAGAAGAGTTAAAAGTGTTAAATTCAATGTTTAATAACTAAACCATTTTTAATAGAGGTTTATACATAATATATATTCGACTATAAATTTTAATTAGAAAGATAAAAGTATTTCTTACATAATGGTATTTTATTTATAAATTTTAGACATTAAATAATTAAATTTATTTATGACACAATGATGATGCAGTAATTACCTTATTAATGAAAGATTAAAATAATTGATATTATAAATAAAACAATAATTGTAAATTGATATTTTTGATGAATTCCACAAATTTCAAAGATTCATATGACATGTTAGGGTTGATTCATTGAATTTTTTTCGAAGTAATCATTATTTCATGAGTTTCACAAAAACAAAATACTAAATAGTGTCAAAATTGGAATAAATGAGTTTTAAAAAAAAATACTATATTATTAATTAATATAATATTACTAAAAATATAAGGTTAGGCCAAAGGACTTAGATAAAGTTAGATATATCAACAATGAACCACATGGGGTTCGCTTGGTTTTTTATAGTAATATTATTTACCATTTATTATAATAATACAAGAATACATGGTAAAAGTTAAACTATTTAACTAAGAGTTAAATCTAAAAGATAAGTTTAATATAGTGACCTAAACCTGTCCAAAACCTATTGGTTGAGTGGTTTTTGACTCATCCCCACTTTAGCCTCTAAATAATACATTATAAACTAAATATTATTATATAATAAAATAATATTTCAAGATTTTCCTAAAGTAACCCTCACCTCTCTTATAAAAGGGTACTTCCCCTTCTCTTAATTTCACACCTCCAAATCCATTTAGCTCGGCCAAAACCTAATCAAATATCTTCCCAACTACGCTGACTTCGACCTAGAGGCTTTAATTTTATCAGAAAACTAACATGTAGAGGCATTTTGATCAAATAAAAAGGAATTATCCAAAGAAGAGGTAATAATTTCATCACCTCATTCAAAGTTATCTTCTTCTTCAACATCCTCTTTCTTTGTTGTTTCCATAACAAAATAATAACTCCAATACCTTCTACATAATGTGATTTTATTATAAATATGGTACAACCATATTCATTATTTTATCCATCCAATGAATGATAAGTCACTATACATGTATACGTACGGATTAACGACTCCACATCGTTGTGTAGTTTGTTACTAAAACACTTCATTATTTGGATGGGTATAATAATAAGTATAAATAATGTAAATAATAAATATAACATGTTAAGGATTATTTATATATGATATACCATCCAATTACATAATATTTCACCATCAATATATTGGTATTGTCACTCGTGCGTGCGTACAGATTACCTTCTCCATGAACGTGAAGAAATTCATTCCCCCTCATAACAATTCAAGAATAATTTTCATTTTATGATTAGAAATAATTTTTAAGAACTTAAAATAATTTTGGATATGAATTTAATACATCCTATCTATAACAAACATGACTTATGTAACCAAGCATATAAAGGAAACCGAATTAGTTAACACCAGAAACGATGATACTACTGAAATATTATTAACAAAGAAATATTAGAAGATCATATATGATATAATATTTGTGTATGTGGTTATTTTATAGTTTAATAACAGTTATTTAACTATTATATAGGTGGTTAACATACCCTCGACCAAGGATATGTACAAGGTAAGGGTTAATTCTACAATCTCTTTACTTATCTGAGGTTGTTAATACGTAAGTATCTACTGGGACCTCTTTATCATCCACAAATGTGTTTCTTAAAAAATATATTTCAAAACATTTTTACTATTTCATAGACTATGGGATAAAGTTATTTATACCATTTTTTGACTTTTTATAATATGTATATAAAGGAATATTTCCGTCATTTTCAAAACAAGGTCCTTTACGACCTTTTCGACAAAATTAATAAAGGAATGTTTTTTTAACTTATATGGTGGGTGCATATATTTTCTACCATTATATCACCTATGAATATTCCCTTACAAGATTATAAGAATATTTCTATACTAAATGTTTTTTTATAATTATGTGACTTTTAAATGGTTTCAAAATAGAAAGAGTTTTTTCTTTCAAATAGTTTTCATTTCATCTATGTCAACATCCTTTGATGGATTTAATACATGTTTGAAGTTGATTTATTATGATAAAATCATCCATATTGTATTGAAGGTTTTGTGATATATTTTAATTTGGATGTGTTATTTTTATACCATTAATGGTTTATGGATAAAGTATTGACATTTCGTATGCTAGTTTTTTTTACCCAAATCCCTTTTTTCATTTTCTAAATAAACCACTTTTTGGGTTAGTGGGAACCTCCCAATCAAAATTCCAACAAAAAAACCATTCAAAAAACCAAATTAAAATTTCAAACACAGATACCGAAACAGTTATAATAGACAGATTTCCACCATAAAAACAAAAGGATCCTTCCACATACCACTTTCCAAGAATCAAATTTTTGAATTAAAAATATGAAAAAAAACACGGACACCCACCTCAGATGGAAAAAGATCACGAACAGTCTGATCAGATGGAACATCGCATACGAAACTTCATAAAATCATCGAAGAACCTCGTCTTCACACCACCATTTTTATCACCAAAGAAAAAATTGAGAACAACTTGACACATAAATTAGCATCAGAAGAAGATCCTGCAAACCAGAAAACCCATCGCACCACCATCGTCATCACTAAAATGCCCAAAAAAGCAACAGAACCACCAATGATAGAACACCAGTTCCGCCTCCTGGAATAACCTACCACTCCCATGAACACCTCTCAAATCCTTCTCAGAACCATGTCAACCTACCGACCTAGAAAGTTTCAATGGATCTGGAGGCCAGAGTAGAGTAGGACCAGTAAGACCTCCACATCAAGTCACGTCATAGACATCACCAACAACCCCATAGAAAAATAATCATCGAACCGTAGTAGGAGTTGTTTTCAACAGGATGAACCAAAAAAATCCAACACCGGACCATCCTAATGAACTTGAAACCGAAGCGCAAAAACACCGAAACATCACTAGATGAACAAACACAAAAAAACTAATAGGAATGAGGAAAATGTGAAGAAGGATTTGAAAAGGGGAAATCCAAGAACACCGCGAATGTCAGAGCATATAATAGGAAAAGTAAAATTTGAAAATGAGAGAGAGAAGAAGGGGAAAAGGGGGAAAACCTAAATATCCAAAGGATAATCGAACCGAGAAATATAAAAAATAAACAATCAGTCGTGGAAGGAGAAAAATGCGAATACAGGAAGAGAGAAGATGGTCGCCATCGCTAGGGGAAAGAAACCTTGATGGGGGAGAAGATGGGGTCAGAGAACCCAATCCCGGAAGGAGGTAAACCTATAAGGGAGGGGTCACTAGGATGAATAGAAAGAAAAGGAAGAGAACCTAGAGTGAAGAAGGGAGAAGAAGCGAGAGAAGGAGCTGACGCTGCCGGGAGACTCTAGAAACCCTAGAGGGGCAATAGCGGAGGATGGGAACTGAATCCAGGAGAATGGGGAGCCATTTTTAGTATGTTAGTTTTAATATTAATGTTTGTGTTTTGTTTAAACCTTTTCATGTAAGGAATTCATTGAACTTAGTAAGTGACGGGTGGAGCCCGCTATAGGTCCTCGATGCATCAGTGGGTCTCATGAGACAAACTAGTGTCTTGGAACACGACCTTGGCAAAATCTTTTGTCTAGTCTTGGCATGATTCCTTGACTATGTGGTTATGAAATATGGCATTATGCATTCCATCATTATGAAATTGGATATTGATATTGCATGAGATTATTCAACTAGTATAATGTCCATGTGAATAAGTAAATGGAAATTGTTTATTTATATTTTCCTTATTATACTGATGTTTATGTTTAAAAGGATTGTGTTTTAGTCTTATACATTTCATTAAATGTTTATACTTATTTATGAAAGTTTTGGATATATTTTTATCCTTAATAGGCATCTGAGCTCACCCATTTTTATGTTTTACTTTTCCCAGGATGTGAAGAAGTATATTATGATTGACCTGTAGGGATATTCTAAGGGATATGAATGTGGTCAATGGAGACAATGTTCTTGTTGTTTTTAATTTTATAATGTAATGTAAAAATTATGTATGTATCTAGTACATCTGAGGCTACTAAACTGATCGGTATTTCGGAATTTTATCTCTTTTTTCCATGCCAATGTAATGTAATAATTCACCAACTATGGGTAACTGGGGTTAGAGCGTTACATTGTTCACTTTCCTAGGGTGGTAATGGATTGACCAGTCATAGTCTTTGACCAGCTCTAACTTTCATTGTTGTTTCATATTCAAATATTTCTGTGTAAAAATATACTTGAGGATTTTACGATCTGTATTTATTTCAAACTTTTCCCCAAATAGGTAATGTTGCCAAATTTTTAAAGAAAATATTACGACAGCGAACTCTAGATCATGAGATGGATAGTTTTTCTCATGAAATTTCAATTTCCTTGAAGAAAAGGAAATGATTTTGTTATTTTTCATCAACACACAGCCTAGGACCTTCTTCAAAGAATCACTTAATACTATGAAAAGTTCTCCACTTGTGGGTAGTGTGAGGATGTGTATAGTGATAAGTCTCCTTTTCAACTCCTTGAAGCTATCTTTTCATTCATCACTCCAAGAAAACTAGACTCCCTTCTGAGTTATCTTGGTAAGAGGGTTTCAAAATCCTGAGAAATTTCTCACAAGTCAACGATAATATCTAACTTACCCAAGGAAGCTACAGTTATCCATCATAGATGTTGGCCTAGACCATCCCTCAATTTCATTTGTCTTGGATGGATCCACAGATATCCCATTTATTGTGATGATATCACAAAATAATTATACTTCCTTCTTCCAGAACTCACACTTGATGAAATTTTCATAGATATTCTAATTTCACAACTTCTCTTGTATAGTGATTAGATTCTCTTTATGCTTCTCCTTGGTTTTGTAGTATATTAGAATATTGTCTATAAATAAAACCACAAAATTTTCGAGGTAATATCTAAAGACTATATTAATCAAGTCCATGAAGATGGCTAGAGCATTAGTGAGTCTGAAAGGAATTACTATGAATTCATAGTGCCCGTACTTTGTACAAAAAGTAGTCTTGGGGATATCCTCCTTCTTCAACCTTACATGGTAATATCCCGACCGTAGATCCACTGTGGAGAAGTATTGTGCTCCCTGTAGATGATTGAATAATTCATCAATTTGGGGTATAGGCTAATTTTTTATTATTGTGATTTTCTTGAGATCACAATAATCAATGCAAAGGAACATTGACCAATCCTTCTTATTGACAAAGAGAACCAATTCACCTCAAGCTCCACAACATCCATTATATATAGATTCATGGATATTGTAAAATCCCTAGGTATTTCGATCAATCGAGAATTCAACATCTCTTCTAGGAGGAAGACAAGACAATTCCTTGGGAAACACTTTAGAAAATTCCCTCACAATAGGCATGTATTAAAGTATGGTTTCTTCTTTATACTCCATCATCTAAGAAAGGTATGCATTTTAATAGGGAATTAATATCCACACTTGAGATGATGGTTTTAAATAATATTCATTCTCCTCCTTTCACTTGTTTATAATCGGGGGTCAATTCCCCATATAGAGAGTGATTTCCCTCTCATGGAAATTTTTTATGGCTCTTTATAGGGAAAGTCAATCCATGGCACGAATTGCATAAAATTGCACCAGAGGGAGTATGGAGAGGTATTATGGGAAGTTAAGTCTAAAAATTGTGATAGGGGAAGATTTATATTCATGGGAAGTAATGATTTCCCCATTTTCCATTCTGACTAATATCTCTACTTCCACAATTTATGGGGGTGTTAGGATTTTTCTACTAAACTTTCTGTATATAAAAGAATTTTTAGAACCAGAATAAAAAAGTATGTTCACTATTCTTGAATGAATTACTAGCATACCTATCACCGCTTTATTTTTTGGGGTTTTCTTCAGTGGTAGAAATGGAAAAATCTCTCATTTTCTGCCTTGGAAGTTTTTGGTTTCCTTCAAAAACCCTTGGCTTAGGGAATTGATTTGAAAAGTTCACTGGTTCTTTGCAGCTAAAGTAAAGAACAATGCGTTGAGGTTAGAATAAATAATTTCTATATTTTGTCACAGTAGGGTGTTTTTCTTTTCAGAAATTAATGATAAGGTTCCCATATCTTCATCACCTAAAGCATTTCCTTGTCCACTTCAGGCAGTTCTCGTGGTGCTTCTTTCTACACCTTTGGCAAGTGGGGTGCTGGATTTTCTTAGCACCATTGGATTTATCCATTATAGCACCATAATTAAAGTCCACTTTCTTCTTCTTATTCCCATGATACCCCTATGATTCACCGATCTCCATTTCGACTTTGAGGGAACATCAGAAAATTTCCTCATAGCTATTGAAGTCACAGATCGTTAGGGATTTCTGTAGGCTAGGTTTTAGACCACCAATGAAGAGGCCAACCATGAATTCATGGGTAATGAAAAAGACGTAGGTTTATTGTACTAGACTTGTGATTTTTTCTCTTAATCTTTGATGGATTCACTATATTTGTTCTTGAGGGAAATTAAGTCCCTTTCCAACTTAAGTTAGAGGGTGCGAGGAAAATATTTATCAATTTTTTTTCTGCAAATCCTTCCATTCCAACAACTCGATATCTTCCTCATGCTTATTATTTTTTATCAATGTAAACTACTGATCCGCTTCACACTCTATATGATAAGAAGCCAGAAAAACATTCTATTGCTTGGATCATTGAAGGATGGATAAGATCATCTCAATGGAGTTTATCCATTGTTTAAGGATTAAGGGATCATATGATCCATTGAAAGTAGGAAGCCTTTGTCCCATTAATCTCTTTATTGTGGATTTTTCTTTCTTATGGGGGTGGGGGGGGGGGGGGGTTGGAAGTTTCTCTTTCCCCATGTTTTTATTAAAAACTTGAGTTAACTGAGAGAGTATTGTGACAAAGTTTGTGATTCCCACTCCCATCAGATTGGACATCTCATTAGAATAGTGATCACATTGGTCTTCTCATCGGTTGTTAGCCTGAGTCCTCCTATTATCAGAAATCTTTTGGAATAAAAGGGAAGTTAGGGGTAACACATAATGAGAATCCAAAGATAAAAGAGATATCATATAAATTTAATTTATTTCCATAAATTAGAAATTTATAGGCTTAAATATTTGTTATCCAGGATCTACTATCCAACATATATTCTTAGGGGAATTTTTTTTATTCCCTTAATAATGGTTCATACTAATATTATGAATTTACCAAATAATATCCCTCGAGGGTGTTGAAATAATATTGCATAAAGTCTCGTTGTTGTCCACCAGTTCCCATTTAAGTCTAGATCAAAGCAGTATTTTCGAGTTTTAACCCTAGATACATCCACGCCAGATCCACCTCTACTTGTTCATATCCATAAAGGGATGTATTTCCTTAATAAACCACTTAGTCTATACTCACAAAAATTTAGGGACGTTTTTCTTGTACTTATTCTTATCCCAAAGTATTTCAATAGGGTTTTCTAATCATAATCCGAAAAATAACTAAATCCATCTTTTTTATACCAACTATAACAACCTTTCTCTTTATTAAACACATAAACATGATTTATTACATAAACTTTCACTTAAGGAAACTAGAAGGATATATCGGTCTAGTGTCTTGGGAAATAAGAAACATTACATAACAACTTAGAACCTAAAATACAAAATCTTTATATAAAACTTCCCTTACATGATCACAATATTCTTTCATACTTAGCATTCCATGGGATAACCTGAAGACATGCATAAGAAAAGGGTGATCTATAATGAACACTAAGGTATTAACAAGTAATAACATGAAGAATACAATTCATGTTAGGAAATAGGTATATCAATGGAGCACAATAGAAACAGGAACATAAAGGCATGATATAGCATGATAATTATAAAATGGAAATGTGGAAACAACATTTAACATGATATTAGTATGAGCCCAGTATCATTTCACATGGAGCATGATTAAACCCTCATTGTACTTAAATTAGAATGAGTAAACCCTTATTTCACTTGATATATAATGATACTAATCTTTACCCAATGCATTGAAGCACTATCAGGGCACATCATTCTTATTATTTTCATTTCATGAATAAGTGTGCCCCATAGACCATACAACATCGATTCATTAAACATCATAATTTATTCCAAGAATAAGAGATGTCGAATAAAAAAATGTAAGTCCTTAATCAATAAGTACATGTTCATAATGTTGAATACCCTTGATAGATAAATGGGTATGGAAATTACATACATGATGATTTTGGCACGGTAAATTTTGGTGTAACTTCGTTAGCAAAACAATGTAAAATAGAAATTTAAAAATGGGTTTATGAGAGAGAAAGGGGTCTCTCATCATTTATACCTGAAAAAGATAGTAAGGGGGTCATGAAACATAATATCCTGACATATGTAATAGAATTTAAAATCATAATATAAAATAATTTCTTGAATGTAAATGAGGAGAGAGAAATCCCTTACGGAATTTTGGCATGGTAACCGGTGTACATGGGAGGAATTAATAAGAGATAAAGGGGTCTCTCATCATTAAAATATAAGTAGGGATGTATAGGGGAGGTTAAAAATAATACCCTAATATTTTTAACTGAAAATAAAAGGGTATAACAATTTAAGGAAACTTGGACATAAATAAAAAAGGGGGGAAAGTGGGGATACCTTACATGGAAGTGTGATCCCAACGGCTTGAAGAGGCATGAGAGAGGCTTCTTGGGAACTTGGGGTTCCTTGGGAGGATTATAGAGAAAGGATTGAATATTTTTCTCAAGCATTAAATGGTTTTAGTGAAGTGTAATGGTAGATTGAGTGAGATTATATATGGAAGGATAGAGAATTCTTTATTATTTTGGTTTTGGACACTACACATTAATCTAATAAAAACCACAAACCATAACATGATTTTTCCCTTGTTTTTTTTTTGAAAAAGTGGGGTGGGGAAAATTATTTTATAAGAAAATGACCTAATATAATAAAATACTATACTAGCTTATGTGGAGGTGAGTCACACTTTCAATGAAATCATTTTAAAATGTTAAAATATTTTATAAGTCCTGGAGGGTCCACTAAGGCATTGTAAAATTAATCAAAAAAATATAAAATCATATTATTTTAAAGTTAAAACATATAATGGCTGAATATCCCTTTTATAGTATTTTATTACGTCACTATTGGGTCATTATGATGTCATAAAAGGCATTATATATTTAAACGGTATTTAATTTTTACCCAACATTTTGACTCTTAGAAAATTAGGAAAAATTCAACATTACATAATTTAGACATCCTAAATCCTAAAATAATATTTATTTTATCTAGATAATTTTATAAAAATATGAATTTTCACTTTTAAAATTAAAACTGACATTTATCGAAAAATCATAGGTTTTAACAAAAAAAAATTTCAAACCTAAATACAAATTAAAATTGTATTCATAAAAATTATATGATCATTTATATTTAATAAAAAATAATTTATTTATAATATTTTTTAAAAATATTATTTAATTAAAAAATACATTAATTTATCAAAATATATTTATTAATTGAATTTAAATATTTACTAAAAAAACTATTTGTGCTTTAAAACCCATTTAAAAAGTAAATATTATAAAATGAATGTATTTTATTTATAAAAAATAATGCACATAATCTTAGTGATAGGATCTTATTGCATAACCCCTTATAAAACCCGCATAAGACCAAAGGGTAAGGTGTGTGATGGTGACAGACTCTTGGGGTAGCTCGAATAACATCGCTCGAGTGGTAATCTCTATTAATTTCCACTTCTCCCATAGGCGATTTCATTCTAGCTTAACATGTTGAAGTTCAGTTTAGGATTGGTTAAGAGTGAATCCCAGTTACGCTACCCCCTTTCCAGGATCCAACAAAAGGACTTCCTATGGAGCAATTCTACAAGATGAGGCCATCTCTTCCTTTGTCTGAGTAAAATAGATTTTTTGAAACCCCTATATTTATAATAATCATGTGATCACTATTCAATGGCTATATTAGCAACGACAACAATTTTTAATGGTATTTTTTAATTCAACAACATAAAACCAAGGAAGTGCATATGTTTTATATAGCCATTTTAAATAATAAGATATTTAATTAGATCAAGTGGAATTTTCATTAATAAAATTTGGGTTGTTATAGGTGTTGTAGTATAGGGACTTTTAATTTCATATTTTTAAAATATGAATGTTAGAAGCTAGTTTATATGAGTGTATTGGGATGTGATACATGTAAGAATGTTGTTGAGAAATTGGAGGAGGAATCCATAACAATTACACAGTGTTGAAAGAATTATTAGTGTGTAAAGATGGAAAATTCTTTTACTAGTATGTGATAGAAGAACAGTCTAGGGTGTTTTCTTCAACATTGACAGTTCAAACTGGGCCCAATACATGGTGAAGCTTCTCCTAGATCCCCCTCTTAGTTTTATATTTTTTTTTGTGTTTGTGTTATTATGTAGGTTGTCAAGCCATGATACTATATGTTTATAGGATTGTATTCTAGAGGATTATGGGAGTAGTTTTTGGGCGATGAGGTCAAGGAGAGATAGTGTTAGGGTTTTGAGGAGCTGGATGCTAGAGTAAGTTGGGTGGGGGTGCGTTCGATTGAAGAATGGGGTGGGGAAGTTGATGGTGACATTTACAGATAATATGTTGTTGACCGATAAAATGTTTTGGTATAGAAAAATGTAGATTCCTTCTCTAGTATACAATCACAGTACCCTCTCTATAGGTTTATTTATGGTGATTTTTTCATGTATTAGGTTTCCACTAGATAGTTTTTTAGTTTTTTCCGTTTTGATGATGGTTAATGGTGTGATTGTTTTGTTTTTAGTCTATGGTGGTCATTCCAGTATAGATGATGTTAGAGTGTCTAGTGCCAATATTTCTATAGTATTTTGGTTCATTGGTGTTGTGGTGGTTCATCATTTTCTAGTAGCTTATTTTGGTTTAACATTCCCATGAGTGTGTGTATCATTCAATTCGAGTTGGATTCTATTGATGTTGGAAAATTTCCACATGCAATGAAAAAAACTATTTTCGAAAATCAATAAACTGGGAAACTGTTTCTTGATCTTGGGATGTTTTTAAGGTGGGGAGACCAGAAGTGTGGGAGACAACACCTTTTGAAGAATTTTTATAAATAATGTGCTAACTTATTAATCACATTCTATAAGAATTGTTCAAAACACCTTTATAAAATTCTTCTTGAAGGTGATGAATGATTCAATGCTTTCCTTAAAATATTTTTAAGGAAGACACTTTCTTGAATATCACCCTCCCATATATGTTTTTTTAGAAAACATATTTGGCTTATTTTGTTTATATATTTGTATAATTAAATAGTAGTTAACTGTTTTTATATTCTGTATTACTTTAAAATATTTATTTCCAAATTATTATATAAAATTCCACAGAAGATAACCTTTTATAAGGTTGTGATCCTTGAAAAACATTCCAAATTTTTTATGTGGGATTTATACACCACTTTTCCATCATTTGATGAATGTTATATTATTAATAAAAAACATTAATGATAAAAAATGATTAATGATAACATATTTTTAATAAATAATAAATATTTAATAAGGTAATAAATATTTAGTGATAAATATTAAGTTATAAAAGCATAGTAATGAATATTAATAATGTAATTAATATTTTTAAAATTATAATTAATGATAATAAAAATGTTTTTATAGGTTGAAATTAATAATCTAATAAAAAATGAAAAAAATTAATTATTAATAATTTATAATACTTATAAATGATTGGAGAGGGGTGAATACAAGTACTGAATAATTTCTAATACACAATGTAAAAATATATATTCAATAATATAATTAATTTTATATACTTTTTTTTGTAATAATTACTAATATAATTATTATGAATTATTATTAAGAAATAATTTTTTTTCATGGAAAGTTTTTTATTAGATTTATAAATAATATTAATGATGATGTATATAATAATATTAAATATTATTATTATTTAATTATAAATTTTAAATACAAAAATAAAAAATAATATTATTATTAAAAATAAAATATATTTTTTAATTAGTAAAATAGTTAATATTTTCATTATATAGTCAACTAAATTACATTAATAATAGTATTAAATATTTTTTATTAAATAATAAATATGCACACCTGAATTGTTAATCATGAATAATAGAGACTTTATAATAAAGTCATGATAATAAGAAATTAATGATAATGAAGACATTATAAAAAAAAATTATAATAAATTCATTTTTTTTCAATGAAGGTGATCCCTTGGTCAAAAACGACCAAAGCCTTAGATTGATTAAAAAAGAAGAAATATTACAAGAGTCTAAAAGACGGGATCATATTACAATCTTTTTCATGCAAGGAGTGGAGAGAAATGGGGAGGCCTTCAAGCCAAGTAATTTCCTGATTGATTCCCATGTTGGCCATACCATCTGCAACCACATTTTATTCTCGGTAAACATGTGTGATGATATAGTTAAGATCGCTAAGCGAGCGGGAGCAATCCATCCAGTGGGTGGTGATCGGCCAAACAAGGTGGATTACACCATTCCAAATTTCATAGACAATGGTCATCTCGTCACTTTCGATCTAAAGGATATTCCAACCAAAGAATTTGGAAAAGGTAATGGCATGAATCAAGCCCAACATCTCAGCTTTGAGGGAGGTGGCAATGCCACATTTACCCATGAAACAGCCATGGATCTGGCCATGGTGATTTCTGAAGACAACACCAAATCTAGCAGGTCCCGGATTGCCTTTGGAGGTGCCGTCGATATGGATCTTGATCCATCCAGGTAAGGGGGTTCGCCAGAACACCTCTAGAGTATGATGCGGCTGACAGAAATTGCCTTTAATCCTGAGACACCTCAGGATCAAAAAGTCATGTACGGTGTTTTGGCATCTTCCTTTTTGAATCAAGGCAGCTTCTTGTATTGCAGTGAGGATTCGTATTCGGCCTGCATTTTGATTGAATGAGTAATTTAGGTGAATAATAGCATTCCGATCATACCAAATCACATGATGAATCTCAGCAACCACATCATGAAAGAGGATCTTAATTTTTTTAGAGCCTTCCATTTCTACACATTTTTAAGATGATCTTTGAAAGAATTAAGCTTCAACCATCTGTAATGAAAAATGTCAAGAATATAGTTCCAAAGAGAAGAAACCGTAGCAAAAGAGAGAAAAATGTGGTTAGTATCTTCCATGTGCTGATAACATATTGTGCATTTTGAAAAGAGGTAGATGCCAAAAGATTGGAGGCAACGTTCAGTGGGCACTCTGTTGTGCTCAAGACTCCATATAAGGTTGAAATGAGATTGCTTTATACATGGTTTGTTGAAGTGTTTTAACCAACTATAGTTGTTTTCTGAGTTACAAAAAAAATTGTTTGTAGAAATGCTTTGAGTTGAGCATACCATTGTTAGGAGGTTCCCAGATTAAGAGGAAATTGGTGGGGGAGAAGGAGTAGTTGTCAATAATGTTTAAAATAATGTCGGAAATTTGATCTTGTTGAGAGTTTAAAATGTCTTTGATAGAGCTATTGGTAGTATCAGGGATTTGATCAGGAAGCAACATGGATATTAAAGGCATGCCAGTCGAGTTATCCAACCAAAATTTCATGGAGGAGTCTCTAGAGACTATCCATCTAGAGTTATGCATAATATTAGCGATGGAGGTTTTGATGGATGGCCAGATAGATGAGTTAATAAAGTTCCAGTTTCCCGTTTTAAGTTTGTATAGAAACCTATTTTTAAGAAAGGATATTGCTTCAGAGGTATTGTGAAAAAGATTCCAAGTGAGTCTTGCTTGAAGGGATTCATTGAAGTGTTTGATATTTTTTATACCAAGACCACCATTTTCAATGGGTTTGGAACAAGTTGACCAAGTCACAGCCATAATTTTTCTTTCAAGGGCTCTGATCCAAGCACAGACATTATGAAGAAGCCTACTCTTGTCAAGAGACTTTATGATGGTGGTTTCCTGGTGGAAGCAGATCTGGACGCACTTCATCAACGCACAGAAATGTGAAAAATTTCTATCAAGGGCCGAGTCTCCTACCTTAAATGTGATCGTCCTTAGCCTCTTTCCAATTTTCATATGCGTATTGCTCATTGTTGGAATGTTTCAAACTAGAAATTGATTCCAATAGGGAAAGGCTACTTCCACATATTTCTAAAATCACAAGAAGACTTAGAGAAGCCTTGGATAATTGGAATCCTCAATCTAATGACGGGACTGCTTAGAATTTCTGATTTGGACTCTACTTTTAACCCACACACATATAGAAACACAATAGCACAAGTTTGGGTTAAATTTCATGGCCTTAATTTGTTCTTTTGGCACCCAAAAATTCTCAATGACATTGTTTCATGCATAGAAAACCCTCTGAAAATCGATCATAGAACATTAAATACTGATCTTGGGATCTTTCTAGAATTATGGTGGAAATTAATTTAGACTCAATGCATCCTAACACAATCAGCATCACTGCGAATGAATACAAAACAGAAATATGAATTGAATATGAGAGGAAACCTTCATTTTGTGACCTTTGTAAAATTATAGGTCACACAATCTCTAACTGTAGAGTGATTAGAAAGAAAGTAATCCAGCCAATTGATAATGATTGGAAGGAAACTAGGAGGAATAAAAAAGATAAATCTCCCATGATAGAGATATATGAACCCCTCAAAAAGAAAGCTGAAATATGGGTCATAAAAAACAATATAACACAACTAGGGGGCACCTCAGGTATAAACTAGGCAGATGTTGCGGAAGAGGAGGACACTGCAATTAAGGATCAAATCATTTTGAATGAGCTAGAAAAGACTTATAATAAATTCATGATAATAAAATCATTTTAATAAAATCCCTATAATAAAGTAATTATATTATTAATAAAGTCTTGATAATTAAATATGGTTATATATGCACTCAGATGACAAGAAAATACATGCATATAAGGACATTACAATGAATAATAAATTCTGGAAAATGGACTCATGATAATAAGAAATTCTTAATAATAAAGTAAATATAATAAAGTCATGACAATGAATTCTTGAAAATAAATTCTGGATAATAATATTGTTAATTATAAATTCAAGATCTAGAAGTCCAAGGATCCAAAAATAAAAGATAATAAATACATTTGTTTACAAAACATTGAGGTCCAAGCCCCCTTAATTAAACCTAAAAAAAGAGAGATCCCTTTTGTAACTGGGAAAAGAGGAGAACCCATTATAGGAACCAGATTAAAAACATCGAAAAAACCCAGACCAGAAGTCCCAGGAATGGTTCTAAATTCTCAATAAGAAACAAACATCATGACACATTCCAGGAAAAATACTCATTTCCCCCCAATTCAGGGAATGAAACAGTGACTCCAATCAAAGAAACCCCCCCTTCCAAAATTACGCTATGCTGGCCACACAACATGGCCGAGCACTCCTCCAACTCATACAAATATATGAGAGGAGGACCGGATGCTGGGTGACAACACACCCACCTCTCTTTAGAGCCACCCACAAGACGGTGCATGCAAGACATTCACTGCACAATCAACTTGATGTGACGTAAGATTAGATTGAAGCTTCCACGCATATCAATGACCAGGAAACCATCTGTCCATCAAAAATGATGGAAGATGACTGAATGATGGATATTGGAACACCCATCCCCTTTTTGGGGCCATCCACCTGACAATACCTACATGGAGTAGAATTTCCATCCAAATGCAACAAGATAAATAACATAACTCATTATGACATTTATACCCCATCAAAAAAATCATTCCCAAGAAGTTTTCTAGTGTAATGAAAATATAGAAGAAACACACATCCCGAATTCAAAAAACAACATGCAAAGAACCATGAACTTCCACCATAAGCTCCACAAAAACCACCAGACCATATCCTACTAGAACTTTCAACCCAGAAATAAATTTGACCACTAATGTCCAAAACACCGGCAACCCATCAAGAATTAAATTGGAAAATAGCTCAAAAATTTCCCCGCACCGTTACCTGAGATCAGCAACCCCGTATAGCCTTCATGGCATCACTATCACCCACAACCAAGGAAACAACAAATCTGAACATAATCTCTATAGAAAACCAGCACCGAGACCGACCAGATCTTTCTTCAATGCATAAAAACCGAAAGACCCCACACTTGTCATCCTGAAAAGATATGAAGTGTGCAACATCGATGGAGGCATCCAGATCTAGGAATGACCAGATCTGAAATGTCGGAGGCCTCAAATCGATCACTGAACATAATCAGCATTTCCACCACAACCAATGTAAGGAATCCGAAAGAGGTCGATCTACAAGGGAGAAGCCCGAAAACATAGAAGAAAACCTAGATGGAGATGGAAACCAGGAGGAGAATAAAAAGTGATCAAAGATCCATTGAAGAGACTACCTCTAAACCATTCTATAAAGAAGACCAACCCTAATAAATGGGAACAGCTAGAGGAAGAAGAGGAGATAAAGACCCCCATGAGGAGTAAAAAAAGAAACCCTAGATGCGAGGTTTCACACCATGGGAAGAGTGCAGAGCCATCTTCAAATTTAAATGATAATCAAGTCATAATAATTAATAAAACATGATAAATTAATCTTAATTAAGTCATGATAAATATTATTTGGTGAAAAAATAATAAACAAATTTTTTTTATTTACATAAAATATGTCTTCAGAAAAAATAATTTATAAGTACAAATGTTATATTTTGAAACAATAATATTTTGTGAAAATTAAACTATTTTTCATCAATTTTTTATGAAATTAATTAGATTTTCAATTATTTATTATATTTTTTATCAACGTTTCAAATGTTATTTACATTTTATTTATAATTTACAATTCATAGTATTTCAAAGTCACTTATATGAAACATTATTACATTTCACGTAGGTGACTTTGGGTTCTTATAAAATATAAATTATAAGTAAATTTTAAATGAAACTTAAAAAATAGATTATAAATTTAAAAAATTATTGAAAATAAAAAAACCATAAATATAAAAAACAAAAACTTATTTACATGACACAAACTTTTTTGATTTAAAACATACCATGTACACTTCAAAATATTTACACGAATAAAATATCAAATAAATTCAATATGAATGAAACTTAAAACATTAAAAAAAAATTTAAATTTGAAATAAAAATAATAAAAAAATTATTAAAAAAAATTACAAAAAAAATGTTTGGTGTAAAAATAATTTAGAAGTATAAATGCTATGTTTTGAAAAAAAATATTATCTGCGATTGAAATTATTTTTCAACAATTATTTTTATGTTTAAAGTTTAATTTTCAATTATTTTCTATATGTTTAGTTATTGTTTCAAATTTTATTTATTTTGTATTTATACTTTATATTTTATAGACTTTCAAAGTCACACACTTGAAACATCATTACATTTCTGGTTGACGACTTTGGAGGACCAAAAAATATAAACTACAAGTAAAATCTAAATGAAACTTAAATCATGGATTAAACATATAAAAATACTAAAATTTATAATAATTTCAAAATTAAAAAAAAATTAATTTACATGAAACAAAATTTATTGATTAAAAACATAAAATTACTTCAAAAAAATTAATTCACATAAAAAATAGTATAAATAAAATATAAATGAAATTTATAATATAGAATTAAAAAAAAATTGAAAATAAAATTATTTTCAAAAAAATTATAAACAAAAAATTTAATTTTCACAAAAAAATGTTTTTTGAAAAAATAATTTACAAGTTCAAATGTTATATTTTGAAACCAAAATATTTTGTGCAATTGATATTAATTTTCCTCAAATTTTTATGATTTTTTAATTTTAAATATTTTTATATGATTAACAAATATTTAAAATTTTAATTATATGTTATTTAAAATTTATAATTTATAAGATTTTAATGTATCCTACTTAAAACATTATTACATTCCAAGTATGTGACTTTGGATGCCCATAAAATATACACTATAAATACAATTTAAATGAAATTTAAAAAATGGACTAAACACATTCAAAACAGTTTAAAATAAAAACAATTTCATAAATATAAAAATATAAAAATAATTTACATGACACGAACTTTATTGATTAAAAACATAACATTTACCCTTAATAGAATTTATGATCATAAAATATTGTATAAATAAAATCTTAATGAAATTTAAAACATTCATTGGGGAAGTAAAAATTAATTGAAAATAAATGGAATGTCAAAAAAATAATAAATTAAATTAAATTTAGATAATAAATATTGATGAAAAAACATTTATAATTAAAAAATGTCTATTTTGAAATAAAATTATTGTGTGCAATTGAAATTAATTTTAATAATCATTTTTTACAAAATATTTTTTATTTTAAATTATATTTTATATATTTAATAACTGATTTAAATTTCATTTATATTTTATTTATACTTTATAATTTATGGTATTTTAAAGTCTTATACTTGAAATATTATTACGTTTCATGTGGGAGACTTTTGAAGCCAATAAAATATAAACTATAAGTAAAATAGAAATGAAACTTAAAACATGGATTAAACATATAAAAAATAATTGAAAATTAAAATAATTTCATAAATATAACTAATCAAAACTAATTTACATGACACAAACTTTAATGAGTAAAAATTTAACATTTACACTTCAAAAAACGCATGATCATAATTCTTATTAAGTATAATATTGTTAATTAGATTATTATGAAGTATTATTAAGTTTTTTTTTCATATTATGACTTATATTCTTAATAAATATTAATTATATTAAAAAATATTTACAATAATTAAAATTATAATTATGAATAATTATATAAATAATATTATTCTTAATGTAACTAATAATTTCATTAATAAAATAATATTAAATAAAAAATAATTTAATAAGTAATATGTAAAATATAATTTTTAATAATAATCTTATTATTAAAAATTTATAATACAATTATTAATCATTTATAATAACTATAATAGTAATATAATAAATATTTCAGTAAAAAAATAATTAATAATTAATTATTTTAAATGTTATATATAATAAAATTATTTGTGTATTTGATAATACAAAATTATATTATAATTAGTAATTTTATTATTTATAAATAATCATTAAGTTGAAATGAATACATGTGCATGATTATTATTTAATGATAATATTATTTTATGTTAATATGATTGTAATTTATTTTAAAATAAAAAGAAAATATAAATTATTTTAATAAATAAAAATATTTTTTAATATTTATAATTTTTTTTAATACTTTTTAGAACTAAAAATAATAATATTATATATATATATATATATATATTTATTATTTATATAAATCATTATTATTATTACCATTATTATTTTTTGAAAATTGGTTATGATTTATAATTTATTATCATTATTGTCTTATTATAAATAATATATTATTCATTAAATTGAGGAAAAGTGGTGTTTGAATCCCACTTAAAAAACGTAAAAAAGTTTGTTAGTATTGAACCCTTATAAAAGGGAATTTTGGGCGTCATTTTACATGATATTTTCAAGAAAACTTTTTTTAAAGTTATACTAAATATAAAAACAGTTAAATATCATTAAACTTTTAATTTTTTTGTTTATATATATTAGTGCCTTCTGTAAAAAATTTCTAAAGAAGGTGTTGTCTTGGACAGTGCCTTATTCATAGTATTTTTAAAGAGGGAACCATCTAAGATATCAGCATATTAAGAATATTTCTAAAGAAGGTGTTGTCTGAGGCTACACCCACCCTTCTAGTAGAATGCCCTTAGGTTTCATTGGTAAATTGGGAAATAGTTTCCCAATCATCCAATTTTGTGAAATTGTTTTTTTCTTCTATATCAGAACATTTTCCCTTAATATTTGCAAGTTTGTAGATTTGAATTAGAATTTCTCTATGATGACACTGACGATGACCTAGTCATGGGTGATATTTCTATGATAGTGAGGTCCATTACTGGTATCATTGGATGTCGATATCATCAAAAGGTGCATCTGCGATCTATGTGTAGGTTCTCAACTTGTGGTAATTATTTTGAGATTCTCTCTCTCAACATATTATCAGTTCTCAATATTTTATTTTTAGAGTTTACATTCATATTATGTTTTGTTCTTCGGTATTTGTTTTTTGGAATTTATTGTTTTGTTTAGTTTGAATTTCTTGTGACTTTTTATATCATCCTGACAAAATCCCCAATTATGGACTTTATAAAATAAAGGGATTGAGGGACAAATCTAATTCGAACATCATGGTGGAATGAATATTATTTTTTCAATTCATATATATAATTATATGAATACACACACATACACATACACACACAATATTAGTAACAAAATTACTAATTATTTATCTTTATATATAGAGAAGGTAAATAAGGGGTGCAGCCTAGAAATCCACAAAATTCCCATAAAATCCTTAGAAACATTTTTTCACTTGTATTCTAAATCTGATTGAGTTTATGATTGAGGGAATCTTAGGATGGGAAGACATAGTTGATTCTGATAAGGCTGATTGAGGGTTTTCTGTTGCGGAAAGACAAACCAAACATTTTTTTGTAAACTATGGATACCTAATGTTAGGGTTTATAGACTTCCATAACTAGAATGTTTAAAAAATAAAAATATTTTTATACATATTTAGTAATTTATTTTTTAATATTTTATTTTACTTGTTTCTATAATGTATATTTTTTTATGAACTTTTTTTAGAAAGTTTATTTTAGATAAATTGTTATACTCTGATTTACTAGAAAAACTATAAGACTAATACATATTACTTTAATCATTAGATTCATGCTCATTCTAATAAAAATAACAATAGGTTTGGGATTTAATTATTTTAAATTTTTTAACAAAAAGTCACCACCTCTTGTAGCTATTATATACCCTAACGATTCAATAATTGGTATTAGTGGTGGTTCGAATAATTTATTATCGTGATTTTAATTTTTTTTATCTACCTAATGTTGTTAATTTTTTTTGTAAACTATTTATTTATATATTTTTATTATACTAATGTTTAATATTTAGAAATACTTTTTTTCTATAAGATATAAGGATTAAACGTTGGTAATCTCAAAAATATGAATCATATCAGACCACAAATCATTGATGGCGCTGATGATGATTATTTGAGAGAAAGGATAAAATTTTTTTTATAAATTCTTGTGTTGATACTATTTTGATAAAACTAGAAGTTATAATATTTATGATAATTATGTTACTACTTTTACAAATTAATAGAATTTTGAATATAAATTTAACTATAGAGTAAGGAATACTCTACTTTTGTTAATGCCTAGAAATATATATAGTAAGACAGTATCTTATGAATCCAAAAAAAATATTTGGAAAGAATTGGATGTAACTCAATTTGTAACTTCAAATGTTTTTGAAACTATAAGTTCATTTTTTTATACTAATTATCAACAATTTGATATCCAACCAAGAGAAATAGGTTAAAAATTGCATCAAAGATTCATTTATACTGTAAATTGTTTACAATCCTTTAGAGGGTAAGATCTTACTAGTTAGATATTGTTTGAAAAAATATATAAATACTTCCTGGGGAATGAGTGTTTAATATGACTGCTTTGGATGATACAAAATGATTACACATCTAACTCTTGATTATTTGATCGGAACCCTTTTGAAATATGAAGGAAGATTGAAAAGTGATGCTAAAAATTTAAGTAAATGAATAGAGGATTTAGTTTTGATAAAACTTATAATGTTTCAAATAAATTTCAATCCACTGAGAATGTTTTAAATTCTTCAAGGAAGAAAAATTTGTAATTGAATCGAATAGTAATTTATCAAAACCATCGTAAATGAGTTAGGTAATCCTGAATAGAGGATAAAAAAATAGTTTAAAAAATGGATTTCTAGTATAGGTATAATAATAATCATGGGAAAATAAGTTATAAGAATTATTCTTCCAAAGTTATATGTTATGAATCTAAGAAAATCTAGACATATAAGACCGATTTATCAAAATTTGAAATGGAAATAAAATACAGGATGAAATTCAGAGAGAATGTCTATGAAGTAATACAAGAAAAAAAATAGAAAAGTCTAAAATCTTCAGATACATGGAGTGTTAGTTGTAGAGAAAGTTCATATGATAATTCATCAGATATTGGAATTAAATAAAAAAATCTATATTATTTTTTAATTCATCAGAATGTAAGGAAAACATTCTTATATTTTTACTAAACCCCTTAGTGTTGATAGATTTGAATATATTTAATAGAATCTTGTAATGGTCAATGTCAAATGATCATTCATATCAACTTCTTTTTACAAATATCCTTATATTAGTAAACTCCTTTTCATAAGGGGTGTACATATGTGGTTATTTTTATAAATCTTTAATTCTATTAAAATTTAAAATTTATTAATTTTTAGTTTTTCGGATTTACGAGTTTTTAGTTTTTAATATTTTCTATTTTTTTTTCATATACACAAATTTATATTTTTTAAAAATTTATTTTTTTCAATTTTTTTTATTTGATAAAAAAATTAGTTTTCATAAAAATTTAGTATTTCAAAAAAACAATTGTTTACTAACATTTAGTTTTTCTTAAAAAAATAATAACATTTTACTTTATTGGATTTCATTTAGAAAGTTACAATTATAATCCAAAAGGTAAATAGTAATCTTCAATATTTATTATCTTCTGTTTTAGTTGATTAGTTGTTGTCTGGATTTTATTTTATTATTTTCTTTTTAAAAATCATTAAAATTTATAAATTTTGGTCAATAAATTAGTCTAAAACAATTATTCATTTTATTAAGTAAAAATATAAATATTTTGAGTTTGAAAAATATATTTAGTGCTTCTAAGGAGAAATATCTATCATTGGATCAAATATGAAATTCAATATGAACCATCAGATCTGTGGTAGTCAAATCATCACCCTGAGTCTATAAATAGAAAAGTGGTTTACCATGTCTGACATTGGTTTTTTAAAATATTGGTGACCCTCAACCCTTATTGTCTTCAATAGTTTGATTATTTTCAATCCATCTGATTCAAATTTGTTCTGTCCAATTATATTTTTCTCAGTCAGATATGAGTGGCAAGATACTGTAGAAGATATTGAAAACAGAGAGGTTGTGAAGGAAAGGACAATCTAAAAGAAATTGTACTATAATACAGATTATTTTCTCAAATAAATTTTCTTTTTTAGGATTGAAAAAAGTTATGAATATAGAAGGAAAAGTTTTATCTTCGCTACCTAGATATTATTAAAGAATTGTAATATTTTATTGAGTTTAGTAAAGAAGATAATTTTGATGTGATAATATTTAATCATTTTGGAAAGAAGTATAGGTTGAATATCCAACAAGTATTAGACTTCATAGAAGTTACATTGGATGGTGAAGCATATCTAGTTACACACTAGTTATCGGATAATTTAAGAAGTTTTGAAAAAAATAAAGGTTGAATCATCATTGCTTCTATATTTTGAGAATGTTTTGAATGAATATAATTTGAAACAGGATACAACTGTGGTTGTGTTATGGATGAAGGGTTACCTCATTATAAGAAAAGGTTACTAATAAACCCTAAAGGTTCATGAAATATTTTTATTACATTTCCTTATGAACGTGAGAAAAATGAATTTGGTTAAATATGTTTTTTAGTTAAATAAGTAAATAAGAGTAAGATAATTTTAATAATTTTATCATTTTCATTATTTATCAACAATATATTGATAAATTTATATTTGTGATGAAATTTAAAAAAAACATATCAATTAGGGAAATGTTTTCATCGATTGGTTTGGAGACTTTTTCCTGAAAAGATTTTGGATTTATTGGACAAAGGTGCATCTGATGTTGAAATTTAGAAATTTAAATAAAGTGTTCAAATAATTTAAAGTTAAAAAAATGATGAAATTAGATATAAAATATATATTTTTAGATTGTTAAAGGACATCGAGAGAGATATGGGTGTTCATGATGATCAAATATAAGTTATTTTGTAGACTTATTTGTGTAACGACCTGAAAATTTTAGTTATATTTGTTTCATAAATTTATGTGTTATTTTATTTTATACTCAAAAAAACTATATCCTTTAATTAATGAAGTGGGTAAAATTAAAATAAGACCATTGAGTTTTTACTATTATATGACAGTTGGTTAATATTACTGTTGGTCTTTATGACCGCTGGAAACTATAATCTTAATGTTGTTTTTATTGTTTATAAATATAGTTATCTTGGTTAATTAATACAGAAAGAAGATTGAATGGCCTCATCCAGTAGACTTGGGCCATATGAAGCCCATAGGTTAGAGCTTGGGAATGAGGTAGCATCACTAGGATTTGCTCTAGACTAAGCCCAAGCCAAACCTCAACATGTAAATCTTGAATGAAATTGCCTACAAGAGAAGTTCAAGCTGATAGAAATCACTAATCGGGAAATGTTATCTGAGCCGCCCCAAGATTCTATCACCATAGCACACCTTACACATATTTCCTTTTCTAGTGTTATAAGGGGCTATGTAACGAAGCCTTAGTTACTTTCAGTAATCCTTGTGTATAAATAAAATTTTTACTTCTTATTATGGTAAAATTTGTGAATTTAAAATGTTTGGATAAATATAGGATGAATTTATAAAACTTCCATATTATTTATGAATTTTGGAAAGGGGGGTATTTTAATTTTTTTTTATTTAAATAATTAATAATGTGAATTGATTTTCGAAAAATAGTCATCTATAGTTGTGTTTAGTAGGAAATTTAGAGTCTAATAAGATCAACTTGATTTTTATTGAATAGTAAAGTATGAATTGTAACTTTCTTGAATTAATAGTAAGGAATAGTAAGGAATAGTAAATCGACCAAAAAAATAGAAACTTCACCCATAAATTTATAAATACATTTTAGACATCTTAAAAGTGAAAAAAACAATCATAGTTTAAGTTTTGGTATTTTTTTATGTCATAAATATTTTATTTATAATTTTATAAATAATTTAATAATTTAAAATGGAAATTTATTTTCATAAAAATTAATCAAAAATTTTTAATTTAAATTCTTATGGTTATATGATAATTTTATGGGATCTTTATTACTTCCTTAAGGTATTACAATATGAGTTATACTTTTAAAATTGAATTTTTAGAATAAATAATTATTTTATTTAAAAATTAAATTAAAAATATTTAGGAATTTATTTTCATAAAATGGAGTTTATTTTTTAATTCAAAGAATCTATATTAGGTTAGAGTAAATATTTGGGATTTTTCTGAAACAATTGATTTTTCAGTGAATAGTAAAAATACAGTTTTGAGTTTCGTGTGTTAAATGACATCATTGATGATGTAATAATTATGTAATCATTTTGGACGACTTATGAATATTAAGATATGTTATTATGTGTCCCAAATGTCCAATACCATGGGCAAGCCCATGGTTTTGCAAATTTCACCGATGAGGTGTCCCTCAAAATTAAAAATTTATTCCCTCACTTTTCCTATAAATACCAATCCTTTCTCTCATTAGTTTCATTAAAAAATCCTCCTCAACGAAGTTATGGTCTCTTTACCACCCAAAGATTCATTCTGAGGTTCCCTCAGGCCTCCCAAGGTCCTGACCTTCAATCATTCAATGTTACTCTTCAAAGTAAGGGAACCTTTCACCCTCCTCTTTTAAGTAATGACTTCCTTCATGTTATGTATTCTAGTTTCCATTTCAATTTTTGGGTGTATGTTCTTCTATATCCCTATTACTGTCCATTTCATTTCAAATTTATGAGAGACCCTTTCCACTCTCATTAAATTATTTTTCTGAATTATAAGCGACGCCGTTAGGCTACCAAATTTTCGTAAAAGAAATCACATTTTTTCTTTTCTTTGAAGTTTCCTTTTCATGTGGTGTGTCATTCTACACCCTGATATTATTTATTTTTATTCTGTACCTCTATTATAAATGATTCATTTATTTATGGGATACCCTTGTCCCCTCTCTTTTTATGGTTTTCTAAAACTATGTTATATAGCCGTTATGTTGCAGAAATTTTGTCTCAAAATATCTCTCTCTTTTTCTCAAGAAATTCCCATGTTTTATTTATCTGAATACCCAACTAAATTTTCATTTCCAGATATATTCATCAAGATATAAAATTTATCTATTTTATTCTAGAATTGACATACATTAATCCATCTTTCTTTTTATAAGGTTTATAAAAGACATAATTATCATGTTTCTATGCACTTTTAAAACATCACGATTTTAAAGTGAAACCCATTACTTGTACTCTATATGGGTTATTTATGAAATGTTTGATTAGGATATATGTGTCTCACATGAATATAAATACATATTAAGAGTGTGACCTGATAGAACTAAAATCATTGGGTAAATAATTTAATCTCTAGAGATGACAAGTTTTCACGATACCTTGGTGAATAACCTTGGTAATTTTTATGACACCTTGGGGATGAACCTTGGTGACATGTTCAGGAATGTCTAAATTAAATGTTGTAGCCACATATTCATGTTATGGTTCAAGTTCTTCTCATTATGATATTCCTATACTTCCTTTTCACATGTCTTTATGTTTTTTTATCAAGTTCTTATTGATTTCACAAGTAAAGTGATTCCCATTCTTTCCTTACTAGGCCTTCTGCTCACCCTCTCCTTTGATGTTTTTCTCTAGGTTATGAGATAAAATAATTGTACTTTGGAAGAGCTTCTGTTGAATCCCTATAAGTGATTAGAAGAAGTCTTTTTGTTTTCATGTTTTATGTTATTTATTTCCATGACACTAAACTTTAAAGATCCCCTGTTTGTAAAATGTAATGAAAAGTTATGTAATAAAAGGAGGGATGCCATAGTTGGTATCAAAGGAATGTTTAGTTATTTATGGAAATTAGGATATGAAAAAATTATGAAGAACCCTATTTAAAAGTTTAAATATAGGAATATTTCCTGGTATTTTAGTGAGTATTGAGTAAGTGGTTTATCAAGAAAATACATCCCTGTATGGATACAAGAAGGTAGAGGTGGTGCTGGCACAGATGTTCCTAGGAGTGAAAAATATAACAATGAGTTTCGAGCATGACATGGGGTATCCTGGTACATGATAATGGGCTTTGTTTCACTCTTTGTTACGACACTCCCGGGGGATATGTGTGGTTAATCATAAGCTTTTTATGAATCATTACGAAGGATTTGTAGAGAAATGTAATTGTTTAAAGCATGATGTTTTAAGACATAAAATCCTTTATAGTTAAAATATTTATAATTGAAATAATATTCTCACTAAGGTCTTATTATTTTAGAAAATGGTGGGAAATTTGATGAACCATGAAAATGGTGACTGCAATGGACCATGCGCTGACGAACCTATGATGGAAGCTGTAATGGAAACATTAATGCGAATGATTAACCAACTGACTCAAGTTATGGGAAATAACTTGAATCAAGATGAGATACCGTCCTCACCATGAAGGTAAAAAATTTATTTTGAATACTTTATGCATCAATTACCACCAACCTTTAGTGGATATACCAACCCATTGATTTCTGAATAGTGGATCAGCTCTATCGATAAGATATTTTATGTGCTCTGCTATTCTGAACAATAGAAGGTTACCTTGGCTGTTTATCACATAGAGGGAGAAGCTGATCAGTAGTGGGAACTAATTAAAAACACAAGGCTAAGAGTGTAAGTTGAATCTATGGAGTGGTAATAGTTCATAGGGATATTCTTCAACAAGTATTTCCATCGATCTATGAGAACAAGAATAGAGAAGCAGTTTCTCAAGCTGAAGCAGAAGGAGAATGAATCTATGGGACGATACGAGATGAACTTCACAAAGCTTTCACGTTACACCTGTAGCTTTGTCATGGATCCAAATGGGAAGGTTGATAGGTTTTTAGGTGGACTGAGACATCATATGTGTAATAATCTTGCCAACTGAGACTATGATAGCTATGAGGAGATCGTACGGAGTGCGATGAAAGTCGAGATGGAGTTCGGTGAGAGGCAGTGGTCTCATAAATCAAACATAAAGAAGTGATCGATGGAGCCCAGCTTATGGAGGACCTTTTATTAGGGAAGAGTATTAAAGAAAGTGTAGCGTCCTAGGTGTAATAAATATGGGAATAAGCATTCAGGTATCGTCCTTCTCAGGAGTGGGAAATGCTACAAGTATGGAAGAGATGGCCATATTGCAAGGAAGTGTCGTACCTCAACTTTCAATCACTAATGATAAAGGGGGAGATGGTGCAGGCCCTACCTGATGTCCAGTGCTTTATGTGTGGACAACTTGGGAACTTTTCCAATCATTTTTCAAATCTGAGGGTAGTGGAGGGGAACCACCATTAGCCTCAGCAAAGGACAAGGGAGAAAGGTCATGCTTTTTTCTATCACGACAACTGAAGTTGAATCTATGAATGATTTGGTAGTAGGTAATCTTTTTGTTCTCTCAAAGCTAGAAAGTACTTTGTTTAATTCTGTTTCTACACATTCCTTTATTTCCTCCAAGTTTGCAAAGAATCTAGATTCAACCCCTGACTTTCTAAAAGTAGAGTTATCAATCATGACTCCTTGTCAGATTATCCAATCATTGTCAGTGTTTAGAAACTCTAGTATTTACATTGGTGAGGACAATTTTATCATAAATCTAGTAGTCATTCCCATGCTGAAATTTGACATTATACTTGGGATGGACTGGCTCTCAAAGTATAATGCTACGATCAAATGCAGAAGTAAAGAAATATCAGTAGTCTTGAATGGAAAACCTATACTTATCTTCCAAGGGGAGATATATCAACCTGATCTTTGTCTAGAAGAACCCCCCCATATTCTTCTTTATGGAGTTGATCGGTGAAGAAGAAGAAGGAGATGAGAGTTTAAGGATAGAAAATGTCCCCATCATCCAGGAATACGTTGAAATATTTCCGAAGGAGTTTCCTGGACCTCCCCCAGAAATAGAGGTAGAGTTCTCTATTGAACTCGTACTTGGATCTCATCTAATATCAAAGACCCCGTATATGATGGAAAATGTGGAGCTGGAGGAATTAATGAAATAACTCCAAGATCTTATGGAATTATGAGTTTGTTGTTATTCCTTTCAGACTGACTAATGGCCCTATTATTTTTATAGATTTGATGAATAGAGTCTTTAAGGACTACCTTGATAACTTTGTAGTAGTTTTTGTTGATGATGTTATAAAATATTCCAAATGTTGTGAAGAGCATGAGGATCATCTAAGGATTATTTTTCAAACTCTACATAAGGTTAGACTTTTTTGGAAAGTTCAGTAAATGTGAATTCTAGTTACAATAAGTTGATTTCTTGGGGAACATTGTTACCAATGAAGGAATCAAAGTTGACCCTACAAAGGCAAAAGTGGTATAGGATTGGCCTCATCCTACAACAATAATTGAGATTCATATTTTCCTTGGACTAGTGGGATATTATAGGAGGTTTGTGAAAAAAGTTTCATGAATTTATAATCCATTAACCAAGTTAACTTGAAAAGGGGTCAAGTTCATCTGGAAAAATGAGTGTGGGGAATGTTTCCAAGAGCTGAAGAAGAGATTGGTTACTGCACGCATGTTAAATCTGCCCTCAAGTGGTGAAGGATTCGTTATTTTTAGTGACACATCTTTGAAAGGGCTTGGGTGAGTCCTCATGAAAAATGACAAAGTCATTGCTTATGAATCTCGATAGTCGAATTCTCATGAGAAGAACTACCCTACGCATGATTTAGAGATGGAAGTAGTTATTTTTTCTCTGAATATATGGAGGCACTATCTTTATGTGGAGAAATGTGATATATACATAGACCATCAAAGTTTGAAGTATATTTTCACACAAATGCAATTGAAAATGAGACTAAGTAAATAGTTGTAACTTCTCAAAGACTATGATTGTTCAATTCATTATCACCCCGAAAGAGCTAACAAAGTCGCTAATACATTAAGCAGGAATAACCCAGTAGTTATTTCCATGATGAGGATTCAAAGAGATCCTTTGATCAATGACTTAGTAAAACTAGACATGGGAATTATAAGGGAAGGGTCATCAAAAAACCTAACCCAAATGGTTTCTCAACCTTCATTACTAGATAAGATCATGAATGCTTAGAAATAAGATCCCTTTTTACAGAAGAAGTTTGAGGCTATGAAGGATGGGAAGTTTCCTGAGTTCAATATTGATCGATAAAGTGTATTTAAATTTTGTACAAGACTATGTGCTCCATCTACTCCGGAAATAAATAAGGAGCTGATGGATGAAGCTCATAGATCTACTTTCTCAAAACATCTTGGAAGGACAAAAATGTATAGAGACCTTCGTGATCATTATTGGTGTGATAATATGAAAAGGGGGATTACTGACTATACTTCAAGGTGCTTGGAATCTCAGAAAGTGAAGGCAGAGTGACAAATTCCTAAAGGGGTATTGCAACCACAACCCATACCAGCATGGAAGTGGGACAATATCATAATAGACTTTGTTACTGGTCTTCTGAGAACTTCCAAAGGAAACAATGTGATATGAGTTATTGTGGACCGTCTCACCAAGACTTCCCATTTTATCTCTATTTGGGAAGATTTCTCTCTTGATCAACATTCAAGGATTTATGTGAAAAAGTGGTAAGGTTGCATGGAGTTCCACTTTCTATCGTATCTGATAATGATCCAAGGTTTATATCAAAATTCTGGAGAAGTCTTCAGCATTCTCTGAGCACTAAATTGAATTTCAGTATGACCTATCACCCCCAAACTGATCGCCAATCTGAATGAACTATTCAAACACTCGGGGATATGCTGAGAACATTCTAAATGGAATTTAAAGGTGGATGAGATCAACATCTTACTTTAGTTGAGTTCTCTTACAATAATAACTTCTACTTGAGAATTCAAATGGAACCCTATGAAGCTCTATATGGGAAGATATATAGAACTTTTACATGCTGGGATGAAGCTAGTGAAAGAAATATTCTTGGGCCTGATCTTGTGCAAGATATGACAGAAAAATTCCATCCCATCCAGAAACACATTAAGGCTTCTCAGATTTGGCAGAAGAGCTATGCTGAAAACCATCAAAGGGACTTGGAGTTTGATGTTGGTGACAAAGTCTTTCCTCGAATTTCACCTTAGAAGAGAGTCATGAGGTTTGGGAAGAAATGGAAACTCAGCCCTAGGTACATTGACACCTGTGAAATCCTTGGTCGTGTAGGAGCAGTGGCATATTGGCTTGAACTTCCTCCAAATCTAGCACAAGTTTATGATGACTTCCACGTATCCCTCTTGAGGAAGTAAATACCTGATCCTTCACATGTACTAAATCCGTAGGTGGTATAATTGGAACATGGCCTCTCTTATGAGGAGCAGCCGGTGTAGATAATGGATCATATAGACAAGGTTCTAGATAACAAGACTACCCACCTTATTAAGGTGTTGTGGAGGAGCCAAAAATGTGAAGAAGCCACGTGGGAACCAGAGGAGTCAATGAGATAGAATTACCCACACATTTTCTAATCATAGGGTATGGGATAAAATTTCGGGGATGAAATTTCTTAAGGGGGGAAGAATGTAACGACCCAAAATTTTTAGTTATATTTGTTTCCTAAATTTATGTGTTATTTTATTTTATACTCAACAAAACTATATCCTTTAATTAATGAAGAGGGTAAAATTAAAATAAGACCATTGGGTTTCGACTGTTATATAACCGTTGGTCAATATGATCATTGGTCAATATGAGCATTGGAAACTATAATCTTAACATTGTATCTATTGTTTATAAATATAGTTATCTTGGTTAATTAATATAGAAAGAAGATTTAATAGCCTTATCCAGTAGACTCGGGCCATATGAAGCCCATCTATAGGATATTGGGAAGGAGGTAGCGTCACTGGGATTTGCTTTGGACCAAGCCTAAGCCGAACTTCAACATGTGAAGCTTTAACAGAATCACATATGGGAGAAGTTCAAGCTGATAGAAATCACCACTCGGGTAATGTTGTCTGAGCCGCCCCAAGATTCTATCACCATAGCGCACCTTACACATAGGTCCTATGTTGGAGTTATAAGTGGATATGTAATGAATCCTTAGTTACTTTTTGTAATCTTTTTCTATAAATAAATTTTTTACTTCTTATTATTGTAAAATATGTGAATTTAAAATGTCTGGATAAATATAAGATGGATTTATAGAAGTTCCATATTATTGATGAATTTTCGAAAAAGGGGGAATTTTAAAATATTTTTGTATTCTTTAAATAATTAATAATGTGAATTGATTTTCAAAAAATGGTCTTCTAAAGTTGTGTTCAGTAGGAAATTTAGAGTCTAATAAGGCCAACTTTATTTTTAGTTAATTGTAAAGTATGAATAATAACATACTCTTATGAATAGTAATGAACAATAATGAATAGTAAATCGACCAAAAAAATATAAACTTCACCCATGAATTTATAAATACATTTTAGACATCTTAAAAGTGAAAAAATGATCATAGTTTATGTTTTGGTATTTTTGTATGTCATAAATATTTTTTTACAATTTTATAATTAATTAAATAATTTTAAATGGAAATTTATTTTCATAAAAATTAATCATAAATTGTTACTTTATTGTCTTATGGTTATATGATAATTTTATGTGACCTTTATTACATTCTTATGGTGTTACAAAATGAGCTATAGTTTTAAAGTTGTATTTTTGTAATAAATAATTATTTCATTTAAAAATTAAATTAAAAATATTGTGAAAATTATTTTCATAAAATGGTGTTTATTTTTGAATTTAGAGCATCAATATTAGGTTAGAGTGAATTTTTGGGATTTTTCTAAAATAGTTGATTTTTCGTTGAATAATAAAAATACTGTTTTGAGTTTCAGGTGTTTAATGACATCATTGATGATGTAATAATGATATAAGATTTTTGGTCGACTTATGAATATTAATATATGTTATGAGGTGTCCCAAATGGACAATACCATGGGAATATACAATTGGAAAGACCATGGTTTTTCAAATACCACTAATGAGGTGTCCCTTGGAAAATAATAAAATTTCCCTCACTTTTTCTTTAAATATCGAGCCATTCCCTCATTCATTTATTTCAAAAATCCTCCTCAACGAATTTATGGTCTCATTAGCTCCGAAGGAGTCCTCCCAAAGTTCCCTCAAGCCTCCAAAGTTATATACCTTCATGCTTTTTAAGTTACTCTTCAAGGTAAGGGAACCTTTCACCCTCCTCTTTTAAGTCATGACCTCCTTTATGATTTATCTTCTACATTCCATTTAGTTATGTGGGGGTATGTTCTTATATATCTTTATTACAATATATTTCATTTCAAATTGATTATAGACCCATTCATCTCTCATTAACTTATTTTTTTTGAATTATAAGCGACACCCTTAGGCTGCCGTATTTTCATAAAAGAAATCACATTTTCTCTTTTCTTTCAAGTTTTCATTTCATGTTGTGTGTCTTTCCACACCATGATATTATTTATTTTTATTGTGTATATCTACAATAAATTATTCATTTATTTATGGGTGACCCTTTTCTCCTCTATTTTTATTATTTTCTAAAACCATGTTATATAGCCGTTATGCTGCAGAAATATTTTCCCAAAATATATCTCTCTTTTTCTCAAGAAATTGTCTTGTTTTATTTATCTGAATACCCAAATAAATTTTCATTTCTATATGTATTCATCAAGACATAAAATTGATCTATTTTATTCTGGAATTGACATACATTAAACCCTCTTTTATTTTCCATGGTTTATAAAAGACACAACGATCATGTTTCTAAGCACTTTTAAAATGTCACGATTTTGAAGTGAAACCCGTTACTTTTATTCTGTATGGGTTATTTATGAAATTTTTTATTATGATATATGTTTATCATATTAATATAATAGAATATTAAGGGTTATCTCTGATAGTGCTCCAATTCATTGGGTAAAGAATTTAATATCCATAGATGACAAATTTCATGATACCTTGGTGAATAACCTTGGTAATTTTTATGAAACCTTGGGGATGATCCATGGTGATATGTTCATGAATGTATAAATTAAATGTTGTATCCACATATTCATGTTATGGTTCAAGTTATTTTCATTATGATATGCCTATACTTCCTTTTCACATGTATTTATGTTTTTATCAAGTTGTTATTGATTTTACATGTAAACTGATTCCCTTACTTTCCTTACTAGGCCTTCTGCTTACCCTTTCCTTTGATGTATGTATCTAGGTTATGATATGAAATAATTGTACTTAGTAAGAACTTATGATGAATCCATACAAGTGGATTAGAATAATATTTTATGTTTTCATATTTTATGTTCTTGATTTCCATGACAGTAAACTTTAAAGATCATATGTTTGTAAAATGTATTGAAAAGTTATGTAATAAAAGGCGGGATGCCATAATTTGGATATTGAAGAATCCTTTAAAAAATTTTCTTATAAAGTTTATGGTAAGTTTTAGAAGTTAAAATACATATCATAATACCAAGATAAATAAATATAAGAATTGAAATATATGAATATGTTATTTGATGATGACATTGAGAATCTAAAGATCAAGAATATTGAGAATTAGTTGCTGAAATAAGAAGTTATAAAGTTGAAATATGAGAAAATAAAGAACAAATTCTTGAAAAAAAATTTAAAGTATGAAGCTATAATTTCATATATTTTGAGTTATGGGGGAAAGAATTTCAAAGCAAAAGGGAACATATCTAGAAGTTAAGAAGAATCATGAGGAGTTTAGAAAAATGAACTCCATTTCAAAGATATACAAAAATAATAATAATTCTATTTACCCATAAAATATTAATGTAGTAATATTGAAAATATTTTTGGAATGCATTAATGTTTGAATATTCATCTATTTATATACTTGATTAAATGTTTTCCAAATTTAGTTGGATGAATATTATTTCTATATTTATTTAATTGATGAATTTTTATCTTTCATAAATTGTTATGAAGAATTGTTAATAATAAAATTTTAGGGACTTTATACCTCTTTAATTCCTTTTAAAAAATCACAAAGCGGAAGAATTATTTGTAATTTTTTTGGTATAATATTTTGGAGAAGTTATTTCAAAGATAATATTTTTTTAAGAAGATATGTCTTTCTTCCAATCATATTTTTTTAACTATAAAGGAGTCAGAAATAAAGGTGGGTATAAGGTAGGTAAATGGATATGTGCTTAAAATGATTAAAGGGACTATAATTTTCTCAAAAGTTATTAGTTTTTTATCTTTTAGTGTATTGTTTTGTTCTTTTCAAAAAGGGGGAGATTTCAGAGTCAAAAGTTTACTTTCTACCCATTCTATCATTTGTTTATAAAATAACTACACACTCTTCAAAAGTTATTTTACTAAATTTATATTTCCTATGGTTTTTAGAATGTTTTATAGAAAAAAAATTATTATACCAAATGAAGGAATACTTAAAAACTAAACAGATAAAAATTTTCATACAAATCTGATCAATCAGACTGACTAAGACATATCCATCATATTTAACAAAGTCATGTCTATCAGATTGACCTAAGTCATGACCATTATATTGACCTGAGTTATGTAAATCTGATTAATCTATGATTATCCAATTGGTATGAAAATATCTAATATATCGGTGTGACTATTTCTAATCTATCAGTATGATGATATCCAATCTATCAGTATGATGATATTTAATCTATTAGTGTAATGATATTTAGTCTATCAGTGTGACAGCATCAAGTCCATCAGTATGAAAGAGTCTAGTACATCATATTGAGATATTTTTTCTATTGGAATAATAATTTTATAATCAAAGTTACAATTATTACTCCTGGTTAGAATATATTTTTAATATCATTTTAATGGTGTTACCAATAGAAAATAGACGAAGATATAATTTATTGTGTTTTCAAGTGAAGATCATCTGAGGCCATTGCAACTAACTCTGAGATTCAAATAAAATTTAAATGTTGGAGGTGTGCCTATAAATAAGGGTATATTTGAGGATATTGGAGATGATTATTTTTTGAAATCAAATGGTCTGAGATTCTTATCTTTTGTAATGGATCATCACATTTCCTTTTAAATGTTTTTCGAGAGCCTATGTTCTAAGGATTCTGTGCATGGAATTGTAAAATCCAAATAGTATTTTTTTTCATTTGTATTATGAATTCGGTCAAAGTTATGATTGACAGATTACATACAATGGAAGATAGGGTATATTTCAATTATGATGATTGTATGATTTTTGGGATTGGGAGACAAAGTTGATTCTGATCCTAATGATCGAGGGATTTATACAAAAGAATAGAAGTCCAAATAGTTTTGTGTGAACAATTCATACCTAATGTTAGGTTTATTGAATTTCTTAAATATAATGGTTATAGAGTATAATTTTTTTTACAAATATTTTGTAACTCATTCTTACTTTTACTTTAATATTTACTTTTACTTATCTTTACATGTTATATTTTCCACCAATAAATTTGTTTAGAATGTTTATTTTAGTAAACTTTTTATACTACAATTTACCAAATACACTTTGAGTCTGATAAATATTACATTGATCATCAAACTGAAGCTCAATATAATAAAATTAATTGCAGATTTTATGTTTAATTAGTTTAAAGTTTTTTAGACTAAAATTCACCCCTAATATATCCATAATGTACTCTTATGATCCAACATCCAAGGTGCCCAAGTGGGTCAAGCCTCATCCCTCCTCACTAGGATTAAAATACACCAACAAGGAATTTTATAATAGATGGTTCAAAGGAACAATAGAATGAATCCAAGTACATTGACCAAAGGAAAAAATATATATTTTAACCATCATATTTAATGAATTATCTGATCATAGGATAGAGTTATCCCCTACCCTTGCTATCACATCACGTTGTTCCCCCTAATATCTATGACACGTTTCCCAGACAAGTTATAGGATGCAGATAAACTTCCTAACATTATGTCATTCGACCTTCTCACCACACCCTACCACATGAAAAATACTCACTACCCCCTGTAAATGAGGGATAAATGAATACATGAATGAGGTTTGAACCCCATCCATGGAGATATAGGAGGGGTGTGTTGAATAACTCACCTCCACACCTAGTTATTTTAATTTATTAATAATAATAATAAATTTACTAAAACATTATAATATAATTTTCTAAATTATTATTAGTACGGATGGGGAACTAATTTACAAATTTTATATTGTACATTCAGGGACAAATTGCTCATACTCATCTTTGATCCTTGTGTCCTTTATAATTTTAATTGAATAATTAAAATAAAGGAATACCACTTATTTATAGATAATCATTGAAAATTTACCCAAGTTAAAACTAATAATTAATATATTAGTATGAAAATACTAAATAAACATCACATATTACAAAAAACTACACTTATGGATTGTAAATATTTGTAATGGTTGGAAATATATCATAATTTTGTCAAATAACTTAAAAATATAACTTATGACATGTAATTAATTTAACAATTAATGTTTCAAAAATCAAAACTCTTTTAATTAATATCCAAGTTACACTATATGATAAATAACAGGTTTTGAGGTTAATAGAATAACCAAAACAAATTATAGTTTCATTTACTAGGTTTAAAAACTATTTTTGAACAATAAATTAGAAATTGTAAAAATTCTATAAAAAATTCACAGACTTCACAACTTATACTTTTACACTACTATAAAACATATATGACTTGAACTGACTCGTATCAAGATTAACTAAACAAACCATAATAAAATATAATGAGCCTAACAAAAACAAACTTAAATTGAAAACTCATTAAATCAATGAATTTAGAATAAAATATACCGAATAATGCTGAACTTACCCATCCTAATCAGACTTGACAGGATTCATATTGAAAAATATTGAACCAACTAGAATTAAACCAAATCAATTAAACCCAATTCAAGTAAGATAGTACTGATTATAGTTGAATTAAACTGATTTAAATTTAATCAAATCAAATATAATAATTATAAATCTAAAATATATTTAAATAAATCTATCCCATGAAACCCAAAATAAAAGGAATCAAATATAATCGATTATAATACAACAACAAAAAACCCAACTGAACTAGTGTAAACACAAATGTACCAAATAGAATAGAGTCAAACTAAACTAAACCTATTTAAATTTAAATTAACTATAAAAATAATAAAACTAAATAAAATAAATATGACATAAACCAAACCAAATAAAATCAAACCTAACTAAACTAAAACAACTAAAATTTAAATAAATCAAATAGAGTTGAACTAAACCAAACCAAGCTTAGCTAAACCCAACTAAACTGAATTGGAATGACTAAACTTCTAACAAAAAAATAAATAAACATGACCAAAAATCAATAAAAATAAATGGAATCAAATTGAACCAACCTAAACTATTCAAACATGACCCAATACACACTCTACCGAACCATACCAAATTTAATTTCAATTGAACCAAAGAGGACTAAAACAAATTAATCTGATTGACTGTACTCAAATTATATATAATTCACTAAACTAGATAATAAAAAATACAATTAAACATAACCAAAACACATTGAAAGACCACCAATAAAATTTAAAAAAACAAAAACATTATTTAATTGATAGAAATAAATTTGAATAAATTTGAGTAAAAAGTTTCTAATCAGAATCTGACATGAACCTTATCAAACCATATAGAGATATGCATTTTTAGCTTTTGGTTTTTATAATGTTTTACCAACATAAAGGCTATTAATCATGTATATATGTTATTTAATGAGTAAAAAAAGTTTATATTAATTTTCTAAAAAATATATATATAATTATTTTATAAATTAATATATACAATCTATAATTCATTTTCAGTTGGAACATGTGTTTTATGATTATAATTTCCATTATTATGGTGACATGTAGTCCTGTAACGAGAGTTATGTGGTGAGGAGAATATGGGTTTTAGAATTTTAAATATGGGACTTTGAGAGTTTACATAGTAATTAGAGGGAAAATTTGAAAGGTTTAATAGTGATTTTTATGGTGGTGGATTATTATGGGATTTGGAGATTTCATGAATGATTAGGAACTTCTCTCTATAAAATAAAATATTTTACATGGGATTTATCATTCCATCAAACTATTATCTATTATCTTATTTGAAATATTTATTCTTGGTTTATAATTCAGTCTGTTCTTAATTTCATGATAAAATAAAAATAAAGAATTATTGGAGGATATTAACATATGGTCAATGAATTATGAACATAGAATAATGTATAAAAAATGGTTGAGATGGGTAACTCTAGAACTGTAATCCTTCTTGGACTCTTTTTGGATAAATTGAAATTGGATTGGTTTTGAATAATTAAATAAACATAATAACACACAAAAAAAATTTCAGGGAAAATGAAGAATTAATTGATTTAATGATGAGTTATTTTGTAATATATAAAGGGAGAATGTTCCATGAATCATAGAAATTTTCTTAAAATTACAAAAAAGTAGATATTATTATCTTATAAGATGGATATATTAATTTTATAAATATTCTTTAGTGATCTCATTGATATCTATGATTGAATTACATTATTTTACAGTTATTTTTTATTTATATAAATTGTTTTTAAGAAATATTTAATTTTGAATCATTAAAATATTATTTAAGATATATTTTTAGGGTCATCTATTTCTTTATAGTGATTGTTATACTTATGGGATGTTATAGTTTTCTATAGAATTATCTTAAGGGCTGAGGTTGTGTGTTATCGAGGTCTATATAACTTTGACATGAAGTTATTATAATTACTTGAAATGGATATCTTTGATACAAAGGCTTATATATAGGTTGTGAAAAATTTGGACAAGGCTATGAAATGTTTACATGGGTATTTTAAAAACCTATAAAATCTTATGTTTCTTAATTTTTCATTATAAGTTTCAATCAAATTTAATTTTTTGGTATGAATTAAATTATAAGATGTGTAGAAAAGGTTATAGTGTAGAATTAGGAACATTAAATCCACTTCACTTTTAAAGTGTAGTTATCTGTGGTGCCAAATAATTCTAGGAATATGTAAGTTGTTATATTAATAAACGATTAATTAATTACAGTTAATTATTTGGAGATTTAAGACTTTTATTATGAAAATTTAAAGAATATAGATATGGATACAGTCGAGGATATGAATATAATTTTGTATATAGATATATTTTTGGGAATGGAAACAGTTACAAACATGAATATCGATGTAGGTTTATGATTGGTTTATTATGTGGGTAGCGTGCATTCTAATAAAAATATATGATTATTCATGATGATTCTAGTAAATTATAAATGTTGTTTTACCTTAATTATAAATGTTTTCCGAGCTTAATTATTAATGAAGTTTTAGGGTAATTTACAATAATTCTTACAAAGTAATTAACATGGATGTTTACTAGGTAATTTATGTTGTTGATTTTAGGTAATTTTCAAAGATTCTTTGAGGAAATATTTTATAAATATTTATATTAAATTCTATTTAATTATTCACAGTGATCACCATGAAAATTTTAAGAATAATTGATGGATATTCTGTGTGAAAATAAAAAATTCATGCAAAAAAATTTTGGGTGATGAAAAAAAACCTTATAGTTATCTACACTATAAATTATAGGATGATATTTCTACCAACCATGTGTAATGATGGAGAGTAGGGATTATATGTTTTGGATATATTAGGATGGTAATTGTGATTTTATGTTTATGTTATTTGAGATGTGATACAAAATCATCATCTACCACACTTCCACCACATGATATTATATTCTTGGAATGAATGAAATATATTTTATGATATGTATAATTGGATGAAAATATAGCACATTTGTGGACTCCCATGACACATGTCTAGATTCATGATTTGAGGATATAATGCTTAACATTTGGAGATATGGTGAGATAACTCATGGGAGTTAGTATACATGCCCCTTATTAGGTTATTTTATATTTCTCATGGTGTGAGTTATATATATATACATATATATATATATATAATACAGTTTTAAGGTGATGTGTTTTGGTGAGATATGATTTTATATTGGGGAAATTCTGAATCATTTATATATATTTTCACTCTATCTTATAGATGTGCTATTATAAATTATACATAATGACATTTGTTGGTCTAAGGGATGAAGATGTGGAGTATTTGTATCATCACTTATATTATATATGTATATATATGGACCCCATTTTTCCTATATTGGGGGACAACTATTGAGTATGTGTACGATCACCAATATTATAAATGGTAAGAATTTTCATTTATAGAGGGAATTTTCTCCCATTTTTTTTGATATTTATACCCTCAACACTAGTCTCTAACCCCTTTATATTAGGAGGGATTCATGGTGCTATATTTAATATTTTCACCAACTTAGGAGGAGTCTCATCTTAGATAGGTTATAAAAAAGTGGTATTAGAGTTAGAGTTTTTTAGATATATTTTTAGAGTAAGAACAAGTGTGTTTTTTCATTAGGTTGGTAAGGGGAAAATATATTTGAACTAAGGATAGATCATGGACCATGGAAATAAAAAATGATATAGGAAATCAATGTATTCTTTTACAATGGCCTTGATTTTATAATTACTATACCTATAGGATGGTTTAATAACTACAAGGTATTATTTTAGGTGTGTACATATATAATGAAATTTCAGGTCATAAAAATTACATGCGGCATGGATAAAAGAATGGTACTCACAAATAAGACCATAGGGAAATATATTCTATTAAATATAAATATCTATATAGTGGTATTAAAGGACTTATGTTTCATGATAGATATACATAAAAGATGAATTAATCATTATTGTGATGTGCTTAAGGATGTATTGTAGGCACTGGTTATATAAAATAGAGGTGATGAGACCTAGGATTTAAAATTATAATATTTCTATAATAAGAGGATACTAATGTTTTTGGGAGATAAATCTGATGTGAAAACCAATAAATGACTCAATGGGGTGGATATTTCTTTTTATATCACATGTACTATATATGAGTACCACATTTCTCTAGTGATGATATTTCTAGGATATTTTTCAATTTAGTAGTAGAGGATTTATATTGTGGATATTGAGTTGAATTTTATATCACTGGCTATCTTTCATAGAAATTTCCATGAGACATTTTATCATCTACTCTTAGGGTTGGCTAGTCATAAAAGATATAATCCATTCATTTAGGTTGTTCCTTTGTGTTATTTTTTTTGTGGGATTCATTTATCTAATTCTATATCCTCCTACCATGATTTAAATGAATAGTTATGTGATTGAAATCTTAAGATATCCCCTTGGATTAAGATTCAGTATCATGAGAATAATCATAAATTAAGTACATATTCAGAGAAGTTATAAATTGAAGTAGTGTTTTACAGAAAATTGTCATGTCTATTTATAACTAGAAGAGATACAAAAAAATCTAGATTAAGATATGTGGATATGACATTTTACCCTCAAAGGTCATCTAGATATTGACGAAGCATATGATGACTATTAATGCAAGGATGATAATCTAGTATGGGTAGTTCATAACCATATAGATGTCTCTAAGGTTTAGTCTACTATCTCTATGGTAGTGAGGGTTATGTCTATGGTGTATACTTCTCTACTCAGAGACCTATGCATAGTGTGATAATGGATATATAGCCCAATAATTTTTAGAGTTTTCCTCAATAGTAGTTATTTCTAAGGAATTTTCTATAGCAACAATATATAAGACCTCATGGATTATTTGGTAAAATGGATAATGTTTAGTTTGGCGAAATTTTAGACTTTAGAGACCACAAAAAGGTCTATGGTAAGTATGATAATAGAAAGGTCATAGATATGAAGGTTCTTTAGGTGAAAAAATATATTTGGTAGAGGTAGAGGAGATGGGATACTCAAGTTGATCTACAGGTATAATTTGTATCATGTTTACCCTTGTATATTATTTTAATGAAAATTTCACATTAATTAGATACCCATACACTTTTTCAAGGGGTTATAACTTCTATTCAAAAGGCTTTATAGACCACTGTAATTCCTTACTCCAACTAGGGGGTCAATCAATATTGTCGTATACATGTAATCAATGTGACCAATTTTTTGAGGGTGGTTGATGTTTATAACATCTATAATTTTTATAGTTATAGATATATGATATTATTATTTTCAAAAACTATTTGATTTTATTTGGATTATTATTTATGAAGGGTTATATTCTCTAACATATGAAGGGATTATGTTAATTTTATTTGAAAGAGAGGTGGTTATAAAATAAAATTATGTGTTAATCCTTATAATATTACCTCAATGTGGAATTGAAATATTTTCTATATATTTGAGTCTATAAAATAATAGTATTATAGAGTTATGTATAAATTTGAGGTCTTTTATCAGAATAATGTGATGTGTTTACCTATATGGATTGATATTTAGATTTTGATAGTGTTATTCTTAGTCATCTTAAATGTTTCATTGATGTCTTATCATATGGAAAAAGTAGAATTATAGTACATGAGAATTAAAATTGATGAATTATAATAGAAATGATTTATATTTTCTAAAAAATATTTATGGTCATCTCATGAGTTATTTTCTAATGATGGAGATAATAGCTTAGTGTTATCGATACAATTAATGAATGAACTAGGTAGTGGAAAATAATTAATATTCATTACCTCTAATAGATGATGTCCTTGATTAGTTGAAAGGTGTAAGTTATTTTTTGAATATCTATTCCTGAGATAGTTTCTATTAGAAGAAAGTTGATAGTGAATAAATTCTAAAAATATTTTTTGTTGGTATGGGTAAATTATATTTTTCATGATAGAAATTGGAGTTATAAAATGTACAATAATATTTACAAAATTAATTACTTTGGTGTTAAAATATTATAGTTCCCAAACTCCTTGGGGAATTGTAAGTTCTAAGTGATGAAAACCATAATAACTATGGATTTAATCCAAACAGAGATAAATTTTAAGAGTATTTTAGTAGTAATATAGCAAGATGGGTACTCTATTAGTATTTAAACTATATCACCTGAGTATTATAGTAGGAAAACAATTCACGATGGTAGTATTTGGGTACCATGTAAGGTATCTGAGCCACTTCTAATGGGTCAGTAATGGTTTTAGTTAATCCCTTGGATATGTGTGTAGTTTTTATTCCTTAAAACCATATAGTTTTAATATAATTTGGACTATTTTTTATGGTATTCATAGATGATTTTTTTAATTTTTGGATATAGGACTATTGAGTGGTGGATCTTAGAATTGATTTTCAATTTTTCTGGTCACATTAGTTTTATGGAGAAATTTTCAATTGTCACTTCTATTTACACAATGTTCACTTCGTAGAATATATTATATCATAGTAATATGTTCCATTGAAATATTCAAAGATCAATTTTTTTACTTCGTGGAGGCTAAATTTTTTTTTGAGATGTGGAGTTTCTTGGGATTGGTTGGGTTTTATATGTGGTGTATTCCTTGATTTTATATTATAGTGAATCATTTATCCACTTCAACTAAAAAAGTATAAGCTTCTTTCTGGTTAGAAAAATTCCAATAATCTTTTGACACTCTTCAAGAGAAGTTGTTGAGTAATCATGTTATTTAATAAATATAGTAAGATATTCCCATTGTGTTATAATATATGAATCTAATAATGTATTATGATGTTCTTTGAGGCAGGGGAAATGTGTTACGGAATATAGGCATATATAGTCACATTATTTTGAATTTAACTACATTACCCATGATTTATACCTCATGATGATTATTTTTTCACTTCAGTTTCAAATACATTAAATTCTTGGGTAACTTGTTATGGTATTTACAGAACATTAAAGCTTTAATTATAATTCTCTTAAAAATATTTAAAATTAAGCCTAAGGATATGAGTAATGTTTATACAAGACTATCATTTTGAGATTATATATCCATTAAGGAAAGGGAACATAGATAAAAATTCTTTGAGAAGGATATTTCATGGGGGCATGAGATTATAGTCTAGTGAGGAATGAAATATTCTGATTGAATTAGAATATATGCATCATGGTATATTTGAGGTGGATGGGGAACCTTATACTGACTATATGAAAATAGAATCATCCTTAGTGTAGTGAGTGATGGAGTATAATATTGGAGATCATGTAATTGTGGTTTTTATAGAATTTATTATTCATGGAAATTCCACATATGGTTGGGTTCAATGTATGGAGTATCAAATAATGTTATTTTATACGTATTTGTTTCTTAAATTATACATGTAGAAGTTTTATGTGAGTTCTATAGCGCATATTTGTTAATCAATCCTTGAGTTTTTAATATTTGTAATTCTATAAATTGATTTTTTTGTTGGATTAAGATGATGTTAAAAGTATCCATGTTTAGAGTGAGGTGTCTTACCAATCAACATGTTAAGGATGACCATTGGGTATCAACTAGATTGTTGAAACCACTATGTATTCCAAATAGGAAATGAGAGTATATTTTAATGGATTTTATGAATTGATTGATTTATGTACCTCTAGGTTATTATATTATTTGGTTTATTTTGGATCATTTGACTAAAATAATACCAACTTATTACCTATTAAGTATTAGAATTTAGAGGAATGTTTAGAAAGACATTATATGTTGAAGGTGGTAAAGTTTCATGTTATTATTTAGACAATAATATCTAACTAGGGTTATATATTTACTTATAATATGTTGATAGTTTTAAATTGTTCTTTTGAAACACATTTATATCTTAGAATAGTGTTTTATCCATATATATATGATTATATTTGGAAAAATATTTATATGATGGAGGATATGTTGAGGTATTATGTTATTGACTTTGGTAGATCTTTATATTATTGTTTTTATTAGATAATGTTTTCAAATAAGAATAGTTTTCATTCAATTATAAATATGGAATCATATGAGAAATCATTTGGCCAACTTTTTTGATCAATATTTCGTTTCATTGACATTGTCTAGTTAGAGGTTATAGAACCAGAACTTTTATGGGATACACTGAAGTGAGTTTAGATAATATAGAAAATTGGATCTACTCAGAGTTGATAGAAGTAATTTTTTATTATAGGTGGGGTTCAGTGATATTTAATATTGGTAATATTGTATTTCTGAGAGAATAAAATTTTTATAGGTATCATGGTTTCAGAAGGGGTAGTGAACATTCAATTTCGTTTATTGGGCCTTTTTAGTATTAATATATATTAAAAAATTGATTATTTTGTCATTATTCTTTCTTAGTTGACTTGAATTCATGATTTTTTCTTGTGTCTTGATTTAGTAAGTATCTTTATTATTTTTCTCAAGTGATTTATTGGGGAGAATTTTTCTTGGAGGAGGATGTGAAATATCTAGAGCACGAAGTGATCTAGAAATTGGGGAGACATATTTCATTGTTATTAGCATTGATTGAAATATTTTATGAGACATTTTAGAATTTTTTATTGGTTGAGAATACCTAGATATTTGTTGACGTGGTTCAAGAAGAATTTGAGGTTGTCTGGAATCAAAATTTGGAAATGGAATTGAAGTGGTGTAAGCATCATCTAAGTTGTGTAGGCATCATCTGATCTCTTTAATCATCATTATATATGTATCATATAATCTCTATAAGTATCCTTTGATCACCATAAACATCATTATATAAACATTATATGAGCTATATATGCATAATATGATCTCTTTAACCATTATCTAGCCAACATAAACATGAATTTATATAATCCTATGATTTATATAGTGATAAATCATGATATCAGAATAATAAGTCTATAAGCATCAACGACTCTAAGTAGATATATTTTTTGTAAGAATAAATCATGGGAGACAATAAGGATGATCAACATCACCATAGAGATCATTTATTTATGGATATTAAATTATGTGATGATCACATGTCATACCTCATAAATTAAATATTATAGTGATTTTAATGGAATTTGATTAAAGATGAGTTTGAAAAACTAAACCAAAGGTGAAGCTGACCTATGAGATGAGTGCTCTATGATGTAGGAGAATGTTCCATGTCACTACAAAATTAATTTTTATTCCTTCATGTTTTTTGAATGTTTTAAAGGGGATATGTATTCATTATTTATTAAATATTTGAATATGATATTTTTAATGCAATCAATAAGAGAAGGATATTTTAATAATATAATAGATTTAAAATTAAATAATTTAAATCATTTATTTATAATTATATTGGAAGATAAATCTAGGTCCTTGACTAGGGAACCTGTTACCCCAGGACTTCTTGGGAAATTTACACAAAAATTATAGAAATAACTTAAGAGTGGTATTTATAGAATATAAAAATATTAACTAAATAAAATTAATGATATTATGAATTTTAAGTGAGCTCATAATACTTTGTTGTATCAGACAGATATATGTTTAAGGATATCAACTTATGATATATTCTTTTTCCTAGGGAGGTCAAGGTAAGCCGATCTAATTGATGTATGTCTAGGAACTTGTGACTGAGGAGGAATGAGGGTATATTAATGTGTACATGTTCTCATATATTAATAGATCATCTGAAACAAGTTATAGGAATGGATGATGTGATGTTATTGTATTCATATAGGTAGTTAAAGTTCTTAAATAATTAAATATTTTTTAGATTTTCATTCATCCAATGATTTGTTAAAGATGTGATTCTTTCTAGATCGAGGAAAGAATATTTTAATAACACATGTTTCCTATCTAAAAAACACAAATAAATTATCATTGGGAGGTGGATGATACCTATAATTAAGGGGAATAGTAATACACCTTCTTGGATTTTGTGTTCCAATTGATATATATCAATAGTCACTAAAATTATATAGTGATATTAAAATACGTGACTCAAGCAAAGGTTAATTACAAAACAAAATAGTATTTTATTACATTGAGGCTGAACATTGTAAAACTTTCATGTGTACTAATTTACATTCATATTCATTAATATGGGTAAGGAAGAGTTTTAAAGTGTGAATCTAGACTTTAATTGATCCCTAGGTTTAAATTCAAATGATGTACTTTCAAAAACAAATTAGTACCACTAATTCACCCCTAATGGTATTCTCATAGGATTTTGGATCACTATGTTTTTTCATAGTAAACCATGTTCCACTAGATTATACTCATGTCAGGTTCATCATGTAAAATTATAATTCTCTGAGTAGAAAATGTGTTCTCTTTTATAATGGAAATAACCTTCATGGGTTGAAGAATCAAATGCTACCATATATGCTATCTCAAGGACTGCAATTGAGTGACACTAACACTATGGTTTGTTCACAAATTTCAAGGTATAGTTCTATAAAAATTATAAACAAGAGGAATATAGAGATAAATTTTAAAAGAAAGAAAGTCTATACTGTCATCTTTGTCAGAAAAAAGTATACAACAAGATGATGGGGCAGTAAATAGATAAGGAAATTTGGTATAAACTTGATAACATATATAACAGAAACATCAATATAAATAAGAAAAATTAAAATATGTATGGTAAATTTTACTGATATAATAATAATTTTATATGTGAACATTAATTAATAGTTGAAAATGGAGAATGAGATAAGTTGTCACATCATAGGATTCAAGCACAATCAATATGATTGAACTGTGGTGAAAAAATTAAATAGGAAATTTCTTGATAGATTTTACCCAAAGATATAAGATTTAAAAGAAATTATTTATATATATCTTGAGGTGATGTAAAATACCCTCATAAATTACGAGTTTAGTAAAGTTATAGTTTTTAAGAAAAAGGAAAATAAGGAGATGGATTTTAAATCCACGAATAAATTGAAGACGAATAAGGAGAAGGATGAGTCCTAAAGTGACTCATATAGAGGTGAATAGAGTGATTAAAGTCCAAATAAACTTATGAATATCATATTTAAAACTCACAAGATTGTAAAACAAAGATATATAGGAAAAATAAAATTAAAAATTTTAAATGTGGAGGAATTATATACTTTTTCTAGAGAAAGTTTAAAAACAATTTTTTCTAAAAACTATAGAAATTTTGATTATGGTATAAGAAATATATCAAATAAAAAGAAAAGGATAAGAATAAGTATATAAAAAAATATAGATTTTACTCATGTATTGAGTCATATGAAGATCTTTCCAAAAGATAAATTAATTTTATAGCACATGTTGAAACTAAAGAAAACTGCTCAAGTGGTAAAGAATAAGAGGAAGAAGATGAACCCTATATGGTCCACATGTCAAGGAATGAAATAATAGACTATCATAAAATAAATTATCAACTAAAAATTTAGGGAATATATCCTAAGAAGGATATTGGAAGATGAATAATTTTGAAATTAATTTTTACAATATTTAGAATGAATATATTTAGAAAATAAATTTCTCAAAGTAAAAGTTTATGAGTAGGAAATAATGGTAAGAGAATATGAGAATATTTTTGATGATCAAGAATAAAATATTATGTAGGTAGTTTATAGGTGACTTAATGATGAAAATAACCATGAAAAATTGAATATTGGAGGGTGTAGTAATCATGTTGGTGTAAAATACACAATTGTGAATCTTGATAAATAAAATATTTTAGTTAATAATTGAGGTTCGATAGAAAAATATGAGAAAAATTGGGTGGTCAAGAAGACTTAAAAGAATAATATTATATCAAGCAGATTTTAGAACAATAAAAATAAGGGATATTATTCAAAACTCATTAATATGGAGGTTTTTATTTTATAAAAAAATCAAAGAGATTTTCTATGTCAAGAAAAATGATTTCCTGGGAGAATTTGTTTTGAGGGATATTATTGGTGCTTTGATATATATATATATATATAAATATGGGTATATGGGTTATTTTTTATTATATAATATATCACTTCAATGAAACTATATATGATTATATTTTTATGGGATTCACTTAGAAAATAAAAGCTACAATTTTGGAAAGAAGAAAAATAGATATGACAATGTTACTTGTTTGACTATGTAGAGTAGTTTGAATATTTTTTAGGATATTTTTAGAAGATGTGACCTAAAAGGTTACAATATAGATGATTTTATGACCATGATTCTAGGTCAATAATAACATATTTTATGGGAAATTAATTCATTAGATAAAAAAGTTAAAAAAATCCTTGGTTGTGGAGGTAACTCTAAAGGCTTGTAAGAAAATAATTTCATGGATCCTTGAAAGTGACCACTATTCATATATGATAGGATATACCAAGGTCCTGAAAAATGTTTAGGATCATGATGGAAGTTTTTTGTACATTAATAATAAGGGATCTTTAAATATAATGGTAATTAGTTCTGCTGAAATTAATCTATCCAAACTAAATTGATAAGAGGTTTTATTTTTTTTATGGGATTAATCACACCTTGATGAGTATCAAAAAATTATATGATTATGGTAACGAGGTGACCATCAAGAATATAACTTTTCACCTTAAAATATTTTAAAATTACAAGATTGATATAATAGGAGAAACAACTAGTGGGGATTTATTTCAGATTATAGATCCATGTAATTTTTGTTATCTCAGTACTATTGAAGAGAAAAACCTATGACAAAAAATACATAGATACATTAGTTTAAATAATTTATGTAAGCTATATAAAGAAATTATGTAGATGGACCTTAACTCATTGAGTTGATATAGAGATCATGTTTTTACTACCTATCAAAAAGGAAAAATTGTTCAAGGGTAGAACAATATAGTGGAGACACAATCAATAAAGGCTATTGAATTAATAAAATATATTTTTTGGACCTATGAGAATCCATCCCATATTAGTTAAAAGTTTATTTTATCACATTAATTAGTGATTATAAAACAATAAAAATAGTGTTATTTATGAAATTCATGTCATAGGTAGTTGATTTATTTAAGATGTATAAAAGGGATATTAAAAGCAATCTTATAATTTATATCAAGGATTTAAGAATAGTAAATAAGAAAGAATACATTAGGAAGGTATTTGAATTTGAAATATCTAAATTATTTTAGAGGGAAGTAGTGTGAACAATCATAAACATTAAAAAATGAATATTTTTTTAGATAAAGTCAAAATAAAACTTCATATGAAATGTGGTACAAAATTAATCCTATAATGAGTTACTTTATTGTCTTTGTAAACCGCTAAATCATTAAAATTAAAGACTCAATCTTGGGAAAATTTGATGGAGGGATAACGATGGTGTATTAATTTGATACCTATCTAATGGGAAATGATAAAAATTATAGAATAAAATAATTTATAAAGTGATTTAATGTTATGTTGTCAAAATATGTGAAATATAACAAAAAAAATTATTATCTATAGGGGGAATCTATGAAAGAAAGTAATGAAAACAACAAGGAGATTTCAAAACAGAATAGTGAAAAACAACATGAGACTGAACCAATAGAATAAGATGAGGAATATGTCTACAACAGTTTCAAAAAAAGGAATGTTGAATGTAACAAAAAATATTATATGATATTAAAGAGGTATGTGTAAGAAGAAAACATTATTGATGATCAAACTTCTCTGGTCCAAAAATGAAGAAAGTATAGATTTAAGGAAATGGAAGTCGAGTCAACTAATAGAAGGATGAGTTTTAACTATTAAATATAACTTATTTCTCAGGTTGAACCAAAATTAGGGGAATTAGTTGTTGATAATAAGGACTAAATTAATGTAATGAGTGACGATCTTGATAAAATTGAGAATAATTCCACTTGGGACCTTGTTTGAAGACCTATTGAAAATAATGTCATCAGGAACAAGTGGATTATTAGAAAAAAATAAACGATAAATAATAAATAATAAAGAATAAGGATATACTTTTTTTAAAGGTTTATTCCCATGTTAATGTATTTTATTTTAAATATAGTTGTTCACCTTTTCCACAGTTGGATGAAATTAGGTTGTTCTAGTTTCTAGAAATATAAATTCTATCTGATTGATTTCAACTCTACTTTCAAAAATAATATGCTGGAATAATAAGTATATATGGAAGAACATGATGGTATTATTATTGATAATAATGAAAAAAGTATGTGAAAATTGAAAATGACCCAGTATAGATTAAATTCATACCCAAAGTCCTATTATTTAATTCTTAAAAGTTTCTTGAGGAATTTGAAATTCATCAAAATAAAAGTGGATAACAACGTGTACATCAATGACATAACATCAGATTCATATATTATAATAGTTTATATAGATCATAATATTTTCTATGGTGATCATGAGAATTATTCTCAAGAATTTTACCCTCAAATTAATAAAAAAATTGAATATATATATTGGGTGGGGATAAATACTTATTGAGTTTACAAGTGTTTAAATATAATAATTTATTTTTCTATTTCAGGAAAAATATTCCGATGAATTATTAATAAATTTTGAGATAGAGGAAAAAAATAAAGTGTTTACACATATTAAACTGGATTTTAAATTGTTAAAATATGCTAAAGGTAAGATTTTAAATCAAGGAAATTTTATAAAAATAATTGGAATTTTACATTATCTCATAGCTTCTAGAACTAATAATATCTATGTTGTGAGCCTATGTGTGGGATATAAGAGTGACAATAAAGAGTCACATATTATGGATTAATATGTAGTTATTAAATATATTAATGGAAAAATAGATTTTGTTCTATTTTATAAGATATAAATGGACTTGAATGTGTTCAATTTTACATATGCTGATTTGGTAAGTGATTTCAATGAAAAGGGTTCACCTCAGGTGTAATATTTCTTTCGGGAGGTAATTGTAAGAGTTGGAATTGAAAGAAAAATATTTTAGTTACAATAATTTCTATAGAGGTTGAATATATTTTCATTATAAGAGTATATACTAAAATTATTTGGATGAAGGTAAAACTAAATTATTTATGGGTTAAAGTTAAAGGACCTCTCAAAATTCATTATGATAATCAAGTTCCTATAAACATTTTTATTTTTTTGAAAAACGTATGGTATAAATATATTGATATCATATTTCATTTCATCAAGAAGAATGTGGAAAATAGAGACATAAAGTTGTAATTTATTCAATCTCAGGATAAAATAGTGTATATCTTCAATAATATTTTCCCTAATGATAGATTTCACACCATCATGTTAAACATGGGTTTTCATTTCCTCCACATCTCTTAAGAGGCTTCGATAGGTCCCTTAATGAGCCTTAGATTATATTTTAAAAGATGAATAATTAATTAAAAACTCAGTTCTTGGTGCAATACTTTTTCCCTTCTTATTGGGGATGGAGAAGAGTAAATTTTATATCCTTATCATTTAAAATAGTGGTTGTTGTTATTGTAAAAATGGGAGAAAAATTTGAAGAAGTGAGTTATGTCATTGAGGTTTTCTGGAATGAAAATGTGTTTAAGGAATTGAATCTGTGTAATAATATTATGATCTCTTTAACCATTATCTTTTCTTTGTAGTTATCATCTAATATCAGTAATCATTACACCATAAAAATCATTTGAGCTCTGTAAGAATCCTTTCATCTCTATAAGAATCATTAGGACAATATCAACATGAATTTATGTAAGCCTAAAATACCCATACTAATAAACCTAGAATCCATAAGAATCGGTCTATATGTATCAATGAATATTCATAAATAACATTTTCGAGTCTGTATAATCATGATCTGTGTGACACTATAAAGATTATTTTCATCCCTGTAATGATCATTTCTTTATAGATATTAAATAATTATATGCTCATGTGATTTTCTTCATCAATTAAAAATTACAGTTATGTGAATGTATTGTTATTTAATATGAGATTGCTTCATTAAACTAAATATGATGTTCATTGATTAGATGAGTGATACATGATGCCGAATAAGGTTCAACATCGTAGATCCACGTCAATGTGAATGAAATTTAAATTCCTCTAACATTCGTAGAAATTTTAAAGGGGATATTTACTCATATTTTCATGGAGATATGAATATAATATTTTTAATAGAATGAATATGAGAATTATATTACAATATTATGAGATATTTTTAATGAAATATTTGAAATAATCTATTACTAATTCTATATGAAAAAAATCGAGGTTATTGACTAAAAAAATGATTGCTCTCAAACATCATCAGGAATTTATATAAAAATTATGGAAATAATTTATATGTTTTATCTATAGGATAAAAAAATGAAACTAAATAAAATGAATGATTTCTATAATTATAAGAGATATCTTAATGATCTGTTTTTTAAATAGTGTGAATATGATGAATATTGACATGTGTTATATTCTTATTCTTGAGGAGATCGAGGAAATGCGATCTGATTAATATTTTTCTATGTTATTCTAACTGAGGAGGAATGAGGTAATATTAATGTCTTCATTATCTCATTCATGAATGGTATATCCAAAAGATGTTTTTGGAATGGATTGTGTGATACTACTATATTCATCAAGGCAGTAAAATTTATTTAAGATGAAGGTATTTTATTGATGTTCATGTATCCAATAATTTGTTGAAGATATAATTAATTCTTGATCCTGGTAAGTAAATTTGAAGAACCAGTGGATTCTATCAAAACAAAACCAATAAATTAATATTAGTAATTGTATATTAACTTACTACTTATAGAAGTGGATCAAACCTAATAAATATTGTGTGCCAATTGATCTGAATTTGTAATAAGAGTAATTATACAGTGATTGTAAATTTTATAACTCAATCAAATATTGATCATGGTATGGAGTAGCATCTTACCCTAAGGACAAACCTTATGAAAAAGTTATATGTTGTTTTCCCTTTAATATACTTTCATGTGAGTGATGAATAAATTCTAGAGATTGAATCTAGGGTTTAATCAGTCAAAAAGGTTTAATTCAAAAGGTGAGAATTTTAAACAAAATTGGTGGCACTTATTCACCCCTATAGGTATATTCATAGGATTTGATCTCAATAAGTTATATTAGAGAAAAATTGGATCCCTTGAGATTCTAATCATTTAAGGTTTATCATGTATAATCATAATTCAATGAATAGAAAATGTGTTTCTGTTTTCAATGGAAATAATATTCATGCGTAGATGAGACAAAAACTTATGAATCTATTATTATAAGGACTAAAATTGAGTTATGTTATCAATATAGTCTATATAAAAGCTTCAAGGGATGATTCTATTATAATTTTATATAATAGTAATCTTGATATAAATGAGGACACACGAAATTGTAAATTATTTTCTATTTTTGACAAATTGTAAAAAAGGTAATGGTTATTTAGATATTTATGAAGGTTTGATATAGGATTGAGAACATAAATGATGGAAACATTGATATAAAAGAAGAATAAATTATAAATATAGTGGGAAAATATTGAAGATATAATAATGGATAAAGATGAGAAAATTCATGACTATTTCATAAGGGTGAATGAGATAGTTAGTCATATCAAAGTCATCTAGAAAAAACTAGATGATTCAATTATGGTCAAATTTTTTTGATGAATATTCTAGATATATATGACACAAATATCTCACTTTTGTAATAAATTAATAATATATCTTTAATGAATGGTATAATTCTACCCTAAATTATAAGATGATAAAACCACCAATTTATTAAAAAAAGGAAAATGAGGAGACAAATTTTAAAGATATGAGATATAATAAGAGGAGGATGGTGATCCCTCAAGTGACTTAGATAGAGATTATGGGAGTATTAAAAATCAAAAGAAACTCATGGCTCTCATATCTAAAAGTATCAAGAAGGGGAAAGGAAAATATAATATAAGGAATGCACTTACAGGTTTGAAATTTATAGTAATTACACACTTTCAAGTGACTTAGATAGAGATTATGAGAGTATTAAAAATAAAAAGAATCTCATGGCTCTCATATTTAAAAGTATCAAGAAGGGGAAAGAAAAATATAATATAAGGAATGCACTTACATGTTTAAAATTTATAGTAATTACACACTTTATTGTAAATATTCCTAAAAAGAAGAAAAACATATAATTTGGGGATAAAGTGGATGAGGTAAAATTTTATAAATTTTTAATAATATATTTCCGAAATACTATGGAAAATATGATAAACGTGAAAGGAATATGTCAAAGAAAAAAAATAATTCTAAGTAAATAAAAGGAAGATAGATCTTCCTCTAGTAGTAAATCAGAGGTAGATTGTGCTAGAAAAGACATTGAATTTATAGAATATGTTGAAAGTAAAGAATAAATCACAAGTAGGGAAGACAAAAAGGAAAAATATGAAGCTTATTTGGGCTAATTTTGAGGAATGAACTTGAATTCTTCCATTTTAGAAATTATTAATTCAAAAGACAGGGAAAATATAATAATAAGTATACACTAATACAGATAGTTCTTTTAAAAGAGCTAGAAAATTATTTTTAAAATTCTAACAAAGTGATATTAATATTAGAAAAGAGAAAGAGGGTCCCCTTTAAGAGTGATAAAATTTTTTTTGATAAAGGATGTCCTTTATATATGCAAAAAAAAAGCGCTAATAAAGCCCCCCCATCAGCTCTATTTTAGCATGGATAAAGGAAACTTTTTTCAGAACTATGTTTTAGCACTGATAAAGGACCACATTATGTGAAATTTAATTATCACAAATAAAGGGGGACTTTATCAACACTCTAAATAACACAGATAAAGTGGGACTTTATCAGTGCTCTAAGTAGCACTTATAAAGGGATCCTTTATAAGCACTCAAAATTGTACTTATAAAGGCTTAGCTTCCTAGTATGTGGTATTTATATAATAACACACCCATCAACACCTACATAAAAAACACACACACCACCTTCAAAATGCACATATGAACAAATTAGTGCACACAAGGATTTAGAAAACAATGATATATACATTTAAAATAATGTTTTATATAATTATATTTACAATTATCCAACAAATAGTTAAAAACATTAATGTTTCATCATCTGACATCTGTGATACCCTCTAAAAATTGTCTGCTCATGATATTATTTTCTGAAAACATTATCCCTACTTAAAAAAATGTTCCACCTATAAAGAAAAACAAATATTATGTTAGTAATACTATAAAGAAATAAATTAAACATTAATATGAAATAATAAATTAATAAAATATCAATTTTTTTAATAAAAGAAAAATTTAGAGTTATACTGGTCACCCTATGCATTATATTGAGGTGGGGTTTATTTCTACAGGTCAAAAATAAGTTATGGATCATTTTCCTAAAATATCAAAACAATATGACTGGGTTTTCTTGGTTTTGAGTATGTCCTATATTTTTTTACTAAAATTAATATCGAATTTAAATGATAAAAATGGATTTATACCGATCAAATCATTCACCAGATTGATGTGTGGATGATTTCTACGTGTCAAAAATGTCTCATGGATCCTTGTTCTAAAGAATCAAAATAATCTAAATGGGTTTTCTCAGTTTTCAGTATGACATTTGTGTTTTTTTTACTAAAGTCCCATTTCAAACTAGAAACACCCATTTTGAGTCATACCAGTCACATAGTGCATCGGTTTGAGGTGATACTAGTTCATACAGATCACAAAGGACTTACGAATCTATCTCCTAAATGATGAAGACAATCGGGTGGATTTTCTTGGTTTTTAGTGAGTGAAACGTTTTGAGATAAAATGCCAATTTTAAATGGATAAAAGACAATTTTAGTCATACTAGTCAAATTGTGTGTTATAATGAGGTGTGTTTGATTCCTACTCATCTCAAATGATTCATGGATCATTGTCTTAAAGTATCAAAACAATGCAAATGTGTTTTCTTGGTTTTCAATATGTCACTTGTTCTTTTTTATTTAAATTAATGTCTATTTTAAATAAAAACACATTGAGAGTTATAACGGTCACATAGTTCATCATATTGAGGTTTGGTTAATTTATAAACATCACAAATGATCATGGATCATTTATCTAATGTATCAGAACAATCCAAATGTTTTTTTCTTGATTTTCAGTACGTCATTTGTGTTTTTTTAATATCTTTTCAAACAGGAAACACACCTTTCGAGTCCTGCCTGCCACATCAGGTATTGATTTGATATGAGACTACTTCACACATTTAAGAAAAGACTTAATAATCACTATCCTAAATTATCAATACAGTCAAAAAGCATTTTCTTGGTCTTTAGTGAGTGACACGTTTTGACCTAAAATGTAAATGTTAAACTAATAATAGACACTTTTAGTCATACCAGTCACACCATGCTTTGGATTGAGGTGAAGTTGATTCCTACACATCATAAATGACTCATGTGTTGTTTTATAAATTTATCAAAACAATCCAAATGAATTTTCTTTATTTTTAGTACGTCAGTTGTTCTTTTTACGTAAATTAATGTCAATTTTAAATAAAATAAAACTTTCAGATTTTTACCAATCACATAATTCATTGTATTGAGGTGGGGTTGATTCCTAAATGTCAAAAAATGAATCATGAATCATTTTACTAAACTATAGAAATAATCCAAATTCATTCACTCAATTTCTGTATTCCAGTTGTGTTTTTTACAAAAAATTATAGTTCAATTTTAAATAGAAAGAGACACTTTAAGTCATACCGATTGCACTATGTGTCAAATTGAGTTGTGGTTGATTCCAAATCATCATAATTGACTTATAGATAATTTTAATAAACTATCAAAACAATTAAAAATCATTTTATCTGTTTTTACTAGCTATGTTTTGATTTTTTTACTAAAATATCATTTCAAACTAAAAATAGGCATTTTGAGTAATACAGGTCGCATCGTGCATCAGTTTGACATGAGAAAACTTCATATATGTCATAAATAACATATTAATCATTTTCCTAAATTATTAAAGACAACAGGAGTGAGTTTTCTTGGTTTTCATTGAGTGATGCGTTTTGAGATAAAATGTTAATTTGAAACAGATAATGGACACTTTTAGTCATATCAGTCACACCATTTGTTTGATTGAGGTGTGGTTGATTTTTACACATCAAAAATGACTGATGGATCATTATAATAATGTATAAAACCAATAAAAATGTGTTTTCTCTATTTTTAGTATTCCATCTTTTCTTTTTTTTAAAATTTATTTTTAATTTATTATAAAAATACACACTTAAAGTCATAATGGTCACCCCATGTATCGTATTTTGGTGCTGTTGAATATTACACATCAAAAATGACTTATGGATCATTTTACTAAATTATCAATACAATCCTAATTAATTTTATTAGTTTTCAGTATGACACTTGTTCTTTTTACTAAAAATACTAACAAATTTGAATAAAAATAGACACCTTGAGTTATACGAGTCATATCTTCATGATATTTTTGTAAATTCTTCCATTAGGTATGTTGACCATTTGTTTCTAGAAAAATATATATCATCTTGTGAATATGATTCTATTATAAAATCATTTTAGTACTAAAAAAATATAAATTCAAAAAGAATTAAGAAATATTTTAAATTAAATAGTAATTATATATAAAAATACCTCTTCAACGATGCTGGTTTTTTCATGTAATACAATATATTTCATAAATTTAAAAATATAACAACCTTAGTAGTCATTGTTTATTTGTTTTAGAAACTACATAAACATTGAAAAAAATAATTAATTTTTTTATATGTGTTTGGATAGTGAAATCTTATTATATGTGCCGTTATTTGTATCCAGTCGCAGTACTTGTGATGTTTCTTATCGTTTTCCCCTAACCTCCTTCCAAGATGTAGACAATATTCATACACCACCCTATTGAGTTGTTATATCTTTTTACCACTTCCATGTGTCTGTTTGTAACAACATTCATTACATTAGACATTTTTTCAATAAATGTTAAAGGTTTATCTTGAAAAATAAATTGGAAATGAATAACTCCTTGTCGAAATGTTTTTTTACAAGATGTGACGGCCATGCGATGAATGTTCCAAGATCTATTTGGAAATTTTTAATATCTTCATCATCAATTGGAATATGTATCTTGGAACTTGGATCATGAGCTACATTAATCAACACTTTTACATGACCTTTTGGAAGAGGTATGTTGTGTACCATGGAGTTCTAGATATTGAACATCGTAGTCGTCGCTACAAGGTGATGGGTGGGTGTTGATAGATATAAATCATTGTCATTTTCACCCTATTTAATATCAATACAGGAAAGGTATCAGTGTATATATAATTAAAAATTCAAAGAAAAAATTATTATAACTTTGATTACCTCATCTAAGATAGGTTTTTTAGGGGAATGTCACACATCCAAGCTAGTGGGGGTGGGGTTGGATCTTCACATCCTGGTTGTTCTTGAGTTGTTTCTTCTCTTTCCCCCACCTTGCCATCAAATTTTTCATGAACTCCCTCTATAATTTTATATGATCTTCAATGATAGCTATTATTTCTATCATCATTTTGATTTCTTCACTTTGATCCCAGTCTTGTTTTTTCTCAAAAAATGTTTGAGGTGTCACCACAAAACCCGCACCTATGGCGCGACCATAATTTTCAAGCTTCTTCAAGGCCGTTGAAAGTATATCGGCATCCAGTTTGGATGATGCTGATTCCTATGACTAAGTAAGATAGAAAACATGTGAAAATAAGTAATAATTATTATATAACATAGATTGAATGAAAAAAAATATTTATTATGTCATACTTGCACATGTTTCCCACACTTTTTGTGTGTTTTCATCTATTAGTATCCCATCTTTATTTACACACACCTCCTTCCACAGCACATGGTGTAGGATGGAAGTGACTTTGGATTCAGATTCCTCAATATTCATATAAAAATAGTAACATAGTAATGGTTTTGTTTTATGTCATATAAAAGTATTATGATAGATTTAAAATACATACTAATTTCTTTTCAAGTAATGTATACCCCATTCTTTCTTTATGGTAGGGTTATGCTGGTTTTGCTACACATTCCTTATTTTCAGCACTCAATTGATGTTTAATAAATAAAAAACATTCAATAAAAATGTTGAATACATGTATCGTCAAACAATGTATTAAGAAACACAATATACCTAAAAATACTACTCCACATGATGACTAATAAATGCATCCCACACTCCTTCTGTTATCAGGTGTGCATAAATAAGAGGTTGGTGGGTATTTATTTTCTATTTAGAATCATTAAGATAAAATCTCATTAAAATTATGTGAATGCCTCTCTAAATCATTCCAGAAACCCTCAATGTATCGTCCTTGTGTCAGTCATCCACTATTAATGCACTCTATAGTGGATGATAAAGAGTAAGTCAATGTTTTATTATTCTATTTTTTAGTAAATTAAATTATTGATATCATAATGTTACTATAATATCTACCAACACCAGTGTCTTAATCTTGGTGACAACATGGTTCCAAAAAATTTACATCAATTGGAATACATTTCCAAGTGATGATTCCAATGTTACTGCTAAACATGGCCTTGTTGGGGTTAACACGCTAGCCTTTCTTCTTCCATTCTATATCATATTTGATGACTTTCATTTTTTCCTTAATGATTTTTGCTAACACCATCAAACTAAGATGCTCCTATTATTTTTACGACACCAGTGTTTCATTGTCTGCCATTTTTTCAGTTTAAACATCATCAATAAGTTCCTATGGAGGTTGAGCATTGGCATGTGCATATGGTGGTTGTACCTCTGCACTTGGATAATCAATAGAAACAGGTTGTGAAACTTGTTGTTACTCTACACTACAAGTAGAAATATATGTAGAGACTTGTTGTTCCTCTTCATTTTGAGAAGTAGCAGCTTGAGATACCTGATGTTCCCCGATATTGGGATAATCATCATGGGAAGAAGTCATTATCTATATAATTGGTTTAACATTTAATTTAGATTACATAAAAAAAACATCGAATAGATGATAACATAAGGTAACACGTTGTATATTAAAAAAAATATAACCTGATTATTGAACTCTTTTTTTAAATGATGAAGGTATTTTACCCCTTTATTGACTATCCAAATCCCATCATTGTGGTCCCCTCTAACATAAAAAATGTCATCTACATTGCGACCACTGTGAAATTAGTATGATGCCCCAATGGAAGGGTCATCCTTTGTTAAATTTTATTTTAACCCTTCAGTGGTTTTGTTTGATAAAAAAAATCGACCACTTTTGGTTTGCAGGATCTGTAAAATAAAATACTTGTACTGCCTACGATTACATTATAAATAGTTTTTCTTTGTACCCTTCCTTACTGAAATCAACTCTCACAAATACCAACTCATTTAATTTTAATAGAACTCTTGTTATCAACCCACTTTCATTAAAACATTAGTACTTATATGTTCATATAATCCAACTCCCATATTTTTTTGATGATGCCCAAGTATGAAATATTTCCAAAACATGGATTTCTATCCTTAACAGCGAAAACATGCATCGCTTTATCCACAAGTGTAACTCCACTATTCTCTATGGTACTACCTTCATCATGTTCATTAGTATAAAATTTATAGCCATTAATTATATAATCATTATAAGATAATACATACACACTTGGTCCTTCAGTTATAAATCGGAGTCATTCTGAAATTGACTCTAGATTTTCATCTAACTCCTTTAATATATGGCCCCGAAACCATTCTATAAATTGTCAATTATGTGTATTTGATATCCATTTTTATCCCTTGATGGATTAAAATGCGTAAGAGTTTATTTTTGGGTTTCAACATATGGTTCAACCTCCAAACTATTATGAAAAAAAAAAGAAAAGGTGTTCCTACTCACGATCTGTAATGTTGATTGTGATAACCTCTATTCTAGAAATTCCTTCACCTGCAAGCCACCTAGTGGAATAAGATTTTGGTAGACCGATTTTTTCCATAGGGGATAGGTATTCATTATAGAATTCAATACCTTCCTCAACAATATATCACTCAATAATACATCCCTCTGGACAACTTCAATTGATGACATATCCTTTAAAAATCATCATATACCATTCAATGGGTTACATCCATCTATAGTGTATAGAACCACATAGTCAAATATTTCTCACCAAGTGAACCATCAAATGAACCATATTATCAAATAATTTCAGTGGGAAGAACATTTCCAATTAACATTATATGATGTCAATTTATCTTTCCATACTCGATAATTTCATCGGGTTTATAACTTTGCTACATATATCTTTGAAGAAGAAATATATCTTCATTAATGTATTATAGACATTCATGGAAAAAATGTAACATAAATCTATAGGAATTATATCTTTTATCAAAATTTGGTAGTCATGTGATTTCAAACCCTTTAACATTAAATCAGTCATTGACATGATGTTATTGATATTCATTAACTACCCATTTGAAACCTTTACATCATTCAAGAAGTTGAAAAACTGATATACCCCCTACTTGGAACGAGTGTATGCAGCTATAGGAAGAAAATATTGTTTTTCAACCTTCACTGTTGAAAACTCTTCTCATATTCCCATGTTAATCATGTCCAACCTAGCCTTAATTCCATCCTTTATTTTTTCGGGTGCATTTAGAAATGTGTTGATGAAACTATCACATACATTTTTTTTCAACATGAATAACATAAAGAAAGTGTTTTAAGTACAAATAATTCCAGTGTGGTAATTCAAAAAAAATTGATATCTTCTTCCAACTGGTTTTCATATGGTTTTTTCGAAAATAGTTTACCATGAGTAGTGTCCAAATCTTTTACTTTCTCAAATAGTTGATCACTTGTTAGTGGATATGGTGGTGTACGTTATTCTAAAATTCCATAGAATGATTTCATCCAAGATCGGTACTTATTTTTTTTGGGGATAAATCTTCAATGTCTTAAAAACATGATTTTTTATGATTTTTTCAACCTAATTGACTATGTACCTTGTTTGCAGATGGGACATCCATGACTTACTTTAATGTTATATCCTGAAAAATTCCCATAAGTAAGAAAGAAATTTTTCATCCCATACAACATCGATCTCAATGTGAAATATTCATTTCAATAAGCATCATAAAATGTAACACTTCAATCCCAAAATAATTTCAAATAATTGATCAATGGATACAAATAAACATCAATATCATTACTTGGTTGTTTCTGTCATGATATAAGAATAGGTAGCGTGATGTGTTTTTGTTTCATGAATAACCATAGTGGAAAGATATAATTTACCAATATAACTGACTATGTACTGTGAGTGATGATTTGAAGAACAAAAGGATTCACTCTATATATAGATAAGGAAAGACAAAGGTTTCTCAGCTAGTTTCCAAAAATCAGGATACTCATGATCAATTCTCTTCTACTGAGAAGAGTCTACTCGGTGACATAGTTTCCCATATTTATTTCTTCTGTCTGCCTTCCATGTCAGTTTTCTAATGGTATCCTCACTTACAAATAGGCACATAAACCTTAGAATGATTGGAAAATACCATAAAATTCATCTTTCTAGTATCGATAATCACCACACTTTGTTTATTCTCTAAGTGATTTTATGTCATTTCAAAATAGTTTACAGTCATTCGAAAATTTGTGTATTCATTCAGAGATCCTACCCATCGAATGTAGCCTTCATTTGATATCATATGTTTGGATTATGAGCTCATTATTTTGTGGGAGCATTTCATTCAAGAGATAAAGTAATTCTATAAAACTGGAGTCACTCCATCCTTTGTGTTCTTTCAAATTATACATCTTTAATATGGTAGACATTGTTGTATATTTATTTCAACCACTATAGAAAAGCGTATTTTCACAACTCTTTAACTGCTCAAACAATTTTGGGAAATCATGAAGTTCATCTTCAACTATCCTTGTCATTTCCTTAATACAATCTTCCTCTTCATTCACATCTATAATCACATCCTTGATATAGTCTTCTTTATTTTCCACAATTGTAATCATATCTGATGATATATAAAACAAACTGTTATCCTAGCCATTAGTTACATTCTATTTTTCCCTATGTTTATTCCAATATTTATAACTTCGATCTATTCTGTGATAGATCAAGTGTTCTTCTAACTCCTCTTGACTAACTTGTCTTGAACAACAACTGTTCAAACATGGACATAAGATTTTAGAATGGTCATATGCATGATCTTTTTCAAATAAGATGAACTCTTTCACTAAATATTTATACTCTCTTGTCAAAAAATTTACATACATCTATTATTTATTTGTATACATCCTATTTTATTTGTTGATATTAGTATTTAACAAAATAAATTAAAAAATATTTATATTACATAACGGTTTCCCTAATTTTATAAAATATAAACTTAAATTATTATGAAAAAAATACTGTTCAAATTTCCTTTGAAAAATATTTAAAAAATAACAATTGAAATCCCATTAAAAAACCAACAATTTACAAAAATTCATTTTTAAAATAACACACCATTTTTAAAATAAATCAATCTATTCCAGACACTCTTTCACAAAAACACAATTAACATTTTAAATAATTCATGACAACTTCATGACCCAACAATATTAATCATTTAAAATGAGATACATCCCTCAAAGAAACATTTCAAAATAATTGAATCCTTTTAAAAGACCCACTTAAGAATTTTCACAAAGAGGTAGATCCCAATAAAGAAAATTTATAAAAGATACATAGAAAACACCTCGATTCATCCCAAATAAATTAGTGTTGTATGATTCCATCTCATTATTCCAAATGTAGGTGTAATAATAATAATAATTTTCATAAGCATTTGATATTGTTCTTGTAGGATCACAGATATTTATGGAATAATAATTTTTCATTTATATTAATATTTTTGAACAAGATATTATTATTTTTACATTAAAGGTGATTCCTTTTCTGTTAGCACACTCAACCCACCACAACTAGTTTCTTTTAAATCTTACGTTCCTCATATGTTTGAGTTATCTAGAGAAATAATATTATAATATTATTATTTTAAATGGTAGTTAATGCCTAGTCATTGTATTTGAGGGAGTGAATATAACTAACTAAAATACGATTTTTGATATTTGTTAAATGTTTTTACATTTATCCAATGAATATTAGAGGCTTAAAATAAGAATAAATCGGATTTTAAGCCTGAAATACTCTAATATTTTTAAAAGGTTGGCTTATCACCTTTTGATGGAGAAACCTTTTTAAATATTTTTTTTTCACATTATATGTTCAATTTTACAAAATAAAATTATTCTATAGAAATAGGAAATCAATATTTACTTTGGATAAATGTTTGGTAATTTTCTGATAAAGTTTATTTTTTAACGAATAGTAAAAAATATTGCATTTTAATTCAAAACTACCTTTTTATCTAAATTATTTATTTATATAGGTTTTCATTTTAATTTGTTTTAATTTGTAATTGGATTATTTTTTTATAATTCAGTTCAATTATGGTCATTGGATGTAATTTTACTTTTAAATTGAACATAAACACTTAAATCTTTTGATAGTTATTACTTCTTAAAAAGACGCTTCTTGGTATTAACAATATGAATTAATTTTAAATTAATTCTTATAACTTATAATATTTGAATTTTGTATAATGGATTACATATTTTCAATAATGAGGTCCAAATTATGTGAGTAGGTACCTTTTATTTTTAGACATTATGAAAAGTAACATCAGTAATTATTTTATTTACCATGGTTAAAGGGTAAATCACGAAAATGAGGGTAAGAAATAATACTATAATAATATTAAACTACCATAAAAAATGTAATAATCCTATTTGATGAGATATTTCTGACCATATTCAGCCTTGTGTAGATTTTGGGACTCCGTGGAGCCTCTTGGGTGTGAAAATGACATTTTATAAGAATTAATATAAAGTAGAGAGAAAAAATGACAAAAACATGTATCTTTTACTAAACCAAATTTAATATAGGATTATATAAATGATATATTATACTATAAATATTCATTATAGAGATAAAAATATTTCCTAAATTGTGATATTTTATTTATAATTTTTACACATTAAATAAATAAATTTAATTATGACACAATGACGATGAAGTGATTGCTTCATTAAAAAAGGATTCAAATAAATGATATTATAAATATTAAAATAAATGTATTTTGAATATTTTTATAACATCCACGAATTTTATGGATGATTATGACTTCTTATTTTTGAATTAATAATGTTTTTTTTTAATAATTAAGTTGTTATGGATTTTTAAAAAGTCATGATATGAATAGTATAAATATTGATATAAATGAGTTTGTAAAACCAATACCATTTTATTAAATGATATAATAGTTATAAAAATATAAGACTAGTTAAAATGACTTAAATAATTTTTAAAATGTCATTAATGAACCACTTGTTGTTCTCTTGGAATTTTATAGTAACTATAGTAACCATAAATTATGAAAATGAAACAAGACATGGTAAGAGTTATTGTTTTTTACTAAGGGTTAATGCTAATAGATATGGTTAAATTTTTGACATAGAATTATATAAAACCTATTTTTTGAGAGGATTTATACCCAAAAGTATCATATATTTTAAATAAATTAGTTTGTGACCATTTGAAACTGAAAATAATTTTATAATAAAATAATATTTCAATACCTTCCCCAAGTTCCCCTCCTCCCTCTTATAAAAGGATAGCACCTCTACCCACATAAATCACACCTCTCAAGCCCCTTGTCTCACAAAAATTATTCCCAAATAATCACCCAACATCGCTAAATTTCTCCTAGAAGCCTTACCTTCGGAAGAAGGTGATTCAAGAAAGCCTTTTGGCTCAAATCAAAAGAAGTTACCTGATTTAGAGGTAAAGTCTTCTCTCAAGTTCCTTTCCTTTATTTTCCTTCTCTACTCCCTATTATTTACTATTATTTGATTACATAAAAATAAAAGTATACTCAATATACTAGTATTCTTTATGATAATTCTTATAACTGCACTTACAAGAACCTATATATAATGGATATGAACATACTGTTTTTATATACGGCCAACTACTGCCTCACAAAACGATGATTGTTCAAATTTCTACTACCACATCTAATGGTGTCCATTATGATGGAAATGTATTTATATGTGATATATATTATATTTATATTGTCTCTATTTTTCATTATTATTCATTTACAACATACCTTTATGCTTTCCATAATGTGTTAATATCATAATTTCATTTGAGGAAGTGCAAACTACTGACATTTCAAGTGATATGACTCTTTCATTCCATATATGGAACATATAAAGGGTTCAGTTAATGAAATTATCTAACATATATAAAATATGATATTATAATGGAATTATAATATTCCTATGTATCATTTAGTTTTTATTTCTTTAAATATGAGAAAAATGAATGTAGTGTTCATGCCTACATACGACTTACCGTCTCTATGATCGGTGCATTTCATTTAATATCTCCATATATTGGGGACTTTTATAAATACGTATATATACTGGATATATATTATATTTAAATTTTTAAAACTATTCTAGAAATAATGGAATTTTGACCACATGGAATATTTTTAATTATAACAAGTTCATTTTTGACTCAGTTACCGAACATCAAAAAAACAACCGATATGAACTTGAATAATTATATGATTGTTATAACAAGGAAATAAATGATCAAAAAAGGAATAATAAACTTGAAAAAGGTTTTGAAGAATGTAGAAATTAACATATGGTTATTATTTAGGGAGATAAAGAATGATCAAGACAAGTCTGACTCAAGGTAAGGGAATTTATCTCAATATCCTTTCATTGAGGCATATTTTTGTTTATAAATTAATTTATTTAATATGGTGAATAATTATACCCTTTTTATTTTAATTTAATTCAATAGTTTTCAAAAGTAATTTTTTGTTTTTTCAAGCATTTTACTAAATGATAAGGTAATTTGTTTTAACAAGCGCAGTGATAATATCCTTTCCACCACAATAAACATTATTTCATATTTGGATTCTATAACTAGACATAGTGTTTTTAAAAGGAAAATAAATACCATATACCCTTTTACATATTTTGGTATTTAAAATTATTTTGATAATGGATTGATCATGTCAATATATTGAACTGATATCTTGTGATTGAAATGTGGAAATGTTATCTCTCTTTTCTTCTTGTTTTATGTGTTATGATTATGTTATGCTTATTGGGAATTATTTACTTATATAGGTTGTTCCATGATAAACCATGGGCAGGTGATCCCAAGATAGATCTCCAATGCATTGGGTAACGTGACATAGGTAAACATTAATGTTTCTCTAAAGAGATTTAGGGAATATACTGTGATGGGTGTTCCAAATGTTACTTTCTATGTAGCTATGAAAAAAACAATGTAAGTATTTTATGGATTCCACAAGTTACCTTTATGATTTTTTATTTCTATGTGTTATTTAGAAATCTTATAATTTGATGAGGTATGTTAAATATCTTATGTTTTATGATTGAAAAATAAGAGTCCATTGATTTGAATGTATTGATGGACTAATGTTTTATTTCGTTATTTGATAACACTTAGTGAGATTTTTATGCTCAAACCATGTTTTTGAAATGTTTTTCATAGGGTATAAGGAAGGGTAATATAAGTGAATATTTTAAGAAGATTTATATGAAGAAAATAATTCTTGTTTTAATTTTGGAGTTTTATTATTGTGAAAAATTTTGATAGAGTAGAAGTGTCTAGTTTATAATATTTGAGATGTATTGTAATAGTTTTGGCCTGATTCTCTAAAACACTAAACCTAAAAAGATCCTCAATTTAGATTCATGACATAACTCAATATTATGTAATGTTTAAGGCCAATGCCTTATATTTGGTATCAGAAGATGATTTATACAACCTTAAGAGTTAGGATATTGTTAAATGAAAATCCATAAATTATTTCTACTTTATGGTAAGATTTAAATGATATAGAATTTGAAGATTAGCATATTGATTTGTATAATATATTTTTGTGTTCATAATAGTTTTCCACAGAGTTAATAGGGAAGTAATTCTAGGAAGGCATACAGAGGGAAATGACCTTCTAAATTAGCATCCTGAGATGGTTGGAATCAGAATTAAATAGTTTATTACAATGATAGCTCAATTGACTCATCTGATAAATGGTAGTTGTGTTTATTGATGATATTTTGGTATATTCTAAAATCAATGAGGAGTCTAAAATTCATTTAAGGGTTATCATGAAAACTTTAAAATAAAAGAAACTATATGGGAAATTTAGAAAGTGTGAGTTTTGGTTGTAACAAATTTCATTCCTTGGCCACATTGTTACTACATATGGAATAATTTTTCATCCTACTAAAAAATGTTTTTGTGAATAATGGAAAATATGCACACATATAACCTAGATTTGTAGTTTTCTTGATTTATCAAGTTATTAATGAAGGTTTTTTGAAAATTTTGCATGGTTATCTAGTCCACTGACTAATTTAACTCATTAAATGTGTTAAGCTAATTTAAACAAAAGAATGTGATGAATGTTTTTAGTAATTGAAAATAAGATTGGTGAATTATATTGTTTTGGCACTGCCTTAAAAAAAGGTGAATTTGTAATATATTGTTATGCTTTGTTTAAAGGGATTGGCTGTGTCCTAGTATATAATGATCAGGTAAATGATTATGCTTCGTGTTAGTTGAAAACTTGGTAGTTAAATTACCCTAAACATGATTTGGAATTTTCTAAGGGTGTTTTTTCTTTAAAAAGTTAGAGGCATCATCTGTATAGGGAAAAATTTGAAATATATACTAACCATAAATTTTTTAGGTATATATTCCCTTTGAAAGAATTAAACAAGAGATAGACGAGATGGTTGGAATTAATCAAGGATTATGATTACAGGATTCATTACCATCAAGGAAAAGAAAATAAGGTTGCTGGTGCTTTAAGTCTGAAAAGTAATTCTACATTAACCATGTTACATTTGGAATGTGACACTTTGAATAATGATTTGATGAAATTTGGCATGGATGTTGTTGGTGTAGAAAATTCCTCTATTTTGTTTCAGGTTTTAGTACAATCTTCTCTAGAAGATAGACTAAAGAATGTATAAAAATAAGATAGTGATTTGCAAAAAAAGGATGAATTGGTTCAGAAAGGTAAGTTACATGAATTTATAATTGATAAAAATTGTATTTTAAGGGTTAGAAGAATGTTATGTGTTCGTTTTGATTCAATTTTGAAGAAAAATTTATTATTCGAAGCTCATAGTTCTTCGTTTTGAGTTTATCTTGGGTGTACTAAAATGTAAAAAGATCATTCAGAGTATTACTTGTTTGATGGAATGAAAGGAGATGTTGCTGACTTTACGGTGAAGTGTTTAACTTGTTAACAGGTTAAATAAGAATGATAGTTACTAAAATGGATGCTTCATTATTTTCCAATGCTAGAGTGGAAATGGGAAAATGTGTTCATGGATTTCGTAGTGGTATTACCGAAGTCTTCCCTAGGTAACAATGAAATATGGGTTATTATTGATCAATTGACTAAATCTGATCATTTTATTCATATTCTAGATACTCTATCTCTTGATCAACTTTCTCAATTGTTTATTAAAGAGATAACCAGGTTACATGGAGTTCCCCTCTCCATTATATCTGATTATGATCCCAAGTTCACTTCAAAAATTTGGAAGGGCCTCCATAAGTCATTAGGAACTAAATTAAATTTTAGTATAACTTTTCTTCCTCAATCGGATGGGTAGTTAAAAAGAACAATTCGGAACCTGGAAGATATGCTATATTCTGGTTCAATGGATTACCAGGGAAGTTTAGACCAACATCTTTCTTGGGTTGAGTTTTCTTATAATAATTTTTTTCATTCCAGTATACTGATGGCATCATTTGAAGCATTATATAGAAAGTGGTTTCGAACACAAGTATTTTGGGACGAAGTAAGTGAAAGGAAGTTCATGGGACTAGAATTGGTAGAAGAGATGATAAAAAAATATGATTTGATTTAAAAGCACATGAGAACATCTCAGAGCATATAGAAGTGTTATGTGAGTATCTGGAGGAAGGATTTTTATTTTGAAGTAGTTGATCATATATTTCTCAATGTTTCTCTATGGAAAATTGTAATGTGTTTTGGTCAGAAGGTAAAGCCGAGTTTGAGGTTCATTGGACCCTATGATGTCCTGGAGAAAGTTGGATCAATTGAATACAGAATGGATTTACCTCCAAAATTATCCCAGGTACATAATTTTTTTAATGTTTAAATGTTGATAATGTATATTCCGGATCTATCTCATGTTTTTTGTCCATATATAGTTCAGTTGGAAGATAATATTTCTTATGAGGAACAACCAGTCCAAATTGTTGACCATATAGAACAAGTGTTTCAGAATAAGTTAATTCATCAGGTAAAGGTTTTGTGGAAAAACTATATGGTTGGAGAGGCACCATGAGAATATGAAAATTCTATGAGAGATAAATACCCACACTTATTTGATATGTGAATAAAATTGTTAGGACATGATACCCAAAAGGGGGGAATGATGTAGGATCCAAGTAATTTGTAGATTTATAGTTTTTCATTTCTATTAATATTTATGAATAGGATATTATTTTTTTAAATTAAATGGGATTATTTTTTCGATAGCATACTCAACACGTAACAACATGTTTATTTGAAATCATACGTTCCATACAACATTGAGTTATACTAAAAACTAATATAATAATATTATTATCTTAAATGGTAGTTGATGCCTAGACATTGTATTGGAAGTAATGAACAAAACAAAATACAATATGATTTAACAAACTTGTTAAATGTTTTCACATTTATCCAATAAACATTACAGGCTAAAAATAATAATGAATATTATTTTAAGCATGAAATACTATAATATTTTTAAACGGTTGGTTTACCGCCTTTTAATGGAGAACCCCTTTTAAATCTATTTTTTGTCACTTTTATATGTTCTATTTGAAAAAATAAAATTATTCTATATAATTGGGATATAAAAATTTAATTTGGATAATTTTTTGGTAATTTTATGATAAAGTTTATTTTTTAATGAATAGTGAAAAATACTAATTTTTAATTCAAAACTGCATTTTCATCTAATTTATTTATATAGATAAATTTTACTTTTAATTAGTTTTAAAGTGTAATTGGATTATTTTTTTATCATTTAACCCAATTTTTTTCAATGGAAGTATTGTCACTTTTAAATTGAGCATAAACACATGTCAATCTTTTGATAGTTATTACTTCTTAAAAACACACTTTTTGGTTTTAACAACATGAATTAATTTTAAATTAATTATGGAGACTTATTTGTTTTGAATTTAGAAAAATGTATTCCGTATTTGGAATTAGGAGGTCCAAATTGTGTGAATACGTACCTTTTATTTTTATACATTATGAATAGTAACTTTAGTAATTATTTTATTTACCTTGGTTAGAGGGAAAATCTGGTAAATAAGGGTAAAAAATAATATTATAATAATATAAAACAACCATAACACATTTACTAATCATATTGGATAAGATATTTCCAACCATGGGTATTCTTGGGTCGATCTTAGGACCACATAGAGCCACTTGGTTGTGAAAATGACATTTTATAAGAATTAATTAAAATTAAAGAGAAAAATAACCTAAACATGTATCTTTTACTAATTTTTTTTAATATAGGTTTATATAAGTGATATATTAAACTATAAAGAGTAATTATAAATTCAAAAAGATTTTATACATCATGATATTTTATTTATAATTTTTATTCCTTAAATAAATAAATTTAATTATGACATAATTATGATGAAATAATTTCTTCATTAATAAAGGATTCAAGTAAATGATATTATAAATATTAAAATAAATATAATATGAATATTTTTATGCCTTAGACGAATTTTATGGATGATTATGACTTTTTATCTTTGAATTAATGAATTTTTTTTGAAGTTATCTTGTTGTGATGGATTTTTAAAAATTCATGATATGAATAGTATAAAAATTGACATAAATGAGTTTTTAAAAGAAATACTATTTTATTAGATTATATAATAGTAATAAAAATATAAGATTCAAAAAAATGACTTATATAATGTTTAACATTTCATTAATGAACCACTTTTGGTTCTCTTGGAATTTTATAGTAACTATAGTAACCATAAATAATGAATATCTAAGAAGATATGGTAAGAGTTAATGTTTTTAGCTAAGGGTTAATGAAAAAATATATGGTTATATTTGTGGCCTAAACATGTCTATAACCAATTTTTTGAGAGGATGTAGACAAAAAATCTTATTATATTTGAAATAAATGTCTTTGGGACCATTTGAAACCAAAAATCATTTTATAATAAAATAATATTTCAATACCTTTCTAAAGTGCTCGTCCCTCGTATAAAAGGCCATCACCTCTACCCACATAACTCACACTTCTCAATCCCATCTGTATCATCAAAGTTCTTCCCAAATAAGATCCCAAAATCCATTCCTTTCTCCACGAATTCTTACCTTGGGAAGAAGACAATTCAAGAAATCCTTTGGGTCAAATCAAAAGAAGTTACCCGATTTAGAGGTAACGTCTTCACTCAAGTTCATTTCCATTATTTTCCTTATCCACTCCCAATTATATTATTATTACTTAATTAAATTACAAAAACAATATCCTAAATATACTATGATGTTTTTATGATAAGGATTGTAACTAAACTTACACACACCTCCATCTAATGGATATGAACATACTGTTTCTGTGTATGATGAACTACTGCCTCACGAAATGATGATTGTTAAATTTTCTCCTACCACCTCTCATGGTGTCCATTACTATGGGACTATATTTATTTGTGATATATATTATAATTATATTTTACCTATTCTTCTGTATTTTTAATTTAAAACATATCTTTTTGTTTTCCATAATGTGTAAATACAATAATTTCATTTGAGGAAGTGCAGACTACCGCCCCCTCAAAGTGATATGACTCATTCATGCCATACATGGAATATATAAAGGATGGAGTTAATGATCTTATGTAACATATAAAAAACATTATATTATACTGGATTTTTAATATACTTATGTATCATTATGTTTTGATTCCTTTAAATATGAAAAAAATAAAAGTATCGTTCTTGTGTACGTAAGGATTACCGTCTCCAAGAATGGTGAATTTCATTTTTTATCCCCAAATGTTATGAAATATTATAAATACATACATATAATAGATATATATGATATTCAAATTATTAATACTGTTATGGATATAATTTAATTTTGACAACATGGATTATTTTTAATTATAACAAGTTCATTTTTGACTCAAGTACCGAACATCGACACAATGACTGATATGAATATGAATAATTATATGATTGTTATAAAAAGGTAATAAGTTATATAAAAGGGATAATAAACTTGAAAAAGGTTCTGAATCAAGTATAAGTTAACTTATGTTTATTATTCATGGATATTAAGAACAAACAAGACAAGTCAGACTCAAGGTAAGAGACTTCATCTCAATCTCCTTTCATTGAGGAATATTTTGGTTTATAAATAATCTTATTTTATATGTTGTATAATTATACCATTTTTTATTTTAATTTAATTTTATGGTTTTAAAAAATAATCATATATTATATGAAATATTTTACTAAACTACAAGGGAATGTTTCTTTTTAACGCACGCAGTGATAATAACCTTTCTGCCACCATAACCATTATTTGATATTTATCTTCCTTAACAAGAAGTACTGTTTTTAAAATTAAAATAAATAACATATACCATTTTATGTATTTTTGTATTGAAAATGGTTTTGAGAATGTATTGAATTGGTCAATATATTGAACTGATATGTTTTGATTCCAATGTAGAAATGTTATCTTTCTTTTATGCTTGTTTTATGAGTTCTGATTAAGTTATGGTTCTTGGGAATTGTTTACATATATGGGTGGTTCTATGATAAACCAAGGGTGGGTGATCTTGAGATAGATCACCAATGCATTGGGTAACATGATAGAGGTAAACGTTAATGTTTCTCCTAAGATATTTAGGGAATATACTGTGATGTGTATTCCAAACGTAACTTTGTATGTTGTTGTGAATGCTACACCGTAAGTATGTTATGGATTCCACAAGTTACCTTTATTATTTATGATTTCTATGTGTTATTCCTAAATCTTATGATTTCATGAGGTATGTTAAATAGCTTATGTTTTATTATTGAAAAGTATGAGTTTATTTATTTGTATTTATTGATGGGATAATGTTTTCTTTCCGTATTTTATAACCCTTACTGATCTTTTTATACTCATACCATGTTTTTGAAATGTTTTTCATAGGCTATAAGGAAGGGTAAGAGAAAGGAAGAATACAAGAATATTTATATCAAGGAAATAATTCTTGTTTTAATTGAGTAGTTTTGTTGTTTTGATATAATTGGATAGAGTAGAAGTCTGTACTTTGTAATTTATGAGATGTAACGTTATATTTATGACCGAATTCTATAAAACTCTAAACCTAAAAAGATCCTCAATGTGTATTGTTGACATAACTCAAGATTATGAAATGTTTAAGGCTGGGGCCTTATACTGATCCCCACTATTGAATATCCCTTATTCATGATTCCATTGATTGGTTATATCAATTATAATTCACCACAAAACCAGAGTCCCAATGGATATATTCCATAGTAAGGGGCCACACTCACAACCATGAAACACTCATGTTCCAGTTTACCAAAAAAACAACATTATCCCAATGATCCTTGGATCTCCCCAAGTCAGTCGGTTGTACACCCCAAGAACAATTTATGTCTCTCACATAAATTAATATTGGTTATTTCATTTATAAATACACCTAAGAAAATATATAATCATGAAACCATTACATAATCAATAAATTCCCATGTTTCATTCATTTCTCACAAATAATTTCCCTCTACCACTCATCACCAGATGAAACTTTGTCTATTTCCTGATTCATTTAAGTACATCATGTCTCAAGTCAAAATAAGAAAATAAATATGGTACTAAACTAATATATGGTATGATTTTCTATATTATATTTTATAAAATCTTAAAAAGGACTTTATAAATGACATTACAAAGACTAATCATTATAATATTCTTAACTAAACTCATATCAGTAACCTCTAGAATAAAAGTGACGAGGGTATCATTATAAGTCTCAAGAGAATTATTATGTCTCCAAAAATCATTCATTATGTTTACAACATAAAGTCCTATAATAGTTTAGAACCTTTTAAAGAAAATTTTATAAATAAAAACAATGTTTGGTACCTTTGATGTATGCATCAACTTAAATGTCACGACCACTTTATAACACTGAATATCAATTTTTAACTATTCAGTAATATACTTTTTTAAATTTGTAATAAAATAATAATTTATATTTTTAGATATAAAATTATTCTAAGAAGAAAATATGATTTTATAATCACTTTAATTATATCATTTGTCCATTTGAGGGGATTCACTATAAAGTTTTTGCGGGTGGAAAGATTCATTACATGTGTTGTTATGGTTATTTGACAAGGGTGTCCAAAATGTTTCTCATGATGATTTGGATAGGTAGGGCTAACAAAAGATATGTTTCCATTATAACTAAATTTATCCCTTAATAAAAATATCAATGTATTCTCCTATTAAGTAGGATTGTCATCCAAAAAATAAATAAATTTCATGTTGTACGCTTATTCCTTTTATGTCATGTTTTTGTCCTTTATTTCTCATTTTACTGTAGGGGAGGTATTTTCAAAACAATGAGGTTTATGGAACTATAAGGTAGATATCTGATATAGTGACTTAGTTGTAACTTTACTTCTATCTTATGGTATCTAAGGATTGGGGATTTGTTTCAATTCAGGTATGTTCTGAAATTTCTTCCTCTATATTCATGTTTTATGTTTAATTTATGTTTTGGAGGTTTTAAATTAAGATTATTGAATTGTAACAAATCCAACTAGTGGTATCAAATATTTTTATTATTAAACTATTAGTTACCAAAAAGAGGTGTTAAATCTTGGTTACATAACATATGGTGATTATTTTATCAAGACTCGATAGAAAGTCTTGGTTTTAAGACTACTCGGCTTCCTCTAGTGAAGTGGTTTTATAAAATTTAGAGGAATTGAACAAGTAACATTGTGGTGGTTACATTGAAAAAGGTATGGTTTGGATTGATATTTAATGGTGGAGGATTTAAACTTTGGGAGAAAATGTCCTTCCTACTCTTGGAGAGTTCAAAAGTAACATTGATTTCGAATTAGTCAAAAGTGAGGTGTTTTGTAGAATGGGAAACCATGAGATTAAAACATTATAATTTTTCTAAAAATATGTTTCCTATTGAATCTAGATCCAAGAGAGAATAATTACATGACTCAATGATGTAGAGAATTAATATTTGATGTGCAGTTGATGGAGGGATCAAGGAGTATAATTGGTGGACGTTTTGGTGAAACTGTGGTTCTTAGTGAGAATGTATGAATGCCTAGAAAGTGAAGTGTTTTGATCCATATATAGGGAGATAATATTGATTCCTAGTAGGTGTGGGGATGAAATTACATACTAGGGAGAGCATATTGATTTTTAGGAAGTACATGTCCAAGGTTTGGCCTAATTCATTGGGGGTTCTCATGATAAATGAAATAGAGGAGATCAAAATCAATCAGGAAGTTAATAAAATTAAATCTAAATGACATAAGAAAACTATTCATCTCACCTATAAATACCCTTCACTTAATAAAACCCTTTTTACCCACGTATAACACATTTCAAATGAAAATCAACACACTTATATATAACCATTAAAATCCAAATATAATATAGTGAATATGTTCCCAAATAAAAAAAATACTTTTTATAATGTTCTAATCAGGCCTTTGAGAATTCATTGGTAACAAAAACATAAAATTATTTTTAATAATTTTCCAAATGATCCTTAAATATTTCACCCAATTTGAACACATAAAATCTTTTTTTGGAGATCAAACAAGATTCCAAACTTAATGAACAAATCCTTTAAATAATAAATGAATTAAATTCCAACATAAATATGTCAAACATACATAAAATGGTGTCTAAAAAACATATAATATTTTAATACATATTAATAAATCAAATTCATATATAAGATTCATAAAATGATAACAAAATAACAAAAAAGTTCAATAATAATAATCAAATCTCAGTCAAAATTCCACATTTACTTCGGTAGTAAAGTAGAATTTTTTATCTATTACTTATAGAAAATGTTTCAAGGTCGTTAGGTGGATTGAAGAGATGTTTAAAAATATAAGTTCATTAGATGGTCCTATAAGAAATTGAAATCAACACTTAGAGTGAAATAGAATGTGGTTCTAACAATATATAGATAAATGAAATTTGGCAAACCCATTAAAGATAATTTTAAGGTCACATAGATAATGAATCATTATCTCATTATCCAAACTAACATAATTCAATATAATTTAGATGAAGAAGGGGCCTAAAATAATCAAGCACCCAAAGCATGTCAAATAAAAAGAGTTTCAAACAAACAACTATATAAACAAATTTCAGATGATAAAAAACATTTGAGGAAGTGAAGATAGTGTTGGTACTTATGGATATCTTCTGATAAACCCAATAAGTGATTGGAAAACATTTAAAAAGTTTATAAAAAGGTATAAGTGAAAAACATACGAGAAAACCATAAACATGATCATTAAAACATATTCATACTTGGAATAATGCTTCCCATGTTCACACACACACATTCAGGGTATATGATCATGTTTCACTAGAGGACCACCACTTTATTTTCAAAAACCAACCAACATGCAATTCATTCAGTGCGCAAACAAGGACCACCAATGACCATAATTTTTGGGGAGGTGTATAGAAAGTATAATTCACAACATCACCATCAAACAAAGAGAAGGAGGATAAAACTCCCCACATAGGTATCGTTCAGTGTGTGATTGAGTTGCATTCACAATGGAAGAGAGGTGCACAGTGGCAGAGCCTCTGGCCAAAGAGAGGTGTCTGACAGAGGAGAGGTGCACAATAGTGGGGAGGTGCATGATGGTGGTGTGGCCCCCAGCGGATGTGTGGCGTGCGGTAGAGGAGTGGTGCGCGATGGTCTAGTTTGCAGTGGAGGAGAGGCACACAGTGGTTGTGTGGTTCAAGACAAAGGATAGGTGGATGGAGAGGAGGAGGAGAAAGAGGCGCGACAACAGCGATAGGATTCCGTGAGAACAATAAGGGTGTGAGGAAGGAGGAGAAATCTAGAGTTTTTTTATAAAAATTGGTGAACCTTTAACCAGTACTAACTAAAAATCACTGAAAAAGGTATGTTTTATCATCACTAAAATAGAATGTGGTGATAAAACATGCATTTATCTAGGCTAAAAAGCACTGATAATGTTATAATGGTAATAATTTATTTCTATTATTATATATATTTATAAAATTATATACATGATAGACATATATTTATATTTATAAAATTATAATTCAAATAATTATAAAATAATAATAAATATAATTATTACATTTATAATCTTAGAAATATATATAATAAATATATTAATTATATATATTTATATGATTATTGATATATATAACTATATTTCTTATAATTTTTTAATTATATATATGAATATATATTTATTTATAATTATAATTTTAAATGAATATATATATATATATATATTTAAATAATTATAAAATTATAAAAAAATATTATTTCTAATATTTATAATTTTATTAATATTTATATTTAATATATTTATTATAATTTTATAATTATTTAAATATATCTATATTTATTTATAACTATAAATATAAGTATTAGTATTTATTTCTCAATATTTATATATATTTATTTAATTTTATATAACATTATATATAAAAATAATAAATATATTTTTTATCAATTAATAATTATTTAAGTATATATATATTTATTTATATTTATAACTAATAAATAAATAAATATTTATTTGTAATTAAAAATTATAATAAATAAATTATTTCTTATTGAAATTATATATATATATGTGTGTGTGTGTGTGGGAGGTATATATAATTATAAAATTATAAAAAATATCTTTATAATTTTATAAATAAATAAAAGTAATAAATTTATTATAGTTTTTTAATTATTTAAATATATCTGCATTTATTTAGAATTATATTTATAATTATTTGTATTTATTTATAGATATTTTTCTATAAATATATAAAATTAATATATTTATTATAATTTTTTAATTATTAAAATATATCTACATTTATTTATGAATTATAAATATAATTTTTTTTATTTATTTATAAATATTTGTATATATTTGTAAATATATTTATTTAATTATATATTTATAACTTTATAAGTTATATAATATATATATTTATTACAATTTTTTAATTTTTTAAATATATGTAGTTATTTGTAGTTATAATAATAAATATAAATTAATATATCTATAATTATATATATATATATATAGAAAATTATAATATGTGTATTTATTGTAATTTTATAATTATTTAAAAATATATATAGTTATAATTATGATTACAAATAAATAGATTTAAAATTTTTTTATATATACCTAAAATTTAATAATTATAAATAAAATAAATATATTTATTCTTTAAATATATTTAATTTAATTTTATTATTTTTGAGAGCATAATTACGTATATATATGGGTAACATGTGAATTAATCATATACACCTAGTAAAATATATGCATAACAAAAAACAATCCATCAACGAAAAACATGAATAATAAGAAGAGTGTAATTTATAAATAAACATTAATGATGAAACATATCATATATGCACAGATGATCAATATATTAATTGAAAAAATTCATTGGAAACACATATATATTTACTTATAATATTTTTTTTAAACATTATTTATATATTTGAATTATTAAAAAATTTATATTAACTATAAACATGCATTTTTTTAATATATACAAATAAATATTATTTTTGAATATGAATATAATAATTGTATATAAATTATTATTACAAAATTTTTCAGTGCTAAAACTAGTCTGGATAAATCTACCCTTTATCAATGCAAAAAAATGATGATAAATGGTACACCTTTATTAGTGTTTTTTTAGCACTGATAAAGGATAGATTTTTCAATGCTTTTAGCTAGCGCTGATAAGCCCCCTATCGATGCTTTCTTCTTAGCACTGATAAAACGAGGTACTTCCCTTTCCCCATTTTGTGGTAATGATATTATAAACAAGTAGAATAGTGAATATGAGATTCAAAATAAGTTGACTGGATATATTGAAGAAATAAAACTTCTCAATGTAAAAGATGTTGAGTAGGAAATAATGATAAAAGAATGAATGAAGAAGGTGGCTGCTCAAAAATTAAATTTCCTCCAGGTAGTGCCAATGTGTATCAAAGATGAAAAAAACCCTTGGAAAATAGAAATTGATTTATAAAAGGATGTTTAAGTCAATAATAAGAGATTGAAATCTATTGGATATGGTAGTAATTCTATTCACATAAAATATGTACTGGTAATTCTTGATAGAATAAAATCAACTTCAGTTATCAATATAGGTTCAGAATATAAATTTTAGAAAACTTGGGTAGAAAAGGATCCTAAAAAGAATTACCATATATAAAAGTGAGTTAATAATAGTAGGAAGAAATAATATTAATAAAAACACGAGTTGATGAAGGATTCCATTGTATGATAACATAAAAAAATGGGTATGAGACACAATTATATCATGGGAGAAATAGTTTAAGGTATATTAGTGGTTTGTGGTATTTTTATGAATTCAACATATAATTTATGGTACCATATATCATTTCCATGGAACTAGATAATGATAGAGTTAAGGGGGAGTCACTTAAAAACTAAAAGATAAAATTCTAGAAAGATGAAAACTGGATATTGAGGTAGAACATGTGTACCTATATAGAACGGGTTTGATTATGTTAACGAGTTTTGGTCCCAATGGATAACTTAAGAGGGGTGAATTGAGATTTCATTTTAATTTTTTTATTTAAAATAAATTTTAAAAAAACCCAATTTTATAAACAATCTAGTTAACTTGTGAAGTAAGTGTATATAATTTGGTAATTTTAAAAATTTTCTCAAAGGCTTGATCACAACCCAATTAAAAAATTTTAAAAAAACATAAACCTTGGAGAAAAATCTACTCCCACCAAAAACTATATATATATCAATTTAAAAAGTTAACTATCATAGTATTAGTTTTTCAAATTCATTATAAAACACATTGAAATCATGTTTGAGAAATATATATGTGAAATTTAAACAACATAAAAAAGATAAAAAAAATAAAATACACACAACATAAATTAAAATAATAGGTTCCATTCCAAGAAATAACTCAATCCTATCCACTTGATAATAACCGACTTCCAAGAATGTTTTTTGAATCCTAATAAACATGATCCACAACATGAATTGTATTTTATAGATAGCACTGCACATAGGGAAGTCCAAGCTACAACCATACTCTTCCATAATTAATCCTAGAATATCTGTTGTAAGAGAGAATAAAGAAAGAGTTTCCAATACACTTTAATATAGAGAAATAATTTTCACTGAAAAATATAAAAAATTATATAAACACACATATAAAGTAATGTATAACACAATGATTGTAAGGAGTGAAGAGTGTGGTTTGATGTATCTCAATATTTTATCAACATTGGTTGATCGGTTTTCTTTAAATATGTTGTTGGAAATATATGAATCCAATGAAAAAGCTTATTCTTGAGTTTGGTGATGAAGCTCATAAAAACATATTATCATATAGTAGATTGTATCCTCATTTGTCTGCTATTCTCAGTGATTCAATTTTTTCTCCCCATACGAACATGTTAGGATCCCACTTAATTTTAGCAAACCTATGGTCTAAATATCCCTTTACAAATAATCATTTTAAATCCTCACAATAATCAATCATGTCTAGAATAATTAAATTCTTTAAATTTCATTTAATCCCTCAAAATATTGTAATTGTAATATAATAATATTTTATTCTTTGATAGACATGGATCTATTGGGAATATGCTCGGAAAGAGATCAATTTATTGAAGAAGGCATATAGTAGGGTCATACATCTTCCTGACGGTCCCAAAATAATTTTTTTTATCATAGTTATTTTTATCATAAACACATTTTTCACCCAATAGTCAAAAATCACACTTGTATCTCATGAAAGAAGGACTTAGTGAATTTTTAAATTGTCTGAACAGATGTGCAGAGACATTATGAAATGTCATCTCATAGTCACATACTTATTTCATAGATTCAAAATATATAGAAATATTTTGGTTTCATTTATGGTCACACATATTCCTCCATGACTGCAATTACTTTTCATGGTCTTAATTTCCTTATTCTTATGGAAGAAAACTCATTTCATAGTCACAAACCATACATATATAATTTCATAAAAAATCAAAAAATATATAGATTTATCATACAATATATAAACCATTAGTAATAATTTAATAATTACTTATAATTATTAAAATAATTATTTACTAGACTAGTCTAACAATATACCCACTTTTTGATCAAAAATCAGGATTAAAAATAAATTCAATGTAGAGTATTCATAAAATTATGATATTATAAAACAAAACTTCTTTTCCCTTATAAAATATCACTTCTTATTCTCATAAATTTAGGATTATAAAAAATTATATTATTTATTTAGAAATTCTAATAAATATAAAAAATACATTAGATTATATAAGTAAAAAACATCAAAAACATAAAGTGACAAAATGAGACATACATGGAAACACGGATTTCATTAACATCTAAAAAGGACAAAACAATAGAAAAAATATAAAAAATCCATATAATATACTCTTAATACAATTCTGATTTATAATTAATCTCCCTAGGTGAATTGGAGTCAAGAGGAGCTTTAGCCTTAAAGGTAAAAGGATAAAAATCAGAGCTCAATGCTAATACTAATTCAGAAGGCCTGGAGACAATACATGAAGCCACTAGTATGAGGTGTCACACAACCTCAACTAGAGTTTTTACAAAGTAAATGACTTATATATAAGTAGTAATAAATATATTTTAGGTAGATGGGGATAAAAATGAAGCATTCTATGGTACAACAATAGAAAAAATGAAAATTGTTCTACTAGTGTAGAGATAAGGATCTATCAACTTAGTAAGATGATTGATGAAATGAACACCATGATCCACAGTTTTCAATTAATTCATCTTCTTTTCTATGAATAGTTTCAATAGAGGAGTTATAACCCTCAACTAATCTACCAAATCTTTTAATTTTGTTGTTATAGAAGATACTTTAAGATTCTCAATCAAATACTTAAAATGAGAGGTCGGATTAGCTTTGGTGAACATCTTGGAAAGAGAAGATTTATAGCCTTGTAAATCTCTTACCTTTCTTAAATAGTCTTATAAATAAATTATCTTACAAGATTATAAATCATCTCTCCAGGAGATTGTATTCTTTGTAAATATTTTTCATGAAAATTTGAAGATTATCATTTAATATTTCTCAATTCTTACCTCACTATGATTCTAAAAAAATTAGCATCATAAGAAGTATAAGGGACTGGAAAAGGAGTATCTTTAGAGGAATAACCAATTTGGAACAAATATAATGTAGCTAACCAAATCTAGCGATATCCCTTTGAGTCAAATCCACCATCATGTCCTCTAAGACTATGTGAATTACTCAAATATGTTCAACAAACCTCTTATTTTATTCTTACAATTTTCCAATCATTAATAATAACTTGGGTCACTAATATTATAAGAAAAAAGAGATAAAATCAAATATATTTCTTTTCATATAACAACTTTATCGTGGAAAACATTTCTTTGAGTTATATCAAAAAATAATAATACAAGATATCATCCAAAAGGCATCCAAATCATCTCTGGTAAGATGGATAAAAATGGGGCCAGAGGAAGAGGTGAAGAACATTCCTATCTAGGTGAAGAAATACTCAAATTGGGAGGATATCCTATTCCTATATCTTCAACCCTTCTATCTTAATTATTTACTATGTTCTCAAACACCACTTTAAATATAGATTTAGCTATAGAATCCTCAATAGAGGAAAAATGCTGAAGCTTTTCTACTTTATTAATTTTCTCAACAAGTGGTCTCTTATGATCAATAAGAGGTGTCGATATGGGAGGTCCATGATTAATAGGTGTATTTATTCTATAATAATTATCATTAGGCTCAGAGTTTGAGTAATCAAAACAAAGCACAAAATATCCTATGGATTTCTTCCCCTTAGGGGTGTTTCATTATTCATTAGCTTATAAGGGATTCCAAGATTCTCATTACCAATATTATCATCACCATCATTTGAATTCCCTACTCCCCCATGAAAATTATTTCTATCAGGAGATATTTATCCTTCCATGGGTCGAGGTGTGATTCCATATTTTTGGATTGATCTGAACAAATTTTCACCTTCAAGAGGAGTCCTACTATGTTTACAATCCACATCCTCAATAAGTGTACTTTCTTCAAACTCGGGCTCAGACACCACAGTTACCTCAAGATCATCATTCTTTAATTATATATAATCCTATGTTAAATAAAGTGGATAATCAAGAGGTCCAAAAGACACATTTTATCTTCTCCAAAATTTATAATCTGAAGTACTTTCATATTCCTTAGATAAAACCACTGGCTAAACATTATCAACCAAATCTCCCACTTATTTACATGAACTGGAATATCTAACCACTACATTTGGTTCCACAATCTCATCATATAATTAAACTTATCGTGAATATTTAGTAATATCATCAGATTAAAAACCTAGGACAACTAATTCCCATAGTCTAAAAGAATTATTCACTAGGTTGAAATTCTAATGCAGCTTTCCATTTTCCATAATCCATGGTTTTATCCATGGATTCTAGTTTATTTTAATTCTCTTAAAAGTATAATAGATTAATTAGAATCCAAAATACATGTTAAAATTTTATTCTATTTCAGGTATAAGATATTTATATTCTAATAGAGAAAAATTTATCTTTAAATATGATAACGAGTTTGACTTTCAAGTATGCTTGAAAAACTTTTTGATCTGTCTCATAAGGTATCTGATTAATATCACTTTAACTCCATTTCTAAAAATATAGAGGAAACAAACATCTTGATGTCTCAAAATTAGGAAATATCCTTTCCTTGTAAAGATCATGGGATTGATAAATTTCAACATCAACTTAAATTCATCATTCATCTCAACTTCATTTGGTATCTTAAGATTTGTTTCTTCAATAATATGAAGAAGAGAATTATTGATTTCAAAGATCTAATAACTAATAGTGTACTAACATTATAATTACTCATACTCATCCAAATTAGGAACCAAAAGGAAATTTCACAATTATTTGATGAAAAAAAAGATCTTAACCATTGAATATAGTCTTTATGAAATCCTTATAATCCCTAATTTCATATTCAACCTACAAATAGAAATCACAAAATAATATTGGAATAAAGGGTCAATCTTTTCTTGTAAAACACATAAATGAACCTTTTTCTTAAATGACATTATATTACATAAATTAAGGCTCGGAAGGGTAAAACTCAAATTAAAAATTTTGGATCTTAAATCATTTAGGGAATAAAATAAATAATAGATATAAATATGTTTTTAAAAAAATAGGAATAAAATGATAAAACACCAAAATTATACATGGAATCATGAATACTTCAGTATCATATTAATTAAAGTATATCCATAACAGTGTACTCAGGGTAGCATATCCACTATATCATACCCATGGTAGAATATCTATGACAACATTTATATATTACTATACCCATGATATTATATCCATGGGTCCATGGACATAATAATATACTCATTATAAATTTGATTCACTAGATTCAATCATAAAATAATGTAATTTAGAGATAATATGAAATATACATTAAATTTTGAATAAATAAAATTTTGAATGACAAAATAAAATATTGAAAAAAGGAAAATAATCAACAAGTTAAAATACTAAAAGATCAAAAATAATTAATAATTCAAAGTTAATGTATGAAATAGTTTAATACCAAAATATTTATAGTATTGATAAATATATTAGAAAAATGAGGTTCAATGTTAATTAATTCTATAGTTATATCACATTTATGAAAACTATATCTTAAAATGTGATGTCTCATATCAATATGATTTGTCCTGAAAAGAGAAACACGATTCATAGAAATGATAACAACACTTTTATTTTCAAAATTTAGAGTGATATACATAAATTTATACCCATAGTCTAGTAAGGTATTATTCATCCACATAATTTATGCACATAAGATGACTATAACTATGTGTACAACATTAGTAGTGGATAATATAACACAATTTTTATTTTTACTATGAAAATAATGTAACACCTGTAAATTCTAAAATATGGGTATTGTATTCGATAGAGTATATGAAATGCTATTAAAAAGTTAGAAGAAAATATAACAACCTGAAACTTATGATATTATTATTATTAAATAAATTGAATCTCTTTAATAGATTTCATTACACACAACGCCGATTTTAACTTGTGTTACAAAAAAGATTAAGTTTTAAAAAAATGTAAAATATTATTACAATAGTATTATTTAATGTAATAGTTATCAATGAGCCATTAGAATGGTGGGTATGAATATTGATACCTAAATTATGAAAATTTTGTTTATCTATTGATTAGTAATAAAATACGAATAATTTCAATGAAAAATAAATGTTTTCTAAAAAACTCTATTTTTCTAAAAGACGGTTTAATCATGCCTTGTACATATAAATTAAAATTAATTTATTTTTTTTATAAAATTAATTTTACCAAATAAACCCCATTTTTTAGATTATAATTTAAAAATTATCTTATGGTGGTTTTTTGGATATTTTAGAAATGTTTTTTATGAATGGTTAAAAGTACACAATTAATTGAAAACTGCATTTTCATTTAAATTATTTATAATATTAAACTATATTTTGATTTATTTTTAATGTAAAATTAAATAAATTTTATATAAATAAATCCAATATAGTTCCATTTAATCATTTTAATATTGAATTTAGATATAAGAACTATGTAAGATTTTGAACATTTTAATCTTGAATATCTGCTTTCTCATCACATATACATGATTAATTTTAAATTAAAATTCCCTACTTATATGTATTAAATTTATGAAAATGGATTCTAAATTTGGAATGAAAATAATTTATAATTTATATTAATGGAAACTTAATTTTTGATTAAAATTAATTGTGAATATAGTGAAAAGTAGTTACCACGATAATGGTAAAAATGGGTTTTCTAGGGGGTTGAACAAAAAAAGATAAGGGTATAGATGTATTATAAAATTATTTTAAAACAACATTATGGAAATATATTGACCATTAAACCTATAAGGGTTGATATTTTTTAATTTTGGACACTTATTACACATGAAAAATGTGGTAGCACTCAATTCCTTTAAAAAATACTACGTGTGTCCACTCCCCCACTTATAAAATGTCACCCTTATCCTCTCCACTTACCACCATAAAACCCCTTTTTTAGAAAATATCTATATAAAATAACATCCATGTAATAATATTATAATCCTTATTTTCTGAAATAAATATAAACTTTTAAGGCTTTTGTATAATCCTTAGTGGGATACTTGAAGAAGATGTAATGTTCTTCAATGAGCATTCTTATTTTACTTCATTCACCACCTCCATCAATTTTTTTTAAAACATGACTATATAATAACCTCAATATATTTCATATAATTGGAAGTTTTTATAATAATTTAATGGCAAAAAAATATCTCAACTTCCATCAAATGGATTACAAAATTGTCATCTGTGTGTACGATGAATTACCACCTTGCAAACCGATGTCATTTGTTTTTATATTTCCACCTCTCAAGGTTGGGTATAATAATGGATATAAAGTATATATATGATATTTAAATCATTTTTGGAGTTACTATATCATATATATCTATTTAAATTCCATTCTATAAGTGATATGATAACGTCACTCATGTGTGTGACAGATTATTGCTTAGCGTAGCGATGTGATTCATTTTTCACCAACACTTTACAAGGAATGTGATAAGGATAAAGTTAATTATGAAATGTCATATAAATCAAATAATTATGATATTAATTTAATATTTATAACTTTTTAAGGATAATATATAATTTTATTACTTACTTTTCCACTCACTTAAAGATGATAACATCATTCATGTATGTGTGGATTATTGTCTCCACGATGCAATGTGACTGTCTTTTCATCACTACACCACATGGATGATATATATAATTATATAATATGGTATTTGTTATATTAATATAATTTTTTTATGATAAAATATTACTCACCTCTTTCCCATAGTGATTATTGAGAAATGGAAACATTACTCATGCGTACATATGACCTACCATCTCAGTGATTGTAACATAGTCCATCCTTCATAACCATAATTTCTGATTTGTTTTTAAAATAAAATTGGTGTCAAAATATGATAATTTTTTCAGGATTATTATTCTAAATATTATATAAATATATTATATTCCCAAGAATAGGATCTCTCATTATGAAAGAAGGACAAGAAAACAAGGCAATTAACAACTGAAATAATGAAAACAATGAAAATTTTTTAATGAACGGGTTATAAGGAATTGTAAAAGGATAATGTATGATATTATAAATATTAATATGGTTCTTTATATGTTAATAAAAATATTAAAACCACTATAAATGTTGTTAAATCATGTTCAACTAAAATTAAGCGTGAGGTAAGGGACTTCATCTCAATTTACCTTCATTGAGACATATTGTAATGTTTGGAACCAAATTTCTTTTTATTTGGTGTATATACTTCCTATTTCAAATGTTATATCATGATTCATTAAAATTTCATGTCATTTTAAATTTCAATTTTAATTATTTCACCAAAGGTGATTTGAATTGAAAATTACAAAGTGGTAAAGAATTGCATTACTCAATTTATTTTCATTAGGTTATATTACTTCTTCATTATCATTGATGTTGGTCGTAGTGGAATCCCAAGAGGGGGGGGGTGAATTGAGTTACTAATTAAAATTTATGTTAAAAACTTTATTATAAAGATCCACCAATTTTTAAATGGCCCATTAAATTAAGGTAATAGAGCTATAAATGTTTAGTTAGTCAACATGTTTCTCAAAGGGTGATTAGTCCTCAATTGAATCAATGTAACACACTTCTTAAACATTTGAAACAAGTTTACTGAATTAAACACATACACACAATAACCATAACTAACTATCAAATTCAATTTCAAATAGCTTCTTGTTTTTTAAATATTGAGAAGCGGAAAATAGTTAAAACAGAGTATCACAAAAATATAGTACACATTAGATTTAAACAAGAGGTTCAGTCTCAAGTTGAGATTTAATGATCTCCACTTGGTGATCAAATTCCACCATTAAGTTTATATAAATGATAAACTTGATACACAACCTATATTGGGATTTACAATATCTTTCACCAACTGTCTAGGTCTCAAAACCTCTACCACAGTTCTTCATGAAAAAAAACAATAAAGACCACACACGGTCTCTTACACACTTCTTCATGGGAAACAAAAGAATAAGGACTTGATGTGAGGATTTTTAGTATCCTCTATTTCAAGAATAGGAGACATTGTGTTTAATAGTCAAACATAAAAAGTTCTCAAAAATGTAAAATAAAGGAATACAATAGAGATAATATTATGAGATTGATTTTAAAATGATCTATGTGTTTGCAGTACAACTCTTGACTCCTTGAAGTGAATAAATTGTAGTTCAAGTATTTCTCTAGAAGTTATCCTTAAAATAGAGTGTCACAACTCTAGGGTCTATCTTTCAGGAACTGAGTGTTATTCTTCTTATATTGACAGAGATTCTATGAAGCATAGAAGGCAGTCTTTGAGTTCATTCTCCTGGAATGATCTTCTTGAGGCTCTTGGGTTCATAGTGTAAGTGCTTGATGGTTCTTCATTATCCTCTTTGATTTAGCTAGTAAGTTCTTTCTCATGCATTCCTCTATAATTTTTTACTTCTCAACCACTCTCTACAACTATATCACTCTCTTCCCCGATCTTCTCTTTTATATCTGCGGTCCGACAATAGGAATAAGTAAACCACATACAGTCCTCCTTGTACCTCATAATATCCCCAGATATGGTCTATTGATATGTCTACAATAAGAATTAATTAATGTCAACACCATTAAATTCACCAAATATGACCGTTAGTATAATATTATGGATTTGAAAAAGTATGGAGTAGAATAGTTAGTATCAGTAGGCTGGTAATGGTAGCCTTCAACGGTAGCCTTCTCAAAGGTATCCTTAAGTGGTAACCTTCTCAACGGTAGCCTGGCATTGGAGACCTTTCATTGTAATCCTTTCATCGGTGACGTTATATCGATGTCCTTTCATCAGTAACCTTCTATTAGTGACCTTTCATCAGGGACCTTCATCGGTGACCTTTCTATAGGTGACCTTTCTATCAGTGACCTTGGTTGGTGACATTTCTATCAGTGACCATTCAATCAATGGCCTTTATCAGAGAACATTCATTGGTAACCTTCATCAGTGACATTTCATCAGAAACCTTATATCAGTGACCCTTTATACTTAGAGAAATGTTTCACTAGTAAGCTTAAACAAGAGAGCAGTGAGATTAAAGATACATAGGTATCAATGGATAAAGACTATAAATATTAATGAAACATGATTATTCTATAATCAAAAAAATGATTATCACATAAGTGATCATGGTTTGGGATTATTAAAATAGGCGGGTCCAACAATCTCCCCCTTTTTGATAATCACAAATTATGTAAGTGAAAATTTAAATTTAAGTATTATCGAATTGGGTTTATGAACATTTGCTAATATCTTCAGAGTTGTGTTTAAGTACAATTGAACAATGTTGATTTTGAAAAATATAGATAATATATATATGCAAAGATACCAATCAACATTAATACTTCTCCCCATTTGGGGAACCTAGAACTTCTCCCATTTGTGATTAACCAAAATAATTAAAGATAAAAAATGATGACAAAAGAGGATTGCATTATTAATGAAGCAAGAAGACAAGATACAAAAAGTGTACAAAATATCCCTATCAAAGAAGACATCCCAAATTCCATCCACATAAGATATGTCCAAGTGAGTTTTGCCTTTTGAGGCTGAGGATCTAGGTCTATAAGATTGAGGGATATGCCTAGGGATGACAGTCAGCAGGGTAGGAGGAGCCGCTACAGAGGCATCAGTAGACTTATAGTGAGTAGATCTCTGAATAATCCTAGGGGTAAAGCTTCTGATGGTCTATGTAGTAGTCATCATCAGAGCAACACTAGTAGATCATAAGGCAGCTGAGGAAGAGGGTAGTGTTGGTGGAACAATGATAAGAGTGTAGTCCACATGGAGGAAGGGTAAAAGAAGATTTCTGAAATCCATAATAATGCTTCATCCTCTTTCTATAGCTGAAATAAAATCATCCTTATTCTTCGTGAATTTCTCTAAGGTAAGAGTCAACTCTCTAAGCCTTCTAACTTTATCCTTAAATTCCTGAGTGACAGGTGGATCCTCAAGTTCTCTAATAGAAGCATGAAGTTACCATCCATCTGATTCTTAGTGTACACCCTTTTGTAGTAGAAATAAACATGATCATTGATGGCATTCTGATCCTAAGAAGCTTCCCTTAGATAATATCACACAAGATTATGAATTTTTTTGGTAGTAGAAATGACATAAGTCATTGACTGAGGGTATGACATACTAGCACCAGAGAACATCTGCACTTCTTCTCTAACAAGCGATCTGAAAGCCTCTAGATCTACAGAAGGAGTGGCCGAAGAGGAAGAAGATGCACACAAATGTGCCATAGTAAAAGCCATTGTCTCCTTAAAATATTTGGTTAGCCCATTGATCAGCCTCTTCACATCATCATCATGTCCACTCACATGTGTCTTCATAGACTTCTTAAAGTCCTCAAACATAGTGACCATCTACTGAACAACACTTTTTAAATATCTAATATCTTTGCCCACTTGAACCCTTGAAGCCATATAAGATTCTAAACTGGAAATTGACTTCTTCATAGTTTCCATAGACTTCCAAAGTTATGATCTAATTTAGAAAATCCTTCACTTCATGTAGCATATTTGAGTCAGAGGTGGAAATAACTATCTCCAATGAAGATTCTACATCTTCTTGATTTAGGTCCACTGTTCTTTCTATCTCAACAAATTTATCATCAAAGTGACTCTTCAAATCTGATTTCAAGTATTGGAAATCATCCTTATTCACATCGTCTCGATGAAAGAGCACTATGAGTTGTATAATGGTGGTTTCTAAAACAATAAGAATTGGAGGGATTCTGATAGGATGCTCATATTTAAGTCGAAGACCATTAATCTAGGGTCTTCTGACCAATATTCTATCCCATGAGAAAAAATAACTGAACCTGGGGTAACATGTTCCTTACACTCACTTGGAACATTATCCTGATCAACCATATTCATCATTTCCATACCACCTTGATCAACTACATCAACAGTCGAGTCCACAACCACTTCCTCTACAGAATCATCAACTACAACCATTGAAATTTGGTATTCAACTGAATCAGCAACCTATTAATCTAAAATTTATACCATTTTTGTATAAATTATCAGTGGTCTGAGACTTGTACAATCATCTTCACATTCATTAGAATTTTTCTCAAAATCATCATGACTAGATTCAATTTCAGATTCCTACTATGAGGTCTCTCTAAAGTCTCTTCAGATATTTTGATCTCCTTCTTCTTCATTGGTTTCCTCACAATAATTGTCCCTTAGGATAGTCTCCCTTATAGTCAATATCTTTGGGGGGCTAGGATCTCCAAAGGATATAGTATTGGCATGTGGATTTGTGGGAAGTTCAGGATCACTCCTATCATCTTTAGGAGAATCCTCTCTTTCTTGCATAACAATAGCTTCCTCTTATTCATCTGAGTATACTGGATCCACTTTATCTTGCTTTAGACCAGGGTCTCTCTTATTCATAGGCCTAGTAGGATGAGTAAAAGAGTTGAATTCCTCATATATATTAGCCTCATCATTCACCCATTTTCATTTCCAATGGTTCCAGTTTATCTTCATCAACTTAAAAAATGTCTTAGTAATGCAGAATTTGTCTATTACAACAAATGTTTCCTCCTTATTTCCAGCAACTCCTTTCACTTTCAACATCAAGGATATCAATGTAGCCTAAAACATAGCATTAGAATTGAAACTAGGATTTTTTATATCCTCTAATTTAATAAAAATCATCCTACACAAATTTATCTTTTATCCATCTTAAAAAGATACAAAAGAAATATGTCCTGATACTTCATGGTAGCAAAGTCCCCTCTTTTGTGACCCGAGACTTGTTGAAAAAACATAAACAACAACTTGCCTTCTCCTTTCATTTCACCAGAAATCACATTCCTAGGAATCCCATTCCCTGTTAGTTCAGCCAGAGCTTCTTCATAACAAATGAACTCACTAGTGGGAGGTACCACTCCTGAGTAGTAATAAAAAATCCCTTCAAGTGGTACTCTCAAACACTCAAACCATTCAAGTGTGGAAAATCTCACACATACCCCATTTACCATTGAAGACATTCTATTCTCATTCTCAGACTACTTGAACTTTAGATATTTATAAAACTACTTCACTAACATCGAGTTATAGGGTCCATTGTTATTTGAAAAGAACTCGACCCAGCCTTGACCATCAAGTGCCTTCAGTATTAGGAACCTTCTCGACATCAGTGATTCTGAGATTAGTTCATTTTCAACCATGATTCCTTCTTCAATAAGTGTGGGTTGATCATCTTTTCCATGACCTAGCTTCTAATACCAGACACAAATCGAGGTCTCTTAGGATTCGGTGCATCACCTTCATCACAGACCACCAGTCTCTTCAATCTTTCCATTTCAATCTGGAGCAGTTCGAGGGTTTCGGTAGAATTTGAGGTTCTAATGGTAGGGAGAAAAAGGTTTGAGAGAGGTTTCAAGTGGATCGAAATGTGGTGTGTTCTTTTTTTATCATTTATGGATCGAAAAATAAATCAATTTAAAGAAATAATTAATAATAATAATGTTTCAGATTCCTGCAGAAAAACTCTAAGTCCTAGAAAATTCGACTATCGGTAAGGTGCCAATGATGAGGTTTCTAATGGTGAGGTCCAACGGTGAGGTTCTTAATGGTGAGTTACAATAGTGATATTCCTAATGGTTAGGTCCAACAGTGAGGTTCCTAACGGTGAGGTCCAATGGTGAGGTTCATAATAGTGATGTCCAATGGTGAGGTTCCTAACAGTGAGGTCCAATGGTGAGGTTTCTAATGAAGAGGTATAAACTTAATAGTTTATCATACCTAACTCATGTTTGATGTAATTTAACCTCTTAGAACTCAACGGATTTGGGAATATATCATCCAATTGGTGTTTAGTGCCCATTAATTAAAGAGTGATATCACCTCTTTGATAATGATATCTCAAGAAGTGATGTCTCACATCAATGTGCTTTGTCCTAGCATGAGATACTGGATTTTTAGAGTTGTTAATATCACTTGTATTATCATAGTTTATAGAGACATGTTTGAATTAATATCCATAGTCTAGTAAAGTGTTTTTCATCTATAGAATTTGAGCACAACAACTACCAACAACTATATATTCAGATTTGGTAGTAGATAATGCAAAATATTTATTATTCATACTACACCAAGATACTAGTGACTTTTAAAAAATGTGACATGTTCCAGAGGTGCTCTTTCTATCTAGCTTGTAACCAACAAAGTCAGCATCTGAATAAATTATTAGATCAAATGACTTTCCTCTTGGATAAAATAGTCCTAAGTTTGTAGTATACCTAATATATTTAAAAAAACCTTTTAAAAATAGTTAAATGAGACTTTTTGGTATTTTCTTGAAAATCAGCACACATGCATACACTGAACATAATAATAGGTCTTATAGCAGTAAAATAGAGAAAAATCCTAATAATACCTCTATAATTCGTTTGATCCACTGATTTAAAAGTTTCATCAACATATAATTTACAAGTGGTACTCATAGGTGTATCACTACCTTTATTTCCATCCAATCAAAAACATTTCAAAAGTTCATTTGTATATTTACTTTGATTTAAAATAATACCATTTTTATTTTGAAAATTATGAAATCCAAGGAAAAATTTATGTTCCACCATTAAACTCATTTCAAATTCATCTTGCATCATTTTTGAGAAATCAGTATATAAATAATTTTTAGGGGGTCCAAAAATAATGTCATCTATATAAATCTGTATTATTAAAAAATATTTGGAAATCCTTTTAATAAAAAGAGTAGGATCATCTATTCCTTTAGTAAAACCTTTTGAAATAAGAAAATAACTATGCCTATCATACCAAGCTCTTGGAGATTATTTTAGACCATATAGAGATTTAGAAAGTTTAAAGACAAGATTTGAAAAATGGGGGATTTGTAAAACCATGGGGTTGTTCATAAAATATTTCCTCAACTATGTACCCAGTTAGAAATGAACTTTTAACAATCATTTGATAAAGTATGAAATTCATATGAGCTACATAAGTAAGTAGTATCCTAATGGATTCTACACTAGCTACAAGCGAAAAGGTTTCTTCATAGTCTATTATTTCTTCTGGACTATATCCTTGTGCAACTAGTCTAGCTTTGTTTCTAACTATGTTACAATATTCATCAACTTTATTTATAAACACCCATTTAGTGCCTATGGTCAAAGTGTCTTTAGGTCTTTCTACTAATTCCAAAACATTGTTTATTTCAAACTGATTTAATTATTTTTGTGTATCTATCACCCAGAATTCATCATTGATAGCATCATCAATATTTTTAGGTTCATGTTGTGAAATAATGACCTGATGTTCAACCTAGTTTCTCAGAGAAGCTCTAGTTTGTGTTCCTCTATTTAAATCACCTACTACAACATCTAAAAGATGATTCCTGAGAGTTATAATACATCTAGAAGGAGTTTAACTAGACTCCTCATGTTTGTCTATAGGTTTAGATTCTACATGATCGGATTCTAAAAAATTTACAGAACCGGTTGTTTTCCATAAGGGTTCACTATCTTTATCATTAAGGTCCAGAATTAACATATATTCTTCAAGATGTTAAACTGATATTTTGGGTTCATATGGATCAATCTCATCTAATTTTATATGAACTTATTCTTCAACATCTTTGGGTCTCTTATTGAATATTATATAATATTTACTAAAGATTGAGTAACTTAGGAAAATTCCTTCATCACTTTTATAATAAAACATGTCCATATTATCCTCAATGTTAAGAATAATGAATTTGAAACCAAAAACTCTAATGTAATTAACCTTAAGATTGATATTATTCTATATATCATAAGGATTTTTTATTAAGAATAGGTCTAATAAGTACTCTATTTATTATGTAACAAGCTATATTAACAGCTTCATCCCCAAAATAGATAGGTAGATTATACGCATTTAGCAATGTTTGGGAAATCTCTTGAAGTGTCCTATTTCTTATTTCTACATCTACATTTGGTTAAGGTGTTATAGGAGCATATAAATTGTGATTATAGCCATTTTTTGAGTAAAAAGATTCAAATTCTTGATTTTCAAACTCACGGCCATGATTACATCTCAAGGTATTAATTCTAAGTCCACTAATATTTTCTACAAACTTAGAATATTTAATGAATTAAGAACATGCATCACTTTTGTGAGCTAGAAAGTATACCTAAGTATATCTAGAAAAAAATCTACAAGAACATAAATTTAGTGCTTCCCATTAAAACTTGAAACTCTAGATGGTCTAAAGAAATCCATGTGAACCAACTCAAGAGGTTGAGAAGTAGAAACTTATTTCTTTGGTTTTAAAGAATATTTATGTTGTTTATATTTTTGACAAGGATTACAAACTTTTTTATGTGGGAATTAAAATTTTGGTAAGTGTCTAACTAATCCTTTCCGAGTTTTTTTCCTAATTGAGTGCACATTACAGTGTCCTAATATTCTATTCAATAACCATGATTCCTTATGAAACGAATTTAAACAAGAAATTTTTTTCTTATCTATGTAATTTAAATCAACATCATATACATTTTCATTTCTAATAGTAGTCAATATTAAATAATTTTTAGAATTAAAAACATTTCATTCATCATTTTCAAACTTAACATTGAATCCATCATCACACAACTAAGAGATACTAAGCAGATTGTATTTTAATCCATCAACAAAGAGTACTTTTGAAATTAATATAGTATTAGGGGTACCAATATGGCCTAAGCTGATAATATTCCCTTTAGAATTATCACCGAATGAAACATGTCCAACATCAACTTTAATTAAGATCTTGAAGGATGAATAGTCTCTTATCAAATGTCTTGAACATCCACTATCCATGTACCATAGAGTTTTACGGGAGATCTTTTGAAAAATTTTCCTTCATATTAGATTAATTGTAGGGTAAATTTGGTACTCATATTTTCTTGGGTCCGTAGAGGTTAGTAAGTAATGATTTTAAAACCCATACTTGTCTCATAGGTTTCCTATAATCAAAAGCTATGTTTTTATACATGAACACTTTGTTAGTTCCTTATAGATTTTTTTTCAAAAGATAGTCCAGAACTTGAACTAGCAGTGAACTATCTAAATTTTGGAACAAATTTATTCTTAATAATTATCCTATATCCTTGTTGATATCATAGACCAGTTGTGTATTTTGGAGCAATTTGTTTCCCTAAAAACTGATTCAAGTAATATCTACCTGTAGTAAACTTCTCAATATCCTTTTTTAATTTCTCATTTGATAATTTCTGTTTAGTATATTATTTTAATTGCTAAGAACATTTTTATTTCTCAATATCCATATCAGACTTATAATTAGTGTTTAAACCATGTTGTATTTTCGATAATTTATATTTATCCTTGAGTTCATTAAAGGTATCCTCAAGAATTCCACAATATTCAAATATTTCATCCATAGTCTTATTCTTATCATTGTTTGATTCACTTTCATTACCAAAAGAATAAGAGTTAGGTTAAGGGGAATTGGGTATTACCACATATGTTTCTCTCATGAAACACAAGTTTTCATTTTTGTTCTTTTCAATATCTGAAGTGCTAGATCCATTGGAGCTATCTTCTAAATCACTCCAAGTAGGTTCGATTGCCTTTTTCATATCCCTTTCCCTTGTCTTCATATTTATTCTTAAATTTCTACTATGGTCAATCATCCTTCACATGGCCTTTTCGTTTACACTCATAGCATAATATCTCATTTGTATTTTCATTCCATTTTCTATCATTTTTACACTATCCTTTACTATCATACCTTCATTTGTAGTTTTATTTTATTAATATATAATTCTTATGGAATAACTTCTTGAATCATTAAGCAAGATGATCCATCTCATCAACACTATCAGAGTCTGAGACTTCACTGGTGGAAGTTTCTACAAGAGCTTGAACTTTATCTTTAGCTTTTCTCTTTGAGGTAGATGATTTGAATGCTACATATTTCTTTCTTGGTTCTTCATCTATGTATTTATTTACCTTAATCTCTTATTCATAAATCATAAGTTTTCCAATTAGTTACTTCAATGGTAGCTTACCTATGTCACAAGATTCTCAGATGGAAATAGAAGTTCCTCTCCATCTTTCAATTAGAAATCAAAGAAATATCATAATTTGATCCTTGATGTCTACTGGTTTCCCAAGAAGACTCGTGGTATTTACTATTTCATTGATCTTGATATACATTTCAGATATAAGTTCATCAAGCTTCATTTTTAAATGATCATATTTAATAGTATAATTATTTAATCTCCTTTCTTTAACATTGGTTGTTCCTTCATTAGAAACAAAAAAAGTATCCCAAATTTTATATACAGTTTTACAGGAAGATATTCTCTTGAATTCCTTATCACTTAGAGAATAATACAATGTACTAAATTATTTACAGTTATAGTTATATGTAGCATTACTCAACCGAGAATAGGTTTCCCTAGCAGTAAGAGGCAAAGCATGTTGTTCATTAATTTTGTAAAATATTTCAGGACCCATGCTCTCTAGATACATTTTCTTTTTTAATTTACACTGATCATAGTTATTACCATTAAAGAAAGGTGGACTGTTTGTATCAGCACCCTCAACTATGTTATCCATTGCCAATTAGAATTTTAAAGAAAGGAAAATTTATATATGAAATAAATTTTAAGATATTTACAATACAACTAAAATCACATTTTAATAGAATTTGACAACTTTCACAACATTTCAGATAGTAGTAAAAACAATTAACACCTTTGATACCAAATGTTGGTTAGTGTGAAATCTCAAGAGGGGGCTGTATTGAGTTCCTACTTAAAATTTTTGTTAAAAACTTTATTAAAAAGATCCCCCAATTTTGAAAGGGCCCAGTTAAATAAGGCATTAGAGCTATAAATGTTTAGTTTGTCAGTAGATTTCTCAAAGGGTGATTAGTCCTAAATTGAATAAATGTAACACATTTATTCAATTTTTGAAACATGTTTACTGAATTAAATACATACACACCCTAACCAGAACTAACTATCAAAGTCAATGAAAACCAGCTTCCTGTTTTTGAAATAGTGAGAAATGAAAATAGATAAAACAAAGTATCCCAAAAATATAGTACATAGTATAGTTAAACAAGAGGTTTAGTCTCAAGATGATACTTAATCCTCTCCACTTGGTTATGGCCTACCACCAAGCAGTTTATATAAATAATAAAATTGATACACAACCTGTATCGGGCATTACAACAATTTTCACAATCTAGGGATCACACCCACTACAACATTTCATTGCGGGAAAAACAAAAAAATACAGACCACACATTTTCTTTACCACAGTTCTTAATGGGAAACAAAATAATAAGGATTTGATGTGAGAATATTCATTATCCTTCAGTTAAAGCACATGACACAGTGTGTGTAACATTCAAACATATACACGTTTCAGAAATGTAAAATAAAAAAACCAATAGAGATAATTTTATGAGATTGATTTTAGAATTTCTTATGGGTTTGATGTTCTGATATTGACTCCTTAGAGTGAAGAAATTCCATTTCAAGTATTTCTCTAGAAGTTGTTCTCAAAAGAGAGTGTCGCAACTCCAGGGTTTAACTTTCAGTAACTGAGTGTTCTACTTCTTGTGTTGACAGAGAGTCGATGAAGAGTAGAAGTCAGTATTTGAGTTTGATATCCTAGAATGATCATCTTGAGTCTCTTGGGTTAACAATGTTAGTTCTTGATGGTTCTTATTTGTTCTCTTTTATTTATCAATTAAGTTCTTTCTCATGAATACCTCGGTCTTTTTAATTCTCAACCACTCATTGAAACTATATCACTGTCATCCTTGATCTTCTCTTTTATATTTGGGGTCCGAAAATTGGAATATGTAACTATGTACAGTCCTCTTAGTACCTCACAATGTCCCTAGATACAGTCTCTTGACATGTCTACAATCAGCATTAATTAATGTCAGAAGTATTAAATTTACCAAATATGACCATTAGAATAATCTTAAGTATTTGACAAAGTATAGAGTAGAAGAGTGATTATCAGTAGGCTGGTAATGGTAGCCTTCAGCAGTAGCCTTCTCAATGGTAGCCTTCTGTTGTAACCTTCTCAATGATATAATTGCATTGATGACCTTTCATTGGTGAACTTTCATCAGTGACCTTACATGTGTGACCTTGCATTGGTAACCTTCTCTCAGTGACCTTCATTGGTGACCTTTCATCGGTGACCTTCATTGGTGACCTTCATTGGTGACCAATCTATCAGTGACCTTTATATTGGTGACCTTAATTGGTGACCTTTATATCGGTGACATTTATATCTATGACCTTCATCTGGGACTTTTCATTGGTAACCTTCATCGATGGCCTTTCATTGATAACATTTTTTCGGTGACCTTTCGTACTTAGAGAAATTTTTCACTGGTAATCTTAAACAAGAGAGCAGTGAGATTAATGATACATAGGTATCATAGGATAAAGACTATAAATTTTAATTAAACATGATTATTCTATAATTGAATCAATATTATCACATAAGTGAAAATGATTTGGGATTATTGATATAGGTTAGTCCAATAATTTATATTATAAAATTTTGTGTATAATTACTTATTATTGTCTTATATTTTATTTCCAATTTTTCATTTGGATTTAAATTTGATAAAAATAATCGATTCATTTATTAATTATTTCGTCAACGTTATGATCATTGAATGTGTTTATTTCACAATCTCATTATAATCGAGATTTTTTTTTCATGAATTTAAATTGAAGGAAATTATTTTTTCATTGTATAAATAAACCAATTTAATTTTATTATCCTCTTATTATTTATGATATTTTCAAGAAATATTTCCATATTACCACTTTTTGGGGCTTAAAACAATTAATAAAATGGTTTTGAGGAAAATTTTACTTCATTTATCTATTCAGTTGGAAATATTTTTTCAATAAAAACCATGTTTTCTAAATAAATTCAAAAATATTTTTAAACTTATTAAATTTTTTTATAAAATAAATTTTAACCCAAATTTTATCTTTAAAAGTTGTTTTCAAAGTGATATTCTGATCATTTTCCAAATAAGGCACCTTTTTAACCTTTTTACAGTGTAAAATTAATGTTCTTTTTATCTTTTATGGCATGTACACATTTACCCACTGGTAGGACCATTATTTCTTTGAATATTCCTCATTAATTTTCCCAAGATATTTTTAAATAAATTTTTCCATAATATTCTTATAATTATTTGTTTGTAAAAATTATTTTTAATAAAATGATTTTCAAATTGTTTTTTATTTTAAAAAGTGATTTTCAAAGTGAAAAATATTGTTCAGATCAGGAATTTTTCTAATTATATTTTTATGGTATTTATGTTCATAAATTTCAAAAACCATTTATTCTTACTCCAATGGGTATATGTTATATTGATACCATCCTTATTCTTTTTATGGATTGTTTATAATAATTTTGACCAAGGAACTGTTTTGATATTAACTTTCTAGAATCATTTTGGTAGTCATTATCATTCCCTTGAATTATTCACTTTCCTTTGATCATTGGAAATTAAATTTTTCCTAAATATAAAAACTATTTATCAGGGATATGTTTATTTCGTGAATCATATATCATTTCTATATATATTTGTTACTTAAAAAATTATTTGTTTATCTGGATAAATATTGATAAATCAATATTTTGTACTCAATATGGATATTTGATGATAAAAAAAATATTTTATGAATTAAATATTTTATTATATATATGAGGAAGGCTCTGGACCTTTATTGATTGGTGGGACCTATAATTATATATCCTATGAATCCATCATTAGTTTTGATAAACAAGTTATTCTAGTATTAAAAAGGTTTATACCTAGAGTATAAATTTCCCTATGAATGGCCTTGATGGTAGAGTTATCATGTTCCCAAGATATGATGTTCAATAATTAAACATATCCTTCCTTAAGAGTTATTATTATCCATGATATTTTCACAATAATTGTACAGATTAATTAATTTTATTATCAATTATTGATTAAATGGAATTTGTTTTATGTTATTTACCATAGAATATTTTTTAGGCCTTATTTAATTATTATGGCCAAGTTATTGATAAAATGGAATGTGTGTTTAGTTTTTTTCCTTTTCCTAACAATTATTCATTATTTTTTCATCATAGCTTCGATTTACCAAACCCTTACTGAGAATTTGATCTCATCCTTATTTTGTTTCCTTTCCCAACAATACAAGAAGTGTACTAAAAATGAGATACAAGAATATGTTTTATGGAATAATGATATTCTTAAAAAAATATGTCATAATTTTATTAATTCAAATGTCATATGGGAATCATTTATGTATATAGTTTACCAAGACTACTAAAATGTTTGGTCCTTTAGGATGTGATTCCATTTATCTTATTCCAATAAAATAATTTAGTCCCCATCTTCAAGCTATCGGGGTCAAGTTTTCTACAAAGAAAATAGATACTTTCCCTGTAACTGAAATGTTTTAGAGATTATTTTTTATCTAACTTATTGAAAAAAAAGTGTAGAGTTTAATTAATAAATTAAATCAAAATCATGTCTTGAATATTATAATAGTGCAATGCTAGTTGTAATTTTGAGGTATTTAAAATTATTTTAATAATATTTAATTGTTATTATCTGAGGTTTGATTGAAAATGGGAACACATACATACATGAAACATGATATTACGCCAACTATTAGCCAAGTGAAGTAAACATCCAATCATATATCTGTAAATGGTTTGGTCTACTAGTTTTCTATTTTCATCCAAATATATTTTATAGGTGGAAATATTTAGAGTATCAGTTCCTTTTATTCTATCCATTCCAAAACATATTAAAATATTTTTTATACAATTACATTAGTTATAAATGATTTTATATATTTTTTAATGATTTAAAAACCAAGAAAGAACTTTTGATCACACATAAAAATCATTTGAAATTCATTTTTCATTGATATTAAAAACATAGTGTATAATTTTTTTAAAAAATAAAAAATAAGTCATAAAAATATATCTATGCAACCAACGCATATTTTTATGTCTTTTTGATAAATATTGTTTGATCAATAATACCTTTTGTAAATAAATTTTCTATAAGAAAGTATTGATCCTATTATACCAAGTTCTATGATCTTGTTTTATACCATAAAATTCTTTTATAAATTTAAAAACATGATTTGGAAAATTAGGATTAAACAAATACAGGTTTATTCAATAAAATTATACTAAATAATATAAATTTTTTGGAATGAATTCTTCAAATCCATTGGTTATGTATTTACTTGTAAATGCACTATATAAGAAAGAGGTATCCTAGTAGATTTTATTCTATCTATTATTGTAAAGGTTTCATCATATTCAATACATTCATCTTTACTATAAACTTTTTTAAAAAATATAGCCTTATTTCTAGCAATATTTTTTGATTCATCAATCTTGTTTCTATGTACCCATTTAGTGCTAATAGTCAGGTAGTCATTTTGTATATTAATTAATTCCCATACTCTATTCCTTTAAAATGATTTAACTATTCTTTAATTTTCATTACCCAATATTCAACATTTATTTCCTTATTGATTATATTATGTTCAAGATGAGAAAAAAAGCTTTGATGTTCAAACTGGTTTCTTAGTGAGGCTCAGGTTTGAGTGCCTTTACCCATTTCTCTTATAACAACATCTAGAGGATAGTTTTTGATGTTATTTATTGTTTTAAGAACTAATGTACTTAGTCCTTCCAATTCTTCTTCCGAGTTATAGAGGTCTTGATATTCTATGTTAGGAGATTAATCAGTTATATATGTCATAGGGGCAAAGGATTTAGAGGTTTTAAAAGCATGAAAACTCAGTAGTCATATTTCTGGAACATCCACTATCCTGATACCAGAGACTTCAACATGACCATTTCAAACAATTTTCATAAAACAATCATATATGAAGTAAATTTGGCATTCAAATTTTCTTGGATCAGAAAAAGTTTTAATCTAAACCTTTTGGAATCCATATTTGTTTCATAGTATTATTACTATAAAAATAAAAAGTTTCCTAAAAAAATAATTTTTAGTTCTAAATTTTTTAGAAATGTTTCAATAACTAGAAATTTCTTTAAACTTATAGATTAAGGAATTATTAAATGAACTATAAATAAAATAATTTCTATAAAACGTCTATTTTTTTAATCCATATCCATTTACATATTTTGATTTAGAATTGTTTTTAAACCTAGAATAATATTCAATGTTTTTTAAATATCAAAAAACTATTCCAAATACTTTATAAGTTGTTTATTTACAATTTTTATATCATCATTCTCTCTTAATAAATTGGTATCCTTGTCATATTCAATACAAAGATCAGATTTATCAATAGAATATAAATTGTTCACCTTTTTTCATATTTATTAATTTATCTTTTAATTCATTCATCATACATCCTAGCATAGAACAACATTATTCTAATTCATCATTTTATGTTTCATATTCATTAGATATATCACTATAATCAACATATTTTACCTCTAATTAAGTAACCATAAAAAATATTTTATCTTTTAAATTTATATCTTCTCAGATAGAGTCTGAGTTATTATAGTCATCTCTAAATGCTCTCCAAGTGGCCTTCATTTTTTTCTTTGTTATTTTATATTTAAATTCATAATTCATCCTATAATTAAGATTCATAGAGTCATTTTTTATGTAAATTACTTTTATATTCATATTAAGTCATTTCACCAGAGGAGTTATCCCTTTTCGAGTATTTCCTCTAGTTTCCTTATTTTATCATAATATCCTTTATAATTTTATTTTTGAAAAAATATATTCTCGTTATATTTTTTTTGAATTTTATCGATAAAAGATGCTTTTCTTTATCACCATCTATATCATCTTTAAATCACATCATGTTTTCGGCTTCGATAACTTCTTTGAATTTTTATTGATATTATTTAAAAGGAAACAATTTGTTCTTGGTTCGTCATCCTTAATGTTCAGTTTTATATATTCTTCAAACATCATCATCTTAGTAATTAACTCTTTGATTAGTAGTTATTTGATGTTACATGACTCTCAAATAAAAATAATTGTTCGTATCCAATGATCCAGTAGTAATATAAATATCCTTAGAAAATTAGCGTTATCATCCACCTTTTTTCCAAGTTCAATCATGATGTTTATGATTTCATTAAACCTGATATAAATTTTAGAAATAGATATATCATTCTTTATTTTGAAATTATCATATATATTAATATATATATATACTCTCATTTATTTAACATTATATGTTCTACATGATACTTAAAAACAGTATCCTAAATTTTGTAATCAATGTCACATGATGAAATTAAATTAAATCCAACATCTCCTAAGAGAAAAATACGACATTTATTGATTTATAGTCAAAATTATAATAATATTTAATAAGTTTATCCCATTATTTCCAATAATTTTTGGATGTTTTAGTTTATCAACAATAAATCCCTAGATTTAAAAACCCATTCTCTCAATATAGAATTTTCAATTTTATTTTCAACTAAGCATTATTTTGACTATTAATGTAATGAGGTCTATTTATAGAAAAACCTTAAGACTTAGCATCCATAACACCATAATAGAGAATAAATATAAATTAAAAATATATTGTTAAAAACTTCATCAAGATCAAAGGTAAACACATTGAAAGAAAAAATAGGATTGTTATCAATTGTTGGTCCTAAAGGATAACTTAATATAGGGTGAATTGTTATTTTGATTTAAAATTTATATTTAAAATCAATTTGAAAACTAAAATCCCCCAAACTAAAAAACATCCTTGTTAACTAATGTATTAGGTATATATAAATTTGTACTTTCTAAGTCTCTCAAGGGATCAATCACAACCTTGTTATTTTTTTTAAAAAAATATTGACTTTTGAGACCCATGAGAAATAAAGGATCTTAGGTACATCTAAAAATAGGTCAATCTAAGAACAGGAGAATCATATAAAACCTCAAAATAAATTCCTTCTACTAGAAAACAAAAGACTAGAGTATTGTACAACTTCTCCTCCAGGTACTCAATAGATGCCTGACATGAGTCAGTCCATAAGATTGCATAATATTTCCAGGGCAAGGTTGTCATAGGATTCTCAACCTAAGAGAAATATACTACAAACCTCTTATAATATCCTATAATATCAAGGAATCTTCTCAACATTTCCACATTATTGTGGGGTGTGTAAGAAAAAAATTTCTTATATATTTGAAGGATCCACAACTGATCCCTGATATAAAACACATGCCCCAAGAAACAGACATCATGAGCCTAAATCTTATACTTTGAAAAAATCTTAAAAAATAGCACTTGATGAACTCCAAAAATGGCATGATGATACTTTTCATTATCTTCCTTATACATGAATTACACTTGGATGTCATCGATCAAAACCACGATGAATATTTACAAGAACCCTATGAAAAACATGTTCATCAACCCCTTGAATATGGTTGGAGAATTCATCCCGCTGAGTGAAAAAAAACGAACTCATAACACACATGAAAACAGTGGAAAATAGTCTTATGAATACCCTCACCCATCTCTTACATCTGATGATATACTTATCACCATTTTTTTCCAAAATCCAAATTTATCCCTTTAGCTAATTGAATAAATCATCAATCTGAATAAAAGGATAGAAACTATTTATTATCACTTGGTTTAAGTGATGATAATCAATACAAAGCTATAAACTTAAATCAACCTTATTCATGAAAAAAAATAGGTGAACCCTAAGGTTACACACTTACCCAAAAAAACACACTGAAACATATCGTTGATATATACTCACAACTCTTTCAACTTAGATGGCACAATCCTATAAGAATAAATAGATATTGGAGACATGCCTAACTTTAGCTCAATCCCAAACTTGATCCCCCAAAAATGGGTTAGTGTTAAATGCTCCTCTTGAAACGAATTAAGGTACCAATATATAACGATAGGAAACACTACCTGCATAACTTTTTAGAACTCAACTATAGCTCGGTCATCAAGGAAGAAAATTACAGAACATGCCTATAAACCATCCAAGGGTGTATACCTCCAAAAAAAACACCAATGGATCTCCATTAGCATCATATAATATAACCTAACTCTTGATGAAATCCACGATAGAATACAACAAATATAACTAACCCTTTCTGAGGATGATTTCATCTGTCTATATCCATAAATATAGGAAATCTCCAAAATATCAGTGCTTCCCCCACACTAGATTAGAGTCTCTATATACTTCATACAAGTAATATTGAAATCCAAATAACATAGTCAACACAAAGGTAATTGGTTGCCTCTCTACCCCAAGTCCCAAAAAAAGTACAAGGGAAGGTCATATAAAGGATTTCGTCACTCATGGATCAATAAAATCACGAAACCAAGTAGAAAACATGAAAATGTACCTCAAATGATGTGTGGATTGCATAGTACTGGTAATGATAAAGCATTAAGCTAACCGTGATCTTCTCTATGGTCTCTTTTTCCTTTCTGATAACCATATCCACAGCTTCACCATGCTCTATGAAGATGAGAAGCATCTCAAGGATATACTAAGATTCTTCTATATCCTCTCTACTGATGCCAAACTAGAACACCATGCTACTGCTGTCTCGACTGAAACTACCACAAAAGAGGAACCTAAAATAGAACTGCCAACACATGATAACTGCTCAAAATTTTTGGGAAATCTCATTTCTAATGTCCCTAGACTCAATAATATAAACACGTTTATTATTCATTAGCATTGGTATTAGAGGCGCAACCCCTAGAGAAACTATATGATGATGTATATGACATACCCCCATCAATACAAAATCTTTCATCTCTACAAAACTAAGAATCCTAGACCACTAATCTACTTTGTGAGGAATCATGAAGAGTCCCCTCTCATAACAATATGATTTTTGACAGTGTCCTGTCAATAAAATCAAATCTCTCCAGCACCATAGGATATGTATTCAACATAAACCTGTTGAAATTATTCTTGATATCTATAAGAAAATACCCCTTTAAATTTCTCACACTATCCTCATCATATTGAATAAGTTTTAAGCATATCACAGAAGGGTCCTGAAACAAATCTCAAAATCTCAAACACCAGAACTCCCATGTCGATGGGTAAGAATCTTCTAGTGATTCAAACCATGATGGTTGAGTAAAGTAACTCTACTTAGAGCTAGTCTTGGAGCTTCTACCATGAGAATACCTAATCCCCACAATCCCAGAAGAACAATAACCACCACTTCCTCATTGCTTCATATAGCATCGTTATAGCCAATAAAACCTAGTGCTCCCTCTGATAATGGATCGAACTGAAAGATATCCCAACCTTCCCCAACTAGACTTCTATGAATGAATCTAAAATATATCCCTAATACTTTTTTATACTCTTTCATTGAAAATACCAGAGTATCATCCTCTAAGTTTCATCATTGTCAACCTTTACTTGATGATAATCTACTGGAACGTCCTACTGAACAACTTCAACATGAATCTTATGAGGACTTAAAGCTGGAGCCATGACTACAAAAAAAAATGTTAGAGCTCCTAAACTTAGAATGTTGAATACATAAAAATAATTAATTAATTATTTTATTATCTTGTTATGATTTCAACATATACCTAGGTCTACATATTTCAAACACAGGAACAAATAAGAATAATACGTGCTCTTTTACTATATCTCTACCCTGAAACTAGAATCACTTAATTTAATAGAATTAGTAAACATAAAGGTCCATGCATCAAATCAAAGGGGCCTCTAAATACCTGGGTCTTAGATGGTCTCTTATGTTTACATCACTCACTAAACTTATCTGACACAGTTTCCCTTATAACCCATGTAATCTCACCTATCCCTAACTCCAAAATCCATCCCATCTCTTAACCTTTACCTTTGATACAACTATGTCACTACCCCCTCAGATTAAATGTTTACCACTCATAGGACAATAATTATAGAAGGTAGATGGTGAATTACTAAGTCCCACTTCTAGTAGGGCCCAGTATGGAGACTAGCACCAATGGTATAATTAACATATATATGGTAAACATTACCATCTAAGAGAACATAGATAAGAGATATATAAGAAGAATAAATAAACCAAAAACGTATGATACATTTATAAAAATAAGTACTAAGTGAAAACTCCTAATTCCATATAGTACTATAATATCTTAAAGTAAATATACAAGGACCAAATGATAATGACGGTAGTGAACACGAAGCCCAAACATCTCCTACAATATCGTGGGCTAGTAATATCGATCCTGACCTCCAACCTACTCTAGATAACCTAAAATAGTTTATTTATACCTAAGGTTATCATATAATTATACTCAGTAGGATACTCCATGGATCCTCTCATGTAAAATATAATGAAATCATGCTAAAGAATAGTGTGCAACAGTGAAACTCACTCATCACCCAAATAGGTATACTGAGTTCCCAACAACTCTATGGATAACTCCCACCAAGTATAATATATAAGATAGAATATAATATAATAATTAAACATCAAGGGAACCCCTCTCCTACTTCCCAATTGGTTTTCCACTCTTCCCCAACATATCACATCATGATCCATCTCCCTCCAAAATAAGCTAGTCCAATGAAACCTAGGCATGGCATCATAATAAGCACCTCATGCATCACATCATCATATAATCCCATATCTAGTAAAAAAGTAGTTTCTAGGATCCACCACAGATCGTATGACTTATATTATACATCATGTATTATACCTCAATCCATTATGGCTGATACAATGAGTATGTACCTCCTGCCATTACAACACTTACATTTCATACCTATATTAATCCTTTTGATACTATATCTAGGGATACATGTGAGCGAATAAACACAATTTAACACCCCAAGCTTCCACGGTACGCTTCTCTTTGAATAATGTGATAGCTTGTGTTGTACGCAACACCGAGTTCTAACACACCATAACCAATCAAACTAGCCGTTATGAATAGTAATACATACTTTTTGAAATTATATATATTTTATGTTTTAAAATGGACTTCATTTTTGGACTTGTAATATCGAATTTAGCCTAAGTTGAAATTTTGGTACTTTTCGGATAACTTTAATATTTTGATGAATAGTGAAAATTACTAAATTTTAATTAAAAACAACTTTCTTAATAAAAATAATTAATAGTGATAAATTATGAATTTTAGTGGTTTTAAAGTATATTTAGAATATATTTTTACTATTTAATATAATTTTGGTCATTGGACATAATTTTACAATTAAACCGGACATAAACAAGTGTCAATCTTTTGATAGTTATTATCTCTTAAAAACACGCTTTTTGTTTTAACAACAGGAATTAATTTTAATTTAATTTCTGCCACTTCTGTGTTTTTAATTTGGAAAAATGGATTCCATATTTGGAATCAGTATGTTCAAATTGTGTAAATAGGTAACTTTTATTTTTAGACATTTTGAATAAATACTTCGGTAAATATTTTATTTACCATGGTTAAGGGTAAATCCGGTAAATAAGGGTAAACAAATAATATTATAATAATACTAAATTAACCTAAAACGCGTCCTAGACTTATTTGTTGATACATGTTCGACCATAGTCATATTTGGGTCGATTTTGGGACCCCATGGAGCCACTTGTAGGTGATAGGGACACTTTATTTTAATTAAGTTAAAATGAATACAAAAATGACACAAGCATATATCTTTTAGAAATTTTTTTTTCGTAGTGTTATATATGTTAGATTTTAGACTATAAATATTAATTAGAAAGAGTAAAATATTTTCTACATAATGGTATTTTATTTATAATTTTTAGAGATTACATAATTTATTTTATTTATGACACAATGATGATGCAGTAATTACCATAATAGTGAAAATTTAAAATAATTGATATTATAAATACCCAGATAAATATAATTTGAGACTTTTAATGAATTAAAATAATTTTATAGGATAATATGACATATTATTATTGATTTAATTAACTTTCTTAGAAGTAATAATTCTGTTATGAGTTTCACAAAAATCAACTATTGAATACTATCAAAATTGACATAAAAGAGTTTTTAAAAAAAATTTATATTATTAATTGATATTAAATTTCTAAAAATCTAAGGTTCGGCCAAGAGACTTATATCATGATATCTTTATCATTAATGGACCACTTGGGGGTCTCTTGGATGTATATAGTAAGTTTATTAACTATATAGTATAAAAATACAAAGTGACATGGTAAATGTCAAACTAATTAACTAAGAGTTAATACTTAATGATAAGGTTAATATAGTAACCCAAACCTGTCTAAATTCTATTGTTTGAATGTTTTTCGACCTATCCCCAGTTTAAAATTTAAATAATAAACTTTTGAGACATTTGAAACCGAATATGAATTTATTATAAATTAATATTTCTAGCTTTTCCAAAGGTTCCCCTCACACCTCTTATAAAAGGGAACTCCTCCTTCTCATTTCTTCAAACCTTAAAAGCCTTTTGGTTCGGCCAAAATCTACCCAAATAATCTCCCAACTTCCCTCAATAAAACCTACAGGCCTTAGTTTGATCAGAAAGCCAACCTATGAAGCCCTTTTGATCAAATCAAAAGGAAGAACCCAAAGAAGAGGTAATGATTTCACCACCCTTTTCCAAGTTCCTTTCTTCTTCCACCTCTTCTTCCATTGTTATTACCTTTATAAAATAATAACTCCATTATCATATATATACTGTGATGTTATTATAAATATGGTATAATCATATTCAATATTATATCTACTCTTTGAATAACATGTCACCATACGTGCGTATGTATGACTTACCGTCTCCACGTCGTGGTGTAATTGTTATTCAATATATTATTATTTGGATGGGTATAATAATGATGTGTAACTCATGTAAATAATAAATATAACAAGTTAATGATTCTGTATATATGATATACCATCCATTTATATATTATTTTAATATCAAAAGAATGATATTGTCACTCGTGCATACATACGGACTACCGTCTCCACGAACGCGATGAGATTCATTCTCCATCGTATCCATTCAAGTATAATTATCATTTGATGATTTAAAAATAATGTTTAAGGACTTGATATAATTATGTATATGAATAATATAAAACCTATACATGAAAAACATGGCCTATGTAAGAAAACATATAAAAGAAAATGAATAAGTTAACACCCGAAACGACGATAATACTAAGATATTATTAACAAAGTAATGTTAAAAGATCATATATGATATCATATAAATGTATATGATTCTTGTATAATTTAATAACAATTATTTCACTATTATACATGAGGTTAACCTACCCCAACCAAGGAAAAGTACAAGGTAAGGGTTTATTTCACAATCTCTTCATTATCCGAGGTTGTTTATACACAATTATCTATTGGGATCTCTTTATCTTCCACATCCATGTTTCTTAAAAATGTATTTCAAAACATTTTTACTATTTAAAAGAATATGGGTTAAAGTCATTTATACCATTGTTTGACTTTTTATAAGATTTTTATAAAGGAATCTTTCCGTCATTTTCCAAAAAAGGTGCTTTTAAACTTTTCGACAGAATTAAGGTAAGAATGTTTTTTTAACTTATACGGCGGGTGCGGTTATTTTCTGCCGTTATAAAATCGTCGAAGCTTCCCTTACAAGATTATAAGAATATTTTCAAAGAAAATGTTTTCTTTTATAAATATATGACTCTTAAATGATTTCAAAATAGAAAGAGATATTTCTCTAAAAAGAGTTTTGATTTCATCTATGTCAACATCCTTTGATGGATTTTACTCTTATTTGAAGTTGATTTATTATGATACAAAACTTCTATATTGTATTGAAGGTTTTGTGATATGTTTGACTATAGATGTGCTATTTTTATACCATTCATAGTTTATGGTGAAATTATTGACATTTCGTATGCTAGTTTTAATACGAATGTTTATGTTATGTTTAAGCCTTTTCATATGGGAATGCATTGGACTTAATATGTGACGGGTGGAGACCACTATAGCTCTTCGATGCATAGGTAGGTCTCATGAGACCCACTAGTGTCTTGGCACAAGGACTTGGAAAAATCATATTTATAGTCTTTGCACGGGGACTTGGCTATGTGGTTATGATAGTCTGGCATTATGCATTCCATCATTATGAAAGTGGTAATCGATATTGCATGTGATTATTCTATTAGTAGAATATCCATGTGAATAAGTAAATGGAATTATTTCATTTTATTTTTTCCATACTATGTTTAAGTTCAAGTTTAAAAGGCTTTTGTTTTAAGTTATACATTGCCTTAAATGTTTATTCTTATTTATGAAAGTTTCCGCTATATTGTTATCCTTAATGGGAATTTGAGCTCACCCCTTTTCTATGTTTTATTTTTCCAGGATGTGAAGAAGTAATTTATGAATGACCTATTGGGATAGTATGTGGGGATATGAGTGTGGGATATGGAGACTATGTTGTTGTAGTATTTTTTCACTTTATGATGTAATGTAAAACTTTATGAATATATCTAGTGTTTCCAAGGCTACTAAACCAATTGGTCTTTCGAGATTTGATCTTTCTTGTGATCATTCCAATGTTATGTAATAATGCACTGACTCTGGGTAACTGGGGTCAGGGCGTTACAGTTGGTATCAGAGGAAGTTTAGTAAAAACCTTGGAAGCTAGATTTAGATAAACTCTGATTAGAGCACGTAGACCTAAGATGAACTTTAAGGACTATTATAGAAGAACTTCCTAGAATTTTGGTATTGTAGCAATTTTGTGGGTTTTCCGAGCAATACATCCCTGTATAGATACGAGCAGGTAGAGGCGGATCTGGCACAGATGTACCTAGGGGTAAAACCTAAAAACACCGCTTTGAGCTAGACTCGAACGGGAACTAGTACACGACAACGGGCCTTGCTGCACTATTAGTTATGACACTCCTGGGGGATATGCTTAGGATAACTCTCATTTTCTTTACAAAACATTATGCAGGGTTTATGAGTATATACTTCCTCAAAGAAAAAATTCTTATGATTATGGATTATATCCATAAATAGTTCAATTTATGTTAAGTGTTTTATAAGTATGGGATTATGTATTTTGATTCATAAAATGATCTAGTTTATGCCATTATTTAGAAATGGCACCTAGTGGAAGAAATGGAAACTGTATCAATGCAAACACTCCATGTAGGGATTTCCCTCCTGCTCAAGATAATTATAGTGGAGTTGGTGATAAAACTGGTGCTGATCAGCTAATCACCATACTCGGACAACTCACTCAGGTTATGAATAATAACCTTACCCATATGGAGAATCCTGATCTACAGCGTGGAGGATCAATGTTAGATATATTCATGAGGAAACAACCACCAACATTCAATGGGAGTAAAAATCCCATAGTATTCGAGCAATGGATAAATTTCCTAGAGAAAATATTTCAGGCTTTGGGGAGTAGTGAAAGGGAAAAAGTTATCATGGCAGTTACCACCTCACTGGAGATGCTGATCAATGGTGGTCATTGATTCAAAACATGACGGAAGATGATGAAGTATCAAATATGGAATGGAGGGAGTTCAAAGATCTATTTTTAGAAAAATACTTTCCTCGCGACCATCGAGCAGATATGGAAAGGCAATTTCTGAGTATGAGACAGAAGGAGGATGAGAATGTCGCAAAGTATGAGGCGAACTTTACATGGTTATCAAGGTATACTGGAGATTATATACGTAAACCAAGAAGTAAGATTGATTGTTTCTTTGATGGGTTAAAACCATTTCTCCCTCGAGCATTAGTCTCACAATCCTTTTCATCGTATGAAGACATTGTCTTATGTGCTATCAAGACCGAAAAGGAATTATCCAAGTCTTATGAATTTAAAGAAAAGAAAGAGAAGAAGAGACTTGCTGATCAATCTGGGAATGGAAATAAGGGGAATAAGGTAAAGGTTGAATATCTATCCTATGGTAAATGTGTGAAGAAACACCCCGGTACTTTCTTGAAGGGAATGTGAGTCTGTTACAAGTGTGGTGAAAAAGGCCATCAAGCTCGTGATTGCAAGGGGAAGAAGGAATCTACCAATGTTTAGTGCTACAATTTCAGGGAGATGGGGCATTATGAAAATGAATGTCCTCAGCGTCAGGAGAACTTACCTCAGAAAATGCCAAGGGATCAAGGCCAAGCTTATGTTATCACTACTACTGAGGTAGAAGCTCCGAAAGACGTGGTGGCAGGTAATTTAATGGTTTCCTCAAGTTTAGAAAATGCATTATTTGATTCTGGATCATCACATTGTTTCATATCTTCCCAGTTTTTTAATAAAATTAGATATTTCCAATTTGATTTAACAAAGGAGTTGTCAGTTAAAACTCCTAAGGGAAGTATCATTGCAACAATGTTTTGTGAATGAGTCCCCATTAGAGGACATAAATGTTCTTTATCTGAAGATCTCATCATCATACCTATGATTGAGTTTGATATAATCCTCGATATGGACTGGATTTCGGACTATTATGTGAAGATTTATTGTAAGAAGAAAGAGGTTACGATTCTTGATGATGATGATAAGGAACACCTTATCTTTAGAGCAGAATTGTCACCACCTAATTCTTATCTAGATCCACCCCCATTAGCTCAACTAAATTCAATTATTGGGCCGTAAGAGAATGAAATAACTATGGGTGAGGAAAGGAATGTTCAAATAAAGGATGTACCTGTTGTGAAAGAATTTGTAGATGTATTTCTGGAAGATTTACCTGGACATCCTCTAGAACGAGAAGATGAGTTTTCCATTGATTTAATTCCTGGATCAAGGCCTATATCGAAGACCCCTTATAGAATGGCCATTGTAGTATTAGTCAAACTAAAGAAACAACTAGAGGAATTAAGTAATAAAGGATTTATTCTCCTTAGTGTTTCTCCATGGGGAGCCCCTGTTCTTTTTGTTAAAAAGAAAGATGGATCTATGAGGTTATGTATTGACTACAAGGAGATCAATGCTATAACGATAAAGAATAAGTATCTTCTACCTCGCATTGATGATTTATTTGACCAACTACATGGAGCTCAATACTTTTCAAAGATTGACCTTCGATCTGGATACCATCAGTTGTGTGTGAAGAAGGAAGGCATTCCGAAGAAAGTATTTTGAACCAGGTACGGGAATTATGAGTTTGCAGTAATGCCTTTTGGATTGACTAATTCACTCTATGTATTCATGGATCTGATGAATATAGTTTTCAAGGAATATCTCGATGAATTTGTGGTGGTATTTATTGATGATATCTTGGTATACTAAAAAAGCTACGAAGATCATGAAAATCACTTGCGCATTATCTTGAAGACTCTGAGAAGACATGAATTATATGGGAAGTTTAGCAAGTGTGAATTCTGGCTTCAGGAGATTTCTTTTCTTGGCCATATTGTCTCTAAAGATGGAATCTCTGTTGATCCTTCTATTACCAAGGCAATCCAATAATGGCCATCACCAAAGAGTATAACTGAGGTATGTAGTTTTATTGGTTTAGCAGGTTATTATCGACGTTTCGCCCAGAATTTTGCCCGATTGGCTAACCCATTAATGAAGCCCACACGTAAAGGGATTAAATTTGTTTGGATAAAAGTGTGTGAAGAATGTTTCGAAGTACTGTAGAGAATATTAGTCAATTCTCCTATATTGAATCTACCATCGGGGAATGATGGGTTCATTATTTATAGTGATGCATCGAAGAAAGGACTTGGTTGTGTCCATATGCAGAATAATAGGGTTATTGCCTATGCATCACAACAGTTGAAAATTCATGAACAAAACTATCCTACGCATGATCTCGAGTTAGCAGCTATGATCTTTTCTTTGAAGATATGGAGGCACTACCTCTATGGTGAAAAATGTGAGATTTATACTGATCACAAGAGTTTGAAGTATATTTTCTCACAAAAAGAACTCAACATGAGGCAAAGGAGATGGCTTGAACTACTCAAGGATTATGATTGCACGATACACTACCACCCGGGGGAGGAAAACAAGGTGGTAGATGCTTTGAGAAGAAAAGATCATGGTGTTTTGAACAATATGAGAATTGAAAGGGATCCAATTTTCATGTATCTAGTGAAGATGGACATGTGAATAACCAGGGAAGGAGAAACATCAATGATTTTTCAAATGGTTACCAAACCATCTTTACTAGAAAGGATTAACAGTTCTCAGACTAATGATGGAGAATTTCAAAAGAAGATTAAATCTATGAATGATGGGAGATTGAGAGATTTTGTGTATGAAAATTAAATTTTGAATTTCGGGAAGAGGCTTTTTGTTCCCGACATACCTGATATAAAAATGGAATTCTTGGATGATGCTTATAGTTCCAATTTCTCTATACACCATGGGAGCACCAAAATGTATAGAGATTTGAAGGAACATTTTTGGTGGGACAATATGAAGAGGGAGATTGCTGATTTTGTGTCAAGATGTATGGTTTGTCAACAAGTGAAAGCTGGAAGGCAACACCCTTGAGGAGTCATGAAACCTCTTCCCATACTGGAGTGTAAATGGGACAATATTACGATGGACTTTGTCATGGGGATTCCAAAGACTCCTAGAAGGAACGATGCAATATGGGTTATTGTTGATCTTCTTACCAATTCAGCACATTTCCTTGCTATAAGATAAGATCTACCACTGGAACGTCTAGAAAGACTATATATTAATGAAGTTGTGAGGCTTCATGGAGTACCCCTATCGATTTTATTATGATCGTGATCCCCGTTTTACATCAAGATTCTGGAAGAGTCTTCAGAAATCCCTGTATACTGAACTTCATTTGAGCACTGCCTACCACCCTCAGACAGACGGACAATCAGAACGGACTATTCAAACTTTAGAAGACATGTTGAGATCCTGCTCACTTGAATTTCAGGGTATGTGGGATTATTATTTACCTCTGGTAGAATTTTCCTATAACAATAGCTTCCATTAGAGTATTCAGATGGCACCATATGAAGCGTTATACGGAAAGGGATTTCGCACACCAACTTATTGGGATGACATTGGTGAAAGAAAACTTGTAGGTCTAGAACTAGTGGAGGAAACAATAGAAAAGGTGAATGTAATCCAAAATCACATCAAAGCAGTTCAAAGTAGGCAGAAGAGCTATGCCGATAATTGAAGGAAGGATTTTGAATTTCAAGTCGGTGATCATGTTTTCCAGAAAGTATCTTTATGGAAGGGAGTCATACATTTTGGTAAGAAAGATAAATTGAGTCCCAGGTACATCAGAACTTTCAAAATTCTAGAACGAATTGGTGTTGTAGCTTACCATTTGGTAATGCCGCCAAGTCTCTCCAAAGTTCACTATGTGTTCCACGTATCTCTGTTGAGGAAATACATGCTTGACCCAACGCATGTACTCACCTATGATGAGTTAGAAATGGAACCTGATCTGTCTTATTGTGAAGAGCCCGTCAGGATTCTTGATACGAGAGAACAAGTACTGAGAAACCAGACGACGCGTCTGGTAAAAGTTTTGTGGAGAAACCATAAGATGGAAGAGGCAACGTTGGAACCCGAGGAACTTATGATGAAGAACCACCCGATTCTTTTCATGAGATAATATTCTACAAATTTTGAGGATGAAATTATTTGAATTAGGGTATAATGTAACACCCCAAGCTTCCACGGTACACTTCTCTTTGAATAATGTGATAGCGTGTGTTGTACGCAACACCAAGTTCTAACACAACATAACCAATCAAACTAGCCATTATGAATAGTAATACCTACTTTTTTAAATTATATACATTTTATTTTTTAAAATGGAATTAATTTTTGGATTCAGAATATCAAATTTATCCTAAGGTGAAATTTTGGTACTTTTCGGATAACTTTAATATTTTGATGAATAGTGAAAATTACTAAATTTTAATTAAAAAATAACTTTTTTATTCAAAATAAATAATAGTGATAAATTATGAATTTGAGTGGTTTTAAAGTATATTTTGAATATATTTTTACCATTTAATATAATGTTGGTCATTGGAAATAATTTTACAATTAAACCGGACATAAACAAGTGTCAATCTTTTGATAGTTATTATCTCTTAAAAACAGGCTTTTTGTTTTAACAACGGGAATTAATTTTAAATTAATTTCTACCAGATCTGTGTTTTGAATTTGGAAAAATGGATTCCATATTTGGAATCAGGATGTTCAAATTTTGTAAATAGGTAACTTTTATTTTTAGACATTTTGAATAATTACTTCAGTAAATATTTTATTTACCATGGTTAAGGGTAAATCCGGTAAATAAGGGTTAAAAAATAATATTATAATAATACTAAATTAACCTAAAACGTGTCCTAGACTTATTGGTTGATACATCTTCGACCATATGCATCTTTGGGTCGATTTTGGGACCCCATGGAGCCACAAGTAGGTGATAGGGACACTTTATTTTAATTAAGTTAAAATGTACACAAAAATGACACAAGCATATATCGTTTAGAAAAACAATTTTTACATAGGTTTATGTATGTTGTAGTTTCTCCTATAAATATTCATTAGAAAGATAAAACTATTTCCTACATAATTATAGTTTATTTATAATTTTTAGAGATTACATAAATTAATTTATTTATGACACAATGATGATGCAGTAATTACCATAATAGTGAAAATTTAAAATAATTGATATTATAAATACCAAAATAAATATAATTTCAGACTTTTAATGAATTATAATAATTTTATAGGATAATATGACATAATAGGATTGATTTAATTATCTTTTTTCGAAGTAATCATTCTGTTATGAGTTTCACAAAAATCAACTATTAAGTAGTGTCAAAATTGACATAAAAGAGTTTTTAAAACAAATATTATATTATTAATTGATATTAAATTCCTAAAAATCTAAGGATCGGAAAAGAGACTTATATCATGATATTTGTATCATTAAGGGACAACTTGGGGGGTCGCTTGGATGTATATAGTAAGTTTATTAACTATATAATATAAAAATACCAAGTGACATGGTAAATATCAAACTAATTAACTAAGAGTTGATACTTAAAGATAAGGTTAATATAGTAAAACAAACCTGTCTAAATTATATTTGTTGAATGGTTTTATACCTATCCACACCTTTAAATTTAAATAATCAACTTTGGATCCATTAGAAACCTAATATGAATTTATTATAAATTAATATTTCTAGCTTTTCCAAAGGTGCCCATCACACCTCTTATAAAAGGGCACTCCTCCTTCCCATTTTTCACACCTTCAAAGCCTTTTGGTTCGGCCAAAATCTGCCCAAATACTCTCCCAACTTCCCTAACTACAACCTAGAGGCCTTAGTTTGATCAGAATACCAACCTATGGAGCCATTTTGATCAAATCAAAAGGAAGAACCCGAAGAAGAGGTAATGATTTCACCACCCTTTTCCAAGTTCCTTTCTTCTTCCACTTCTTCATCCTTTGTTATTACCATTCTAAAATAATAACTCCAGTATCATATATATACTTTGATGTTATTATAAATATGGTACAACCATATTCAGTATTCTATCCACCCTTTGAATAACATGTCACCATACGTGCGTACATACGGCTTACCGTCTCCACGTCGGGGTGTAATTGTTATTCAATATATTATTATTTGGATGGGTATAATAATGATGTGTAACTCATGTAAATAATAAATATAACATGTTAATGATTCTGTATATATGATATATCATCCATTTATATAATATTTTAATATCAAAATAATGATATTGTCGCTCATGCGTACGTACGGACTACCGTCTCCACGAACGCGATGAGATTCATTCTCCATCATATCCATTCAAGTATAATTATCATTTGATGATTTAAAAATAATTTTTAAGGACATGATATCATTCTTTATATGAATAATATACAACATATCCATGAAAAACATGGCTTATGTAACAAAACATATAAAATAAAACGAGTAAGTTAACACCCGAAACGACGATAATACTAAGATATTATTAACAAAGTAATGTTAAAAGATCATATATGATATCATATGAATGTATATGATTCTTATATAATTTAATAACAATTATTTCACTATTATACAGGAGGTTAACCTACCCCAACCAAGGAAAAGTACAAGGTAAGGGTTCATTTCACAATCTCTTCATTATCCGAGGTTGTTTATACACAATTATATACTGGGATCTCTTTATCATCCACATACATGTTTCTTAAAAATGCATTTCAAAACATTTTTATTATTTAAAAGAATATGGGTTAAAGTCATTTATACCCTTGTTTGACTTTTTATAAGAGTTTTATAAAGGAATCTCTACGTCGTTTTCCAAGCAAGGTGCTTTTAAACTTTTTGACAGAATTAAGGTAAGTATGTTTTTTTAACATATACGGCGGGTGCGGTTATTTTCCGTCGTTATAAAATTGTCGAATCTTACCTTACAAGCTTATAAGAATATTTTCAAAGAAAAAGTTTTATTTTATAAATATATGACTCTTAAATGATTTCAGAATAGAAAGAGGTATTTCTCTAAAAAGTGTTTTGATTTCATCTATGTCAACATCCTTTGATGGATTTTACGCTTATTTGAAGTTGATTTATTATGATACAAAACTTCTATATTGTATTGAAGGTTTTGTGATATGTTTGACTGTGGATGTGATATTTTTATTCCATTCATAGTTTATGGTGAATGTATTGACATTTTGTATGCTAGTTTTAATACGAATGTTTATGTTATGTTTATACCTTTTCATACGGGAATGCATTGGACTTAATATGTGACGGGTGGAGCCCGCTCTAGCTCCTTGATGCATCGGTAGGTCTCATGAGACAAACTAGTGTCTTGGCACAAGGCCTTGGCAAAATCTTATTTGTAGTCTTGGCACGAGGCCTTGTCTATATGGTTATGATAGTCTGGCATTATGCATTCCATCATTATTAAAGTGGTTATTGATATTGCATGTGATCATTCGATTAGTTGAATATCCATGTGAATAAGTAAATTGAATTATTTCATTTTATTTTTTCCATACTATGTTGAAGTTCAAGTTTAAAAGGCTTTTGTTTTAAGTTATAAATTACCTTAAATGTTTATTCTTATTTATGAATGCTTCCACGATATTGTTATCCTTACTCGGCATTTGAGCTCACCCCTTTTCTATGTTTTATTTTTCCCAGGATGTGAAGAAGTAATTTATGAATGACCTGCAGGGATAGTATGTGGGGATATGAGTGTGGGATATGGAGACTATGTTGTTGTATTAGTTTTTCACTTTATGATATAATGTAAAACTTTATGAATATATCTAGTGTTTCCAAGGCTACTAAACCAATCAGTCTTTCGAGATTTGATCTTTCTTGTGATCATGCCAATGTTATGTAATAATGAACCGACTCTCGGTAACTGGGGTCGGGGCGTTACACACAATCCATCATATACCTATACAAAAAAATATGGGATCAAAAATTCCATGAATACCAACATAAATAACTACCAAGAGAATAGAATGAGGCCAGCGGGGGTAGTCATCCATCCACCGGTCCATTGGGATGTTGGAAAAAACAGCCTCCCCGAGTCCACTAGGTGTCAGTTGACCTAACCGAAATAGGTGGGGAAGTATATGAAATCACAGAATATATAAGATATAATATAGCTTGTAGCCACACTATGGGCATAACATAGTATTATAAATGATTTTATCTAATGTCACCCAGACTCCCGACTTCCACTGTTGAGACTAGATAACCTATAAGCACACAAGTATTTAAAGAGATACTTTAAATTAATTATTTTATTTCATTAAAAAAATCAATTTCCATTAATTGATTTATTATTTATTAAATTTATAATTAACATTATTTCACGATATATTCATTAACCACAAATTTGAATTCCATGTCATCTATGAATACTCCAAACCGAGTTCACAATTTATTAATATTGTCATATTTTTATCATTTTCACTCCATAAAAACCATCCCCATGGGTTTCGAATTATTTAATCCTTATTAGCATCATTCAATAAACCCGTAACTCTAGGAAAATAATCCTAATATACCACCAATAGAAAAAATGCAACTGAGAACATCCAACTACCTCATGTAATGGAGAAAAAAATATAGATGAAACAAGAAACCCAAGCATCATCCATTAAATAGTTTCATTTCAATCATGCATCCATCATTATACAATAAATGGGTGAGACCTTCATTAACCATTTCAATAAAATATGATCTATTACCCACAAACATAACTTGATTTATCTCACTATAAGAGGCATCAACTACTGCCACATCACCTGGGCCTTCCCACCCACATCACATCATCCATCCCAGACTTAGCCATCCAAGGCTCCTATCACATCACAATGTGCATCTCACATCTAAAAAATATTAAAAAAAAAACAAGAAACATATAATAACATCTATCATGGAAATTTAGGCCCTAAAATAATGCATCAAGCCTCTACACATAAATGATCTCTCACATATCCAAACACAAGGAACTCTACCTTCTCACAGAGGTAGGAAACTTAGTACATAGAAAATACATTTATCAACCAACCAAGTTTTATTCCTTTCTTAATTAACCCAATTAATTATTTAAAGGTTACAACTTCAAGAAACCTAATTTATCAATCTAAAACAATATATTAAATTAATTAAACAATTAATTTAAACTTACATCCCAACATGAATTCCGGTTTCAAAAAACTTTTGGAATTATAATTTATTAAAATTATATTAACTATTTTCAAAAAAACCATTAACATTATTCACATTTTTAATAAATTTCATCAACACATGGAATTAAATATTCAATTAAACATGCGATCAACATCAATTTTATTGTTATCAAATTATAAAAAAACTATATTCATTAAGAATACCTCTTTTTTCTCTAACCAAATAATTATCAATTAATTACATATTTATGTTCATTACCATTTTCCATCAAGAACAAAATTCCAATACATATCATAATAATACATGCTAACCAAAATAACATAGATAGCACACTATATAGAAAATCAAGAGGCAAATTGTTGTCATGGTAGAAATAAACCACATGCAATCACAATCTAACTTTTCTTAATTTGGTTAAATCAACATTAGGTTAATTCCATTTCCAAAAAAAGTGATAAACCATACTAAATTTGTAATTTATTGTCAATAAAATAAGTAATGAATCTCATACTTAGAATAAATAAGTCTCATGAAACTCACTACACTATAAATAAGGGGCGTACTCAAGATATAACTTAAACTATAAGAAACATGTACCAATGAAAATAGGATTACATAGCTCCAAGGAAGGATTTATAACTTTCAATCTTGAGAGAAGGAAACTAGTAAGGAATGAAGGAAAGGACCTTCATTTTCATGTCGATGGATATAGGATGATCAAATTTTCCAAAGCATAAAATATTTAATTTCAACTATTTTGAATATAAAACTCTATGTAGGGATACCCATTTACAACCTCAATCATCACAAAAAATCACAGATATAATTATTCTTGATGAATAAACCTTTGAACTACCATGATTAATTTTTTTGAAAAACCCACATGGTTGTTTTCATGAAAATCATGGAAGTCTTCGTGTAGGATATTTCATGTAGTTGAATTCCCCACGTAGCCCAAAGTCCCATTTATCCAAAAGACCAACATATATAAATTTACAACCTATCCATTTTAAAGTATAAAATCCATGTAATTAATCCATTAAAAGATCCATATAGATTATACACATATCTGATCCATTTATATAGCCAATCCACATATCTGATCACTCACGTAGCCGATCCATGTATCTGACCACTCACGTATCTGATTGATTATGTTGCTAATTTATGTAACTGATCACTCAGACAACTGATTTCCCACATAACAGATCCTTATATCAGATCACTCATGTAGTTGACTTCTCATATAGCTGATTCACGTATTTGATCACTCATGTAGGTGATCTCTCTACTTATATGATCCATCTACGTAGTCGATCTCACATATATGATGGATCTATATAGATGACTTGAAAAACAGTGAACTGATTATGCTAAATGTGAAACCCTCACACATCAATGATTCTTCCTTTTTCAATTTTTTAGCATCCAACAACCTCCAGACCAACTCTAGTCCTATTATGAGCACCACCTGCTTTAAAAACAAGAAAATGGTTAGATTAGACAGATTTGGGCCTATAAAATGGTCTCCAACACAAAATCAAAATCAACAATCTTAATTTTAAAAATAAAATACAAATTAATAAAAAATAAATGCAACACATAACTTAATTTATATCCACTATTATATAACCACACCACCAAACCAACACTATTTTTATGACAAAGCCCCCATCATCCTTCCAAATAGTCACCATCCTTTACCCTAAATAATAGAATTTCCTTAACACATAAATTCTACCCACCAATATACTATTTAATGCATCGAAAAATAAAAAACCCTTTATCTTCCCACCAAATAAATCTGACCACATATCAAAAACAATAAATTTAATAATGAAAGCACTACATCAACATCTTACAAGAAAAAAGTCACAATTTTTATCTTTTTGAGAATGATATCATATGAGTTACACATATCAATTTCTTCATAATAAAATAATACTTATGTTTAACAATGAATAAAAAAATCAATTTAAAACACAACAATATTTCTTTAAAAAAATACACTCAAAAAGTAATAATTCAAATCATCTATAAATAACCTTTTTACTAAAAAAAATTCACCACTAGAAATTATGAATTTATCATTACAATTATGACATCAGTTTATAAGAAATCAACATAAAAAATGTTTATGGATAATTTTTGCCAACAATTTTAGAAAAAAAACAATGCCCAAAAAAAGATATGTTGGATTTTTGGCTTCAGTTTTTCACAAGACCGATGATTTTTTTTTATTTTTTTAAATAGTTTTATTTAAAAAACGAATCCAACATAAAAAAATGAATCAGTTTATATAAAAAAATGATGCCAAAAATCTTTTAAAAACACCTATGTATCAAAAAACCCTCATTTTTCAGATCTAAGAATCCTTTTCTCTCGACTTGCGGTGACTCTAACGACTCTATAAGGATCCTCAACACTGATTTTTCTTGAGTTTATTTGGTTTATTCATTATTTAATGATAATTATAACTCATTATTTCTTCCTTTATCTTAATTTGATCATCCATGCTAATATATTTTATTTAGATATTTTTTTGCTCAATATTTTTGGTTTTTTCATTGTTATTTTTCTTTTCTAAAAACATTTTTGTTAAATATTATAGTGTTTATTTTTTCAATGAATTCATGGGAGAAAACATAGATGGATGATCAAATTTTCTTGTTTAAATCTGAATTTTTTAAATTATTTTATTAATTTTGATGATAACTTATTTATTATTTAGTTATAATTTTGATGTATTTATTCATTTATCTATATTAAATTGAATGTTTATTATAAATGTTGTTGTTAATGTTTTGTTTTATAATTTTTGTATTTGATGACATTATAAAATTTATTTTCCCAAAAAATATATATATATATACTTATATATGTATAGATATATATGTGTATGTATGTATACATATATATTAGTTTAAATTATTATACCAATGATATATTTCATTTTTTATTCTAACAAAATTATGTACTTTCAGATTAGAATGACACACATCACACAAAATAAATTTCATTAGTAGATTAGTTTTTTATTTTATTCCTAATAATTGTTGATATTTTTTTTATCAGATTACCAATAGTTTTTATTTTATGTATTTATGTTCAATTCTTATCTATTTATATATATATATATTTAAATGTTTATATTTATTAACATATTCATAGATTATATTTCCATATTTGGTATTGAATGGATCATAATTGGGTAAATTTAGGAAGAAACACTAGAGAATATGAAAAAGGAGTTGTTTCTTTTTTGTAATTCACAAAAAAAATCTACAGAACATATATTTTATTTTATTTCTATCTATGAAATGTTTGATTATGAGAACGTTAAATTCCAGAGAAATCAAGTATTATCTCATTTTCTATAGTTTTATCCTTAACTATCCACATTATATCTAGCATGGTGAAATAAAAAAAAATTCAACATCTAATGTTGATAAAAATATTCATATGAGGAAGAGGATAATATTTAAGATTAAATTTATGATTTGGGTGTTGAAACCATAAAAAAGTAATTTTTGAATGATTGTATAGAGATTATAAGAAACCATTATTCCCAGGTTGTAGTGAATATATAACATTATCAATAGTTTTGATATTAGTTAAATTGAAATCAAGAAATGAGTGGAGTGATAAAGTTTTCTCTCACTTACTTGAGCTTTTAAAAGAGCTACTTCCAGAAGGAAACATACTTCCCAATTCCAACTATGAGGAAACAAAAATATTATTCCCAATGGGATTAGGGTATAAATAATACATGCTTATCCCAATGATTGTGTGATTTATAGGAAGGAAAATGAATATTTATCAAAATATCCTAAATGTGAGACATCACGTAATAAGATGGATGAAAAAGTCAACTCAGATTCACTCTCAGGTACTGACATCTGACCTCATTCTAAATAAAATTACTCCATATAATATTCCCTTCATATAATTCCAATAAATCAACTCTGGTTTATTTTTAGGTACTATAATCAATGCTCCAACCAAAGAAATTTGGTACCTTCCTATAATTCCTCATTTGAAGAATATATTTGAAAATTAAATTGAGGGAAAAGTATAGTATGGAATATATATGAGTTCATCTCTAATAGTAACTTATGTCACCTTGATAATTCATAATGGTGGAAAATATTTTATAAAAAATTATTGATTTTAGAAGTGAGGTTAGAAATAACAGAATGGGAGTGTGTACAAATGGAATAAATGGATTTTGGGGCTTAAGTATCCAACATAGTTCGTGGCCTGTTTTGTTGGAAGTTTATAAAATTTCCCCACATATGTGTATGAATAAAAAAATATTATATAATGAGATTAACGATTTCTGGACCAAAACCACCAGGAAATGATATTGATATGTATCTTTCACCATTTATTATTTATTCGAAACATATATGGGAGGGATGTGTTAATAGTTTTGATGCATACAAGACAGATTATTTTATTTTGTGTGATATGATAATGTTCAGTATAAAAAAATTTCATGCCTATGGAAACTTATATAGACACAACGGTAAGGGATATAAAGCATATATAATTTATGAAGAGACCTCATATTATCAATTGCATAATAGAGGAAAGGGAGTGTATATGGGACATCAGTGTTTTTTGGGAATTGATCATCCATATTGTAGATTGTAAAAATAATTTATTGGTTTACATGAATATAATATCCCACCACAACCATTTTCAGTTGATTAATATTATGATAAAGTGAAAAATATTTATTCGACATTTGGAATGGAAAGAAGATCTGGTATTCATAAAAATATCTAGAAGAAATAGTCTATCTTTTTCAAACTACCTTATTGGATATTTTTATAAATAAGACATAACATTGATGTGGTTCCTGTTGATAAAAACATATGAGATAATTTTATTAAAAAAAATTAGACATAAAAGGAAAGAAAAAAGATATATTTAATGTCTGATTAGACATGATATAAATTAGAATACATTTGGAATTATTTCCCATTATGAAAGGAAACATAACATATTTACCTCCAACTTGTCACATAATAATTAAAACAGAGAAGATGATTTTTTGTTAATGTCATCATGGTACTAAAGTACCCAATGAAAATTCTGCAAATGTGGTCAATTTTGTGTCATTTATAGATTTTAAACTAATAGATATGAAATCGCATGACTTCTATGTGTTGATTCAACAACTTCTACTAGTCACAATATGCTGTATATTTCATTTTGTGTTATTATATTTTATTTAAATTTACGCATATGAAAATACTTTTTCAAACATTTATATTTAAATTTGTATATGTTTATATCATTTTATAAGTAATATTTATGTTTAATAGTTGACCTTGCATATTTTTTGGATAAGAAAAATAAAATTATTATAATTTATCAAAACATACACATGTGTGCCACATTTTTTAATTCGATACTTTTGTTTCCCTATTTTATAATTATTCATTTGTCTAATAATATAAAAGTAAAAAATAATTTCATTAAATGTTTCTATTTCAATGACAGATATAGATAAAATATAGAGGAACATGTACCAAGGTATATGTATCATTTCATATTATTAAATATTTAGTAATATAATTATTTAATTGAGGAAAAAGTTTAATTTTTAGAAAGTAATTACAGGACAACTGATGATACTTTAGCGATAGAGTCTTCTTCTTTTAATATACAGAAATTGATTTCTCGAGTTGGTCAACATGGTATTACACATTTACCAAAACTATCACTTTCTCATGGATATGAACAATTGAATATTATTTTTGATGATAATAATAATAAAACTAGCCCAAATGCAACATAATTTATCAGTTATATCTCCATTTAGAGTCATTGCATGATTAATATTTTATATACTGATTGGATTTCCATTGAAAAGATGATGATAAATCATAATTGGGAGACCGTAATGGTAAACTATTTAAATTGATTTATTTTATCTCATTTTTTGAATAATATATAATTTAAATAACTAATATTTAATACTTTCAATTATAAATGTAATTCAATTTTGAAGAAATGAAATAAATTAAGAAAATATGTTTTTTTAGCAGTGGTTCAATAGAAGGATTTCAAAACAATTGATATAAAATTAGACCAATTGTAAACCCATGCCTAAAGTATTAGTTTCTAGATGAAGACACATGGATGGAATTTGTTTCTAGTAGACAAGATGATTTATTTTTAGTATTATATTTTTTATATTGTAAAATTTATTATATACTTACCAATTTACTTATTAGTTTATTTTTTATAATAGGCCTCTAGGAAATATCATCAAGTGACCCAGTTGCAGAATGTATACCCACATACTTTATCACCATGAGGGTATAATTTCATGGAGTAAAAAATAATTTACGTGAAGTTTGAAGCATTGAGAGATGATTCTATAAGTGGTTAAGATGAGGTGCAGTTTGGTCCTCCATCTCTCCCCACCTTCCATGGAAAATGGAAAAGAGTGAGAAGAATAAAAATGAATAGTATATAACATATCAAGAAAAAAATTACCTGAAATAATTGTAATTAAGTAATTTTTATTTTTCATGAATTTTTATATTTTTTAAATTAACAAAAATAATATATCATTTTAATTTTTCATTTTAGGATGACCTTCATGAAAAATCAAAAAAGGGAACTTTTTTCCCTAAGAGTAGGATGGGAATCCTAGCCACTACTTTAGGAAAACTAGAACACCCTATCTATATAAGAGGATATGAGGTGGGTGGTAGTATTTAGAAAGGTTTTTGTCATCAAAGTAATAAATTAAGAGACTAATAAATGGAATCCTTATAATATGTGCTGAATAAAGTGAAATAGTCCATCAGTGATTAGATTCTATCAGTTATGTGGGATATGTTAGAAATATTGATAAGGTAATCACAGTCTGTGCATCCTTCCCAGCCTGTCCAGTTTTCATAGTTAGCTGTGCAGCCTATGCATCCTGCCCAGCCACACCAGCCTGTCCAGATTTCCCACTTAGATCCTCCACCTCCTTACTCAGACCCTAACATATACCGTGAGTTGTATGGTTGAAATCCTCATTTAAGTATTCCAGTATATATAGTCGTACATATTTTGGGTGAGTCTATACATCACCATCCGATGAAAATGGGTCAGGTCAGAGTATCAATACATGATATTATTGTTCCTATGTACTTCCATTTCCTACTGAGAAGATTACCAGGATGGGGATTGTAGGGGTCACTTTTTTTAATTTGGATATCTATCCTTCTTGATTATATTTTATACGGGGTACGTTTTTTTAATATTAATTATATATGATTTAAAATTGTTTATAGTTTTTCTAGCATTTAATTTATGTAGGAGTGTCTTAAATAAAATGAAATGGAACAAAGGAAACAATAGGTTCAGGAATAAACAATTATATATAATTTTGATATTTGTGATGGGATAAAAATATTATATCAATGTTCTTCTTCATTGGATAATTTTTATGAGTTTTTGATGACATTTGATATGTTTGGAAGAGACTGTCCATTGAGAATATTTAGAAAATATATCATGGATCAAATTGATTTTGAATATCTCAAAATTCAAGTGTTGCATTTGTTTTCCATATAATGAAATTATAGTTATGTTTTTTCTTTAATTAAAGATTGTTTTCATTGACTTACTATATTACTTATTTAATTACGTATCTACACACACTACATATTAAAAATTAGACCACTGAAATTTATGGTTTTATAAATCCATAGTTCATTTCAATTCCTGTAAAATATTTTAAAGCTGTTGATAGAGTTACATATATATGTGAGAGATTATCAAAGATAGGGATTGGGTTTTGGTTTTTTCGATTTCTTGATAGTTAAGAACACTAAGAAAATTATGATGTAATATTCATTATAATTTCATTAATTGGGAACTTTTTATATTATAGGGGGTATTAGAGGTCAGGCATATTCTTCCCGAGTGAATACACACTGTATTGGATTCTCTATTTATTAGGTGGTGTTTGTAAAAAATTTATAACCTTGTTAGAAAAATAAGTTATCTTATATTTTTTATGTTCATTATATTTAATTATTTTTTATACATGTTTTATTAGTTGATATATATGAAAATGCAGGTCATTGAAAAAATTTAACAAAGACCACTTATTGACAACAAACCCAAATGAAATCCAATAAGAGGATGTTACCGTAATTATTTTTTATATTAGATATTATTTGGATTTTTGATATATATATATGTATATATAGATTTTTATTATCATGTTATTGTATTATAACTGTAGTTTCATTATCAACAAGACAAATTTAGAATGTGGTTATTATGTTCTCATAATCATGTGTGAGATAATCAAAATTGGGTTAACAAATAAATTTGATAAGGTTGGTTGTATTTATATTATTACATTTTATGTCACATTATTCTATATTTAATATTTTTTAACATTTAATGTAATTATAGACATTCAATGATATTGATTCGTATACGAATGACGAAATTACCCATCTTCGATTTTTGTTTGTGAAATATTTGTCAAGTATGATTGAGATTTAAATTATCAGGTATGTATTTTTAAATATTTATGATAAATCTTTCATTTTCCTAATAAAAAGTGATCAGAAACTAATTCTTTTGTTATAAAAGGTGTTTAAACATAATAATCTCAAAATAATTCTTAAAAACAATCATTAATGAGTATTTTATATATTATCATGTATGTGTTTTGTAATTTTAGTTTAAAATACAATTATATCGATAATTATTTTTTGACTATGCTGTTAAACTATGTTTTTTTCTATAGATTTTTTATATGCGAGACTTGTTGTTTGATTTATTTATATTTTGTTTTCCATTACAAGAATGTTCATACATTGGGGGGTAATATTTCTATTCCTCTAAAAAATTACTACATTTCGACATCGTTATTTAATAAAACCAACATAAAAATTATTTAAAATAATTATAATAGAACTTAAGTGCCAGTTTTTAAGAGAAACTGATGTTTTATATCGATTTCGGCATCAGTTCCTCTTAAAAACTAATGCTAAAAATCAATCTATGTTTATTTTCTTTATCATTTACCTATAGAAACTGAGGTCGGAAACTTGAACGAAAAATAAAACCCTAGTATTCAATGCTAGTTTTTAGAAAACTGATACTAAAAACCTTATCTTTTACATTTTCTTTATAGATTTCGGTTAAAAAATAATGTTAAAATGAAAAAAACCAACTTTAAAAATCATTATTTTCACTATTTATTTATAAAATGGAATATATAAATAATTTATTTATATTAAGTAAATAAAAATATCCTTATAAAACTTCTAAAAAACATTTTTACAAAATTCCCTTTTAAAATCCATACAACATTCACTAAAAAACCCTTCAACCTCATTCTCTATTTAGTTAAACAAGTTTCATGTAAAAATGTAATTATTTAAAATATTCTAGATTACAAATTTCAAACAACACTGTACATATCTTTATATAACACATAAGGAGTCCTCAAAATCGTCACACCCTAAACTAAAAAAAGTTCTAATTATATTCTTTTTACGATTTAAAAATGGTCAATAACTCAATTTTTTTTACAATTTTAACTTATTATGAATAATATAATAACAATTGTTTATACATAATAAAAATATAATTTATAAAATTTTTTATTTTAGAATGATTTCCCAAAAATTCAATATTAATTTTACAGAATCAATAATATACAAAAAACGGTGATTGACATGTCACATTAAATGTATTTTATTATTAATCCTCATATCCTTAAATGATAAGGATACTATATGTTCAATATATATTTAACATATCACAAAAAATATAGAATAATTATTTCCTAATCAATATCAATATCCCCCAACTACTAAATATAAAAATTTATCTTAAGAGATGGTATCTACTGAAAATATTAAAAAAATAAATTTGAATCAATTCATCTTAATAAAGTTACAATACATTTATGTTATTAATATATAATGTTTTTTAAGAATGCACCAATGAAAAAATGAAATTTAAATGTCTGATAAAAGTTCATGAAAACATAATGTTAAATTTAATATTATTAAGGTTATCATTTATTATTAAATATTTAACTTGAATGTAAGTTATTACATCTTAGAGTTATTGTTCAACACTAATTTCATGTTCTTTTAAACTTTATAATAACATGAAAAACTCTAAATGTCAACATAAATAGAGATAAAGTAATTAAAAAATCAATAAATATAATAATTTACACGCAATATAGAGAAAAAAGACACTAGAAACATCAAATAATTTGAACACTGGTATTATCTCAAGAGAAGCATGAGTCATTTTCAGTATAAATCAATACAATCAATATGATTAAACTCATCATACCCTTAAATACTATACTTCTATCATAATAAAAAAATTATTCTACTCAGAACATTAATCTTATTTATCGTCATTTGATTTAAATTATATTTAATTTTCTAACATTTTTTCAATTAAAAACACCATAATAAAGAATGATGCATGTTCAATACCAATTTTTCTACCATTTAATTCGAATATTCATAATTAGTATGTTTAGTAAGCTTAAATTCCTTAAACAAGATCATATGGACCCTTAAAATATCTATGTCTTATCCAGTCTCCCTTGTACCCATCATAACAGAGATCAGTTAATATTATTTCCCTACCAGACCTAATGAAATCCTAATCAATTCCTAACACCAAAATCCAACCCAACTCTAAATGAAAGCATTGATAACACAATATCATGACCCATCCAAGATAGAACCCTCTCAAATAGTAGTAAAGTTGACTGTGACTCCTGAATCTAACCTCTATTAGGACATGGGTAGATACTAACATTAGGGGTAAGAAATAAATATATGGAAAGAATTGCCTTCATAATTCTTAGAAATTTTTTCAAGAAACCACCATATAACTATATGACATATTATCAAACCAATATCTCATATTGTATTTAAACTCATATATAAACAATAAAAATGTAAAACCAACACTTATGATAGAGGTTATGACACAAAAAATAACCACGATCTAGTAATGTTTATCATAATATAAAACCCCATCTTGGAAAATTTGAAAATTTGATATAGAATATAGGGGTGAGAACAGAAATATAATTAGTATGATTTTCATGTAAAACCTTCTGATTAAAAATAGGAGGCACATATTATTTCTTTGGTGAATAAGTAATGAATCTAACTCATCACCTTACCAAGTCCACTATTATCCCAACCTCGCCAATTCTAACTCACCCGAAAGCAGACATAATTAAATTAATATAAAATCAAGTAAATATAATGTTGTTACCCCATATCCACTTACCCAAAATACTAGTTACCCTCATTCCTTAAAAATATATGTCCTAGTGTTATGATCTCCTCTATATCCTCACATCCATAAATCACATAACTACATCAGAAACACAACCACATATTTATAGCCACACATCATCTATCACAACCACATTATAACCACATCGACATACAACCTCATTATAGATATTATAATCATGAAATACATTTACCTCATTCCATATTACTTCTATATAAGTAACCATTATACACTTAAATAATAAATATATTCAATAAATAAATCATATATTATACTATATCCCAAAGAGAGAATGGATGGGGATAATTATCCATTAGTATCACCTTCATCATTAATGTTGGGAAAGAAACCTGGAACAAATATACTCATATGGTAATCAGATGCATTACCTGATTTGGGCGATGATGCATAGGAAATAACATAAAATGAAATGTATATATATTGGAATACACACAATCTTACCCTAAGGTTCAATTTTTTAGAAACAAAAATCTATAGCCATAACTATCATCATTACACCTCAATATCACTACCACCTCTATCAATAACATGAACCAAATCTGCTAAACCACAGCAGAACTATTTCAAAATAATAATATTTATTTCATTTAATATCTGATAATCAATTTCACATCATTTATTTACCAACCACTTATTATACATTCACTATATATTAAATATTTCCTCTCTAATCGTTTCCCCCTATATATTCAATTTCACCTTAATTAAAAATTACTATGATTTTACATAACCATTGAAACTTTTCATAATTAATATAAAATTAATGTTAATTTAATTTCAAATAATTTCAATTTTGGAAATTTTCCTTTTAAAAAATATTAATATCATTAAGTTCATTAATTCAAAATCATCACATGTTTACAAGATTTATTTTTCTACAGATTACTTTACTACTTAATATCCAACACATTTGGGAACATCATAACTCATTCCCAATATGTTTTACAATTATTTCAATTATGGATTATTATGTCCTTGTAATGGGAAAATAATAAATCCACCAGAAAAACCTCATCACATATCTATATCAGTAATGATTCTAACATCCCACAATAATGAATACACCACTCCACATCCACCATATCAACTAACACCACAATAAAATATACCATCATATTTTTACCATAAAAATTCTTTCATTTAATAAATTCATCAATTTTAACAATGATTCCATAAAATAAAATTGGAAATGGGAAAAATATTTTTTCCTCAATCCTCATAATATAATAAAAAATTTATCAATTTTAGATTTTTTATCTCATTATCTCATTAATTACTTTATATTTTTTATTCTATTTGGATATGATTCAGTAGAAAACCAAAATATTTCATTCAAATAATACTATAGTTATAAAAAAATAAAAACATGTAATCATAAAAACAAAATAAATATAATCTAACATTCCATTATAAAAAATGATATCATAAAGGTAAAAAACATAGACACAATGGAAATTCATTTAATCATGATTTATAGTTATTCAATACTTCCTAAGAAATGATTATCAGTATTAATTATACATTTTTATACCCCCATTTTGACTACTGTATTTCATTTACATAACCATTTATGAATCCGATATATCATAAAATAAACAATAGTAAAAAAATATTTACTTTTCATGAATATCAAATCAAAATAACCAATAACCAATAATAAATAATTTAGAAATCATACAAAGAAAATGAGATTAACTTCTCCCCATTTGATTTCATTAACATTTAGTTATATTTATTATGTTAATTATAAATAACTAATCACTTAAAGCATAGGAATAATAATTAAATTTTTTAAAAAATAATAATACAAGAGAGATTATGAATCCCATATATTAATTAAATCATTAATGATTACTGTGAAATAAGAAGAATAATAATGATAAATCGATATCGGAAAAATCCCAAAAGAACCCTCAATAAATGATGGAATATATTCCTCCATCATAACCTTAATAAAAGGAAAACAAATTAACCCCTAATCCCATTCATGGACTTATGATAATGGATAATAGAATGGGAATGGATAAAAGGGGGAGGTAATAAAAGAGAAGAGAAGAACATGAACCTTGGATCAAGAATAAATAAATAACATGATTACAAGAATACAATTTTACAAAGATATAATCAAAGAGAACCAAATCCAGGATAAATATTCCAAGGGTTTTGGGAGATTTGAAGGAAATGATAATAATTTATGATGACACCCAAATTAATAATTTTTTTTAATAAAATAAAAATCATGGTTTGATATATGTGGTCATGGAAAATGAAGTTAAATGCTATGAAGCATGGATTGATATCTCTAGATATTGAGGTTAAAACCCATTTAAATTCGATATAAACATGGATGGTGATGAAAAAATCACATCACCAATCCACAACATTGAAACCGTCAAGAATATCATCATAAACCCCAAACTTTTCAAATAAACTCAATCACCCCTAATACCAACCCTAATGTAGAATATATATTAATATGATGTAACCTGCCTAGATAGGCTGGCCCCATGATTTCATGGATAAGGGCTTCATGATGTAGTGTTGATATCCAAACCACAATACAAGTTACCACAATGTAACAATTAAAACCCATCAATCAAAGTTACAAAAAATTATCATGACCTATAATTAATAGTGTAACAAGACACTCTCGGTGTAACACTATAAACATTGGTACAACTAATCATACGACAATATCCCATCTCCTCTAGCACCACTATAATTGTGCAATAACTCAAATCATGATGTGATATATTTCTCAAGAAGATACTTCAAATATATTCTTTCCCCCGACACATCCCCAAATCCATAAACATCTTAAATACACAAATTGGATGACTTAGAAAATCTATAACACTATAAAAATTAATTTTTTTATTTTTTTAAAAAATTATATATATCTATGTGTGTATAACTATTTATGTTTGTATTTTAAATTCCAAATATTATATATAAATATGTGAAAGGGTTTAAGATTAATTTATAAAAATATTCATTTGAGATTTAAATATATAATAGTAGCATAAAGATCAATAATGTGTATAATTACTTAAAGGAACCAAATGCCTCCAAAGAGAAAGAAAAATTATTGCTGTTTTTTAGTTTAAATAGGAACCACATGTGATTTTTTCCTTTATCATATAAAGCTATTACTTTTATCTTATTCTTTCTATTGTCGTATAATGATTATCCCATATGTGATATTTAACTCCAACCCTACATGGATGCCCCTACATCAAGTGATTATTACTGTATGTGTGATGGATCACCTAATCCAACATATATTTCTTATCTCAAAGAAACATCTCACCTATAATCCCAAATAAATTCCTCACTGTATAAGATAATGTATGCATACCAACAAAATGCTTCACTAATTCTTGGAAAATACTTTCTTAGCCAGAACTTCCATTAGAAAAGCAGTATAAATATTTCATTTAGGAGCCACTGGGATTCTAATTTTGGCCATATCCTAATCCATCGATGTTTTTTAACAAATATCTTATACTGGATCAGTAAATAAAACTATTTTTTTTTAAATTTAAAGAATAAAACTACGGTTTATATTTTTTCAAAAAAACATCTAATTTTTAATTAAAAAATGATGTTTATTCAAAAAAATTGAAAATTCAAAAATAAATAAATAAAAAATAAATAAGAACTTCATTGCCTTCCAAATAAAAAACATTAAATTCAAAATAAAAATAAGTTTAATTAAAAAGTAATAAAATAACAAATTTATCCTTTTCCCATTAAAGAGATTGAAAAAAAATCACTTTCCATAATAAAAGTAAATTCTCACTTGGATATATTATTTATTTCCTCATTTAAAAAAATATAAATTAATAAAATTATTTTTATTTAAAAATTTTAAAAAAATTTATTTCTTAAAAATTAAAATTTAGGATTTTAAAATTTTATAAAAGTATACATTTTAACAACCAAATTTTAAAACTTTTAACATTTTTCACTAAAACAATATCACAATTTTCATTTTAATATATAAAAAATAAATAGTTTTCATATTTAAATGATTTGGTATGGAAAAAATAATTTCTTTTCAATTTAAAAAAATTATTTTTCTTAAAAAATAACTAATGAAATATTTAATTTATACTTATTATATCACATTTTCATTTGTAAAAAATCCATTTATATTTAATTTATTTTCTAATCAATTTTTTTCATTAAATAAATAATATCTCATATCCTAGAAAATAAATATTTTAATTTTTAAATTCAGATTTTCATTAAAAATATAAACTTTATTATAACTCTAAGAAAACATGTTTCATATAAAAACTTATAAAGCCCCCAATTTATCCTAAAAACAACACAATTGTTTTATTATATATTTCTTTTACAATATTTTAAAAATAAATTTTCATTTTAAAAATTAAATGATTAATTTTTTTGTTAAATAATAAACTTCATCAACAAAATTTCACATTCCCTTTAAAAAAATTAAAATACTAAAAAACTTATTTTAAAAGTAAAATGATCTTCTGGTTAAGTTATATAAATCTAAAAAAATAATCAATAACTTTTTCATTTAGAAATTTCAATAAAATTAAATTTATTCTATTAAAAAATCAAAAAAAATTACTTCTTCCCAAAAGATTTAAAAATTATAATAAATGATTTCCAAATTGGAAAAAATATTATTTACCAATGAAATGTTAAATTTAGCATTTAAAAATTATTTTTTTTATTTTTATATGAAAAATAATCTTTTTTTTTGGAAAAAAATCATCCTTAAATGAAAGAACTACTTTTTAAATAATAATAAAAGATAATTTTTTAATATATTTTTAAATTTTTTTGTTAATTTTTTTTATTTCTTTTAATATTTTTAATATTTTATTATTTTATGAAATTTTTCCTTAAATATTTAACATAATAAATTAATAATTAATTTTTTTAATTTAAAAATCTATCCGTTTGTTTAATTTTTTTCTTATTAAAAAGGATTTATATATATATAAATACTTTTTATTTAATAGAAACACATTGAGATATTGGAAATAGAACCCATTATCACTTAATAAATGAAAATAAATTGAAAAATAGTGGAAGGCTAGGATATACAAGTATAAAAATCACCATGCACATTTGAAAGGTGTAATGGAACAAGCTCATTATATAAATGAAAGAACCAAAAAGAGTCATGCATTTTTATTGCCTTCTTTGAAACTAAATTTTCAACTATATAATCTTCTATATAAATGTGAGGGGCAATGACATGAATCTACATCGTATGATATAAACAATTCTTTCAAGTTGAAAATAAGTTGTCGTTGAACATTGCAAGGTCTGTTTCTGACCATGTTAGTAAACAAGTTGGAATCACTCTTATTCCAAAGATCATGCATTTTGGATTTCCATAGATAAACAACTGAATAAGTAATGACCTGAATTTAAACCTTATATGAAATTTGAGTTCAAAGGAAGAAATAGAATATACCCATAATAAATCCACTTGTAGTTCTTTAAAATTCCTCAATTGGAAGATTAACTGAGAGAAGCAATTTCATCCTAATCCATTTTCACTTGGATATAAGGTGATATTGGATGTATCCACCTAACATATTTGTAATGATTAGGATTCCTATGAATAATTCATACACCTAGACATTTTGAAATTAGTTATTCATTAAAGAAGTTATTCACAACACACGTTAGAATTATAGAATCCAGCTAAATATGCATATAGATATGAGTGAAAACACCTAAAAGATAAAGAGGGTGGATATCATAGTAGATGGAATGTCATGCTTTCCATATATATAATAATTAAATTTTTATAATTAATAGAATAATATTATGCATTTGATTGCAAGGATTAAGGACAAAAATAGATTCCATAAAGGATTAAATCACAAGGCCAAGATAAAAATCACACAAGAAATAAATAGAGTTGATGCTCCATACATGCATAGAGAAATATCTTTCTAGTAAAAAATGATCCCAATTGTTAGAACCATTTAAACAATGAATTAAAATATAGGGATGGTTCATACAAAAGATAAATAGGTGATCAATAGTGGGGACACTGTTTTGAATATTTTTCCAAATATGAATGTAACAGGTAGGTTGTATGAATCCCAATATAAAATATTTCAACTATATTAGAATCTAATCTAGATTTCAAAAAAGAGAAGCATAACGAAGATTAGAATAAGGAAATCTAATTCTAGAATAAATCTATAAGCATGTATTGGTTTTATTAAATATATAGAGTTGATTATAGATGATAAAATGAAAAGGAATAATTAGTTCAATCTTTGCAAATTGGATCACCGAATAACTAATTAAGATGTTGGAAAAAATAGGTAGAACAATATAATTGTTTGTAATGAGAGTTGATAACCAATTAGTATCCCAAAAATTTATGATAGAATGCCATCTAGGAATAAATTTAATCTATGGAGCCACATTTTTTAAGCCTATAATAGAGATGTTCTGATTGAGTAGCTAGTTGATAAGTATTTTCATGACGAAGTTATAATACAAGCTCAAGCCTTGAAGGAGGTGTAAGGTTGCTTATAAGATCCCTATAATAATGGTAGAACTTTTTAAGGCCCATCCCAACATAATTAAGTTTTTTTACACAATTTTTCAAAACCAATATTTCTATAAGATCCCTATATCAATGGCCAAAAATTTTAAGGCCCATCCCACCATAATTAAGTTTTTTTACACAATTATACCAAGACACTATGGTTATATATTTTTTCATAAATACAACTGGTCCAAATGAAATTATTAATGACGTTCTAAAACCTCTTTTAAATATATGTGGGTGATTTATGAATGCGAAAAGAGAAGAAAAAAAATAGGAAATAACAATGTTAATTGAAAAAACCTGACTAGCTTGCAAGAGGAACATCCCCTTCCACTTGGAAACCTATTTAGTGATTTTGTGAGTCCTGACCTCTAAATAAGAATCATTGATCTGGCTATAAAAAGGGGAATATAAATGTAATTGATGAGAAATTATCTAATTATTACCCCATGCACTATAACAATATGGATCCTTATTAATGTATTTATATGTTTCCCACCAAGGCTATACGATTTTTTCAAACAATTTCTAGACGAAAAATAATTTCTTAATGTTGAAAAATTACTTTCAATGTATCAACTAATTTCTTATCTAATTCACATTAAATGAAAATTTCATCAGTAAAGAAGTGGTGTATATGTGCCCTCGTTAGCAACCTCCATTACATCACGATCGCTAATATATTTTATTTACCTAAAAAGTAAAAAAATTCATTTTTAAATATTAAAAAAACATTCTTTTTCTATTTAAAATTTTGATTTTAAAAGTAAAATATGAAAATTTCTAATTTTAATTTAAACAAAAATGTAAAAACTCATATTTTTTGTTGAAAAAGTTAATGTTTATTTAAAAAATAAAAAATAAAAATTTAATTTAAAAAATTCATAATAATAATAATTATTTTTTGAAAATTTTATTAAATTTTAATTCAAAAATTATATGATATTTTTTCAGGAAAATATTTTTTTAATATAAATTTTTTAATTTTTTTTTTAAAAAATTAACTTTTTATTTTTACAAAAATTTAAAAATTATATTAAAATATATAATGTGAAGTATCATTTTTTTATTTTTTATGTTTGTTTTTGAATGTTCAAATTTTAAAAAATAACATTATGATCATTATTTTTGTTAAAATGGTTTTTTTTGAATATAATTAAAAACAATTATACATTTTAAAATGAATATAGTATTTAAAAATTTTCAAATATAAAAAACTATAAAATTATATAAAAATTATTTTTTTCAAATTCATGAAAAAAAAGTAAAATCAAAAATATTTTTTATATTTTTATTGTAAAATTGAAATATTTAATTTAATAAATACTAATTTTTTTAAGAAAATAAGAATATTTATTTATGTTTTCAAATAAAAATATTATTTCTTAAATAATATTATTGAGAACTTGAGTTTTTGAAGGTGGAAATATAAATTTTCTGATTTTTTATATAATAAATTATTCTTTTAAGTAGATATGGTATATTTTAATTGATTTTTATAAATAAAAATAGGATTTTGAAAAATATATTTTAAGAAAAATGTTTAATTTATAAAATTTTAAAGTATAATTATTTTTGAAAATGAAAATTTGTTTATATTTTCTTTCTATTTTTGTAATAATTTTTTTAAAATATATTTCTCACCAATTTTTTTTAATGGATAATATATATTTTTAGTATTTTTAAAATGAAAAATTAAGATTTATTTTATAAAAAAAGTTATTTTTAAAATTAGAAAAATGAGTTTTTATTTAGAGAAATATCATCTATTTATTTATTAATGTAAACAAGGGAGTATTTTAAGAAAATAAATATTTTTTTGCATTTGAATCATTTATAACCAAAAAAATACACTGAGGTTTAAGGACCCGTTTATTAATAATGAAAAATGACATCTACGGGAAATAGAATGGGGTCAGTGAAGGCTTATTCCCTCATTAAAAGATAGACCATAAAAGATATGGAAACATAAATAGTCATAATATTATTAATTTAAAGCATCAAAATCCTTATGCCATTCAGAATTATAGCTGGAAAACCTATGAGATCTAATATTCATTGAGGTATTTAAATTAGAATGGTCTTTTTGAGGCCTAGCTTTCTTACAAGGAACTGATTGAAAATATTCTTTGTCAGTGAAAAGTTTTTTCCCATTAGAGAATATAGTTTTGTAAGTAGAGTTTTTTAGGTGAACCATATTTAAGGTCCCCCTATTTCCGTTAATACATTGGGTTTTCATCAAATTATTAATTTTATCTTCATGATCAGAATGACTAGAATCAGCCACTTCCAAAGTATCATCCCCAATCTACCCTTTATACATCTAAAAACTATCATTCATATCACCCAGTTTCTTACGAATTTCTAGACCATCAGCATGACCCTGTTTTAAGGGATTAACATCCTTGACCTCACATGAAACAAAAGGAGTACTATAGACCACAAAACATAAATCGTGGAATGGTTTCATCCCCTTAAACTATAGGTCCTTCTCAAGGGATTCATTCAAAATCTCAAACATACCACTTTAAATAAATGATGCACCAAACTAGTTACACTACCTCGTTATTTGACACCCTTCACCCCCATATGATTTAGAATGAGTAGTTACTAATGCACTGGACTAGTTTCAATGCCCATCCACTTTGGATCGATATCTACCTAGAATAAAAACATGACCATCTTAGATGATATAACTCAAAAATAATAACAGACTCCCCATCAGCCAAACTACATTGATGAGAAGAAATTAGACCATCACCAATAATCAAGGTTTGTCCTTCTCTTATTCTTGAAGGTTAAACCTTCACAAAACTATCTTATCATTCTACTAAAAAATCATGAGCTTCCTGAGAAACTGATATACAATCCTTCCACAACATAGAATCTATATCCATTCCTTAAGTGGGACTAGTAGAACCATGGGGAATGAGCCTCTCTATAGCTTTATTTTAGGACCCCTCAACATCATCTACTTATTATGACAATGCAGTATATCGTTACCCTTTATATAATTGGAGGATCATGCCAAATCCTTAATACATTTCACTTTAACATGTCTAATAGTTTGAAAACCTTGAAAATAAAAGGAATCTTCTCGTATTCAATTCTTAACCAATTTTTTTCATCCAATATAGATAGAACAACCTATTTGATGGGAGGAGAGCATAAATATACATCTAAAAGGACTCTAGTATAAAAACGAAATTTGAATTCTTCAGTTTCTTGGTTTATTTTAATGGGATCCCACAAAGTAACACCAATATCATATAGAATTATTTAATTTCATAAAATCCATCTAAGACCAAAAAAATTACCCAAACATGTGCCCTCATGTTCTTAACCTAAAAAATATTAGATATATGTTCCCACTCTTATAATAACACTATTTATAGAATTAAGTTAATAGAACCAAATACCTCACACCATTTTCTTAAGCTCGTTAGAGAGAAATAAAATATGAAAAATAATAACATCCCATATGAATAAATTTAAAACCACTAATACCCTAAAAATTTGATAATTAAGGGAGCTGCTAGATAGAATAAACAACTTGGGAATGATCAAAGACATGAAGATATTGAATCTATCTAAAATAACACCAGGATTTTTAGTTAATTTTTTTTATAAATGGGAAATTTTTTATTATTATAAATTAAAATGGAATTTAAAAATTATTAAATCTATTTTGGTGAAAAATATTTTCTATTATTATTAAATACTTTATTAAATATTTTATAAGGATAAATGAAAAAATTATTTTTTTAGGAGACAATTCATTTTTTATCTATATTAAATTGAATTCATTATAATAAAAAATGGTTTTTTGAAAATTAATATATTTTTAAATTATTATAAATGAATACTTGAAGTATTTATAAATATGAAATTGGTGTATTATTTTTATATTATTTTTTAGGGAAAAATGATTTTTTTTATGTTTTAAAGGGGAAAAATTTTATTTTAAAAAATTATTGATTTTATAAATAAAAAAATGATTTTTTAAAATATAGAAGGAGATTAATTTTTTTAAATAAAATAAATTTTTTTCAATGAAATTGATTTCTTATTTTTATTAATATAATTTTAAGAATGGTTTTAATTTTATTTATTTATTTAATAAAAATCATATGCATACTTTTTAATGGAAATATGAATTTTTAATAAATAAATATGTTTATTATTTTCTTAAATTTCATTTTGGTTTTCAAAGAATAAATTATAGTTAAAAAATAGAAATAAAGAATCTTTTTAATTTTTTCATAAGTGATGTTTTTATTTTTATATTTAATTATTTATAATTTTTTTAATTAATTATATGTATATATTTTTATATTTTTATATAAATGATTATTTTAGAAAAAATGAATGTAATTTTTTTGAAATGTTTTTTCGTGTGTTTTTTAAAAATCAAGTTGTGGAAGAAAGATGTATTCATTATTTTTTAAAAAAAATACTATAAATTTTTAATTAATATATATATATTTCATTTTTTATATAATACAAAATAAATTTTCTAAACAATTTACTTAAAAAATAGAAAATTTTTCAAATGGTAAAGTGAATATTTTTATTAGTAAAATAAGAAATTTATTGGTGGGTGGAAAATAGTTGTTTCTAGAAGTAAATTTCTATTTAATTTATCTTCTGTTTTTTAAAAGAAAAATATGTTTTATATATTTTAGAAACATTTATATAATAAATATGTCTCATAACCCACCCCCATTAGATCCCCTCTTTGGTTGGAGGTGAAGATAAGTATAACCCCCCCAAATCTGACCTCTATCAGGCACTAAGTTGGTAACTAACATCAAGTGTATGAAAAAACATGTATGAGAGGATTACCCATATGATTCATAAGAATAAATAAAAAAACCACTAATTGACTCTTAAATATAATCAATAAACTAACCCAATATACATTTAATGTCATACATGAACCAAAAGCTCCAAGTGGACTATAAAAAGACTACACCTATGACAACATCTTCATGAACATATTCTAACACCAACATTCACCATGAGCTAGTAATATCATGCCCCTTCACCAACCTTGTCCTACAATCTTGAAACACACACACACATTGAAACCTCTCCAGGTAAACTAATTTTTTATCCTCACAAAATAACACTCACCAAAATCCTCATTCAAGTAAAGTCATATAATAATCATGAAAAAATATATATGAAAGGTACCCTACTTCCACTCCCCCACTAAACTGGTTACCCACATGCCCAAATGAATTAAATCCTGGTAATTCCATCCTTTCTAAAACCACATTAATACATAACCATATATCCACATTATAACTATATCTATATACTATAACTATATACTCTCTAACCGAATATCCACTACCACATCATGGTCGAGTGTATAATCATAAATCACATCAACCTAATGCCCTCCCCCTTCTATATACATTCCCACCATAAACCCATGTTATAAATAATATATTCAAAAATATATTATATCATAAAATATAGTCGTAATTCCAGAAATACTTATAATATGTCTGAAAAAAATATATTGGAGAAAGGGGAGTAGTATTCTATTCATATCTTGTATATCCTAAATGTTTAGGAAAATAAATATGGATAAAAACCTCATATGGGTGTTATTTGGGTTACCTAAATCTGGTGGAAATGGATAGTAAATAACAATGGTATAATGAATATATAATATTACAAAAACCCAACCTAAGGGTATACTACCTAATACTATTGTGAACCATCCTGGGTCGACCGGACCCATCACTTGAGCTGGTATGCCACCCTGGTGGCACGACTCAAGCATAGGCAGCTGTCAGTCGATGATTTTGACCGATTTATCTTTAGAGCTTGGGATCTTCATGATAGAGCCGTGGTTGGTTTATTGGACATCAAGAAAATCATGATTATGTTTGATTTAGAGGAAGACCTCATTCGAGCTTGGTCGAGGGCTCCTCACAGCTTCAAAGGTTCTTGTTTTCTACTTTTGTGATGGTCGTTTGATCTCCATATGAACTGTGATTCGTCATCCATGGTGATGTGGGTAAGTTTTCCTTCCCTGCCTTTTCCGTTTCAAAATCCTTCGATTATCCGTATGTTGGGAAATCTGATCGGTAGATATCTATGCTTTTATTGTCACACTGATACGGTCTTCCATCTGGTGAACCCGTGGGTATACGTCAAAATGGATGATTCTAGCACTCCTTTTGAATTCGTTAGGATCTCAATCGGTGAGGAATACTGATTCAAATAGAGATTTGTTTACGAGAATTGGACTGAGTTTTGTGGCTTTTTCAATAGATTTGGCCATTAGGATGATGTTTGCCGACGTGAACGGCATTCACGTATTCCGTTGGCTCGTGGTAATGGGAATTCTATTTCTTTGAGCACCGAGGATGGTGCAAAAAGTGGGGTCAAGGCGGGTCTGGTCTCATGTACTATGGAACAAGCTGGTGAAGAAAAGGATCCTCATTAGTCTGGTGCTGCTGGGGCTGCCAATCCATCGAGGTCCCGTAAGGTGTATTTTCAGGAAAACTGGATCACTGAGGCAGCCGGTGTTAAGTCAAACAAGGTCAATCCACTATTTTATGAGGTTTTCAAAAGATTAAGGCAGGACTCTGGAGTCCCTAAAGCTACCATGGCTGGGCTGAGTTCAGCGCAGAGCGAGGATGGAAGAGAAGTCAGTCTTGTAGAGGAAATCACCACATCCAGTTATAAGATTGTTAAAAACCTGGATCCTCTGGTGAAGACATTTATTTCTTTGAGCAACAGGTTCGAAGGACTCTCTGAAGACCTGTCTACTGCAGGTTTGGAGGAGGGTGTTGTGGTAGGAGGTGAGGATGGTGCAGAGAACTTGGAAGAACATCAGATTGAATGTCGGGTGTTTGAGTTAGTTTCAGTTGTTGATGAGCCTGGGGAGGATCAACAGGATGGATGGTTGGGCCATGAAGCAGGTACCAAGATGGTGGATAACAATCACAATGGGTCAAGGAGTAGTCCTGTGGTGGAGAGTCCGGACCATAGGATGGGGAATATTGTTGAACCCATTGTTGAAAGTTCTTTAGGTGAGGATAGGCGACTTCCGCTGATGGAGTGTAAAATTACAGCCCAAATAAAAGGAGAGAAACTTATAGTTTGGTGATACAGATTTGAGGGAGCGAACCATATTTGGAAGGGAGAATTCTAGGGATGGGAATTAGAATTTGAGTGGTCCAGTCGGCCTTTCATTCAATGATATTGTTAAAAGTGGGAATGATATTTTGGATGTAGATGAAGGGCCTTTGTCTGCTACCCTAAGACGAAGACCAAGGAAGGACTATTCATTTCTCCCAAGACCAATGCGGACTTGATCTTCAGCTAAGCGGAAAAATGAGGTGACTGTGGCCTTTAAAAAGTGGAGTGTGGTCACGAAGGCGTATCCAGAACAATCTGTTCTTGACCAGCTTAGGGGTCGGGTTCAATGTGGAAGTTTTTGGAGGCATCCAGATTGGGAATCAGCTACTAGAGAAGAAGACTCCTGCTTGGGATTTAGAGATGAATCTGGTTGTTATGATGTGTAAGTGCTTTTGGTTTATGGTGTCTGGCTTGTTTGTGGTTGTTTTTTTGGGGTACCGGGACCTCTTAAACCGGCTTCTAGAAAATGAAAAAAAAATGATTCGGCGTGAGCTGTTATACCATAAGGCCTGAAGTGTGTTCCAGATCACCACATACTAAAAAACTCTTATGCATAAAAACTTTCCATTTTAAAATAGTTTCCCCCATAAAATAACTAGCATGACACATCTATAAATTGGGAAGTTGCACCAACCAGATAATTAAGTCTAATGGATAAAAACATATAACTAGAGTAACTGCAATAATGACTAAAGTATAATATCATAGACATCATCACATGACCATATATTATAATTAATATACAAGACATACACCTGATATCTATATTCAAAATCTCAAATCCCAAAACAAGGATCAAGAACCAAATGGGAAATATATAAAATCCCAACTAGAAAACCCAAAAATTAACTCCATATGAGTTAAAATCTGTGAGACCATGTCGCCTCTATCACAATAACCTCATGAGTAGGTAATCGAGGAGATATATTGAAAAACATAGTTCCCTTTCCTTACATTAGTCCTATAAAATAAAGTCCTTATATGTACAAAGTCATTTGCATGGTGTGATTCACAAAGCCTAGGTGGATACCCCCATGAATCTAAGTAATAAATTTGTCTATTTAAAACAATAAATCATGCTTATCACAAACCAAAAATGGGATAAACATGTGAATAATAATAACTTACTATATTCCATTAAATAATATAGAAATGGGTACAACAGAATATTACTCAACCAAAAAAGGCACTAACATAATGCTTGCAATCATATAAATCAACTGAGCATAAGAAATATAAACCATGGACCTTAACTGTAATATTTTTGCGTGAATTATTTTAAGAGAAGTTTTTTTAGTCATCTATGAAAAATAAAAAAGTTTAGAAACTTTCTCATCCTTCCTTGGTCCAAACATTCAAGACACGACTTGGTCCCTTCATCTACATTTTGAAGCTCTCTCGTTCTTCCTCCCAAAGGTTCACTTAGTCCCTTAGAAAAGACATTAGAAGCTCACTCAATATTCCTATAAAAGGCTCACTAAGAATCTTGGACAATAAATAATTTTTCTAATTCATTCACACACACACACACCCATGGTCTCTCATGTGATTTTCAAAGCCAAACATATAAATCCATATTATGTGCCAATAACATAATCCATTTAATAAAATTTTCTTAAACCAAACATTACTATAATAATCAAACACCAAATTCATAGAAAACCATTTTTGAAAACCCTTTTGAAAAATCAGTTTAAATCATAAATCCTCTTTGGGTCATTTTATCAAACAAAACACATGTAATCATTTGCTTAAATTTTTAAAATCGACATTAACAGACCAAATTTCCAACATAAACCATGAAATTCACAAAACACAGATAATTCATCAATAATAAATTATTTCAAAGGAAATATTATAATTAAAACCAAATAAGAAACAATAATAAAAGTAAATCCATGTAAAATAACACTTAGATAGATACGCCAATAAAAAACAGAACAAAAAATGTCGATTTTGATAAAAATAATTAGAATCAAGAAAGGGAAGTCCTCACACACCTAGACCATAAATAAAAAAACCAAAACCCCTATCAATAACCACATATTAATCCATGAGGCATGCTTGGGATTCCAAAATCCATGAAAAATTAAGATAAATGTTAGAATAAGAGAAAGGAAGGAGAAATCATGATAAAATGAGCTTACCTAAATCTTAAATCAAAAATATATAATATGAATCCACTAAAAACCCAATGTATGAACTCCCAATATAAAGTAAAGGGAATCACATGATGGGTATGATAAATGAGGGAGGGGATCTTAAAACATGTAAGGTATTTTTGGTAAAAATACATGTTTTTAATCACCTAAAAAACCACATAGTTTGGCCACGTTGTTAGGAAAACCATGGAACAACTGTATAGGAGACACTATCTCCCCAATCTAAATCCCTATAGTTTATAATAAACCTAAAATTGTTAGAAAAGAATTCTCTACCCATGGGAAATTTCTCAATGCCCCAAACACCACTCTTCCACGGTTAGTTATATGATTAGAAAAACTGAGAACCAACAATTCACCACGAGATGTTTTACCTAAAACAAAATTTATAATCCTTAAATCCTAGGAATTCAAAGAAGGAACGACTAGATAAGTAAAAACTAAAATAATACATACTAGTGACCTTATGGGTGATACAAACACTATGAAATTAAAACTAAAGTCACATATACCCTATATCAATATAGATTCCACATCTAACTAAATCCATGATGGGGTATTAAGGATTAAAAAAAATTCAAGTAGTGAAGGGAAATGAGAATCCTATATTGCCAAGATCATCCTATTATGAAACTAAAACCGAGAATAATATAAAATGAAGATGCATATAAACTTTACACTAATGTATTTTCTAACTTCTATCTTCAATCATAAGTTTTATAAATATCAGAATGAAGTAACCAACATGATTATTCATTTATGGTGTATCCATAGGATTATATGAATCACCCAATATTTGGGTCATATCATCCTTCCAACTAGGATATGATAGTATCTCAGGTGGTAATAGAAGAAGGAAAAAAAGGGTTTCAATAAAATTTATGGAAGATTATTCCCGTTCTTAATGGTTCAACAATTTTATATAGTCCCCAAGGATGCTCCTTGAGCCTTCATGGAATTTACTCAAATATATTCAAAAAAATTCATAATTACAAAAATTATAAACAATTATAAGATTCAACTGAGTGTGTGTAGGAATTTATCATATAAATGTATTTAATTCTCCTAAAGGTTCTATCATATGAAATTTTATAATCAATTATAGACAATGTAAAAGATTATTCAAATGTCAACTTTTAACATTAAACTACCTATAAATAATCATAGAGTGTTATGTTAATTATATAATATGATTCTCTATACCACACCACCTGAAATCTTACTTATGTCAAACACTATGACAGGTTAAGTCAATTTCATGACATTAATATATCATTATTTTTTATATTCCCAATATGTAAAAACAATAAACCTTAAAAGTATAAAATATTATTTTTTTAAACATGGATATTGTACCATGAGATATCCCTATATTTAATAATATTATATTGGCTATAATATATCATATATACCTTAGGAATTACTATATATATCCTTTAATATACCACATTCACTAATGTATCGTAGACTTTGTGGCATTTCACCTTATATTATATCATAGATAATATTGTGTGAAACTATATCCAAAACCAATTTTGGATATTTAAAAAACATTCTTATAAGTTTATCATAATCTTCACTATATATCACATAATATGAAATATCCTTTAAATATACATAGAAAAATATTTTAAGATAAACTCTAAAATAGTTTTATAATATATCTATAATTTTTATAAAACAGAATTCCCATTTATCAAAAAAAAATGTAAGCCCAATGGATGTTTAATAGTTAAACATAAATATAAATTATCAAGTTTATAAACATATGAAAAGTGTGGTATTTAGTAAGGAATAAGTACAAATCAATCTAAAAATGGATTTGGCATGATCTCCATGAAACAAATGTATGTCTACACCTATGTCCACTATATGAATCACATACAAGAATGAATTTTCATATAATATATTTTCCCAAGAAATTTGGTAACCACGTGATAAAGATTATCTTAATCTTATATATCAACTAATATATTATTGAATTTTAGAGAACATAAAAACTAGATATATGAACAAATTACATTTATTCTATCCAAATAGATGATCACATTACATTACCCTTATCCAAATAGATAAACACATCACATGAAATTTATCTAGGTATGAATACACACTCATATGTCTATATCAATCAAGGAACCAAATTCCATATTCATCATATGAGGGGATAAATACCATATTTTCTAATCCTGAATTAATTGAATGACCAATAATATACCCAACCAACCCCTGATTAACTGAACCTCAAGCTGGTATAAGAAATGTATCAATGTATAAAGTTATCATGAATGGGTTCTTGTAAACCTGATGTACATAGATTCATTATAATAAATACACCCCAAGTGTACTAAATTAATAGTGCATGGAACTCCATGTGGTAAAATTGGTGGGTTATATAGCATACAAAACTCCCTTTTTAACTCAAAAATAAAATATGTATCTCCATTTGAGGTTCTACCCACACTAAACTTAATATTTTATCACAACCTATAATACTCTCTAATGAACATTGGTTAGGGAAAACTCCAAGTAGTACTTTGAGATGTAAATTATCATTTCACTTCGAAAAATATATATAATAAATATCAAATAAAAATAAATTAGAGTCTTCTATTATATAAAATATCATATACTTTATATTCTTAAAACTATTTGAAGAATTCTAAAAAACCATATGTAAGAACCCATAAAGTCATTTACCCTATGATAGACCACTAATAGTCCGTATGTTTATTGTATGATTAGGGTTGTTTTAAACTCCTTTCATCTTCTTAATAAATATTCATGTGGCTATCTAATAAAACCCTCCCAAAAAACACATTTAATAGTAAACATCTATGAATAAAGTCATTTTAAATAATCAAGAGATTAAGAATCATATTCTTAGTTTCCATCTCATTGAATAAGTATTAAAACTCATTTACATTACAAAATACAATTCTAAATTGTTAATAAATTTTTTATTATTCTTAAAACTCTTTCTATATTCATAATTCTCATCATAGAAATTTTTCATTCAAATATTTGACCAAGATTCATATGGTAAAAAAACTCTGTATATTATTTGTTTACCTACATTTCCTAAACTCCTTTATGATACAAAGTTATATTCACTTTGAGTTTTAAATGGCATAATTTTTTATTTATTAATCATTGATCTTATATAAGTCCAAATATAATCCCTAAAATCTCTTAAAAAATATATTTTCTTCAATACAACGTGTTTAGGTACAAAAAATATTATGTGTAAAGAAATAACACATATTTCCTTTTATGATAATGTTTAAAAAGTAAACTATTATCAACCATATCTAATATGGTATTTTATGTGTTTACATAAATATTATTAAAAATATTATTTATACATAAAAATATATTATTCGTGAATGGATGAGGATGACCTAGGGAATACATAAATCATATGCAGATCACTGTTATCAACCCTTTGAGTTTGAGAAAGGAGGCCATTTTTTCATGAGAGTCTCCCCATGACGAAGAATATGGGGGTTCAACAGGGGAGGAAAAATATCACCGAGGTTCATCAAGCTGTTTGAGATCATTCAGTGGGTTGGAAAGTTTTCCTACCATTTCACCATACCCTCACAACTAGAGTGGGTTCCGGACATCTTCCATGTGTTACAGATGAGGTGATACATGCATGATCCCACACACGTCATTGAATGGGGGGGAGCTAGACATCGAGGATGGGGCCACCCTTGTGGACCATCTAGTGGTGATCAAGGATTGACAAGAGAGGACCCAACATGGACACACCACCACTTTGGTTCGTTTTTTTGTGCTAGTACAAAAACTTGTAAGAGAATTACTAGATACAGGAAAGGTAGATGAGAGATTAGTATTTAGAGTTTTTCTCATAAATTTTCTTTTAGGGGATGAAAATATCATGTGAGGGAATGATGTAGAGACCAATTTTTTACCTTGTATGACTTTGCAATATTTATTTATATTTTTTCAGAGATAATAACTAAGAAGACATGCGATTATGATACCTGGTGATCCCAGAATTAATTTTTTAAAATATTAAATATAGAATACATTTCATTTGAGTGGTTAATGAAATAAAATAAGATAATTATTAAATGATTGAATGTATTGGATATTCAAGACCACGGTTGGGTCCAGAATGTAGTGTTTACCTTAGGTGCGACATAAAATGAATCGTCATGGGATATATGGACCCCTTCCTCAATAAAGGCATGTTTATGTGAATTAATTAATTAAATTAAATTAATTTAACATAAAATGAAATGTTATAATGTTTTCACCATGGAAACCTCTCTAGGTTTAACACTTAATTTATCAAATCCACTAGGGAGTCTCCTTTCCCCTTTCTTTGGTGAATCTCTTTGGTGGATGAAAACCATCTAAATTAAGGTGGATCAAATTGAAATGAATAGAGCAGATCCTATATAATTTTTTGGTATGAAATTTCTTCAAAATAAGTAGATCTAAACTATGTTATGACATGTTAATTCTTTTTTATTCCCTTCTGATTAAATGTTTATAAAAATTGAACATTGTTCTTTGATTTTCACCCCAATTGTAATCCTTTATATGAGCTTGAGTATTGAAACATTATTTTACAGGTTGTTTTATAATCTTGATTGCACATTCTTGGTTGATTTTCCAAAAAATCATTTCCAAATATTACATAAACCTTTGTTCTTTTTCGTTTATGCCCTATTATTCACCCTTGGAATCCCCATTGTTCATGGTTTAAATTTTTTTGGGAAACATGATCCCGACCCGGTTCTCATATTCATGACAAATAAATAGTGGAAGAACATATCAATGAAATGGGTATGGAAATAAGATCATTATTATGAAAATATGTTCAATCCAATAATTTGGGCGATGGATCATCAAGCGTTGAAGCCTCAGGTGGGTGTAGAATGCATGAAGAAACCATCATCAGTTATTGTAGTGGATTCATAGTGAGTAATGGACAAGATCTGTAATTAATGGCTAGATTTGTGATTTTTGAGAAGATTCAAGGTTTAATCCTTAGAAGTTGGAGTTGATTCTAACCAAATATGAAGATTGGGAAAAATTTACACTACACATTGTGTATATTGAAGAATGCCTGATGTGTAGCCCTTTCGAGTGATGACACAAGGGATTGGGATAATATAAGGATGAAAAGACATGTATTCCTCTCTCATATGTCATGTTTCCATTCCCTAGTTGTACATACCATTTGATAGGTCACATGGATGGGGAGTCCATGTAGAATCAAAAAGACATGGGTTGGACACAAAGACAACATCCCATGTGGACACACACGTCATGTACTAATGTACAAGGACACAAGGTTCAAGTACACACACATGACCACAAGACATTGACCGATCCTTGGATATGTGGGAACAATATGTAGTCTACCTACACAGATTGGACCGATGTACCTACTAGAGACACGACCAGATAGTGAAGTGTGGGAAAAAGTTGTGTGGGTCCCCTCACACGTCGTGTACTCATTGATCTCCTTTTAGGAGACATAGAACGTCTGTATCTCCTTTTTTTGAAATGGATTTTATCTTAAGAGATTCCCATCTGGAGTGTTTTTCTGTGTAGAACACGAAAGCTCCCTCAATAGAGGCCGTTTAGAAACAATGAAAAATGTTATGGATTTTTCATTCGTGAAGGTGACACCCTCTAATGGTAGAAATTAGACGAAATTACCAAGAGATTTCTGGTCATACCCTCTAGTAGGGCTAGGTAGTGGTATTCCCAGATGATCATTTCAAGTTACCCTCCAATAGGGATGGGCAGTGGAGTTCCTCAATGTTTCAGGATTACCCTATAGTAGGGATGGGTAGTGACTTTCACTGATGAAACTTCTGGGCTTACCCTCCAAAAGATATGGGAAATGGCATTCACTAATGACAAATTTCAGGTACAACCCTCCATCAAGTCTAGGCAGTAGAGTTCCCTAACGACTCACCTTGCATACCCTCTCATAGGATGGGGTTGTGGAATTCCCCAATGTCTTTCATGAGTGGTACCCTCTAGTAAGAAAAGGTAGTGTCGTTCCTCAGTGACTATCAGAGTCAGACCCTACTGTCATACTAGGGAATGGGATCCTTACCTAGAATTTCCCCCCTTGACCGTGTGATATAATGACAAGATGTGGTTCTACATGGATTCAGACTCACTGGAAATAGGGACACATTCCCCCACCAAGACATGTCCTTGTGACACGACCTAAAATCATGCTGGTGAGTGGGTTCCACCCAGTGTGGATAACATCGATGTGTCTTGATTGAGTCTCTTAGACTTGTGTGTTCTGACCAGATACATGAGGTGATGGGCATCGATGATGGACTTCTTTTGGAACTTTTGGACACTCTTGTTCTTAAGATGAGCTGTGAGATGGAGATACCCTTTCTTTATCATTTGTTCTTATTTGAATGAGGATATATATATATATATATATCATGTTTCAGTACCCATCTTTGGGTTTTGGTTACTATCCTTCCTAGAGAGGTGAAGACGATCATGGTATGCCACATGCTTTCCGTGTCTAGCTTCTCATGGTTAGACAAGTCTACTATCCTACTATAGGTAAGGAAGACTTGATGAGAATTTCATAGTCTCGCCATATCAATCTTATTGTGTTTTTATAGGTTTATGTTCACTATGTTATTAGGTTGAGCTATACTCTTTTACTGCAATATGTTCTATCTACTTCTTTCCTCTTATGTTGTATCTCTTTCTACTCCCCCTTAACTATTTTTTTGGTGTTCTAATAGGTATGTATATACTCACCCCTATATGGTATTTTACTAAGACATTTCATGTATTTTATAGATGACGTACATGATCACCATGACTTCATAGGATCTTAGGGATACAGGGTTCTTGGACCGCGTGTGGTGGTTGTAGATTGGGATTCAAGAGCTGGGCTCTCTCATCTATTTTAGTTCTCCAGTTTTTGTTAGGTTAGGATGATTTTCTAGTTGGGAATGTATTTCCCCCTTTTATTTTCAGTTTACACTACCATACTTCATATTGTTTAGAGTTCCACGAATATTTGGTTTATTTATAACAATGTTTCATATTTTATTCCTTTCCCTCTACACTTTTTCATTGAGCTAGTTGTGTGCATGTGTACGTGTACTTAGGAAAAGGCCTGCCTATGTTTTTTATTCCTTAAGCACTTGTAGACACCCCTGTCCTATAGAGGCTGGCTTTGAGTAGTTTTTTCTTGCGCCCTGTCTTCGTTCAGGTTGTGAAAATATAATGTTTTTATAATTTTTTTAAAATACCTATTCTTCAATGAATAGTAAAAAATCTTGATTTTTATTGAAAACTATATTTTTCTTTTAATATATTTATAAAATAAAATTTTATAAGGTTACTATTGAAATTTAATTAATTCATTTTGACTTAATATAATTCAATTATGGTTTTTATAATGTATTTTATACTTGAATTTCTTATTCAAAAATATTTATATTTAAAAATGGAAATTTTCTGAAAAATCATTTTTTGTAGCATTTTTTATGTTTAATTTTAAATTAAATGTATAAGGCCTTGGATTGAAAAATGAAATATTCTTGAGTTTAAGTTAATAAATAACTTTCTTTCACGTTTAGGATCTTATCAGTTTTTGAGTTTTATAGAATTATACCATGAATCATACATAACAAAACCATAAAATACAAAGTGGACACTTCCGATTAGTATCCATTTTTTTCCCAAATATTCAACTTTTAAAATAAATCATGATCCATTTTACTAAAACTCATTATGTCTTTCAACATTACCTCTTCTAATCTCTTACTAATCCTTGAATCTTTTGGAAAATATTAAAAATGTGGGGTGATCATAAAAACATTAGTAAGGGATACAAAAATAATAAAACCATTAGTACATTGATAAAAAATAAAATTAATTAAAAACCCTTTCCTAAAAACACAACATCTTACCTAAAATGTAACTACCATTCCATTAAAAAGTTTATTTATTTTACTATTTTAAAACAAATGATTTCCATGAAAAATCATTTAAAAACATAGAAAATTCATGTAGGTATCTTGGGACATCATTACATAGAGCCCTTATAGAACCCATATATATTGTAATAACCATATTCCAAACTTTCAATATAATTATTCTTCATAGAATTTAATAATTACCCAATGAATTAGAGTGATATTTGGGTAAACCCATCATTTAAGCTATAACAAGATCACTTAACACTATACAAGTGCACCCATAATTTATAATGTCCATGAAACATAAAATAAAATAAAATATTTCATCATTTTAAAAAAACTTTTAAAATCTAATACAAATCACTTTTAGATATTAAAATACTATTTTCTTTCAAAAGACAATTTTCAATACAAAATACACATTTTATTTGAAAAAATATTTTGAATACCAAAATTCAAAAAATGTTAAAGATGGTTTTTTAATAAAGGAATCATGAAATATTACAATGGAATCCAAAAATAAAATAATTGCCATCGTGGAATAAAACTCATTATCACTATTTATATTAAGAATAAAACATTCATTTTTTCATTTTCCAATACGTAACGTATAAAACACATAAACATATTTATTTTTTAGAAAAATTGAATCAAATTAAAATTAACAGAATATTTCCATTATAATTCTTTTATATAAATAAACACATAAAATAAAACCATGGAGGAAAATATTTCAAAATTAAAATTTTAAACATTTAAAGTGACATTTTTAAATAAAAGTGTCTCACAACACATTGAAATATTTGTATCAAAATCCCCTTGAAGGAATAAAATTTTAACAAAATTAAATAACATAAGAATTGATAAATTAATGAAAATATATTTCAAAGGTTCTGTATATATACCTCATAAAATAATAATGTTTCATAACATCAAGAAATGTCTTAATGAATAGAAATTGAGATGATGTCCCTTACATTGAGTCTGACTTGTCAATTGTGTCTTTATTATCCTAAATAATAAACTTTTTTTAAGTATTTAATTTCTTTACAACCATTATAAATATTATCATTGGTTTCATTTCACTTATTATAATTTTGTATAAAACTACTTACGCAATTAAGTTTACATCAGGTGTTTTGACCACAATCAGTTTGTGTGTCAAAAATAACATTGGTAAGTCAACTAAGGTGAAGTAGGTCAATATTTAAAAAACACCAATATAATAATCATGATAGAATTATCATATTTATATATCAATTATAACTTTACTTTCCATCATGAAATAGGGTTATGAAAAATGAACCATCATTTCAATCTTAGAGATGGTAGGCCATACGTATGCATGAGTAAAATTCCCATTTTTAAAATATTGTTATGGAAAAAAGGTAAATAAGATTTATCTTTCCAAAAATATACTTATATAATAAATACTATATTATTTAATAATATATTCTTATTTATAAAATTATTGTGACGTAATATTAATCACAACTCTTCGAGGAGGTGGTAGTCCACATGTCCAAGAACGACAATATCAATTTTTTTCTACGTGTGAAATGGTAATAAAGAAAATGATATAATATATTAATAGAATGATAATTATGTTATCAATATCATATAGATGTTATTTACATCACATATTTTTATTAAAGTTATCCTTAATACGTTCCATGTAAAGTGTGAATGAATCACATCACTTTGAGGAAAAAGTGTCCACACATCCACAAATGATGTTATTGTATTCACCCAAAATGGAACGCATGACAGTATGTTTTATAAAAAAATTCCAAATTTATAAGGAAATTATAAATATCATATATATATCATATAGAAACAGTATATCTATCATAATTCTCAACCATAAGAGGTGGCAAAGGAAAATGAATAACATCGTTTTGTGAGGCGGTAGCTCGCCATAAATACTACAACATAAATGAAAAATGGCAGTGGTTTAAACCACTACTATATGGTTTTTTGATGTTTTCCCAAAACTACTACTAATTTTGGAGTCAACATTCAACTCACATTGGTTCAATCTATTTACAAGTTGCTTTTGTGAAACATCGCATAATATTTATTTAGTGGTGGTTTTTTTGTGTTTTTGTGAAGTTTTCTTGGAACCGTCAGGGAATATTTGTTTAGTGGTGGGGTTTTTTGGGTTTTAGAAGTGTTTTTACTTCCCAAAAAATGACTAAAGGATAGTGTTCATTTGAACAGCCACAATTCATTAGGTATTTTTTAGGAAATAAAACAACCACTAAAGCCCAAAAAACTATGGCTAACAAAGATCAAACCTAAATAGTAGTGGTTTAAAACACCACAAAATAATAATTTTTCATATATGTTTATTGTTTAGAAAAATTCTATATATCAATTTTAAAATTTATTTGTAGATTTTGCATCCCAAAAATAGAAAAACAAAAATAGTTATCCAACTATAACACATCAAAATATCCAACTATAACACATCGACGAGCTTCTAATGTTCCACATTAATAATAGTATCTAAATTATTTCAAGAAATCAAATGAAAAAGAACATAATAAATCACACCAAAACTAAAAATGAAAATGAAATAGTCAAAAGTCGCATTGATTGGTTTTCCACATTCATTACTCCATGTTTAATCCCAATGACCTCTGCTCAACACACTTTCCATCTTCATCTCCACTTCTTCCTTCCGAGACCTGTATGAAAATTATGTTGAAAATTAAATAGTGTTTTATATTTATATTTAAACAAAAAGATAATAAATGTTTGTATACTAAATTATTTTTATTTTATGTAATTTACCTTCTCACTACAAACCTTTTATGAAATATCATCAGGGATAGATCCAATCATCTTCTGATATAATTAAATATACACTTTCTATAGAGTGATGACCTTTGTATATTTTATCTTTATATGAACCCCCTATTCTTGAATTTTCATTTGCATGAAAGAAAACTCTCTATGGCCGAATAATCTTGCAGTATCATTCGTTGATACCCCATTATAGTTAAACGAGACATTGATATTCAGTCGGTTCCGATTGTAGATGTCTGAATTGTTCATATTTCTCTCCATAGTATAAATGTTTCCATATTTCATGAATAAATAGTTATTAGTATAATAAAAGTGAAAAAAATTTATTGATAATAAAATATTACATATAACTATCACCCTCCAATATCCTCATGAAGACATATGAGTGAAAATCTGCTCCTTCGCTACTGAGCCTACTGAAGGAGGAGGCATTCTCTCACCTGTTGATGGGATATTGATGAAGGGTATTCCATAAGATGAATTAATTCAATATGTGATAGATGGTGTAGGGGGAACACAGAGGGTGTCATAAATGTTATAGGTAAGGAACGTCGGTTGAGAGTCAACTAGGATCAGTAAAACGCTTCCTCATTGGAATTCATGTCATTTAATCAAATTAAATTAAATTTTGAATATATATTTCAAAAAAAATAATCTATAAAAAAATTATAAAAGATAATGGATGCACAATACAGGAAAAAATATACATAGCTATAATAATGGATGACTGCACATATATGATAAGTGGTTGATTTATGAATGGATGACTCCACATACAATAGTTTTTTCAATCAATCATGTAATTTTCTTAACCTATCATTACATTATCTACTTCATCCACCCATGCAAGACTAATATTTTCAATATCATGCTTGAAAATAAGTTTGATTCTTGTTGTTGGTGATATTAAATGTCAGAGGTAAAATCTTCTACTTCATCACCCATATCATACAAGTCTCTTTGTTTTACATGAAAAAAAACAGTCCAGTATTCTTGCATGAAATCTTCCACATAATATACCATTTTTCCTTCGATGATAAGATATATAGATCATGTAATTCATGGATACCGACATCTATCATGCGAGAGATGTTCATAGAAGTAAATTACAAGGAATCTCTTTTAACACCCCTGATAATATCAACCCAATTTTATTTGAATAAAATAACAAAAAAATGCCGATGGTAGTTTAATTCGATAATATAAGTCAAATTTATATAGTATCACACTTTGGAAAATGTAAATATATCACTATTCTATGTTTTCAATCCATCTTCTCAATCAACTGTATAAAATTTAAATTCATTCACATTGTAAGCATTGAACTTTTTGGCATGTTTTACAAGTCCTCAAGCAAGAAACATCAAATCTTCTAGCAACGCATATTGAGTATCAATATTCGTGATCTAAAAAAATTAATATACATTATTATATTTAATAAATATTGTTTTTAACCTAATATCCATATTTATTTCAATATTTACGAACATACACATCATATAAACCAATCTAGAAGCTTTATATTAATAGATTTTGTTATATATTTGTTATTTGACGTTTGACTTCCCATTTATCTCTTTGTTTATATCTTTATCACTTAAATAAATGAATCTAAAATTTCACTATCCCATAGAACATATATATGTTCCTGTAATAATTCCATTTTTCTCAATGTAACATTTGAGCTCCTCTCAGCTAATCAATAAATAACAGGAATGATTTTTTATTTCTCATGCAGTTGATATCGGGTCAATGTGTCCTCAACATGTAAAAATGAATTTAATCTTGTCTCAATATCATCCAAGTACATATAATAAAAGTTAAAGAACTCTTCTACCAATTATACTTCAGAAAGAGAGACTTCAGGTTGAGCATTATTTTTTTATATGATTTCAAATGCTGAAGATATCTATAAAATAAAATAAATAGAAAATATTTGTATTTTTAATAATGTTCCAAGAATTGATTACATAATAATAAAAACATATAAATAAATTAACTCTCAATTGGATGCATCCATCGATAATGTATAAGGCCTCTTAACTTATCTTCTTCTACCAAATGTACCATGAAATGCATCATGATAGTAAAAAAATACAGAAAAGATCATCTCTACTGAATAAAGTTTCAATACAAATCTCTCTTAAAGGTTGTTAAGATCAAATGGTTGTAGATTTTTCTCACGTAATTGTCTAAAGAATGTGAGAAATTGTATTAAAACAATAGTAACCTTCTCAAGTAATAATGTATGCAATTACAATTGTAGTAACTTTTATAAGAAAAACATTTGAATCATGACTTTTCAATCCATGCAACCTATGATTATCTAAGTCAAAACACGACAAGATGTTACTTGAATACCCATTAGATACCTTATAATGTTTTAAAATTAAAAGAAATGTATCTTTATCCCAATTGGTCATTGCAAAAACTGTCTTAGAAAACATTTCATTCTCATCTGTCCAGAGATCATGCCCTATGTTCATTAATTGTAAGTCATTATGAACATTGACATGGTCCTTCTATTTTCTATGATCAGTAAGAAATGTTACGATGAAAGTTTCACCAATATTCTTCTAAATATGTATAATAGCATGATTATAAAAAAAGAAATTAAATTCCCAATAAAAAAGTATGAAGAATAAGTTTTTTTCTTCCATTATTGTATTCTGATTTCACTCGAGGATGCACAAAAAATATGTTACACACTATCATTCAAATGATGCACCTTTCCAAATTCTATTTCAACATTTCCATGTTGTTCCAAAATTTCATAACTTGTCAAAAACATTGGAGGTGGTCTATGGTCAATACAAACATTGAATTTTGACTTGTTCAATAAAAATGTATTACATGCATCGAGAAATCTTCAATGACATAAGAAGAACCGTTTTTTACTATGATATAGTCATTCAAGATCAATATCAAAGCTACAAACAGGAAAATCCAAACCTGTGTAATTATTCCAAACAACTAAATTTCGACGTCTAGGGAAGTCACTAATTATACACATTAGAGAAACATTCATTTTGAACATCGTTCTAGAAGATGCATCATATGACTCAACTTAAATTCTCTATAACACTTATAATTCTTCAATTATAAGATTAAAGTATATATCAATATCATTTATAGGTTTTTTCAATAATAATCATTAAAATGATAAAATATTTTTTTTCATAAACATTTACAAAGGTAGGTTGTAATGATTCAAAATAACCATCAAATTATATAACTGGTTCCCAAAATCCCAAATGGGTTGACTCCATCAAAAATTGATCCCAATCTCACATTCCTAAGATCAGATGATAAATCTGGATATAATGAATCAAATTTATTCTATGATTGTTTATATCTTGGATATCACATTAACCCATCATTGTTATTATCTATAGAATGCCACTTCATGTGATCATCAATTTTTGATGACATAAATAATATTTGCAATCGATGATTTGAAGTATAGTAATGGAAAACATTTTTAGGTGTGTTCCTTTTATTCTTATTTATAGTAGTATATTGATTCAGACTTCCAACATCACACATTGACTTTCATCTAGAAGAACATTTTTTACAATCATATCTACATGACTCCACTCCCCCAATAAAGCATACAATCATTGGGAAAATCGTGTTTTTTTATAATTCAAACCAAGATTGTTGATTTTTTTTCATAGCATAAAAATACTCCAAGATCATATCTTCAATAATTTCATCATGAAATAATACCAATATCATGGATATCACTTTATTTGTAATTCCACATTAGACTTTGATATGGAAAAAGTTCAGTGGAAAATAATTTCTTTAATATTTCAAACTTACACTAGAAATATCTTAATTTTAATAATTATCTAACCCATGAAACACAATTTTTTTCTTAGTGAAGTCCTCTCTTACATTATTCTCCACAAAATTTGTAGGAGTATCCAATGATATGTTACAATCTTGATCTAGTTTTCATATATTCCAAAGAAACATCACTTATCAAGTTTCTATTTGTAGCACCCTCAACTAGTTTTTCTGATATGTTTTGATATTGATGTTGTTTTCTTGCAATGACGTATGGATCATTTATAAGGTGTTACATTAATTTTACATTTTCATTGAACTTGTATGATCCTTCTATCATTTAATATCAGTGCTCAAACTTTCTATAACGCTTGATTCTCCATGATAAATCCAACACAAATATTGAGCAGTGAATTGATTCGATATCAAGTGTTCCTAAACATTATATCTCTTCATCCATATCCCAAATATACATTCATTACATGGAAATACTATTCTCCCATCAATGAATAAATTGGAAATTTAAAAATAGAAAAACTGCAACAAACCCTTAGCATATTGATCTATGTTCCTTAGTAATGCGATCAAGATTTTATCCATATATATCACAGTGTTCCTAGACTTTATTAAAAACATTAAAACACATGAGTATTACTAATTAGGAAAGGAGATAAATGGATGTGGAAAAAATACAACCCAGGTAGATATAAGAAGATTCATATATATACACAAAAATCAATGTAAAAAAAGGAAATCAATCATGGATAATATAAAAACATATTTCTTAAAGTTTTAATCACAATTTAATAAATAGATTCAAAATCCTAGATATTTTCACACCATTTGAAAAAAACTTTTCATATGTTATATGAAAATCCTTTATCAAACTACTCATTGAAAACTAACTTTGAAATCTATCTTTTCCGATAAAATCACTTTTGAAGGAAAGAGGACCCCCTTTAAAGGAATCCAACTACTAGTGAACCATGATATTAATAAGATATATATACATGGGAAACCAGTGAACATTGGTACCAAAGAAACTGTCATATATGTATTATAGGATCAGGTTTTGTGATGAGGGTCATGTTTATTTTTTTATAATCAGGCAGGATAGATTATATGGTGTAATGAGATTGGATATGGATCAACTTTGATATGTAATAGAGCTATTTTTTCAGGGATTTTTTATTCACTATGTTTTGGTAATTTTCATAGTGGGTTAATAGTTTTATGGATTATATGGTTGCTTATAAATTTACTATATTTCATTTAAAATTATATCATGATCTTGTGATGTGTTCCTTCAACGTACTATGATGTTTTTGTAGATTGGTTTTTTACATTGTTGTTGTGAACCATGATGTGGTGTTATATTATATTAATAGTACTACATTTGACCCTCACAACTCCCTGAAGAAACTGATCTAGAAAATTTCATTCAGCCTTATCTATTACAGTCACATTAACAACAAGAAACGAAAAGAGAATATTTTTTTTATAAAGTTAATATTTTATCTATATTATCTATAATATAATTTAAGAACAATCAAAATGATCTGTATTTATCATTCCTTTATCCATATAAATATTTTAACTCAATAAGACTTACTTAGATCTTCTGAACTCAAGCTGTGATATAAATTTATTTAAAAATTAGGCTTATTACCAATAGCAAATGTTCCTATAATAAAAGTAAACAAGATAATAAAATTCTAAAATACACGTTTTGCATCACATGACAACTACTTTGTTGTTCCTTATAAATTTGGTCTAAAGCACTTTGGAAATAAAACCCCCTTTCAGGGGCTCCTCCAACCTAAAACATCCAGTGATCCCACCTTGATGGTCACACTAAGAGAGATTCTTATCTCATGATTAATACAATACCACTAGTAGCTAGACCATATTTGTTCAGTGGATCATTCTAACACATTCAAATAACAAATAAAAAACAAAGGAAGAAAAAATTGAAAAGTTTTTATTAATAATATGTAGATAATGATATATATAAATGTGATTATTTATATAAGAGTTGGAATTATAATAGTGGTCTTTATTAAAAATACAAAGGAGGACATTGAGGTACCCTTGGAATATAAGGACATTGGAGCGACCTTGGGTTTCTTGTTTCTATTATCATTATTTTAAATATAATTGTCTGTCAACAGAAGATTTTATTTTATAATTAATGATAGGATTATGAAAATAATAAAAAATAATAGTAATAGAGGAATTCATAATATAACTAATGACGATAGTTAAAATTTCTTGTAAAAAAATTTAATTGACAATCTTTGAAAACAAATACACAACATTGATAAAATTACATGACCATTTTAGTGATATTCATTTATTCATAAAGACCAAGAACACTCATTACCCTTATAATAATTTCTAAAATTTAGTTTGAAGACTACACACACCCTTTATAATTAATAGAATCATGTCAAATATCAAATTGGTAATTTATATTACAACTTGGGGTAGATTTATTTAAAAAACATATAATACATTGAAAACAAACCATAATATATTTCTCATTTAATAAAATTAAAAATATAACACACATCCATATAAACAAAATATTATTTCTAATTGTTAACATTTATTTGAGGCCCCAAATAATCCTTAAAACCCATTTACATATCATGGTTTCAAATTTAAAGATTCATTAAACATACCACCTACTACAAACCCTCTCTCTTTTAAAAAATTATCTATTACTCTACCTAAAAAAAGAAATATGACCCTCAAAATAATGAGGAAACAAAAATATAAAAATTATTCTATTAAAAAACATGTTACAGTTAATCATTAGGTCATCAATGCCACATTAAGATAAAAAGAGTAAACATTAGACAATACTAAATGAGGAAGTGGTTAAAAGAAATTTACCAGGATGAACAAAAACAAAAACAAAAATAAACTACTTAAAATTACCACGGGTGAAATTAGAGAACAAGGGGAGGATATATAAGTGTTTTTGACCACTGTACATGTGGGTTCTTAAGGTTTTAGGCTTGGAGGCCCTGATAGATTCCCAAGTGCTAAAAAGGGGGCAAGAATGGTGGTGTAAGGGCCCATGAGATACCCAAACTTGGCAGCGGTGCTACGGATTGGGGGTTGGAGGCAGTGTTGGGGGATAAATTCATTTTTTAAATAAAAACGTGATATTTTGTGATACCTCTATGAAATCAATTTTAATTTTATTTGAGTGTTAATTTACTAAACCACTACTTAATAACGATTTTGTTGTAGTGACACACGACCAACGAGTTCATTACCCCTTTGATGGAAGTGTGCGTAGGTGTAGGTTGAAACCATTTAATAAAAACATCTCAATATATTTTGGATACTAATGTTATTATATAATCTTGGAAAAAGAATAATTGAATTATTTTATAATGAAATAAGAAATAAATTAATGTTGAAGACTGTTACCTCTTTTTTTAGGTAACTTCTTTTTCTTTGGACCAAACGACTTCCTTGGTTGGATTTATACCCAAATTTAGGCTTCTAGGATGAGGGGGGGGGGATATTGGGAAGATGTTTTGGTAGGTTTTGTGTGATTAAAAGTCTTGTGGCGTGTGAAGGAGTGAGGAGGGGGGGGGGTTGAGTTCCCTTTATAGTGGTGGAGTGGAATTCTTATAAATACAAAAAGGTAAATACTATTGAGAGGTCTGCCTTATATAATTTGTCGCAATAATGGTCTATTTGTTTATAAAATGAAGTATATGGTAGAATAATAACCATAAAATAGGTTTTGGAAATATTTCTAGGTCATTTTTTAACTTAATATTAAAGTTTAACCACTAAGTAGACACATTTTTACCTTAATTGCAATAATTAATTTTAATTGATTTCAAAAATATATTTTTTTTCAAAAAATAATTTGAACTTACAAAACATTATAAATTATTTTAATTCCATATATAGAATCTATTTTTTAAGAGTACAATCACATAAGTGGGAGAAATTAATTTAAAATTAGTCCCATAGTCGGGGCGACAAAGCAGGTTTTTAAAGTGAATATGTTCACATGTTTGCAATGTTTTTATATAGAAATTCAATATAAAAAAGATTAAAATTAAATAAATTGGATTAATATATGTATAATTGAACAAATTATTCATGAAAACCAATTCAATGCATAATTTAACAAATTATACGAAAATGCGTTTTTGAATTAATATTAAGTACTATTCACTGTTAATCAAAATATAAAATCTCTCATAAAAAATTCAAAAATTCACCCAAAGTAAATTTCTATATCATGATTTAAAAAATGGGGACTACTTTTTCATATAAAAATTATTATAGTCTCAAAATTCAGTTTTGAAATATGTGTTCAATTAAAAGCTGGAAAAACATATTTTTAGAAAAATAGAGTTTTTAAGTTTAAAGCTTTATTTATTTTTATCTTATACCTATAAAATCTATTTAATGAATTTAAAAATATTTTATAAATGTGTTTCAACATAATATTGTTATAATTATTCATAATATCAAATATAATGGCTATGAGATAACTGCATATAAAAATAATAATATTAACACTATATTATTGTTCAGTGTAACTCAGTATTGTGTGCAATGGAATATTTTAGAGAAACTCATTGGTTCATGTCATGTACGCTATTGTACGTAGAATCCTTTTTAACGTTAAATTTCTCTATAATTCATAAAAATAATAAATATGAAAAAAAAATTATTCTATCATTACCTAAGGTGTTGCATCCTTCCCCCAATTTGAAATTGTGTCCTCACAATATTATTCACTCTCTAAATAAGTTGTAATATGTTTCCCTCATCGAATGTTTAGATTCCCATGTTGTCTGTTCAACCATATGGATTTTACATAAAACCTTATCCTGATGAATCACCTTATTTTGCAACACTTTATCTTTATGGTTAAAAACTTGAACTCACTGTTTCCCATAAGAAATATTCTCTTCCAACTAAACTACTTTAGGGATCAAAACCTGATTTGAATCTTGTACATAATTCCTTAACATTTAAAAATTAAATACATTGTGTACCTGGGATAAAATTTGAGGTAAATCCACTTATTAGGAACTGATCCAACATTCTCCAGGATTTCATATGGTCTAATGAATCATGGACTCATCCCCCCTTCTTAAAAAAATGCATCACAGTTCTCCATGTGGAAAATTTTAGACAAAAATGATCACCTACCTTAAAAGAATGATCTTTCCTCAAGTTATAAACATAATTTTTCCTTCCCTGAGATTCCCTAATGTTTCAGAGAATCAACTAAACTTTCATTGCCTTTTATTCTATAAATTATTTCCCATAAACTGTATTACTAATACATTATCCAAAAATACTAGTGTCCAACACTGCCTTCTATATAATTCCTCAAATGGGGCCATCTGTATACTTGAATGAAAACAATTATTATCAGAAAAATCAACTAAAGAAATATGTCGATCCCAAATTCAACAATAATCCATTTAGAAAGAATGAATCATATCTTCCATTGACAGAATTATCCACATAGATTTCACATCATATTGATGATGAAAAATTGTACTAAAATTTAATTTAGTACCCAACAACATCCAAATTCATTTCAAATAATTGGATGTTAACCTAGGATCTTGATCTGATACAATGGATAGAGGCACTCCATTTAACCTAATAATATCCATTAGATATCATCAATAAATATTATCTAATGAAATCATATCCTGAATGGGAAGGAAACATATATATTTAGTTAATCGATCAAAAATAACACAGATCTCATTATTACCTTGAGGATTATTTGGAAATCAAACCAAAAAATCTATTAATATAATTTTCCATTTTAACTCTATTACTGGGAAATGTTTAAGTACCCCCTTTAGTAACCGCCACTCTGTTTTAACCTACTAACAATTCAAACACTTAATAATAAATTCAATAATATCTCTTTTCATTCCATCCCAATAGTAATATCCTTGAAGATACCAATACATCTTATTGATACCAAAATGAATGGAAAATGGAGAAAAATGAGATTTAATAAAAAAATCATTCCTTAACTATGAATCACAAGCACACATAATATTTTTCTAAATAAAAAAAATCTTCTTAATCAATACTGATATTAGGAAACTTACCTTTCTTAATGAATTCCTCCTTTTTTGCAAATATTGATCCACCATCTGAGTACTCTTAATTCTCTATAACAAATTCTAATGCATTAAAACCTGAAAGAAAAAAGAGGATGTCCCTGCACCCATATTTTATAGTTAAAAATTAATCAAATCACTATCCAAAGTGTAACACTACAAACATAACATGGTTAACATAGCATTATTTTTTAGACTTAAAGAATCATCCACCTTTTATTTTATTTTCAAAGATGATAATGAATAGATATATCATAATCGTATATTAGTTCTATCCATCTTCTCTATCTCATGTTCAATTCTTTTTAAGTGAATATATTGCTTAATTTTTTTTTGATCAGTATATATTTCAAACTTTACTCCATAAGAATTATGACTCCAAATTTTTTTTGTAAAAAAAATATTAGCTAGTTTAAAATCATGTGTAGGGTAATTAAACTCATGAGTTTTAAATGACTCAAAAAAAAAAGAAATTACATGATCATTATGCATTAGGAAATAAATGATTCTTTTCAATAATGCATCACTATAGATAAAAAGTTCACCATTTCGGGAAGGTAAGGAAAAAACTATAGCGTTCAGCTATATTCTCTTCAATGTCTAAAAAAATCATTACATTCTTTTGTTGAGATGAAATTAACTCATTTTTTAGTTATCTTAGCCAGTGGTCTGGAAAAAGGACCAAATTTATCAATTAACCACCTATGTAACATGATAATCCATGAAAACTAGAAATTTTGGTGATATTTGTGGGTCTTGGACATTCTTCATCAACATTCATTTCAACAAGATTAGTAGTTATTCTATATTTTGAAATAATGTTCCAAGGAATGAAATTTTCTATAACTGAAATTAAAACATTCTAAATTTCCATACAGTTTATTATATTATAATGTTTTCCAAAACAACCCTTATATGAATTTCATGTTATTCTTGTATTTTAGAATATAACAAAATCTAATTAATAAACACAACCACAGACATATCCATTAACTCAGGAAAACTTCTATTCATAAAATCCATGAATACAATAGGTGCATTAAATAACCAAAATTCCATAAATAAAAATTCATAATGGAAATATCTAGTTCAAAAAAAATCTACATAATTTCATCTTCCTTCAATTTCAACTAATGGTACCCTCACCTTAGGTCAGCCTTTAAAAAATAATGTTCTCTCATGAGCTGATCAAAAAAAATCATCGATATGAGGAAACAGATAATTTTTCTTAATAGTTGTGTTATTAAAGGATCTATAATAAATTAAAATTCTCATTGATCCATATTTCTTTTTAACAAAAATGAGAGTAAAACCCGAAGATGAAGTGATTGATCAGATAAAAAATTTATATAATAACTCCTATAATTTCATTTTTAACTCTAAAAGATCATTATGAGCCATTCAATATGGGAGTTTAGAAATAGGCTTATCATCAGGCACTAATTAAAAAATAAACTAAACCAATTGATCATGAACTACTTAGGGAAAATCATACATAAAAACATCCAGGTATTCATTTACTACATACATATCCCTAATTTGAGAAGCTTCATTATTTTCAACAATATGATCCAAGTAACTTTCATTGCTTTCTCTAGTAAAATTTTAAGATTCTACGTAAGTTATCAAAGGAGTGATATAATTGAACCTAAATTTATTATAAAAAATATATCATCGCATGGTAAACTAAAATCTAATCCATACCAAGCATGATATGAAACTCTACTATGGTTGTTTTAACAATATTTTTTAGAAATACCATCCCATATATGATAATATAATGATTCTTATAAATCTTGATTACTTTAATAATTAAATCTAGAGTTTTCACAAAAAAAATCTATACTAATTTCATTAGGTGTTATTCCCAATTTAAATTCAAATTTATTAGAAATTAAAGAATTTTAATATCTAAATTCAAATAGGGTATTTTCATAATTTGAATACACAAGTAACATACCTGCCACCACTTCATTTGATGGCCCAACATCAACTATAGTAGTATAAAATTACCTCAATACACCATTATATTAATGATCATGAATATTCACATCATGTGTAGCTAACATTATACTTTAATTATAATAAGGACCCATCTCATTATAGTTAAAACTTCTAAGAATTAGATGGCTACCAGAAACTACTTCCCTTGATTCTCCGTGATTCTATTTGTAACATCCCATGTTTTTATGAACCTTTATTTAAATAAATTTAATGTACTTGATTTATTTAATTTCATGCTACACCAAGTTAAAATTTCTTTATACTCTACACTAAGTTAATCTTTCTCTACATGAAACATCATCTTATCTTGTGTTATATGAAACACTGAGTTTCTACAAAGCAACACTTTATTATCACAAACATATAAAAAAGACAGTTGTAACCTACCCATTAAATATAGTAATATGAATAGAAATAACTAATTATTAAATATTATTTATAATATTTTGACATAAATAAAATATATTGATAATGAAATATATAATTTTTTATAAAGTCTATATATTTTTAAAAATAATTTTTTTCTCAAAATAACCCATTTTTATGTGCTTCGGTGAACAATAATAAAATTTGTTTTAGAAAATCATAGAAATTTAATTTTATAAAATATAATTCATTTTTTAATTATAAATATCAATGTTAGTATAGAGTGATTTTTTTGGATTTGTTGGAAATATTTCACTTTTTAATGAATAATGAAAAATGGTGAATTTTAATTGAAAAATGCATTTTCATCTAATTGATTAATATTGTTAAATTATATTTTAATTTTTTTTTCAAGTATAATTATTATCATTTTTAATCCATTAATCCAATTTATGTCATTGGAACCATCTTCACATTGATATTGGATAAAATAATATTTGATGTTTTTAAACATTTTCTCTATAAAAACCCAATTTCGTGACACATCTATAGGATTAATTTTTAATTAATTTATACCACTTATATGATTATAATATAATAAATTTATTCCATATTTAGATGAATAATAATTTATAATTACTATTATGTTCAAATTAGTTTTTACTATAAATATTAGTGATATTAATAAAAATTATATATAGTGATTAAGATGGAAGTGACACAGTGGTCGATGAAGTGGTCTTATCGTGAAAATTATCAATGTAGGTTTAGTGGATCGAGGATGTAGGATCTAGTAATTGATTATTTTATATTGTTTGAAATTTGAAATAGGCTATGCGAAGATGGTTCTAGGTGCAATGAAGTTTGTTTTGTTTGAATATTTTGAATTTTGAAATCTATAATGTGAACATTGTTTTTGGAGGGTCCATGTATGACATTGCATTGAATGTTTTATTTGGTTCCTAATTTAACATAATGTGTATTTTTAATAATATAAAAAATGAATTGGAAAATTTCATCTATTAAGGAAAAATGGATTTTACTTAGTGGTTAAACTTTAATCTTAAAAGGTTAAATGATATAGACACTTGTCCAAAAGGCATTTGTTGTCTATATGTCAAACACATCTTCCCTTGTATTTAATATGAACCCTTATTTTAGGAACATTATATAATTGATACTAATAAATAGTGTTATGTTTTTTTATATTTATAAGAATGTCACTCCCCCTCCACTATAAAATGAAACGCACCCCCCCCCCAGTTCTTCACACCTCTCAAGCCATTTGATTTGGCCTAACCTTACCCAAACATCCTCCAAAATTCCTTTTATTTATTCTATAATCCTCCCTTTAGGTATAAGTATAACCAATAAAAAAAGTTGTTGTAAACCAAAAGGTTTTACCAGAATAATAGGAGGTTTTAATGATTATGGCGGGAGTCAAGACCTAAGGTAGGGGGATTTCATCTCACTTTCTTATATTCATGAGATACATGCCATACTCACCACCCATTTATTTTAAGTGTTGTATATACTGACATAATACATGTTATTCCATGAATTACCTTTATTTAATTATATTATAATATTCAATTTATGTTATTATTTCATGGGGAAAATGATTCAAAAGCTACTCAAGTAGTATGTGGATTTTTAGTCTCATTTTTTTGTATGAGACTTATGCCTTATTCAGCAAATGTTTATTTTTTATGGAGTATATAATTCCCATTTATTTATTATAGAAACATTTTCATTCTATTTTCTGGTATTTAAATATCCATTTTATGATCTCTATTTCATGGGGTTTTATAGTTCCAAAGTTACCAAATTGGTAAGGTAATTTTGTCTCTGTTTGACTTCTTTGAGACACATGTTTTATTATGCACCTATATTATTTTATGAGGTATATATAATAACATTTAACATGTTATAAAATTAATATAATTATTTTAATTATATTTTATGCTTCATATGATGTTACTATTCCTTGAGTATTTTGATTTGAAGCTGTCAAAGTTGTAAGAGTTTATTGCTACAATCTTATCATTTTTCAAGATTGTTTATGATTATGATTTCATTAATGAAATATTATGATACATCTCTCAATAATTATCAATAATTTTATTCTCTTATTGTTATTCCTAATATCATCATGAAATATTACCATTTTACACTCTTTTTTACTTAATATTGTTAAGAAAACATTTTTAATAAAATATAGCTTCTTTTATCTCTTCTTTCAGAAATATACTTTCATCCAAAACCATGTTTTAGAAACATGTTTTCAAAAGTGTTTTTAAATTACATTTTATGATTATATACTATGAAAAATTATTTCAATGATTTTCATGGCTTCCTTTATAAAATTTCAAATCTATTTTCAAAGAAAAAGGTTTTCAAAATGAGTTATGTATTAAAAAATGTTTTCCAAGAGAATAAGATATTTTACTTAATAAATTATTTAAACATTCTTTCAAAATTAACTTCCATATGAGATGACATAATTTGATGTTAATGATTCATTTCTAGGGATATCATCTAATGATTCAACTCATATTATTTCTTTGAATGGATTATGATTTGGTGGAATGATGTTTATAAAACCCATTTCTCTTCCACAAGTTATATTCTTATAAAACATACTTCTTTTTATGGGTTATGATTTGATCGAATTATTTTGATACCTATCTATTTTTAAAATTTTATTATATGATGACATGTTTATGATACCCATTTCCTTCCATGATTTATGATAAGATGAATTTTTATGATCTAGTGGAACACATATGTATGATTTCATTATTAGATAGGTTAGGCATATATCTACCTATAATACATTGGGTAAATATTTATATTTCATGAGATATATTTGGCTAGAATAGGGTGTGGAATCGATTCAGTAAATGAAAAGTTTCCTCTAGGATGGTTTTGGGAATGAACCTTTACTAATAAGATGGTCATGGGTGTGAACCATTACTACCAAGATGGTTTTGGGAGTGAACTCATTCCACTAATATGGCCTTGTAATTAATCCTTGACTATTATTGAAAAAATTTTATATACTTATGTGTCTTACATAATTTCATGTCATATTCATATTTTATGCTTTCATGAATTAAGATGTTTATTCCCTTGATTCATGTTTTATGTACTACCAATATTTATCCCATGATTAATATTTATGATCTTTGATATTATAGGTATGATATTTTTAATGTTATGATAACATTATCATACCCTTATTCTCATTATTATGATTAAATATATCTCTTGTTTTCCCAAACTGAGGATATGAGATCACCACTTTATATGTTTCATTTCCCCATGTTATGAAGATATGTATTATGTGTTATGTTTATAAGATGTATTCTATTCATAAAGAACCTTGTAGGAGATAATGCTTCTCACTTATGTACCAATGTTTATGTTTCCATGTATCCAGAGGAACTAAACTAATATGGTCTTTGAGTGTCTGTTAGTGTAATGTATTAAGTATTCTATAAAAATGGTGTAATAACTATATATGAGAAGTGAGTGTCTCTTTATTTGGTATCAAAGAAAATTTTTATTTAACCTTTTAAACTAGGATGAGGAAAACCTTTGTGAGTTCCCTAAGAATATTTCTATATGGAAAATCCTATGGATGACTCAAAGTATATGAAAATATCCAAGAATTTTAGTAAATTATAGAGTGATTTGTTTCATAGAAATAAATCATTTTATGGATAAAAAAGTAGATGTGGATCTAGTATAGATTTAAATAGGTTTAATCCCCCCCCAAACACCATATTGAGCTTGAATCGATTGTTAACTTGTTCACAATAAAGGGCCATGCTTGACACAAGGTTTGACACTCCTGAGTGATATGGTTTGGAAATTCAGGAACTCATCATGAACCATACTAATGGATTTAAATGGAAGTTTTCTCAAAATAACTTAGGATAAAACTAATGTTTCATAAATTAAATAATGTTTTTCGTACATCCAATAAGTTTTTTTTCATGATTATGTGGTTCACACTATGATAATTGTTTCTTTCTCTGTGTTTTTTGGTTTTAGTCAATGTATTGAACCCGAAGGAACCATGTTAATGATTAGTTTGATGGAAAATTAAATGATTGTTCACATTAACATTTTAATGATATGATATATGGAATTAAAAATATCTTTTCTATGCTCACTCAACTTTATTATGTTCTGAATCATGTTGGACATCCAAATGAGGAAAGAAGGGATCACCATTATATTGATTCCTTTATGAGGAAATATCCACCTTCTTTCAGTGGGTCTTTTGATCTACTAGTTTCTGAAAAATGTATCATTACCAGTGAAAATATATTTTTCATTATTTAGTTTTTAGAAGATGAGAATGTAATTTTGGTTTTTTATTGGTTATAAGGAAAAGCATACTAGTGATAGATTCCAATTATGAATATGAGGCAACAATATTATATTGAATCCATGGACTGGGACAAGTTCAATAATTTATTTTTCAGTAATTAGTTTCTGATAATTCATTATACAAATAGAGTGAAAGATTTACTTAATTTAAATAAAATTTATGATGAATTTATTGGTTCCTAGGAGGTCAAATATTACATGACTTACATGGTATGCCTATGGTATTATCTTCCAACCCAAAATTAAAGTTGATAAGTTATTTAGTGTTTTAAAGCATAGTATCTTAAGGGAATTAGAGTGAGGAGTCTTTAATAACTATGAATAGGTTGTGATTTGGGAAAACAAGGTAGAAGTGGTGGTTAATTTTATGTATAAATCTCATGGTTTTAAATAGAAAAGGAATATTGAGTTAAAAAAGAAAATATAGAAACCATTGAGAAATGAGGATTAGGTTTCATTTTTTCTCTAAGTGTGGGGAGAAGAAAGGAGGAATATATCTTAAGAGGTATAATAAATTTTTTGCGTGTATAAGGGAAGGTCATCAGGCATTAGATTACTAATGTGATGGGAAGATGATGACTAACAATGAGAATGGATAAAAAGTTGCACAGAATGAACCTCCCATGCTTCAGTGCTATAAGTGTAAAGAGAATGGGAATTATGATAACAAGTGACAAAACTATAATGTTAATGATTGTTATTGATTTCAGAATACTATTTAGATGAGGGGAAAGTGTAAATCTCTTTAAATCACTTCTTTTTTATGTGGGGTACAATAACGACATGGTGAAAGGTATAGTTACCATCCACACTAGAAATGTTAATATATTATTTGATTTTGGATCTACCCACTGTTCCATATATAAAGAATTTTCTAAGGGTATTAAGATTTTAACCAAATTTTTAGAGTTGTAATTATCAATGAAAACCCATAATGGTATAATGATTTCATCTCAATTTTATGATTCTTCTTTGGTAGACATTAGTATGAATGTGCTTCCTGAAAATCATTTCATTTTTCATTGGTTTATTTTGATGTCATCTTAAGGAAGTATTATATTTCTAGGTATAAATCCCACATAAATTTTTGATAAAGGGAAGTTACATTATATATTTCAAACCAACTTATGATGATCTATGAATGTGATGAGAATTACGAACTTCTTATAGAGGTTACATATAGTGTATGGGACTTAATTACCATTTATAAGGGTTGTTTATCTCAAAATATTCGGGAGAAACTCTACATTGATGATATGAATATTATTCAATAATTTGTTGATATATTTCTAGATTATTTTCCTAGACTTCCACCAAAATGTGAAGTTTATTTCTCAATATAACTCATACCTGTTTCCACACTAATTTCAAAGTCTCCCTATAGAATGGCCCCAATTGGGTGGTAGGAATTGAAGAAGAAACTCTAAAAACCATGAAATGGGATTAATTTGGACAAGTTTCTCACATTGGGTTTAACCTATTTTTTTTGGAAAAAATAAATATGTATCAATGGGATTCTACATTGATTATTGAGAGTTGAACAATATCATAATGAAGAAAAAGAATCATCTTCCCCATTTTGATTACTTGTTTGATAAACTGTGTGAGTCTCAATACATTCCAAGATTGACCTTCATTCTAGATATAATCAATTTATTTTCAACAAGGAGAATATACACAATATTTCATTCCATATAATGTATGTAAACTATGAATATATCATGATTCCTTTTGGTCTTACTAACTCCCAATCTATCTTTGTGGATTTGATGGATAATGTTTTTAGATATTACCTTGATCAGTTTTTGGTATCCATTGTAGAAGTTATTTAATATCTATTAAATGATAAATGAAGAGACTGAGGACCACCTGAGAATTATACATAAGACCACAACTAAAGATAAACCATATGAAAAATTTACAAAGTGTGAATATTAGTTGTAAAAGGTTTCTTTTTTGGTTCTTATAATCTCAATAGAGGGTATAACAGTATATCCATCAAAGATAGAGGCTATTGAATGCTGGCCTAGAAAAACCATGGTGACTAAGATCCATAGTTTTTTTGTTTATATTGATATTATTGATGATTTTTGGATAATTTCTAATGACTATCCAATCATATGACCAAGTTAACATAGAAGTGTTCTAAGTTCCTTTAGATTGATGAATGTAAAGAAATTTTCAAGGAATTAAAGATAATTTTTTTCAGTGCACCTATGCTTACATTACCCTATAGTGGAGAAGGTTTTTTAATCTATTGTATTGAATCCAAGAAAGTATTTGGATGTGTTATTGTGTATATAAACAGGGTTATATAGTTTTCCTCATGGAAATTGAATATTCATGAGAAAAAATTAACCAACATGTGATTTGGAGTTAGTTGTAGTAATTTTTACATCAAGTATATAATGTAATTGTCTTTTTTGAGTAAAGTGTCATATATATACCGATCATAAAAGTTTGAAATATGTATTCACACAGAAGTAGTTGATCATGTTCCAGATAAGTTGATTAGAGCTGATAAATGATTATGATTTCTCAATACATTACCACCCTCGGAAAGTGAACAAGGTGGATGATGCATTGAGTCAAAAGGATTAACCAATCTTATCCATTATGAGGATAAAAAAAGATCCAATATTTACATATTTTCAAAGGATGAATCTATAAATCATAAAGTAAGGGGAAAATATAATATTTATAAATTTAATTTTCAACCATCTATCAACATTAAGATCAAATAGGGGTAGAAGTAAGATGTATAACTACAAAAGAACGTTATAAATGTCCTTGAGTTTAACCTTGCTCAAGATGGATTAACAAGGTTCACAAACTGTGTGTGTGTTCCTTCTATACTAGATTTAAAAGATATATTATAGGAAGCCCATAATACTTTATTTTATATTCATCCAAGATGTATAAATATGTATATTTAATTAAAATAATATTTTTGGGGGGATGGAAGGAAAAAAGATATCACAGATTTTGTATCTTGATGGTTGGTATGCTAGAAATTCAATGATGAAAGATAAAATTCCAAGGGGATGTTGCATCGATTGCCCATACCAAAATGGAAATGGGATAACAACATAATTGATTTTTTCATTGGACTCCCTAAAACCTCTTAAGGGCATAAGTCTATATGGGTGGTGTTTAGACTTCATACTAAGTCAGCGAACTTCATCACTTTTAAAGAATACTTATTTTGCGATTAGATTCCAGGATATACATTAAAGAAGTGTTAATTTTGAATGGAGAACCATATTCCATTATATCTGATTAGTATATGAGTTTTACCCTAATGTTTTGGTGAATTCTTCATAAAGACCTTGATAAATAATTGAGTTTAATCACTGCTTATAATCCTCATATAAGTGGTCAATGTAAAAACAATTCAAATATTAATGGATATTTTGAGATCTTTTTCTCTAAATTTCAAAGGTGGTTGGGATCAACACCTTCCTCTAATTGATTTTTCATAAAAAAAATATATTTCTCTAAATCCTTCATATGGATCTTCATGAAGACCTATACAAAAAAATGTAGGGATCTAATGTGTTGGAATGAAATTGGATAAATAAAGCTATTGTGACCTGGAATCACTGAATAAATGGTTGATAAGGATAAAACCATTTAGTAGCATATCAAGGAATCTCAATGTTAGTAGAAAAATTGTGTTGATAATTATAAGCATGATCTAGAATTTGAAATTTGTGACAATGTGTTTCTATGAATATCACCCAAGAATAATGTTATGAGATTCAAGAAAAATTAGAAACTAATCCCTAAGTAGATCGGTCCCTTTGATATTCTAGATCATATTGGGATGATAACATATTGTTTAGAACTTATGAAAAATATCTCTCATGTATATGATGTGTTCCATGTATTTCTCATGAGGAATTAAATACCGAACCCTTTACATGTACTTAACTCAGAGGTCATACCACTAGAGAAGGATATTTCTTATGAGGAACAACTAATTGATATTATAGATCATATAGAGAGATTTCCATAAAGAAATACCACTCACCAGGTCAAGTTTTTTGGATAAATTACTAGTTATAGTAAGATAAATGAAATCTAGAGAATAGGATGAGGCCAAAGTATCGTCATTTTTTAGTATTAGAATCATAATTTTCAAGGATAAAATTCATTTTAATGGGGTTATAATGTAACACCCAATGTTTTTATGAATTTTTTTTGAATAAAATTAATTTCATTGATGTATTACACTTCATACTACACCATGTTAATTTTTTTATATACTACACTAATTTATTATTTCAATATACACAACATCAGTTTAGCTTGCGTTACATGAAAAAATGAATTTCTATGAAACACCACTTTATTTTTTATATGTATGTAAATAACACTATTATAACCTAGACATTAAAATTACTAATATAAATATTAATAAATACTGTTTAAATATTATTTTTAATTTTTTTACCTAAATAAAACATATTGAAAACGAAAATTATAATTTTTAGTTAAGTATATAGTTTCAGAAAAATATATTTTTTTCAAAATAACAACTTTTTATGTCTTTAGATGAATAATAATTAATTTTTTTTTTGAAACTTTGAGAAATTGAATTTTATAAAATAAACTCTATTTTTTATTCAAAATTACAAAATTATATTGGAGTTAATTTTTCCGATTATTCTAAAATATTTCATTTTTTTGATGAATTGTGAAAAAATTAAATTTTAATTAAATACTACCCTTTCAAATAATTTTTTAATACAGTTAAATTCTATTTTAATTTGGTTTTAAAGTATAATTAGCTTAATTTTACATCAAATAATACAATTTAGTTCATTTGAACTAATTTCACTTTGAAATTGGATATAAAAATGTTTTAAACTTTTAAAATTTTTCTATTTAAAAACCCACTTTTTCGACACATATTTAGGATTAATTCTAAATTAATTTATGTTGCCCATAGGACATAAGGGAGCTTGTTACTAGTGATGGTGTCCTGACCCCAAAGTTCTGGGTTTGAGTCCCTTGCAAGGAAATACACATTATATTCCATTATAACATCTCATGGCTCCCTCTACCCTATTTGGAACTATCATAAGCCCAAGGTTGGCCACCTTGTGCCTCACTGGGGATGTGTGGTGCACATGTGGTGCGGTCATACCTATACCTCGTTACCCAAATACACATTTGAGATGGAAGTGGATTAGGTTCTCTCCTCTCAGGGCGATAGTGTTGTGTAGATTGAGGGTTCAAAGATGGTCTTTCCCCTCTTCCTCAGCTCCTTTCTTCTGGTCGTATATGTGTCCCCTACAAGGGTTTCTCATGCGGATTGTATTGCTAGGATCAACAACCCAAGGTGCCTTGATTTTTTGGGTGCAACAATTGTGGGTATTTTTTGTATATCTAAATAAGATCTGATTGTGGTGGTTATGGATGAAGCTATTGACGTTCTCCGAGTAGCAGTAGGTGTTGAGTCGAAGGATCGGAAAATTTTTTCCACTTGATCTGAAATGGATATGTCTTCAGTGGAATTGGGTGAAATGAAGATCAATAATTCATATTCGTAGATCAACGAAATATGGTGATGGACAAGGCTAAAAAACATGTCGGGGCCAATGCAACCAAGGATACATACTGTCGAATTCCTATGGTGTCTCCTAACACTAATTAGTGATAGTCTATGAAAGTGGTCGATAAGGAAGCCATTATTCATTCACTAGAGGATATAGTTTAGCCTATAGTGGGGAATAATCACCCTTTGGATAAGGTAAGAATGATATTTGTGTCCGGTAATGTGTATGCATTGGGGAACTCTAGCCAGGGCCTCACATGAATTGAAGGTGACTCTGGTCGATGACATTTCATAGTTTTGTGTGATGCCATTACTAAACAAATTGTTATAAAAGGGGTTACTTATCATTGTTTTTCTAATATAGAGGCCATAATTGATATATTTAAGCTATAAAAGCATTCAATTATTTTTATACTTGTTCTTCGTGGTGGGAAAAAAATTGGAATGTTGGTGATTTTGTTTGGATGATAAACTATATGTGGGTATTTTTGGACTAAAGATGCATACTAATGGGATGAGGATTTTTCAACATAATCTTTTCATCATAGGATCTCAAGAGAAGAGCTTGGGTGATGATGTCAATTTCTCTAAATCCATGCATGGCTTCCTTTCAATAATGGGATTTCTAGTTTAATCCTTTATCTAAAAAAAATATCAGTGCTCAAGTATGGATCAAAATTATTGGAAATCATTGGATCTTATGGAATCCTAAAATCCTTTTTGATATTGCTTCTATTCTGGACATTCCAATTAAAATTGATAGGACCAATTAGGCTATGAAATTTTTTCATTATGATAGGATAAAAGTGGAAGTTGATTAATGTTCTTGCCTGATTTGTAATATAGTTATGTCTTCCTTGGATGATGATATTTCATTAAAGTTGGAGTATGAGGGCTTGCCTGAACTTTTTCCTGACTGACAAGTTATCATCCATGACAAAGGTAAGTGTAGTAAAAATTTAATATGTCCCTTTTTTTATTGAAAGGTCACTATAAAACTTCATGTAGGAAGAAGATGCAGAGGAAAAAATTGTATAATGAACATTCAATTGGAAAAAAACAAACTCCTATTAAGGGAGGTGATGAGAATATGGATGTCAATGTTTCAAAGGATGTTGAAGTGGTTTTCCATGTGGATCCTCAAGTGGTTAAAGATGTAGAAAAAAATATTTTCAGTGTATGAAACATAGGATTCTAGACCTTCCTGGACTGGATCTGGGGAAGGCTTGGCCCTGACTCATGTGCCAAAGAACGATGAGGGCCACCTGACATCGGGAGAAAACCTGACGAAGGAGGGGGAAGTATATGGCCTGGGTGATGGTGCGAACCTTTCAATGACTCTAGAGTAAATTTTTAAATTAATGGAATTACATGGAGTTCAAGGAAGGTGTGATGATATTGTGGATGAATTTCCAAAAAAACAAACTTCTAGTTAGGCTTTTTCCAATGGAAAAAATGTTGTTATAGATAATGAAATTTTTTAACCAATACCTCCTAGGAAAAAAAGAAGTTATAAAGACTATTATTATCTAAATCCAACTATGATTACTAGGTCACATGGTCTGTTAGATTATGATTCTAATTGGTATGGTGGTTGTGATGCTTCTTACCAGAGTGACTTTGATATTTGAGTGTCTTATTCTTAGAACGATGGAATTAATCATTGTATGAACTCATCCAACAACCTCTTTTATTTTTTTCCTTTTTTAATAAAAAGGGATATGCCCTAATTTCTGATGAATTAATTTATACCACTTTAATGATTAGAATTTTAGTAAATGGATTTAATATTTTCAATTAGCATAATTTATAATATTTGGTATGGTAAACGTAATTTTGAATAAAAATATTAGTGAAATTAATTAATATTAATTATAGTGATTATGGAAACATTATTTTACTTAGAGGTAAAAATTTATTATTAAATGGATAAATGACCTAGACAATTGTCCAAAATCCATTGTCTATCAATATCTCAACAATATCCTATATTGGATTGAATATGGACCATTATTGTACGAACATGATGTAAGGGATACCTCTAAATTGTGTCTGTCTTTTTATATTTACAATAATTCCACTCCTCCTATACCATAAAAGGGTACTCACCCCCCCCACTTCTTCACACCTCTCAAGACCTTTTCATCAGCCAAAACCTACACAAATATTTTTCCAAATCCCCTCACTTTATCCTAGAATCCTTTATTTGGGAAGAAATCCAACAAAGGAATCCTTTTGTTGAAAACCAAAAGGATTTATCCAAGTAATAGGTGGTTTGACTTAGTATGATGAGATTCACGACATAAGGTAAGGAAATTTCATCTCACTTTCTTATATTCATGAGATACCATCCATATTTACCACCCATTTATTTTGTGTGGTGTATATACTACCCTAAGATATGTTATATCATTAATTCTCATTATTTCAAGATATTAAAAGTTTCAATTGATGTTATTATTTTATGTGGATTATGATTTAAAAATTACTCAAGTAGTAATGGGATTTCTAGTCTCACTTTTATTTCGTAGATAGTTATTCCTTATTCACCACTCATTTCTTTTGTGAAGTGTATATAATTACCATTAATATATTTTATGATCCTTATCCTTAAATATATGGGTATTTACATATCCATTTTATGATCTCTATTTCATGTGGTTTTACAATAAACAAGTTTCCAAATCAGTAATAAAATTTGGTCTCAAATTTCCTTCTTTGAGACACATGTTTTTTAATGCACATATATTATTTTATGACGTGTATATAAAACCATTCTATATTTTATATCATTAATATCCTTCTTTTAAAAATATTTTAAGATTCATTTAATTTTATTCTTTCATGGGGATTTTGATTTAATTTTACAAAATTTTTAAGAGTTTTTTGTTGCAATCTCATCATTTATCAGGATTTTTTTATCTTATTCACTTTTTGAAAGGGAATTATCAGGTGTGTAATTTTTGAACCCTACACACAAGGAAACCCATATGTCCATGAAGATATCACTCTAGAGGGAGCCCCAACTGGGAAGTATTCATTGGCAGCCAAGATGTTAGAGGTTCCTAGAGGGTGACAACCCAAATGATGATGGTTTGACATAATAATCTGTTAGTATGGGTGGGTTGTGCCTCATTTCACCCACTCACTAAGGAACCAAGTGACACTACAAGATATGTTGATCTTAGGGGAGGTATAAATTATCCCAAGAGTGGGATCCCATGAATCAAACCCTTCACCTCCCAAATAACAATTTTGTAATGCTACTGACCTTCACAACTGCACCACCGCCAAAGTGGCATCAAAATTGTTTATGATTAAGCTTCCATTGATGAATTATTATGATCCATATCTAATAAATTCTCATGAATTTTCTTCTCATATAGTTATTAATTATATCCTAATGCAATGGTACCATTTTCTATTCTTTGGTACTTAATATTATTAAGAAAACATATTTTAAAAAATCCAACTTCATTTCTCTGTTTGGTAGGAAATCTATTTTATTCCAAAATAGTGTTTTCTAAAAATGTTTTCAAAACGTTTTTTAAATGATATTTTAAGATTATTTTAAAAAAAAGTATTTCAATGATTAAAAAAGATTCATTAACAATTTTCAAATCTATTTTTTTATAAAAAAGTTTTCAAAAAGTTTTATTTATTAAAAAATGGGTTTTTAAGTGAAAAGGACATTTTCCATTAAAAATCTTTTTAATGATCTTTAAATATTATTTTCCACATAAGATTACTGAATTTGGGGTTTCTCATTCATTTATGGGGATATGATCCAAGGTTACTGTTCATATTTTTTCTCTGAATGATTTCTGTTTTGATGGAATGATGTTTATGAAACTCATTTCTCTTCCAAGGGTTATATCGTTATGAAAACCGCCTCTTTTCATGGGTTATTATTTGATGAAATTATTATAAAAATTTACACTTTTATAATGGTTTCGATAAGATGAAATGTCTATTATAACCATTTAATTACAATAGTTATGGTATGATAAATGTTTATGATCTAGTGGCACACACATATATGATTTCATTATGAGATTGGTGGGACCTATACCACCCTCCAATGCATTGGGTAATGATTTATATCTCATGAGCTAAATATGGATGGAATGGGGAGTAAACTCAATGTAGTAAAGGAATTTATCTACTATTATGCTCTTGGTAATTAACGTTGACTACTAATATTGTCATGGGTGTGAAACATGAGAAACAAAATGGTTTGGGGAGTAAACCCATTAGACTAAGATAACCTTGTAATTAAGACTTCAATACTATGAAAATTATTTTATATGATTATGTTTTTACCAAAATTCCATTTATTATTACTATGTTATTATTTTAAGTGTTATTCTATTGATTCCATTATGATTCATGTCTTATGAAATACTAATCTTTATGTCCTGATTCATGTTTATGATCTTTGATATGCAGAGTATGATCTTCTAATGTTACGGGCATGTTCTCATACTTATGCTCATGATTATGCTTACATATCTCTCTTTTTTTTACCATTAATGAGTATCTAAGATCATCCCTTTTTATGTATCCTTTATATAGGTTATGAAGATATTTATTATGTATGATATGTCTGAGAAGGATGATACTCATGAAGAACCTATTAGGATATAAGATAGCTTAATTATATAATAGTGACTATTTTTCCAAAGGAACTAAACTAATCTGGACATTGGGTGTGTGTTTGTTCAACGTACAGTATATTCCACAAAAATGATGTAATTTATATGTATGAGAAGTGAGGGTCTCTATAATTTTCCCTATATTCACAGTCCATGTGGCCAAAACGTTCCACATAGTTAACACTTCTCTGTCTGTATAAGACATTCATATGGGTGATTTCTACACCACTTACCAAAATATTGGATGTTTTTTTTCTTACCTCCATATTTCTATGTTGTATGTTTCCCGATCGATTTACATTTTTATTTATTCTTACTTTCATCATCAAAAGACAAAAAAGAGTAAACACCCCCCATCTCAACCTTTGAAGCACAACAACAAAAAATTCCTATAGATTTTAAATTTTTGTGTGGCCAAATCACTTTGTAGACATGGTTTCAATCTTGAGTAAAACCAAGTAATTTTTCTATCAGTGTATCATATAAAATTTTTCACATACCTGGCTAATCTTGTGAATAATTCTTCATATACAGCTAAAAAATCGTCACCTTTTCCCCTCAATTCTAGTAATTTTTTTCCATTCTGAGTCGGACAACTTTAGGGTAATATTTATAAAAGAAAAGACCCTTGACTGTCCCATTCCATGGAATCAAGATCATGTTTCTCTCTAGTTTTCTTAACCAAAGACCACCATAGATCCCAAAGTAAATTAAGAAATCTAAATTGAACTATATGGATCCAATCCAAAAAATAAACCATACAAAAATAGGTGGTCCAAACAAAATAAAATAGAATTATCACAACCTGACATAAACTGATCCAATCTGAATTGCACCAAATAAAATATAGAAAAATATATCAAACCTAAAAAACCAAATTTTTTAAAATTGAAAAAAAATAACCTACCCATAACTTATCTAAGATGATTTTATATGAATAAATTAGATGATAACGAAACTATACCAAACTACATAGAATAGATACAAATTTAACTAAACTAACCTAACCAAAACCAAGGTAAAGTGAAGTTAATTGAATATAAAAACCAAAACCAACTTTATACAACCCAAAATGATCTTAATAAAATTTAAATTAAATGATATTAAATCAAATAAAATCAAATAAAATTGAATTGAAATGAACTGAACTATATTGGATCTACCCAAAACAATCCCAATTGATATAATCTATACTGACCAAACCCAAACTAAAACTAACCAAGTAAAACTAAACCTTACTAATCTATGCTGAACTCTAGTGAACCATAATGAACTAATAAAAAGAAAATTAAACTTAAATGAACTAAATATACCTAATATGAATTTAACTGTACTAACCCCACCTCACCCAACAAAAACAAAATTCAATTGTACCAACACAAACTTAATCGAAATATCCCAATATGACACAATGTGGGACAAACTAAATAGAATTAAACCAATGATTCCCAACCTAAATTGGATTGAATCAAGTAAGCTGGATCAAAATAAACTAAACTAAAACAAACTAAAAATTAACCAAAGAAACTTTCAACAAAATAAACTAACCTAGGTGGAAACAACATCTCCCCCACTAACCCAAATCAGCTCAAACCAACCAAAAATAAATCGAATTAGAATAAATTGAATTGATACAAAATTAATTAGATAAAATAATATAAAAAAATCAATATGTGAACCAAATAAAATTGGGCCTAATCTAACCAAACCAAACTAATAAAAACTTAACTGAACTTTACCAAATTAAACTGAACCAAACCTAACTGAATGAATCCACGTTAACTAGCCATACCTGAACTTAACAAAAAAAATTAACTATATCAATGTAAATGAATTATCACAAATCCATTCAACATGAACCACATAAAATCAAATTGAAAAAAAACCCAAAAATCATTAAACTTACTAATGTAAACCAAACAAACTTGAATTTAATTAAACAAAACTTAATAAATATAGCCCAAAAAAATTAAATAATCCAAAATGGACCAACTAGATTAAACCCAACATAATTTGACTCAACCTAACTTGAATGAAAACTATTGCAATAAAACCAAATTAAATGGAACTGATTTGTACCAAACACAAATGAACTAAACAGAATGGATCCAAACCAACCTAAACTAAAAAAGAAGATATTTAATTGAATAAAATATAACTATCATAGCCTATATGGAATTAGTAGAAAATAAAAAAATAAAAAATACTTGAAATGAATCCAAACAAATGAAATAAAATTGAATTGTATAGCACAAAACTGAATCAAATTGTCCCAATCCACTTTGAATCCAATAGAAAAAATAAGTCAAATTGAATCGAATGGTTTAGAACAAACCCAAAAAAACTAAATCAACCTATGAAAAAATAAGCTAAACTAAAATAACCATAAAATACCATAAAATAATGATGATGATCTGATTCAATGCAGATCGACCAGATTATAAGAGAATTGAACTGAGTCGAAATAAAGTGAAATGAACTATGTTAGGTCGGAATAAACGGGGAATGATGGCAAGAGGGGGGGTGAATTGCCTTTTAAAAAATAATTAACAAATTAAAATCAATGTTGAAATGCAGCGGAAATAAAGAAGGCAAAACACAAGAAATTGATAACGGAGTTCGGCCAAAACCCGGCCTACGTCTCCGCTCCCAACTCAACCGTTGAGAGATTCCTACCGCTTGCTTTTCAATGGTTTTAGCAAGAAACCCACTAGGCTTTGAGGTAGCACTAGGACCTATTACAGCTTTCTTTTATTGGTTGAGCAAGAACCCAATGCTTTTAATGGTTAAGCAATAACCCACTAGTCTTTTTACGGGTGAAGACTAGCTCACCGATCTCAAGCCTTTTACAAGGTAAGGCTTGTCAACCTTTTCACACCTTAGTGGTGGTGTGAGAACCCAAAGAAAGGGAGGTTGAGAAAAGGGTTGGGGTTTGTAGGCACAAACCCAATTTTAAGCTCAAAATAAATAAAACAATAAAACCCGTAATTGAGGAAGACTTGGGCGCCTTTGATTGATTGGAGATGTTGAAGGCCGCTTCCAAGCTTCTTGGGAGGTGCTCCTTGGATGTGGAATTGGATGGAGCTAGGTGGGTTCCTTTGAGGAAGTCCGCCGGAGGTACGCCAAATGATCCAAAATATGTCCGTTGGCTTCGTAATTGTTCCGGTTAGTGTCCGGGGCTTCCTTGGCCTTTATTTATAGGCATGGAACCCTTGGGGAGGCTTAGGAGCCGTTGGAGAAGTCCTCGGAGCCGTTGGAGGCCAAAAGTGGGTTGACTGGTCAAACCCAACGGCTAGTTTGACTGGGCTACCGGCTGGCCGGTGCAGGGCCACCGGCTGGCCGGTGCCTTGGATGAGGCTGAGTCTTCTTTTCCAGGCACCACCGGTCGACCGGTGCTAGAGCCACCGGCTGGCCGGTGGTGAGGCAGTAGCCTTCACTATTGGGGCTGAGTGCCACCGGCTGGCCGGTACAAGGCCACCGGTTGGCCGGTGTGGAAGCAGTGGCTTCCCTTCGAGTGCAGGTGCCACCGGCTGGCCGCTGGTGTGCCACCGGCTGGCCGGTGGTCTGGATTTCAGACCAGTTCTGCCTTCTTTCTTTCTTGGCCCAATTCCTTGGCCACCTGATTTGATTCCTATCAATCCAAAAACACTTGAAAGAGGATTAGATAAATATGAGGGTGATTGTGATCATGAAAATAAAACCTTGAGGGGTTCGAGAGGTACAACAATCTCCCCCTATTTTGATGATCACAATCACCAAAACAATTAATGTAAAGGACTTAAAATGAGAGGCATGCTTTAAAAGATTTTTCCCCCAATCAATCAAGAATTTCTCCCCCTTTGTGATTATCAAAATAGAATGGGGCATAAAACTTGATTGAGGGATTCGATGAAAAACGAGATTTTAAAACAATTGAAAATGATACTAATTGTTGGAAATTTTGAAATGAAAAATTGAATTGAAAAAATTTGAATAACAGTTTGAATTGAAAGTTTTGAATCAAAAACCAATTGAAATTCGAAATTTGAAACCAAATGAAATTTTTGAAATTGAGAGTTTTGAATCAAAAAATCGATACCAACTGTTGGATATTTAAAAATGAAAATTTAATAGAAAATAGAGAATTTCGAAGCCAAGTGTTGAGTTTGAAATGAAAACTTTGAATACACAAAAAGGCTTAAAAAATCCTAACTCCCCCTAAATAAAAACAATGAATCACCGGGGAGTGGTTTTTGAAACCGAAACAAATTTAGGCCCGGAGAGACTTGCCAAAAGGGATTTTTCAATCCAAATTTGTTTCATGGCGGGTCTTCTCCTATAAAACTCGTCACTATAGAAAATAGACTTGGGTTGGCCATACCGGGCGTTTTTACAATTACACTCATAAATGAGATGCCCGGTTTTCTTGCAATAATTACAAAATTTGTAATCGGAGCTCCCCCTTACAAAAACAGTTTGAGCATGGGAGGAGGAGGCTCGGTTGGTATAGCCAAGTCCATTGGTGGTTCGGGAAACCCTTTTTGAACCAAGCAAATTGTTCAAATTTTGTTCACCTTGGGTGAACTTGGCTAGGGTCTCTCTAAGGTCTTTGATGGTTGATTCCATGGAATCAACATTTGGAAAATTTTGGATTTTAAGGGTGAGTTCCTCCTTCTCTTTGAGAAGTTGGTCTTTTTCGGAGGAGAGTTTTTTGAAAGACTTTTTTAAAGAAACAAATTTTGAAGATAATTCATGAAAACCTTTTTCTAATTGATCTCTAGCGTGTGAGAGTTCTTCATAAGACAAATGATTGAAAGAATTAGAAGAACTAGAGGAGGAGGATGAGGAATCGGAAGAAGTTACCTCGTGTTTTGCCATTAGGCAATTATTACCATTGTCGCTCGAGGAGAAAGAAGAGAAGGAGGAGCTATCACTCCAAGTTTTCTTTAAAGCCTTCTTCTTCTTCTTCTTGGCCCTTTTCTTGTGAGGTGGGCAAACGGGTACGGATTTTGCATCGGGTTCTAGCTTTCGAGCGGGTTCTTGCTTTTGAGCCGGTTCTTGCTTTTGAGCCATGCTAGTACCTTCATAGGTTAGCTCTAAACATTTCCAAATATCATAAGAGGAAGAGCAATAAGAAATATGATCAAAAACATTTCGGTCTAACCCACAATGTAGAGCATTCATGGCTTTGCCATCAAGCTCGAAATTTGCAATGTCTACGGGGGTCCATTTAGATTCATCGGGAGTAGAAAGTGAATAACCATGCATGACAATTTTAAAAATAGGATAACTAATGCTTTTAATAAATGTAGTCATGCGGGTTTTCCAAAAAGAATAATCGGCTCCATCAAAGAATGGAGCACGATCCAAAGAAAAACCTTCGGGGGCGTAAGAGGTTGAAGCGGTAGAAGCCATCAAAAAGGATCTTTAATTTGAAACCGGTTAGGGAATTATTCAAAACCTCGCTCTGATACCAAATGTTAGGTCGGAATAAACGGGGAATGATGGCAAGAGGGGGGGTGAATTGCCTTTTAAAAAATAATTAACAAATTAAAATCAATGTTGAAATGCAGCGGAAATAAAGAAGGCAAAACACAAGAAATTGATAACGGAGTTCGGCCAAAACCCGGCCTACGTCTCCGCTCCCAACTCAACCGTTGAGAGATTCCTACCGCTTGCTTTTCAATGGTTTTAGCAAGAAACCCACTAGGCTTTGAGGTAGCACTAGGACCTATTACAGCTTTCTTTTATTGGTTGAGCAAGAACCCAATGCTTTTAATGGTTAAGCAATAACCCACTAGTCTTTTTACGGGTGAAGACTAGCTCACCGATCTCAAGCCTTTTACAAGGTAAGGCTTGTCAACCTTTTCACACCTTAGTGGTGGTGTGAGAACCCAAAGAAAGGGAGGTTGAGAAAAGGGTTGGGGTTTGTAGGCACAAACCCAATTTTAAGCTCAAAATAAATAAAACAATAAAACCCGTAATTGAGGAAGACTTGGGCGCCTTTGATTGATTGGAGATGTTGAAGGCCGCTTCCAAGCTTCTTGGGAGGTGCTCCTTGGATGTGGAATTGGATGGAGCTAGGTGGGTTCCTTTGAGGAAGTCCGCCGGAGGTACGCCAAATGATCCAAAATATGTCCGTTGGCTTCGTAATTGTTCCGGTTAGTGTCCGGGGCTTCCTTGGCCTTTATTTATAGGCATGGAACCCTTGGGGAGGCTTAGGAGCCGTTGGAGAAGTCCTCGGAGCCGTTGGAGGCCAAAAGTGGGTTGACTGGTCAAACCCAACGGCTAGTTTGACTGGGCTACCGGCTGGCCGGTGCAGGGCCACCGGCTGGCCGGTGCCTTGGATGAGGCTGAGTCTTCTTTTCCAGGCACCACCGGTCGACCGGTGCTAGAGCCACCGGCTGGCCGGTGGTGAGGCAGTAGCCTTCACTATTGGGGCTGAGTGCCACCGGCTGGCCGGTACAAGGCCACCGGTTGGCCGGTGTGGAAGCAGTGGCTTCCCTTCGAGTGCAGGTGCCACCGGCTGGCCGCTGGTGTGCCACCGGCTGGCCGGTGGTCTGGATTTCAGACCAGTTCTGCCTTCTTTCTTTCTTGGCCCAATTCCTTGGCCACCTGATTTGATTCCTATCAATCCAAAAACACTTGAAAGAGGATTAGATAAATATGAGGGTGATTGTGATCATGAAAATAAAACCTTGAGGGGTTCGAGAGGTACAACAAACTATGGAAAATAGAACTAATATGAGTCAAATTAAACTAAAATAACATCCTAATCAAATTTATATAACTAAACCAATATTGTTCTGACCTATTCCAAATTTTAATATAAGAGGATCACTTTAGGATACATTCAATACTAAGAGGGGTGAATCAGTGTTGGGAACCTTTTAACCAAAAATAAATTTTTTCCACTTTACCTCTAAGATCTGTTAGAATCTTTACTCTCCTATTTTCTTTTCCTTAACATATTTAATTATATAAAATTAGGACAAGGTGGAACATAATATTATTATAAGGTTCACTACTAAATAAGAATATCTATTCATTGTTATGGTTTGGAAATAATAAAATACCACACCACCACTAGAAAACATTCCTTCAACATGGTTACAGTAAGTAAAAAATATTTGTTCCCTTGCATTGAAATATACTCAATTGATAGTTTGTGTTGTCTTTACACATATTCAACCCCTCACTAGTTCATTATACTACCCCTTCATTAAATCTTCACCTTTTTAAAGGTTATTCATAACACCATGAAATTCTTCCACCTATTGAGACTTCATATAGATGACACCACGCTCCTTTGATCCTTACTTATTTATTCTTCAATTGTTACTTAAATAACAGAGGGAAATAAAATCTTATTCCATTCACAAGAGTAAACTGAGTTCTACTCTATCTTATTCTTTTACTTCATATGTAAATAGATATGCATAATACTTTCTTATATTCATCACTTTATCAATATTTCTTCTTCAGTCAAAATAATATGAATTTATACTAGACTAGCTATCTCAGAATCATTCTTTGAGCCAAATGATATCAAATAAATAAATATTGGCCATTTAATTATTTTTCATGTGATATATGATAAATAATAAAATGAAATAGTATAGTAGTGTCGTATTCTATTTATTTTATACGAAATATGTACAATTGAGTGTAGTATCGATTTTATCTTAGTGTAACTGATTATTTTAAAACACTAGTTACACTTCATTGAACATCTCACAACATCTCATGCATATATTTAGTATGAATTTCATTGGATACATAACTGAAAACCTAGAACACATAATATATCCATTATTTTATTTGCTACTTATTAATTATATTTACTTTATCTTAATCTATTTGATTCAAATGCCTTGGATATCTCATATAATTTTTTATATTTCGATTAACTTATCAAATGTTTAAACATTCACATACTATTCATATTTTTTTACCTTTAATTCATACATACTAGGTGTATAAACACAATGTCTAGCTATATAAAACCTCCAAAATACCCTATGTTGTGTACTATTTAGTTCTCATGCACATGAACTTCTCTCTATTATAACACGCATCTACCTCCCCCTTCGCACAACATAACAATTTTTGATGTTTCTGATAAGTATAATTTTTTAAACACAGAACACTTTATTTACATATAATAGTAAGTTCCTTTTACACTAACACAATCTCATAGTATATATTAACCATTATTTAGTCATGAAGGCTAAAAAACATCACCACATGATGGAAATATTATGTTATTAATCAAACAAATCAGTATGTGGAACCCTATTTCTTTGTGTATATAAGAATATCACAAAACTACATATTCTGATAATAGAAGGCATAGAGATTCTTTGTTTTTAGAAAACCAACTCTCTCATAGATGTATTAAGTTAAAACAACCTTTCTCAACCTGATTATTTGGAATTTATTGGTAGTTCACCACTATATCAAACCACCTTAGATCCACTTTCTTACCAAATTATATCTCCAAGATTTAATCCTGGTCAATACTATCTTGAAACACCTTAATCAATTGGAATTTCTCCAAAACTACTACACAAAAAACATGACATCTTCATGGTGAGATACTCATGTGCATGGGATGATAAAACAAATTCATCATCATTTCATAAATCTAAATTCATCCATGCACTTGAATGACTTATGAAACATCATTTTCACTTAGTAGTTTCAACTTCTATAAATAATAACATACATGAAATATAAATATTTATTCAAGGTAACTCATTTTCATCATCTTGATATTTCAATCATATAATAATCTCGATCTCATTTCTAATCATGGAATCTCTTGGCATGATGAAATCTAATTAGTATAAACATGTCGAGTGTTGGGAGGTTGAAGATGACGACACTGGTTTAAATACATGTGATACCGGAGATCAAAAGACCCAAATAAATTCTATATGATGACCTTGGTCCTATCCATATTTTTTTAATGATGGTGGAATTGTGAAATGTGTTCCCATACCCCACATCAAACTTCTGATCGGTCTCACTCTCCCTTATATTACAATGCTCTACTACTTCAACATCAAGTCGGCACAAGGGTTGGCACCCATAACTCTATGAAGACACCACATGGGGATCTATAACCTTCTCTCCCCTTTGTATGAAACCTCATGTAATATATGGGAATTATTCATACCGATCATTCATGCATGTTCTATGTGGGTGAAATGCAAGCCCACTCTCCTCAGACGCTATAGATTTCCCATGCATGGGACGGTTCCCATATAGTTGAGCCTATCTACCATATATGGTCTGATTTGGCCCTACTTGGGTGGTTATGATTGAAATTATTTTTTATATATCTCCCCTAAAAAAACTTTGAATTATTCTATGTTTAGAATTTAATATCCATACACTCTAACTTCTTCACAAATTCTTGTATGGACTTCAAATAAATCATCATGGAATAAAATTTATATTGCATGGCCTTCTTTTTCTTCATGAAAAATAATATTTTTAATTATGTTAATTAAAATCTTATTTATGAAAATTAATATTTTCTTGGTCTTTAAATAAGACCCTCATGTAATAAAACATTTTATTTTTTTATTCAATTCATTTTCTTCTCAAATCTTCTTCACCATGTGGTAATCAATGTGTCACCATTAGTATAATTGAAAAATTTATTTGAAATTAAGAATGGTTAAAAAATAATTAGACATATAAACTAAAATTTTTCAAAATAACTTCACTAACATAATAAGACTTTAGTACTTTATTCTTTATCTTTTTATCCAACCGAGATTAACTTTTTTATCATGCTTGGATATTTTGGAAACTTTGACAACTTCATTATTTATAACTTCTTCAACATAAGGAAATCAAAGATATATTTCCATTTCATTTACCACCATATAAAATCAATAACAATAATTGACAAAAAATAAAACTTGTACCAAAAGTGTGATCTTCAATATCCACCATTGTATTTGTTAGAAATACCTTCATAGTTCTTTCTAAATGAATATTTCAATATGAGAATATTTCTATGCTTACCCTCCCATTTAATTTTAAAAATTTAATTCTACATTCTCTACACATTATTTTAAAAAAACGTTCATGGGAAAAGGGTATCAGGTTGTTCTTAAGAAATTTTTCATCCATAATTTCACTCTAAGTATACAAGATCCATGCACGATGTAGAAAACAAGAGGATATGATTTAGAAAAAAAGTTCCCCTTTTCCAAATGATTTTGATACCTCAATAAATGAGAAAATATATACTTTTTATTCAAGTATTATCCAATTTTATTACAATATGAAGATACTTAAATGAGATATGAAAATTTTAAAATAAATATCATCCTGAAACTTATATACTCACTTAAATAGACAGATCTTAAAAATTCCAGTACAAGAAATATGACATACAATCTTATAGAATTTACATAAATTCACTTTTCTTATGTCATTGATTAATTAAATTTTTACCCCTTCATGTTAGGTTATTTATTTTTTATAATCAATTATGAATGATTAAGAAAAAATTACCATTGAAAATGGAATTATCTTCAAGTAATTTCTAGAATAATTGGATTTCTATAAAATAATATTTTATAGTAGCTTATTTATATTTCTTCATTTGTCTCCACATCAAGGGAAACACTCCTCAAAATCTTTATAATGATAAATATCTTCAAGAATATATTTCAAGTTGTTCAAATAAAGACAATGTCCCGAAAGGGATCTTTAATTTGCAACTTTGTAGACTAGAAAACATTCAAAACATCACCAAGGATGATCTTCTTCGATATTTATTCTTCAAGATTCCAAATATAAGATAAAACCAAGAAGGTTTCTTCTTTATCCTTATCATAAAATATGTGACAAAATATTCATAAACATAATAAAATATGATTATCTATCATATTTTTAATTAAGTACCAATTGATTAATCATTTAAAGATGAGGAATTATTTATCTTTTATTCCAGGAATTGTTGGTACTAACTACTTCTTGGGTTCTCCCCCCCCCCCCTTAAGAACTTGTTTCACCATCAATTACTTGAATTATAAGCACAAATAAAATTCACATGGATTAAGTGAATAATATGGATACTTTCTTGTTTCCAAATGTGAATAGTACGTTGAGATTGTTTTATCAACCATGTTTCCCCATTTCCTCTAATCATCGTGCTTCTACATATGTTTTTAAATACTGATTTTGTTTTTTGTAGCATTGATATTTTCAAATTATCTTATTCTTTATGTGGATAAATTTTATTCTTAAATCCTTCATGGATTGTACATTATTAATTCTATTAATAACTTCTTCTTATTATAGAAGAATGGTTGAAATCATTTTTCCCGATATCAAGCTTTTTCATATATCTCACACATAACATATTGAACAGAAGAGTTATCTTTTATTAACAACCTATCATGTATTTTGTATTCCTTTGGTGGAATATTTTATTTTCATTTTTCACTAGACTTATCTTTTGAATCGTATATTTTCCACATTCTCTCTAAATATTCTAGAAAGATTATCAAAATATCAGTAGGGACATTGGAAAAAAATTTGGGTCTTCCACATAGCTTATTTTGAGTGCCATCCATATTAGTAGTTATTTTAGATACATCATTTTTCATTAACTTCATGGATTTTCAATCCAAGGTTTTCTCACTATTATTATTTGATACCTTCTTAAGAGATTTTTTTTATAAAAATTTTCACATTTCATCAATGTTTTTTTCTTCTTTCTGAGAACACTTATATGGTATTATTTTCTCATCATATTTGGATACATGTCGAAATGAGAATACACCATTCTTGTGACCACTACCACTACATGCATCATAGATATTTTCAGGTTTTACAAATCTATTTAAAGTAAAAATATTTTTATTAACATTTACATGTTTCTTCTTCATTGATATCTTTCTCCCCCTTGACATGGGCTTCCTTTGTGATTTTTCATTTAAATGATTATACCAAAAATCTAATGAAAAATGTTTGACTATGTCATTTCAACAACATTAACCCATATACATTGATCCTTTTTATTTCATAGATATTTTTTTTGTTTTCTTATTAGCATGTTGGTATATTCCTGGGGATCTAGCCTCTATAATATTTTTCTTATCCACTATAGTCATGGTGGTTGGCTTATCAACACTTTATTTATCAAAAGTTTTATTGATATTGTTTTTTGACAGGCACTATTAATGATAACAGATTTAGAAAAATTATTACAAGATTGTATGGATGATACCACTTTTTTCATTGTTACTTGAAAAATATCATCGAATGATGTTGGGATCTTCTTATCATATGTTGGAGGGTTTTTTTCCATATAATACTCTGGTGAAAAATGTGTAATAGAAAAAAATACCTTCTAAATTTTCAATGTCTCGATATGTGTATTCTCAATATTGATCAACTTATCTTATAATTCTAGACATTTAATATCGGGGATGATTTTCTGATATTTAATCATATTCATATTCTCTTCAAAATCCTTCTTTGTCCTTTCTACTTCATCTTTATCTATCTTAGATTTTATTTGTTAAAAAGAGTTAAGTTCCTTGATCTCATTGTATTTTACTTTCAATTGTAAATCCTTGACATCAATGCTATTTTTTTGCTTTTCTTTAAGAATTTGGGTCTTTTATTTAAGATTCTTCTTGACTCCACTCTTTCCAACTTCAATAAGACAAATGTATTCAAACATTGAGGAACTTATTTCAAACTTCACTCTTTATTATACAAAGGATCCAAAATTCTTGGAGAGATTTAGACATTCCAAAAGATTTAATTTTAATGCCTTATAAATTAATTTTGATTTCAACTTAAGCTGAGTGATATCTTCTTATATCCTTTCAAATATCCTATAGGAAATAGTGACTAATTCTTTGTGATAGTTGTGCATAATATCCTTTAATGCATCAACTGAAAAATCAACAAACTTGGTATCTCTCCATTTAGTTATTGGATATTCTTCTAGATAATTTAGACTAGAATAGACACATACCGCATGTCCACTTGAATATCTTTATCAAATTGTGGTAGAAAAACTATCTACTCATTGGTGAAAACCTAATCCACCCTCACTTAAAATTCAAAGGATAACATATCTACTTTGTTGGAAGGCATGGAGAAACTAATAATTCCTCATATTTATGTAAGAGGGACTTATTCATCAACATTATTTTCTATTTCTTTCTTTTATTCATCATGGACTTGGTAAAAATATAATTATTAATAGATATAGATGAATAATTATCAAAATGGATATTCATTGTTAATATAGGAAAGAAACTAAATTTTTTAAAAGAGAGCAACTAAAATTTGTAGAATCTAAGAATAGGTGAACATTTCATAAGATCCATAGCCTAGTTGGTTAGGACTCGACAAGTGCATCCAATAGACCCGAGTTCAATAATGGGAGGTTACATAATTTTTGGGGTACTTTAGCAGTACTATAACAGGTAATGTAACAGGTACTATAACAGCCAAACTATTCATCTATTTGGGATTCTAGGCCACCGGTTTGGGACTTAGGTCCTTTAAGGACTTTAGGACAGTAAGGATTTTGAGCCACTTCAAGGACTTCAGGACACCTCCAGGCCATTGGTCCACCTAAAATTGTGCATTAATGACCAAACAGACTCAATAAGGAGAAGAATCCAAATGGGGATTCAGAGCAGGCGCATTCACTAGAGCAGAAGATAAGATAATTTTTCAGAAATAAGGGTATATTATTGCCATCGGGACCAGCCTATGCGTGCACAGGAAGCCTAGATGAACAAGTAATGTAAAAGTGAAGATTTGATATCACTATGAAGATGCTGAGGGGGAGCAGTTCCAAGTATAGTTTGTATATTTCCAAAGACCTACGGGTCATGTAATCTCTCTGCCTACGGGCCATGTATGGTTTCCCCCTAATCCCTTGAAAGGGGGGTTATCAAAAATAAATAAAAAAAGAAGGCCTTCTGGCCATTTGGGAAGAGGGGTGAACCCTACCTCTAAAACCAATTAGAGAGATCCACTTCAAGATTCAATGAACATTGTGGGGGGGGGGTAATTCAATTTTTGGTAAATTTTTAACCAATTATAACTTTTTATCACATTAACTGTTAGTCTTGTCATGATCTTGATTCTCTAATTCTATTTTACTTATCCTATGAAAGTATATGAAAGAATGTATAGTTGGGACGTGATATTTTTTTACAAGTTTTTCTACTCAATATGGGTAGCTAGTCCTTATCATAGTTGGGAAAAAAATTCAATACCACAAAACCCCTAGAAAAAAAATCCTTTCATGTGGTTACAACAGGCATAGAATGACCTTTCACTTGCATTGAAAAATAGTAAATTGACAATTCCTATTTCTTCAAATAATTTTAGCTCCTCACTGGTTGTTCATAATCCCCCTAAAAATATTATTAACCATATTAAAGGTTCATTATAACACTAATAATGTCTTCCACTTGTTAATACTTCATGTGGATGTCATAGTGATATTTTTATCTTTACATATTTCTTATTCACTTATTACATGCTCAAAAGTGGTCCAAAAAGTATTCTTCAATCCACACCAACAAACTAAAATATATTCAATATTCTTCATCTTATTCTTATGTAAATAGATAAAACTATAATTTCTTCACTTTATATCTTTTTCTATCTTTCTCCTTTAGTTGGAATAATATGGATGTGTAGTAGACTAGCTATCTAATAATTCTTCTTCAACCCAAACAATATCAACTGAATATAAATTGGACACTAACTTATTATTATTTAAATTTTATTTCCCAGACCCTAGTTACCCAGAATCGATGCATTTTTACATAACATTGGAATGATACAAGGAATAATTTCTTGAAAGACCGATCAGTTTAGCACCGTGGAAGTACTAGATACATACATAAGTTTTACATTACATCCTGAAATAAAAAAACCACATTGGGTCCCCTTTGAACAGTATTATATTCCTTATCCTATCCCTGTAGGTTAATCATAATATACTTCATTGCATCCTTGTAAAAATAAAACATAAGAGGGCGAGATCAGATGCTTAGTAAGGATAAAAATGTATTGGAAAAGTTCACAAATAAGCATAAACATTTAAGGCAGTGTATAAGATTAATACAAAATCCATTTAATCTTAAACTCCATTATAATATAGCAAATGAAAATCAAAATAATTCCATTTACTTATTAACATAGAAATTATACTAGTTGAATAATCACATGCAATATTAATATCCAAATTCATAATGATGGAATGGATAATTACATACTTCATAACAACATAGTTAAGTCCTTGTGCCAAGACTACAAATATGATTTTGTCAAGTCCTTGTGCCAAGACACTAGTTTTTCTAATAAGAGATACTGATGCATCGAGGAGCTATAGCAGGATCCACCTGTTACATACTAAGTCCAAGGCATTCCTCATATGAAAAGGTGAAACATAATCTAAACATTTTTATTAAAACTAACATACAAAATGTCAATATTTTAACCACAAACCACGAATGTCATACAAATAGCACATACCCAGTCAAACATAACTCATTCAATACAACATGGATGATTTTATTATGATAAATCAACCTCAATCATGAATAAAATAACCTGAAAGATATTAACATAGAAAAATATTCATTAAAACTATTCGAGAGAAATATCTCCTTTTTCTTGAAAACATTTAAGTGTCCCACTATTTATCAAAGAAGTCGTTTAAAATAGATTTTTGAGTCAAAGTATCCCATACCAATTTAATATTTTAAAAGGAATTTTAATTTTAAAAAATTTATGTCCACATAAAAAAATACTTAAACTATTTTTAAAACATGGATATTACTGATAAAGACTTAGAAGAATAAATATTTAGAACATTTAAAACAATATTTTAGTTAAATATTTCCTAACCAAATAAGAGATGCTTGAATATAAGTAATTTAGGAATAAAATTAAACAAAACATTTTAATATCATTAAAATAAATGGATTCATGATATAATATGTCAAAGGACAGTATATACACCATATAAAAGTGAATTGGTGTATAACGACAAAGAGGTCTCAAAGGAATGTAAATTGAGACGAAATACATTATAAATACCATATTTTTATATTAAGGATGAATCAATGAAATAATTATGTGTGAAAAATATAAATACACTCATTATAATTGGATATTTAGTGTAAATCAATCAGATTACATTCACACATATTCTTGTAAAAACAAAACCAATGACTTGGATGTTTAACTCAATAAATGAAAATTGTGTTAAGATTACACTTAAAAGTTCATATAAATGGAATTTCAATTTATCAATCGAGTGATTATTTATATCAAAAGTATATCCACACAAAGGGGATTATACATTAATACATATGTAAAAAAATAGTAATTTCACACATAATCTTGGAGTAAAGTAATCAACGATGTTTGCATAAAACTGAATGACTGGAAATTGAAATTTGAAATTCCCTTACCGATATGGTAACCTAAGAAACATACAACCCATGGAATAAGGATCATCAAATGATGATTTAAATACCCATAAATTAGATTATATTACACAAACATTACAATTATGGGTAGTATATACACCATATAAAAGTTAATAGTGGAAAATATGGCATGAATCTCACGGGAATAAAAGTGAGATGAAAGCACCTTACCTTGTACCTTTCCTTAGTATAGGGTAGTTTAACCACTTTTATAATGGTGAAATAATTGTTATTAAATAAAAAAAAACCAAATACAGAAATATGATATCATATATGATCTTCTGATATTGTTTTGTTAATGATATTTTAGTAGTATCATTGTTTTGGTTGTTAACTGATTTATTTTCCTTTATATGTTTTGTAATATAAGTCATGTTTTTCATGTATAGACTGCATTTATTTATATCAAGAATGACATTAAGTTATTAATCATTATTTTTATTCATAAACTGAAAATTATTCTTGAATTATTACGATGAATAATGAATCTCATTGTGTTCGTGGAGATGGTATGTCGTACGTACGCATGCGCGACAATGTCGTTATATTGATGCTGAAATCGTATGTAATTGGATGGTATATCATATATAACGAATTATTAACATATTATATTTATTATTTACATCAGTTATACTCATTATTATACCCATAAAAATAATGAAATGTCTGAATAACAAACAACACCACGACGTGTAGACGGTAAGCCGTACGTACGCATGTATGGTGACTTTGTCATTTATAGGATCGATAGAATAACAAACACAGTTGTACCAAATTTATAATAAAATAAAATTGTTTAGAAGGTACTGGATTTATTATTTTGGTATGGAAACAAAAAAAATAAAGAGGAAGTGGAAGAAGAAAATAACTTGAAAGAGGGTAGTGAAATTATTACCTCTTCTTTCGGGGTTTCCTTTGGAGTTGATCAAAAGGGATCCTTAGGATGGATTTCTAATCAAAGGACTCTAGGTTTATGTGAGAGAAGTTGGGAGGATATTTGGGTAGGGTTTGGCCAAGCCAAATGGCTTTAGAGGTGTGATTTTGAGAGAAGGAGAAGTTCCCTTTTATTAGAACGGTGAGGGGAACTTTTGGAAAAGCTTGAAATATTATTTTATAATAAAATTATTTTCGGTTTCTAATGGCTCCAAAATGATTTATTTCTAGGATAATATGGGGATTGGTTGAAAAACTCTCAACCAATAGGTTTTAGATAGGTTTAGGTCACCATATTAACCTTATCTTTTAGATTTAACTCTTAGTTAAATAGTTTAACAAATACCATGTCTCATTGTATTTTTATATTATATAGTTAATAAACACACTATAATAATCCCAGAGAACCCCAAGTGGTTAATTATTAATATATATAACCTTATCTAAGTCATTTGGACGAATATTATATTTTTAGGAATATTATATCAATTAATAATATAGTATTTGTTTTAAAAACTCAATTATGTCAATTTTGACACTATTTAGTATTTGATTTTTTGGAAAGCCATAAAAACTTTATCACTTTGAAAAAAATTTATTTAATCAACCCTAAAATGTCGTATTAACTGATAAATTTAGTGTAATTCATTAGAAGTCTGAATTTACATTTATTTGGATATTTATAAAATCAGTTATTTTAATATTTTATTAATAAAGTAACTACTGCATCATCATTGTGTCATATATAAATTAAATTATTTAATATAAAAAAATTATAAATAAAATACCATTATGTAGGAAAAAAATTTAGCTTTCTAATGAGTATTTATAGTTGAATTTATCTTCTGTGAAACCCAATATTAAAAATGGTTGGTTAATAAACTTTGAATTTAACACTTTTAACTCTTCTTTAAATAAAATAATAATAGATGTCCTATACTATTCCATGTGGACCAAATAGGATCATATTTTTTTCCCAAGTTTTCTTTGTTCTAATTACACATATCTAATAGAATTAGGACATGTGTTAGGGTAATTATAATATCATTTTTACCCTTAATTACCATATTTACTTTTAACCGTGGTAAATAAAAGTCAAAAGTCACTATTCACCAAAAATTATTTTCATCTTATTGAACAACATTTTACTTACAGATATTAACCGTGTCTCTTGGATTTTTTAAATTCAACTCACAGATGCTGTAAAATTACATTTTATGCACATTTTCAAATTCTCCTAGAAGGGGGGTAAAAGACAATAAAAAGTTCAATAAAATTTTATATATCAAAACTTATTATAAAATGACTCTAATGAATTACATTGAACATATATATGTATTATTTATCTATTTTGACTTAAAATAAATAAAATAAACAATTATTTAAACATAGGTCTGTTTTAAACAATAATGTAATGTTTTTGACTATTAATCAAAAATTGAATGTTTTCAGAAAAATACCAAAAAATTCTCCCTAAGATAATTTGTATATTCCAAATTCAAAAATGAATTATATTTTACCAAATTAAAAACATATAAGTTTAATTAATTAATTTAAAATTAATTCCCATTGTTAAAACAAAAAAGCGGGTTTTTAAAAAGTAAAAACTATCAAAAGATTGACTTGTGTTTATGTCAAATTTAAACGTGAAATTACTTATAGTGACCCAAATTGTATTAAATGATAAAAATATAATATAATTATACATCAAAACCATTAAAATTCATAATTTAACACTATGAATTATTTTTATTAAAAAGGTTGTTTTTGATTAAAATTTCATATTTTTTCATATTCATCAAAATATGAAAGTTATAAAAAAAAGTACCAAAAATTTATCCAAAATAAATTTTATGTCCAGATTCTATATAATAATTTAATTTTAGTAAATTGAATATATAAAAGTGTCCAATATTAGTTTTAAAAAGGGTTTTCCATTAAAAGGTGGTAAAATTGCATTTTTTGATAAATACTTCTTTTATCTGAAAAAATGAATTTTTTTGTATATTATATCTAGGAAACACATAATATGGATTCTAAAAGTATATGGAGTATATAAAATAAAAAATTCAATTAATACTATTCATAAATGCTTTCTGAACGGCTAGTTTGGTAAGTCGTGGTGCGCTTGAACTCGGTGTTGTATGTAGCGCAAGATATTGAATTACTTTAATGAAAATAACTTACTATGAAATCTTGGGGTGTTACTTTAATCCCCCCTTTTAAAAATTTCATCCTCACAATTTTAAAATTGGGCTTCGGAACCTCATTGAAAGTCCCACATTTAAAAAATATTCAATAAAACCGTAACTTTAAAAGAAAGAAAGATAAGTACAATGGTCACCAGAGATAACCCATACTATAATTCCATGTATGAAAACATGGATATTGAAGATAAAATAAGTGTCAAGTTGGGATGGAGAGTGATAGAAAAAATGATCATGAGAAAGTAAACAACAAGAAAACCACAAACATGTGATGGGATAAACTGTCATTAGTTTCCTAGTATGAAAAGTAAACTGACAACATTTTTTGTTTTAAGATCTATTTCATAAAGTTGAGGAATTTATTTACGAGATTTACTAAGAACATAAAGAGATATAGTTACTTTTTAAATAGAGTTTCATCCTTTAATAAATTTCTACCACTAACTCATATTTTTTTTCAAATGATGAGTGTTCAAGATGACTTGGTCACACCTGAAGCACAAGAATCATCTTATAGAGAACCATATAATCCACAAAGGATAAACTATATATTTAACTTGTATGTAGAGACTAACAAAAACCAAAATGGTGGGTACAATATCAGATGATCCCCAAAATGGATAATCCTTTATAGAAAGAAATACAAATCTTAATTTCTAAAATTAAACCAACAATACCCAAAGTTCAATAAATACCCTTCAATGAAAAATTTTCCTTAAAATCCTTCAATATAATCTAAACTAATATTTAAACCCAAAACTTAGAATAATTTGATTACACAGTCTTCCACGTTAAATTGTATCACCAAATAATATAAACTACTCTTAAAGTCACATACTTAAAAATAATTAACCTAATTATATATTCTCTATGATTGGTTAATAAATTCCCTAAACAACCCAAATCACTATAAATCCACAATATAAACATAGATAAAAATCCACCATTACTCATAAAATGAAATACCATAGTATTTTATTTTCCTTAGTCATGTAGTGTTCCCAACCGAGTGAACATATTCCAAAATAACATTTATCATTTAATCACCAAATCATTTTCCTATACTAAGGTTATCAATTTGATAAGACATAAGAACCCAAATCAACTTATTATTGATTAGTAAAATCATTTAACTAAAAATAATTAGTCACAATAACTAGGGACTTCGCGTAGTCTAGTAGTATGCGATAAATCCCAATTGCACTCTGGTTGTGGGTTTGATTCCTGCAACTTTTTCTAATGTGACGGTTTGTCACACGGTCTGCTTGTTGTCCTTTTTCAAAAACTATATTTTATAACATTCCCAAAATGAGATAAGTTCCTCAAAATAACCATAACATAATTTCACCAAAAATTTTATCTCATACCTCTCATTTTCGTCCCAAAATTTAATAACTTTTAATAGCCACAAATTCAAGGATCATATAAACCCAAATGGTTATTTATAAATATATCAACAATAGAAAAGCTAAATCTTCCTAAAATATCATTTTCACATAATAAACTGCAGGGTTACTCATACAAGAGAAAAGTCTTCCAAATTAATCCCATCAATAATGAGAAATAATACTTTTAAACATTTCACAATCCATTTATGTCCACATCGGTTCTTCATTGACCAAGGGGTTATCTTATAGAATAGAGCATTCACACGGGTAATTACTAGGTCCCCTAAATTTATGGAAAATGACTGTAAATGGATTATTGGGATCATTTTTATTTTCTTCCATAGTACTCTTAAGTTTTCCCCAGAAATTCTTTACATTATGTCCTTACATTTCACATATAAATCATTTCTTTGTTTTATTGAGACACTTCCCTAGGTTTCTCCTTCCACATTTCCTGCCTGATGGAAATTGAGGTTTCTTTTTTCCATGGTCTCCACTGCTGGAGCTCTTATCATTCACTGCCTTTCTCTTCATTGTTGAGTCTGGGATTTGGTTAATATATATGTTGTTGATCATACTTTTGGAAAAATAATTTGGCAGGAACATTATATGTTTTAAACATATCAACATTCCATTTCGTTGCTCATTTCCACCACTGTGCCCACCTTGTACATCATGTTCAATGTTACTATGACTTCCTTGTAATCCAGCCATTGACTTACACAAGAAAGCATAGTGTGAGTCATAAAATCATTTAGAGAATATCATAAAACCTTATCTTCAATCTAAAAAACCTTAGTATTAACCATGGTTATTTATTCTCATATTATATTAAAATCCTTCAAATTGGTTTGTAAAGAAAATGTGAATTATCCTAAGCATATCCCCCATGAGTGTCATATCCTAGAGTGAAGAAAGGCCAGTTTTCATGCACTGAGATACCCAGACTGAAACTCCTTGTTGGAGTTTTTACTCTTACATACATCTGTGCCAGATCCACCTCTACCTGCTCATATCCAGAAAAGAATGTATTTATTAGAAAATTCACATAATATTTACATTAAATTTTCTTTGGATTTCTTCCATAAAAATTCTCAATGTCTATCTTAGGTTAGTTTTTCCTAATCAGAGTTTTTTTTTCTAAATCTGGATTCCATTGTTTATACATAACTTCCTTTGATTCCAACTGTAACACCCCAACCCTAGTTACCCATAATCAGTGCACTATTACATAACATTGGCATGATACATGGAATCATGTCCCAAAATACCAATCAGTTTAGTATCCCTGAAATTACAAGATACATACATAAGTTTTACATTACATCATGAAATAAAAAAACAACATTGTGTCCCCTTTGAAAACTCTTATATTCCTTAGCCTATTCCTACAGGTTAATCGCAATATAATTCTTTGCATATTTGAAAAAATAAAACATAAGAAAGGGGTGATCTCAGATGCTCAGTAAGGATAATAGTATAGAGAAAACATTCATAAATAAGCCTAAACATTTAACGTGATGTATATGACTAAAACAAAATCCCTTTAAACTTAAACTTCATCATAATATAGAAAATAAAATTAAAATAATTCCATTTACTTATTAACATAGATATTATACTAGTTGAATAGTCAAATGAAATATCAATATCCAAATTAATAATGATGGAATGCATAATACCAGACTTTATAACCACATAGTCAAGGCCTTGTCCTATGACTACAAATAAGATTTTATCAAGGCCTTGTGCCAAGACACTAGTTTTTCTGATTAGACCTACCGATGCATCGAGGAGCTATATCGGGCTCCACCCGTCACATACTAAGACCAATTATTTCCTCATATGAAAGGGTGAAACATAATATAATCATTCATATTAAAACTGGCATACGAAATGTCAATATTTTTACCACAAACCATGAATGGCATAAAAATAGCACATCCACAGTAAAACATAACTCATTAAATACAATATGGATGTTTTTATTATGATAAATCAAACTCAATCAAGAATAAAATACATTGAATGATAATTAAATATATGAAAATAGTCATTAAACTATTTGATAAAAATATCACCTTTTTCTTGAAAACATTTAATTGTTTCACTATTTATCAAAGAAGTCATTTAAAAGGTATTTTTTAATCAAAGTGTCCAATAAAATGTTCAAACTTTTAAAAGGAATTTTAATTTCCAAAAATTTATTTCCATGTAAATAAATACATAAAACCATTTTTAAAACATGGACATTAATAGGAAATATTTAGAAGAATTAATATTTAAAACATTTAAAACATTTAAAACAATATTTTAGTTAATGATTTCCTAACCAAATAAGAGATGCTTGAATATAAGTCATTGAGGAATAAAATTAATCAAAATATTATAATATCATGAGAATAAAGGGATTCATGATATAATATGTCAAAGGAAAGTATATACACCATATAAAAGTGAATTGGTGCATAACGACAAAGAGGTCTCAAAGTAATGTAAATTTAGATAAAATAACTTATAGAGACCATATCCTTAGATTAAGGATGAATAAATGAAATATTTATGTGTGAAAAATATAAATACACTAAATATAATTGGATATTTAATGTAAATCAATCATATTATATTCACACAAATTCTTGTAAAAACAAATCCAATGACTTGGATATTTAACTCAATGAATGGAAATTGAGTTAAGATTACCCTTAAAAGTTCATATCAATGGAATTTGAATTTATCGATGGAGTTATTGTGTGTATAAAAGGTATATCCACACAAAGGGGATTGTAAATTACTACATAAGTAAATAAACAGTGATTTCACACATAATCTTTTATTAATGTAATCAATGAAGTTTGCATAAAACCGAAAGATTGGAATTTGAAATTTGAAATTCCCTTACAGATTTGGTAACTTAGGAAACATACACCCCTTGGAAGAAGTATCATCCAATTATGATGTAAACTCCAATAAATTAAAGTATATTCTGCAAAAAATACAATCATGGGCAGTACGTACACCACAAAAAATCGAATAATGGAAAATATAGCATAAATCTCACGAGAATAAAAGTGAGATAAAAACCCATTACCTTGTAATTTTACTTAGTATAGGGTTGTTTAAACTTGTATATAATGGTTAAAAAATTGTTATTAAATTATAAAATAACTGAATACATAAATATGATATCATATATGTTCTTCTAATATTGCTTTTTTAATGATATTTTAGTAGTATCATTGTTTTGGTTGTTAATTGATTCGTTTTCCTTTATATGTTTTGTTACGTAAGTCATGTTTGTTATGTATAGGATGTATTTTATTTATATCAAAAATGATATTAAGTTCTTATATATTATTTTTAATCATAAAATAAAAATTATTCTATAATGATTACTATGGGGAATGAATCTCATCGCGTTTGTGGAGATTGTAAACTATACGTACGCATGAGTTACAATAGCATTATATTGATGGTAAAATCGTATTTAATTGGATGTTATATCATATATAAATAATCATTAATATTATTTATTTATTATTTAAGTCATTTATACTCATTATTATACCTATTTAAGTAAGATAGCATTTGAATAACAAACTACACCACGACGTGGAGACAGTAAGTCGTACGTATGCACGTATAGTGACTTTGTCATTTATAGAATGGATAGAATAACGAATACAGTAGTACCATATTTATAATAACATAAAATCATGTATAAGTTATATTATTTATTATTATTTTATGGAAACAAAAAAATAATGAGGAAGTGTAAGATGAAAAGAACTTGAAAGAAGGTGGTGAAATTATTACCTCTTCTTTGGGTGTTTCCTTTTGAGTTTATCAAAAGGGCCCCTTAAGTGGGATTTATGATCAAAGTAAGGAATATAGGTTTTTTTTATGGAAGTTTAGAGGATATTTGGGTAGGTTTTGGCTGATCCAAATGGATTTGGAGGTGTGATTTTGAGGGAAGGGTAAGTTCCCTTTTATAAGAGGGGTGAGGGGCACTTTAGGAAAAGCTAGAAATATTATTTTATAATAAAAACTTTTTCCATTTATAATGGCTCAAAAATGAATCATTTAAAGGATAATGTGGGTATGGGTTGGAAAACACTAAACCAATAGGTTTTAGAAAATTATAGTTCACCATATTAACCTTATCTTTTAGATTTAACTATTAGTTAAATAGTTTAACATTTACAATGTCTCTTTGTATTTTTATATTATATGGTTAATAAACATACTATAATAAGCCAATATAACCCCAAGTGGTTATTTATTAATATATATAACGTTATATAAGTCATTTGGATAATCCTTATATTTTTAGGAATATTATATCAATTCATAATAAAGTATTTGTTTTAAAAACTCAATTATGTCAATTTTGACACTATTTAGTATTTGATTTTTGGAAAGCCATAAAAACTTTATCACATAGAATAAAATTTAATTAATAAAACCTAAAATGTCATAATATCCTTGAAAATTAGTTTAATTTATCAAAACTCCGAATTTACATTTATTTCGATATTTATAATATCTATTATTTTAATATTTTATGAATAAGGTAATTACCACATCATCATTGTGTCGTATATAAATTAAATTATTTAATGTCTAAAAATTATAAATTAAATTAAATTATTTAGGAAATAGATTTATTTATCTAATTAATATTTATTGTTGAATTTATCTTATGTGTAGCCTTATATTAAAAATGTTTTGGTTATTAAACATTGAATTTAACAGTTTTAACTCTTCTTTAAATAAAATAATAATAAATGTCTTATTCTAATCCAAGTCGATCAAAGAGGATCATATTTTAATCCTAAGGTTATTTTTGGTTGAATTATACATATCCAATAGAATTAGGACACGTGTTTGGGTAATTATAAAATCATTTTTACCCTTAATTACTCTATTTACTTTTAACCGTGGTAAATTAAAGTCAAAAGTGACTATTCACCAAAAATTATTTTCATCTTATTGAACCAAATTTTACATACTTATGTTAACCGTGTATCTCTGATTTTTGAAATTCAACTCACAGAAGTGGTAAAATTATGTTTTATGAAAATTTTCAAATGCTCCTAGAAGGTGGGTTAAAGATGGTAAAAAGTTCAATAAAATTTTATATATCTAAACTTATTATAAAATGGATCCAATGAATTAAATTGAACATATATAGGTATTACGTATCTATTTGGAGTTAAAATAAAGAAAATAAATAATTATTTAAATAAAAGTTGGTTTTAAACAATAACGCAATGTTTTTCACTATTCATCAAAAATTGATTGTTTTCAGAAAAATACAAAAAATTCACCCTAAGATAATTTGGATATTCAGAATTCCAAAGTAGATTCTATTTTACCAAATTAAATACATATAAGTTAAATTAATTAATTTAAAATTAATTCCCTTTGTCAAAACCAAAAAGCGGGTTTTTAAAAAGTAAAAACTATCAAAAGATTGACATGTGTTTATGTCAAATTAAAACGTAAAATTACTTATAATGACGTAAATTGTATTAAATGATAAAAATATAATCTAATTATATTTACCAACCATTAAAATTCATAATTTAACACTATAAATTATTTCAATTAAAAAAGTTGTATTCAATTAAAATTTAGTATTTTTCAGTATTCATCAAAATATGAAAGTTATCGTAAAAGTACCAAAAATATATCCAAAAAAAATTATAATGTATTGATTCTAAAGAAGAATTTAATTTCATTAAATTGATTATATAAAAGTGTCAAATATTGGTTTTAAAAAGATTTTTTCATTAAATGGTGGTAAAATTTCATTTTAAAAAAATACTTCTTTTATCTAAAAAATGAATTTTTTCTTATATTATTTATAACACATAATATTGATTATAAAATTATATGGAGTATATAAAATTAAAAAATTCGGTTAATTATATTCACAACCTCTTTTTCAATGGCTAGTTTGGTAAGTCGTGGTGCACTCAAACTCAGGGTTGCGTGTAGCGCAAGCTATGGAATTACATTAAAGAAAATAACTTACTATGAAATCATGGGGTGTTAAATAAATCTATGAAATAGTAATATGTAATAGTGTATCAGTGTCATATTATCACTGTATGATATAAAATATTAAGAATTTAGTGTAGAATTGATTTCCTCGTATTGAAATTGATTATTTGTAATCATTACTTACAATACAATGAACATATCAAAACATCTCATGCTTGTATTTTAGATACATTTTATGGTCTCCTCAACTAAAAACCTAGAATACATAATTTTTATTTTATTTATGGGCTACATATCAATTAAATATATATGAGCTAAATTAAACTATTTGATGAAAATGGATCAGATATCTCAGATCATTTTTTCTCTTTTTTTACCTCTAAAGTGCTTAAAATTCACAAATTCATGCAATTTATGCACTCCATTCTTCATTTTTATCACACATTCCATCATAAAAATATGTGTATAAATATACTATCTAGTTGTATAACACCTTTTCCAGACCCTAAGTTGTGAATTGCTTAGTTCTCATGCACATGACCTTCGTGATAGTATATCACGTGGTTTCCTCCTCCTTCACACAACACAGCTGTTAGTGATTCATCTTCTTAATATGAGGTTTTATATGCGGAGCACTTCATTTGCGTAGCATAATAATTTATTATTACTCTAACACTATCTTATAGTATATATTAGCCATCATGAAATCATAAAGGATGAAACATAGAAAAAATCATGGAACTATTAATTTCTTCTTCATGCAAGTAGTGTGTGACTCTTTTTACCTACTAAAATTAGTGCATGGATCTCTCCAAATTCATGTATCTAAGAGGCTCATGGAACTCAAGTTTTTTCATCTAAGATAAGTCTCAGAGATACTCTATCTCTAGAAAAAAAAATCTTGTAGGAATCGTGAGAAAAATCAACCTATATTGTCATGGTTGTTCTTTATTAATAGTAAATGTACCACTACCTCACACTGTCTTAGATCCAATTTTTATTCCATGTCATATATCCTAGATTTAAGCTATTTTGAGAATATATTAAAAAAAATAAATCATTATGAGTTTATAAATACTTCTTATGCTGAAAAAATGGCATATTTGGGATGATATATTAATGTTCATGTGTTGATAAAAGAAATTCCTCATAATTTCATAACTCTAAACTCTTCCATGAACTCAACTAAATTCTACTACATTGTTTTCTTTTGGAAGTGTCATCTTGATTTAATAAGATCATGCATGGAACCTCATCTTGGTATTATTGATATTTTGATCATACAACAATATAGAGCTCAACATCAGTCATGGAAACTCATAGCATAAAAAACCTTTATTAATAGAATCTTTTCAAGCATTAGAAGTTTGATGATGATGACATTAGTTTAAACATGTCTGGTGTGGGAGATCAGAAGACCCAGATTAATTATATCCAATGTCTCTAGTTCAATCAATATGTTTTAATGGTAGATTAATAGTGTTCCTCATTCCAATGTCCCACATCAAACTCCCGCTCGTTATCGCTCTCCCATATATTTCCATGTTGTGTCTATTCACTATTGATATGACACTATGGTCAGAAAATGAAACACTGTGCACACACCAAATGAGGTAGAATGACATGAATGACCCCTTATGCACCCCCATGCACATTCTGTAGATGTTACACATCTACTAATCCTTCATTTACACTTCATATAGGGGCTATTCAACCCCAAACTCCTCTTCTATCATGGAATTCCCATGCATGGGATAGATCCCATGTGGCTAATCCTAGCTCCCATATGAGGTATGAGATCTCCCTCCTTGGGTGGCTATAGGTGGCCCTATTTTTGATAAAATCCCTCTTAAAATAATATATAAAATTATACTAGTTATAGAATTTAATATCAAGCTACTCTAGATTCTTCTTAATAAATTATTTAACAGATTTTAAATGACCCTTAATTCATTAATAATTAATTTGCATGGCCTTATCATTATTCATGTAAATTTGTTTCATTATCTTTGTTAAAGTGTTCTTTGTACAAATTTTTATTTGTATGGTATTCAAATAAAATCCTCATGTAAAAAATCCTAGAATGGATTTATTCAATTCTTATTCTTATAAAATATTCTTCAATATGTGGTAATAAATGAATCACCCTGAGAATAATTGATACATTTCTTGGAAATTTCTTACATTTAAATAATATTTCAATTTATAAACTCAAATTATTCAAAAGAACTTCCTTATATAATAATAATTGAGTAATTTCTTCTTCATCTATTCATCCAACCTATATTTACTTTGTTATCAATCTTGGATATTTTGGATACTTTATAATCTTCTTTATTTCTAAATTCATAAACATATTTACATCATTGAAATATTCATATTTCATTGACCACCATTGACAACCAATAATAATAATTGACAACAAATAAAACTTATAAAAAAATTGGGCTCTTCAAAATAAACCTAATATACCTAAACCAAAATGAAAAATATCAAATAGAATAGGAAAATATTAACTTGAATAGAATTGGATATCATTTTTTAACCAAAAACACCCAATACAATCCTTATCAAACCAAATAAAACTAGTATAAATTAAATAGAATGGAATCAAATAGACCTAACCCAACTTGAACTAAACCAAACCAAAATAAATTGGAACTTTTATAGATATATTGGAATATAATATAATTGAATTGATATGAATCAAACTATATAGAATGAAACAAAAAATAATTGAACCAATAAGAACCATATTGAAACAACCTAAATATAACTAAAATAAACTGAACAATTCCAAATTATATCTATGTGAATGAAACTGACCAAACCAAGAATATATGGATATAATTCAACCTGACTGGTTATAACTCGATACAACCAAAACTACAAAAAACTATCTAAACCAAAATATATAATCAAATATAATTAAACACTATAAATACATAATGAATAAACCTAAATGGAATATAATTTTTCCCCTGACCTAATCTGACCCTAGCCAAACCAAATCTAACCAAACTAACCTAAATTATGTCGAATTGAACATAACAAAAAATAAATAAATTTTACAATACCTAATCTGGAAAAACTAAAACAAAAAAATGAATACAATAAAAAATAATTGACTCGAATAGAACCAAACCAAAATTATTGAAATAAAATAATACTAAACCAAAATAAAGTAGAAAAAACTGATATGAAATGAACATAAATGAATTAAAATGAATAAAATTGAATTGAGCTAAAATAAACTAAATTGAAATAAAAAGTTGAACTAATCCAACCAAAACCTAACCTAATTGAATACAACCGATATGATCTAAACCACTATAAAAATATAATTTATCCAACATAAACTTCCCAAAAATTTAATCCAATAAAATAGAAATCACCCGACCAACCATAACATAAATTAAATCATGGTGAATAATTTCATATTGAACAGAATTGAACTGAGTCAAATAAAATAAAAATGAACTCAACCAACTTCAATTGATGTATATTAAATCAAAGTGATTCAAAATGTTGTAAACCAAACTAAGAAAAATGAGTCAAATTAAAGTGAGATAACTAGACCCAACCCCATTAGAACAAACTTGGATTAAATTATGCTCGACCAAACCTTACAAATTCGAATCATATAAAACATAATTTAATGAAATTGACTAGTTTCAAACCGAACATAACTAGATTGAATACTCCAAAACTAAATAGAAATAAATAAATAAATTCAATATGAATCGAAATAAATCGAAACCAACTGATATAAACAGACCTATCCTTACTTGGCACAAACCTAATAAAATGGATGTAATGAAAATAAAATTAAACTGAAAAGAACATAAAAAAGATATCCCAACCTGAATTAAACTAAGATGAATTGAATTTAACAAACTCAAATTGACATATACTAACCAGAAATGAAAAATAAAGAATAAAAATAACATAATCAATCCTGAACTAAACAAACCAGAATTGAATAGACCCAACATTCTGCCAAAAAATCGACCCTACACAAAATGAATTGAACTGGACTAACATGACCCAACCAGACCTAATAATATTAAAACAAATAGAAATTAATTGAAACAAAATTGAAAATAATGGACCAGAACAAAATTAAACTGAATGAAGATAAATGTACTTGAAATCAATTAAAATGGAAAAAATGATCTATCCTACGTCAAAACATAATGAATTGAAATATATTGAGACAATTTAACAAAAATGTAATAGATAAAATGAATCCAATCCAAATGGAATAACACAAATTTGATTCATTGTGACCTGATGAAAACCACATTAAACCATAATTTGGTAAACTGTTCCGAATTGAAATGAATGGATTAGAACCCTAAATAAATGAATTTACTCAGACTTACCTAATCTAAAATGAGCTAAATTGAATTAAACCAATCCCAAAAATAACATTTAATGAACTAAAGAAACTTTATTTGAATAAAATAAAAGAAAATTACAATTGAACCAACTCGATGAGCCCATAATCAAAATAAATTGGATTTAACTGACAAAAAATAAACTAAAACAAATTATTATGACCTGATGAAAATATAATAAAATAAAATTGAATAGAATGTTCTTGAACTGGACCTAATTTAAAAAAACCAACTTCAACAACATTGAATTTATTTGAACCAAAATGATAAGAAATTATCAATATCAAACCAAACCAATATTATTTTCCCCAAATAAATGAGACCCACACTAACATGATCTGAAGTAAATAAATCTGAATTTACTGGTTGAAATTTAAATAAAAATTAAGCAAAATTACTGGAATTGACTTGATTCAAATAAAATTAAACTTAACTTAACTAACCCAAACCAAACCAACCCAAATAGACTAAAATTGTAGGAAATTAAATATAAAATAACATAATTAAATGTAACTAAATCAAACCAAACAAAATTAAATAGAATTAAACTAAAATGAACAAGGTCAAATAGAACACAATTTTTCCTACAAAAAACAAACCAAATAAATTGAAATTAAACATCTCCAAATAAATATGTTTCAAATAATGATGGAATAAAATGAATAAACCTGAATCAAATAAACATAAAATCATGAAATTTATCCAAACCTATACCTGATTGAGAATACATGTTTTGATCATAATATAACTAAGCTAAATGAAACTAAATAGATTAGAATTGAAAATAATCAAATTAAACTATATGTAATTGACCTGAATAAAATAAAAATGAACTAAACGAATCTTAATCTAATTAAAATAACTTAAAAAGTAAAAAAAACTGATATGATATGAATAAACTTGATCTGACCTAAATAGACATGAATTGAACTAAATATAATTGAATTAACCCAGTCCAAATCGAATTGACTCAACAAAAATTGAACTAAATATTTATGAATCACACCAAATTGAATAAAAATAAAGAAACCTAGAAAAACGGTACATAATTAAACTAACTATATTAAATCAAACCAAACATAACCATGTCAAATTGAACCAAAATAAATAAATGAAACTATATTTACTGGACCTAATTCGAACCATTTTAAACCAAATTAAACCAAACTAAACAAAAATTGAATGAAAAATAATCATACCAACATAAAATGGATTGAACATACACATCTGAAACTGAACTAAACCAAACCAAATAAACCTGAAGAGAAGTTAAAAAAACAAAACCAATCAAAAACAAATTATACCCACTATGAGTAAAATAATTTTAAATTCACTAATCAAAACAATTTCAACAGATTTCTATCGGGGCTATACAGACATGTTATTCTTGCCCCACATTCCCACTTTCTAGTGGTAGGCAGTCTCTATTTCTAGGGTTGGTGATGTTGGATCATTTATCAAAATGGTATGATGGGATATTAGTTCCTCCTTTCATGGATTCCTCCTTGGATCTCATTACATAGTCTGAGTCTCCCTTATAGATTTTAGTTATGTTCATGAAACTAATTCATGGCCCCCTATCTAGGTGGATGCCTATTAATTATGTCACTTTTGAATTCAATGTAATCTCATGTGTGAGGCATATTTGCTGTGGAACCCAAGGAATCCCATGTCAACCATGGGCTAGTTGATGGTAGGTAAATAAGGCATCTGAAGGTTTTAACTAAGGAATCCCATTTTTATTTTATAGTTTAAATATTTTAGGTGGAACATAGGTTTGACTTCTTGTTGGAAAATGTAGTCTATAGATTTGGGGATAGTTTTTTCACAACTTTAATAACCTGTGGGGATAGTTCGGTCATAGGTTTAATATATTTTGGGGATAGTTTGGTCAAATTTTTAGCATCTTGTGGGGGTAATAGGTTGATTTTAGTGTTTACCCAGGGGGAAGATCAATCATAGTTTGAATTTTATATCTTTGATGGAGGATACATGAAAACATAATGGGGGTGATGGGGGGATTGGGAATAAAACTCAAGAAGGATACCCATATGAATTACGATGTTGGGATTGAACCTCGAGGAGGTGTCTTATGTACTTCATTAAGAGGCAGGGATTAAAACTCAAATAGTTTGATGCCATAGTTTAAGGTTGTATGACGGGATAGGTATGTTCAGTTTAACATCATATGATAAGGATTATCATGATGTAAATGGAGCATCAAGGTGGGATGCTGTGGGTCTTACACATAAAAGCAGTCTATGATGGGAGTAATATCCTATGGTTAGGGAGAGGTTTTCATCCCATGAATTCCATGAACATGGAATCCATTGTTTATCACACATGCTAGGAGGTATGGGGACATCCCATGTAAGATGTACATGGGGAATCCTATGTTTTTCACTCATAGTAAGGCTAAAATTTTATAAACTGTGTTGATGGAATTTTCTCCAGATTAGCACCATATGACTTAGTCTTTGGGATGTGTAGTATTACATAATGTAGCTTGAATGTTGTTGGGAACTACACATAGGGAGACCATTTCTCAATAAGAGATAAAGATCTAGAATAATACCTTCTAGTGAAAAAAGGTGGGAAATTTCCATTGATGATGATACCATAATGGATTACATGCCTACATCACATACACCTCTAGTTGGTGAAGGTTTAATCACTACCATGGTGAAGTGTAAAACAGGTATCCAGATGTTAGGGATCCTTTGATTAAGAGAAAGTGGAATTTAAGTACCAATTCATTGGAGAAAAAAGAAATGTAATGGTTTATCTAGTTCTTAAAGTAAAGGGGTAAGACACAAGGGTTGATCATATTGGTCACATGGGAATTTAGGGTTCTTATAGACTTGTTTTGGACTGGTATATGATCCATGGGCCCTAAAATTCAGTGAAAATGTTTGTCTTGAAGAAGGTACCATCAAGAGTCCCGATGGATGAGTTTTTTAAAGGTTAGGGGTTCTTAAAGGTGGAATGATTCATGAAGGGAAGATGTCTCATAGAGGCCAAGGATCACACAAAAGGAAAATGTCTCACCAAATGGTATAATTCAGGAAATAGGGTGAATTTATCCCAAATAAATGTCTTGGATCCCATGGGGTTGGTTTCACAAAGGATAATTATCTCAAGAAACCCCAATAATTGAAAAAAACATTTTTCTAAATTGAAGTTAATGTACCTTTGTGAAATTCATCTCTATTATGGTTATAGGATCTTAAGAACCCATGGGAGGATTTTTCCTGAAGGATGGATACATATGAGAATCTATATCCTCTATTTATCATCAAGGTTATATTTTCTTGAATTCAGAGCCATTTTTGAAAGTCCAAAGGTCACATCCCCTGAAAAGATAGATGTATGGTGGTATTTATAGGAATTATGAATGTGGGTAGGTTAGTTTTGTGAATAATACTACCTTAAAAATACATTTCATGAAGGTTTGAATAGGGATGTGGATTTCTGTGGATGAACATATATTGTGAAGAAGTTACCACCTCAACAATAATGGTGGTCAAGAAACCATCACGAGGCATAACCAATTAATGAAGGTTTTTACCATCTTGACCACAAAGCCTCAAGAGTATTTTTAGCATCTTTTTTCTGAATTCCATTCAAAATATCCATTCCTTCCTTGATATCCCTCATAAAATGTGTCTTTTTATATCCATTAATGCCTCCCTCCCTCAGAATGGGAGTGTCATGTGGGAGCGGATGGTCAGGTTCTAATGGGAAACCACCAAAAATCGACAATTTTTTAGCCCTATTCATGAAACTCAACCTGAACCTATGCATAAAAATAGGTGTGGGGGTATCTGGAGGGCATGAGATTTTTGAGAAATATAACTCCTTGCCCTCTTTTTGTAATACTTAGGACTTTTGTGAGTGTTCTATTATTATTCGCCTTACCGCTCATTAATCTTTTGACATCTGAATGAATAGATTTCTACAAATAGTCTTCCATAAGAAAAATTTTATGTTCCTAATTTTTTTTATGAAATAAACCTTCACAATAGAACTTTCAGGAAAGAGTTCCTAAAATTTTTTATGTTTTGGAAGATGGATACAGAGGGTGTCAAGGTTACTAATTATTGATGATAGAAGATAGAGGGAAACATTATGATTGATGATTATAGAGTTTGTCAGATTATAATACACTCAATGAATTAATGATAGAGTCAAATTAGGAGTACCCCATCTGCAATATGACACATGGAATTAGGATGAGGGTTGATGTGTTCATTCCTAGTGCGGCTTAGGATTCATCTGCCTACTGGATTAAGAGGTATCATGGACTATACAAGTTTCACAAAGCTATCTGAGATTCAATTCTTGAAGAACCATATGTCAATCACTACCTATTCATTTTGGAAGTCACTGAACAAAATCAATACAGATTTATTGGGTGATGAGGTGTCCCTCCCTTCAATATGAGACAATTATAAAGGCGGGTTTGGTGGGCCATCTCCATGGATTGACCGTGGAATGGGATTTATGTCAATGAGGAAATTTTATTGAAGAGTGGGATATGAATACTAAGTTTGATATTAATATAATGAGTTCGTGGTGGAGCTAATGAGGTTGGTTTTGGATGAAGTAGTGTGGACTTTACAGTTCCACATCTATCACATCCCAAACATCACACTCGAGATGTTGATCTGGTGCTCACTTGATACCAAACATTTCCACCTACAACATAGATAGGTTGGCCTAAGTATTTAATAACTCTATCATATTGAGGGGATCCCCATATTGGCGGAAATTTATGATGAACCCCTCTCTACAAAGGATGTTTCGAAGGAACCGAATCAAATGTCAGCTTTAGAAAGGGTTTTTTGTGTCTAGTCTAGGGGGAGGATGTGCACAAGCCAAGGATGAAGGAAAACTCTTTCAAGTAGTGGTCCAGTTATTTTCTAAAAAATCCCATGGTAATGTTTCCAGGGAGGCCATGAAAATCTCTAAAGGCATCAATGAAAGGAAAGTAATGATTATACTGGAGATTTCTTGAGTTCTGATAATGGTCCATGCATGGGTACAACTTTAACTCAAAGGAATCCACAATCAGAATTGCATGATTCATTTTTGTGTTCATATGTGGTTGGATACTCTCATTCCATGATGACTACATGGGAGAGATGTCAAGAACACTGGTTATGGAATCAGTAATGGTGATATGATACCACACCACATTAGTAATAGGAAATCCCCCTTAAATGTGTATGGGCCCATCTATTTCATGTACGACTGGGTTGTTTCACACATGAGGGGATGTGAATACCCAAATCCTATCTACCCTCCTGGAACCAATTTCACAACATTAATGATCAAAATTATTGATATTATACCACTCAAGCTAGACTGAGTTGGAATGCCATGGAGGATCATTCTAGCAGACAACTTTATATCCCACCTGTCCCCCATTCCAAAATGAAGGGTTATAGATGACATGGAAGGGGAAAAGGGGTACTGGTCGCACCTCCTAGAACTTTGAGGTGGTTTATTGGTGGTTGAGGTAGATTTCAAGGAAATTTGTGAACCATACACCCTGTACAAGTTTTATAGGCAGTCTTAGTGTCTTCAGCGACTTACCCTGATGATGTACATGGTGGGTATGCACTGAACATCATCCATTTATCCTGTGGAAGATATGCCACATTTTTTTTCTATAGGATGATAATGGATGGAATTAGTTGACTCTTACTAATGACACAAATGTTCTATTTCATGAATTTGAACTTATTATGAAAAGAATGTATATTGGAGAGATACTAGGTCCTCAGGGTGAATGACAGAGGGGCCCTATAGTCATATGGTCAAGTGCTTGTTGTAGTGAGTAGGGCATGCCATGGAGGCATGGTTGGACTGAAAATAAGGAGTAAAATAGTTGTAGCTCCTTCACGTCTAGAATAAATATGGATATGGGGACCACAACATCTTGGAAAATTGCCTCAAGAGGATGGTGAGCCCTCCATAACGGTTTTGTGACCACAAGTTCAATATTTGGGGAAGCCGCTATGCTACCTGAATATATGTGGTGATATTTTTCCCATAATTCAATGAATAACTAGGGAATAAAAAACTATCTCACCTCCCTCTATGGGATATGGATGAATCTCAATAATAAGAGGATAAACCTTATGTTGTGTTATGCACGAAAATGATTCCATGTTGTAATACCTTAATACTTTCCATTATTTTCCCTTCAAAATAAATTTAATTTTGTTACTATATCTCATTATACAAAATACTATGTTAAGATCATGATATAAAGAACACTGAGATTTAATTTTGGCACACGTAACACTAGGCTTTTTTGTGTTATACACAATACTGAGTTCCTTCAAAATCTCACATTACACGCAAGACCGAGTTTTACAAAACTGTAATATACTATTAATATTGTTATTTAATATAATAGTTATCAAATAGCCATTGTAATGATATATTAGAAAATAATTAACTATGTTTGGATAAGATTTTTTTACATATTTCTAAATAATTCCTTGGAGACCAATTAATTAGAAATGAATATAGAAACCAATTGAATAAAATATAATTTTTTTTATAAAGAACTATTTTTATGCATGGGAGTAGTATACTCATAATAAATTAAATTAGTTAGTGGTTAATATTAATTAAAATTAAATATCAGATATAAAATAATTATTTTACATTCATCAAATAGATTTTATAGGCAAGAGTAAATCCAATTTTACACATAGAAAGCTATATTTTTCTAAGGTCTATTTTGCAACCTTTTAATGGCGCACCTATTTTAAAACAAAATTTTTAAATATTACAAAACTTATTTGAAAAAATAAATTTAATTTTTGGAAGATTAATTTAAAAATTAAATTAAGATTAATTTATTATATTTTTATGAGAACTTTCATGTTTTGATGAAAAGTGAAATATAATGAATTTGAATTGAAAACTTCATTTTCAGCTAAATGATTTCTATTGTTAAATTATAATTTGATTGGTATTAAAGTAAAATTTGATAATTATACATTTATTAATATAATTTGTCTCATTTAAATTAATTTCATAATGAAATTGGATATAAAAACGTAACAAACTTCTGAACATTTTCACATTGAGAACTTGTTGTCTCGTCCCATGTGCAAGATGAATTTAAATTAATTTCTTTGAATTATGTGATTTTAATTTTTTAAAAAATGGATTTCATATTCGAAATTAGAAAATTTTATAATTTATAATATGGTTATATTAGTTTTTGATCAGAAATATTGGTAAAATCAATTAAAATTAATTATAGCAATTAAGGTAAAAATGAGTTTACTTAGTGGTTATGCTTTAATCTTAAGGGAAAAAATGTCATTGAAACTTATAAAAACACCATTTTATGTAAATATTTAGACCATATACTATATTTTATCAAATTTTATGAGTTATTGGGAAACAATTATATGACATTGAACTATATAATAAGTTATGAAAGTAAAAATTTAAAAAAGGAACCTTCTTTACCTTTAAAATTTATAAATCCTTGAGATATGGAAAAAACATCATATTTTAGGTTATAATAATAATTTTTAAATATAAAGGAGTTATTTTTATAATAATAATTTATATTTAATTTATAGAGATGATATAATTTTTTTAATGCTTTGTAAATGTCAATGAAATAACTATTTAGTAAATAATTAACTAAGATAAATGATAATAAAAATCTTAAAAGTGAATAAATGTGAGTAAATTATTATGATCCCATATTCATTTAGACTAATATATCAGGTTAAATATCTATTTTATTAATATATTTTAATTCCATCATTGTCTTGATATTTTTAAATTCAAATTAAACTAATAACGTCAAAATTGACATTAATGTTATTTCATGACAAATGATATTTTATTAATGGATTTAAAATTTATAAAAATAATATATTATCTATATTTACCTTTTAATTTTATTAAATGTCAAATATATTCCATTAATGTGCCTATTATTCTATTATAATGTTTATATTGATCGTTAATAAAAAAACTACCTTAGCATAGTTACAGTTTATGTAGTGTTTCCACATGTTAGTTGCGCTTGTTTTAAATTAATTTCTAAAAAACCTAGGAATTTTATTTTCTATATTATAATTATTATTTATATTCCATGGATAAAAATTATATAGAAATTTTAAAATTATTTTAGTCATAATTGAAAAAATAAATAGGTTAGAAAACTATTTACCATAATAAAAATCGTAAAAGAAAAAGTGGGAAAACATAGATGTTAAATAAAAAATTATAGATTTTTTTATGAGGTGGTGGTTTTTCTGGACCATAATTTCCCAAAAATATTTTTTTCCAAATTTTTTAGGAACATTATGTAAGGTAGGTCACCCAATACTTTTACCTTTTTGGCATTTACAAGAATGTCATTCCCCTTCCAATATAAAAAGGAACTCACTCCCCCAACTTATTCACAATTCACATTAAATTTTTCTTGTCAAAAAACTATAAAAATCAACTCTAAAAAACATAATCTAATAATATAATCCTCACATTATAGATACATAAAACTAAGGAATTATTTTTGAATAAACCAAAAGGAGTTACCCGAAGAATTGGTAATGTTCTTCAATGAGCACTTTTGTTTAGCTTCTTTATGCACCCTTTAAATTGTTCTTATATCATGATTATATAATGACCTTAATATAATAAATATAAATATTTTTTTATTTTAAAGGTAAAACCTACACCCACACACACTTCCATAAAAATAGGATACACAATCATCATTTGTGTGTACGGCGGACTGCCACCTTACGAACCAATATCATTCGTTCTTCCATTACAACATCTTGAGGTTGAGAATAATCATGTAAACTATATTTTTATATGATATATAAGATATTTATAATTTCTCTATGTTATTTAATTCTTATATGACATATATCTTCATTTTTTCCATATGGTGGGAAAATTATAACATCGTTTGTGGACGTGTGGAGTACCCACCCCTCAAAGTGATGTGATTCATTCACACTTAATGTGGAATAAATTAAAGACAATTTTAATTAATATGTATGATAAATATGAAATTAAAATGATAATATAATTATAATATACATAAATATTATTTACTTTTCTTTCATTGAATACAATTAGAAAATGGAAGATTTGTTTATTCATACGTATGGCCTACCGTCTCCATGAACAATTCATTTCATCTCTTATTACTAAATATTAAGGTTTAATATAAATAAATAAATTATAAATATATATGATATTTATATATTTGTTTAAATTCGTAATATGATGACATCATGATCTACATGATTAGAAAAAGAATAAGTTAAAAAATGCTAAAAAAACTAGGTAATTAACTCCTAAAACAGTAAAAATAATGAAATGTTATGAACAAACGGGTAATAAAATATTGTAATAAGATCATACATTATATTATAAATATTAGTATGTTTATTTAATAAGTTAATAACTTTATTAAAACCATTATAAAATATATTAAATATAGTTTTATCAAATAGAAGTGTAAGGTAAGGGATTTCATCTCGATTTACATTCCATTGAGACTTATTTGTTATTATGATCCAATTAACTTTTATTTGGAGTATATAATGCCCCATTGAAATGTAATGTAATTAATAAATCATTTTTAAGGGTATTATAAGTTTTAATTTTAATTATTTCATCTAATGTATTTTGACATGAAAATTACCAAGTGGTAAAATTTATTGAACTATATCACTTTTTTTTGTAATTGTCAACTTTCTCTTGAAACAATCACTTTATTGTAGTAATTTTTCATGGGAAATGACATTTATATTAAATATCCATAATATTTTATGATTAATATGATTACCTTTTAAATAGTATTCCAATTTCACATATAGTGTTAACGTTTGAGAGTAATTTGATTAACTAAAGAAATTATGATAAATATATATCTTTTATTCAATAAAAATATTTAATGATAAGAAACATTGTTTATTAATTAAATTAATTATTCTATATACGAGGAATTATTTGGACTTAGGGAAAATGGTGAGGCCTAGTTAATGATATCCCTTTAATGCCTCGATAGTTTTATGAGACAAATCAGTTTGCTAAATAAGAGTAGATTTAAACTGTCTTAAGAATAGATCATAACGGTAAAGGTTCCATGTACCTGGGAAGCACATCATCCAATAAATTAAGAATTTCCTTCATTAATAATTTAGTTTTAATTGTTATCCAAATGATTTTCACTATATAAAAATCTATGAATTCATTTCATTCTGAGATTATTGATTAAATGTCATGTGTTGTTAGTTATTTACCTTACTGTATTGATTATTCCTTATCTAGTTACTCAAACAGAATTTTTATTTACCATTTTATATTGATTATTCTTATTTATTCATAATATATTCCACTATAATTAACCCTTACTGTGTATTTTATCTCACCCTTATTTTTTTCTTTTCCCAATTTTATCAAGAACAGATATTAAAATGAGTTATCAAGGATAAAATTTATTAGATTTTTTATGTATTGTGTTTTATTTTCGATTCCTAGTGTAAAATGGGTTCCAAGTATGTATCTTCTTTTCCAAAACATCCAAACTAATCAGTCCTTTAGGAGTTAATTACTTCTAATCATTAAAATTTAATAATTTAAGGCACCGACTTTGATCTTCTGGGGTTGGGGTGTTAAATTTGGTATGAAAGGATGTTTAGTAGGAACTATAGAAACTAGATTTAGGAAATAACAGATTAGGGATTAGGACCCTATGAAAGAATTTGAGGATTAGTATATAAAAATGTCTCAAAAGAACCAAGTTTATGATTGTGAGTTTAGATACACAAAAATATTTCAATTTATGTTTTGATATTACATATTATGTTCCATAATGATATGAAATAATCTAGTGTATGTCGTCATTTATAAATGTTACATATCATAAGGAGTGGGAACCTCACCATTATGCATGACCAAAATAGTAAAATGGATCATATCATTTATGGTATTAATCCAATATTTCGATGGAAACTAGTCTCCCAAAAATTCTAATCATATAGGGATATAGTATCATGTTACAATAATATATATATAGAATTATCAATGTATGATTGATTTGTAGGGAAGAATGAGAACAATTGGATAGCTTAGAAAATGATAGAGAAGTGAAAGAAGAGAATGAATTATTTTCCCACATGTGATAATTTTAAAAATAAACACCCTAGTACTTGAATAAAATGAATGAGAGTTTACTTCAAGTATGGAGAGAAATGACACTATACTTATCGATGAAAGGATATGAAAATGGTTTCCAATGTACAATGCCTCAAATTCATATAGATGGGACACTAAAAAATCAATGTCTTAAGAGTCAAAGGAATATGACCTAGAATAGGCCAATGGATCATGGTAAGGACTATCCAATTATCAAAATTGAATAGGAATGATTAATATTCCTATGTTTGAATTCTATAATTATATAATTTTAGTATTTTATCAGGGACACGTTGGTTATGAAAATTTTGAAATATTTAAGAATTTTATTATAGTAATTTTCATTACAGATTTTAAAGAAAAAATTGAATGGTACTGATGAATAAGAAAAATTATTCAATGACATGTTGAACTTCTTATAAAACAAATTATTGAGGGAAATTCAATCCTTAATTTGTTTATGATTTTGAGACAATTATTTTTGGATAAAGAGATTATTGATATGGATAAATAAAATTGGATATTACTAACTACCATGGAATTGATTAATTATTATTTTTACATTGTGTTTAAAGCTATCATTAATTGAGTTTACATTATTTTTTTATTTTAAGAATATATCCATTAATCAATGTTCCATTTAATGAAAAAGTAAGAATGCATGTTTTCAATAAGGCTATATGGTAATTTAGGTTATTACCATGTTTCAAGAAAATACATGATGAAGTCATTCACATGTTGGGTATATGAAAATTAAGAGTTATATCACGTTGATAGAGGATTGATAAGTTTATTTGGAAATTTATTGATATAAATTCTAAATTGTTGGATTATAATATTTTTTAGAAGTTATCCATTTATGAAATGGTTTAATTTGATCTTTGTATGAGGATTTAAATGTTAGTGTATTTCTTCACTGTGTGATGCAACTTTTGCTAAGAAATAAAGTATAAATTTTTGAGTTCCCAACCAATGGATAAGATTGTGTTTCTGAAATAGAAAGATATATTCACTTATATTCTTAAAGAGTGAAATAATTCTTCAACCCTAGTAAAAGGATCTTGAAATAAAATGTTATCCTATTGTGTTCATATCTGATGAAAAACGTTTTCCTTTAGATCATCATAGGTTTATAGTTTTTAGTCCCTTAACATTCCAATAATCACTTAATTTATTGTGATAAATGACTATAGTTATTTAGGTTTTTCTTCAATGTCCATGTTTTCATTTACCACTCATGTTCTCCAACTTTGGATTCAAGTTACATAACCTTTGTATTTCCTTTTCCATCTTATTAAGAATATGTTTTATTATAACTATTTATGATGTGGGTTTTTCAATAATAGTTTTTTCAAATATCAAACCATCGATTACCAAGATCAAGTTTGAATTATGAATATGAAATTTATTTAAGGCGGGGATAATGTACCACCCTAAGAGTTTAAAATATTTTCCATTTAAAATAAATTTATTTTTGTTTCTTGGTTTATTTATATAGAACACCATGTTAAAATTATGGTACAAAAAAATTAATATTATATTATGGAACATGAAATTCTAAGTTTTCTTATGTTATACACAATACCAAGATCCTAAAAAATCTTACGTTACACGCAAGACCGATTTTTTCCAAACTACAATATACTATTGACATTATTATTTAATATGATAGTTATCATCTAGCCATTGTAATGACATGTATGAAAATTATTATCAAAATTTGGAGATTTCTGTTTACATTTTTTTATAATTCTTTGGTGACCAATTAATTATAAATGAATATAGAAAGCAATTAAATATAAAGGAAATGATTTTATAAAAAATGTTATTATGCACTAAATGTGTATAATATTAATAAATTATATTAATTAATGGATTATATTAATTAAAAATATATATATTATATTCAATAAATTTTTTTAAATTAATAAAATATTTTTATTGGCAATAAAAAATCCAATTTCATGCATAATAAACTATATTTTTAAGGGCAATTTTTCTGCCTTTTAATGACACAATTATTTCATAACTAATTTTTTAACTTTTATAAATTTTATTTTAAAAAATAAATTTTTTTTTGAAATAATAATGTAAAAATTAAATTAGGATGAGTTTTTGGTCATTTTTTTGAGAAGTTTCATTTTTTGATCAATTGTGAAAATACGGAATTTTAATTGGAATTTGGTTTTTCATCTATATAATTTATATTATTAAATTATATTTTGAATTGGTTTAAAAGTTTAATTAGTTAAATTATGACTCTATTAATCTTATTTTGTTCATTTTAATCAATTTAATATTTAAATAAGACATAACAACTTTGAAAACTTTTGAACATTTCACCTTAAAAACCTGTTGTCACATCATGTCCGCATGATTAATTTTAAATTAATTTCTACCACTTATGTGATTTAAATTAGGGAAAATGGATTAAATATTTGGAATTAGCATAATTTATAATTTATAATACGATAAAATTAGTTTTTTAACCAAAAGAATATGAAATAATTTAAAATAAATTACAATGATTAAGGTATAAATGTGTTTACTTAGTAGTTAAACATTAATATTAAGGGGGGAAATGACCTAGACTCTTATCCACAACCAATTTTCAAGAAATATTTTCACCATATCCCCCTTTTTTCTAATTTTATGAGTTAGTGAAAAATTATTCCATGAAAGTGACCTAAATAATAAGTTCAGTAAGGAAAAATAAAAATGGAAACTTTCTTACCATTAACATTTATAAAGCCTTGAGATATGGGAAAACACTATATATTCAATTATAAATATAATTTTTAAAGCTAAATGAGTTATTTTTATCATACTAATTTATCTATAATTTTTATATATGTCATAATTAGTTTTCAATTCTTAATAAATGACAACTCAATTACTATATAGTTAATAATTAACAAAGATAAATATTGCTAAAAATATTATAATTGGAGAAATTTGAGTGAATTATTGTGATCCCATAATTTTTTAGATGAATATATCATGTTAAATATATTTTAAACTAATAGATTTTATTTCCAATTTTTTTTTGATATTTTTAAATTCAAATTATACTAATAATGTCTTAATTAAAAATAATGTTATTTAATAATAAATGATATTATTTTAATTGATTTAAATTTTTTTAAAAAGCTACCTTCTATAATGGTATTTTTTTAATTCTTAATAAATATAAAATATGGTTGATTAATTGACCAATTATTCTATTATAATTACTATATTGACCATTAAATAGTAAACATTTTTTTGGAGTTACAGTTTAAGCAGTGCTATAGCACGTTACTTGCGCTTGGGTTGAACTTAATTTCCAAAAAATGTAATATTTTTATTTTAAAAATTATATATATTATTTAGAATTAGTGGTAAAACATTATATAATAAGGATAAATTTATTTTATCCTTAATAGATAAAATACATAGGTTAGATAACTAGTCACCTTAATAAAAACCAAAATGGTAAAAGTGGGGAAGCATAACAGTTATTGAACAAAATTATAAAATTTCAAATATTGTTGTGTTGTGGTGGATTTTATTGACTTTAAAATCTCTAAAATTATTTATTTTTTAATTTCCTAGGTATTTTATGAAAGGGAGTCCCCCTAAGAGTGTTTATCTTTTGGTATTTACAAAAATTCCACTCTTTGTCCACTATAAAAAGAAACTCAATCCCCCTAATTCTTCACACCTCACAAGAGATTTGTATTATCGAAAAATATTCCAAGTAAACTCAAATTTTACTCCTATAATCATAAATTCCTCGCTTTATTAATAATTCAAACCAAATATTTATTTTGGTATAAACCAAAAGGAGTTACCCAAAGTAGATGTAATGCTCGTCAATGGGAACTTTTGTTTTCATTCATTCTATACCCCTTCAATTTTTTTTAATTCATGATTATATAATAACCCCAGTATCATAAATATAATAATATATTTTTTTGTTCAGGTTATAAACTATAGCCCCACATACTTCCATCAAATAGGATACACAATCCTCGTTCGTGTGTACGGTGCACTACAGCCTTGTGAACTGATGTGGTTCGTTCTTTCACTACCACATCTCAATATTGGGAATAATGATATACATACTATTTTATATGATATATATGATATTTATTATGTCCTTATACTTATTTAAATTTTATATAACACATATTTTCCAGCTTTCCACTTTGTGTAATAAGATAACATCATTTGTGGATGTATTTTGGTATAAACCAAAAGGATTTCCCAAAAGAAGAGGGGACATTCTTCAATGAGAAATTTTATTCTATTTTATACTAAACCCATTCAAATATGTTTATATCATGATTATATAATAACCAAAGTATCCTTAGTATTCTGAGAATTTTTTATTTTAATGGTAGGACCTACAACCACACACACTTCAATCAAATGGGAAACACAATTATTTTTTGTGTGTACGATGGACTGCCGCCTCCCGAAATGATGTCATTCATTATTCCGTTATCACCTCTCAAGGTTGATAGTAATGATAAAAATAATTTTATATATGATACATATGATATTTATGATGTATTTATTCTTCATAAATTTTTATATAACACATAACTTCAAGATTTCCATTTCATGGGAATATGATGACATCATTTGTGGACGTATGGACTACTGTCTCCCTAAAGCGATGTGATTTGTTCACCCTTTACATGGAGTGTATTAAGGATTTCTTATTTAAAATTTGTGACAAATTTTAAATTAAGATGAAAATTTACTTATAATAAACATATATATCATTTAATTTTCATTCTCTTAATAAAATTAAAAAATGGATGCAGTGTTCATGGGTACGTATGACCTATAATCTCCAAGAACGGTGTGTTTCATCTCCAATCACTAAATATTATAGATTAGTATAAATACATATATACCGAATATATATGTTATATTTAAATCATCATTTCAATTGTGAACATGATAAAATCACGATCGATGAAAGAGTAATAAAAAATAACACGTCAAAAAATACTAAAAAAACTAGACAATTAACATCAGAAACTGTGAAAATAATAAAATATTCATAAAAAATGGTTAATAAGATACTATAGAAAGATCATATATGATATTATAAATATTATTATTTTTCTGTTATAATTTAATAACATGCTTAAAATCGTTATACAAGAGGTTAAATGTAACACCCCAACCCCAGTTTCCCAGAGCTGGTGTATTATTTCATCACATTGGAATGTTTACATGAAAGTCGTATCCTGAAGGACTGAGAAGTTTACTAGTTTTGGAAAAACAGATACATACATCGGTTCAACATTACAACTTGAAATGAAATTCAACATATATGTTTTATTGGTAACATAATAAACTCTATGTTTATCCATACATGTAATTCATAATAAACCTCTTAGTATCATGGCAAAAAACATAAGAATGAGATGATCTCAGATGCATAGTAAGGGTAAGAAATACAATGGAATATATTATAAACATAAAAATTAGTCATGGTGAATAACTAAAAACACATTCCTTTAAAAAGATACTAGAACACATTATGGTAAGAATAAGTGCTGAATAAATAATTATTTAATAAAGCATAATCATGGGTATTATACTAGTCGAATAAACATGTGACATTTCAATTACTAGTTTCCTAATGAGGTAATGCATAATGCAAGACATCATAACCATACTGTCAAGGCCTTATGCCAAGGCTGTAAATATCCATTTCATCAAGGACTTGTTCCAAGACAATATTTTTTCTCATGAGACCTATCAATGCACTAAGGGGATATAGTGGGCCCCACCTAACACTTAATAAGTCCAATGTATTACTCTTATGAATGAGGATAAAGATAAACTAAATATAAATTCACATTGCAACTAAAATTAGAAATGTAAATAACTTTAGTCATACATTAAACTTAAACACTAACCATGTGAAGTAAATTGGTGAATGGTTTCAAGATAGAATATCCACTTTCAAACTAATCAGAAACCATTAAACAACATACTATATATAATATAATAAGATATAAACCTCTATGAAATTAAATATTCATTAAAGGATGTTGACATAAATAAAGATACTTTTAAATGATACCATTGAGATGTTCTTGAAGAAATAATCCTTAATCATTATAAAGTTTTATATAAAACCTTGAAATATTAAAACCATAATCCTTTATAATATCATGAAAACAACCATACTATTTATATGATATTCCAAGGGTAATTACATACACCACATGTAAGTAATAAGTTGTGAACAAGGCATATATCTCTTAAAAGTTAAAGTGAGGCGAGAAAAATCCATTCTACTTTGGAAAGAAGAGTTCTTTTGTAAAATTATTTTTATTTTTCATAAATATGGTTTTAAACATGTATATCTTATAAAAAAATATAAGGACATTTATATTACATTTTAGTCATAAATGATGTCCCACAAAAGTGAAATCATGTAAAAAGTGGTTTTCATGAATCTTTAGAATTAAAACATTTTAGTATGGTTTAAGGAATTCATTAATGATATTTTAAGGCACAAAGAAATTTATGCTTTCATAAAACCAGAAATGAACCAAAATATATTTTTCATTTTAAAATTTGTGATTTTAGAAAGATAAACATAGGATGAAAACATATTATACAGTAAACTTCAAAATATGTAATAATTTGAGAAGTTCTTTAAATAAGGCTTGCATTTCATAATAATTTTTGAATGATTGTTTTAAATCATGTAAATCACCATAAAATAAATAAGGATTGTGATTGGTAAACATATATATAACATTAAAATAGAATTTATGTGGATTATATAAGAATAAATAATAATTTCATTGAGGTGAGTAGAGAATAAGAGCAACCTGAATGAAAATGGAGGTTCGTGTAGAAAATACATATAACTTTGTAATCAATTGATTCGTATGCCCAAAAATTAATAATCATAAAATGATAAATTTAATATCATGAAAATAAATAGATTCATGATATGAAACATAAATGGGAAGTATACATACACCATACATATGTAATAGTAGTGAATACATAATATCTCACAAAAATGAAAGTGAGATGGAGAAACCCTCACCTTAAGTCTGAAGGTGGTCACCACTTGATCTTAATGACTTGAATAATCAAATTTAGGTTCACTAATAAATAATTACAGATCCTACAGTCCATATAATTTATTTATTATAACCTTATTAAGTTCATTCATGGCTTTTTTATGGGTTAAGAAGGTCAATTTCATTGTTCGGGTCTATTGGTTTCATTATTGGTATACTAATATACATGAATGGAGAATTATGTAAAATGAGAATGGTCATCCAAAATATAAGTTATATGTTATTAGTGAAAATCAATAATGTTAAATTTTTGTAAATTTAATTTGGTTACTTAGAGAGAATATGAATAATATATAAATTATTTAATGATAACTTTCTGGGTTAATTGGCGGTTTTTGAACACAATGATCTCATTTTTCTTTTTAAATAAAAATCATGTGTAAAAAAAGACTCTAAAACCATATATGGGACATAATACATATATTATAGTCTATTTAAACCATAATAATGGTTTTATTACAGTAATTGGAGATGGTAATAGAAATTGAAAACCCATCATCCTTGAATGTGGTATATAGCACATCTCAGATGGTGTTTTCTTACTACTATCATAAAAGGAGGGTAAAAAATAGATGATAATAACTTCTTCCATAATCATAAAAAAAATTCATTTATGTTACTGGATTTTTCATATCATTTTGATGAGGATAGGTGAGGATAGAAAAGAAAACAATGGAACATGAAAAGAAAGTAAAAGAATTGAAAAGTGGAATTTAGCTCTAGAATTAATATTCCATGAGAGCCTCTTTAGGGGAGAGGATTGGGTATTTTTATGAGAGAAAGGGATGTTATAAGTGGGGGAGGATCTTGTGATGATATTTGATAATTATTTATACAAGGAACATGTCTTGGGAGGAGTGAAGTGAAGAGGGGATTGTGGGTGGTTGTTATAGTGGAGGAGATAAGGGTTTTCTTAATATTTTAATCATTAGTTTATTATTTATACATAAGACAAGAAATAAGGATTTTTCCATAACAAAAAATAGTAATAAGTGCATGTGAGCTTTAAAAAAGGGAATTTAACATTATCTTATGCCTATGTTATGATGATAATTATTATGCTCACCCTATGTTATATTGTTTCATGTTCTTATCTATCCTCTTACTATGTTTTTTATCTCACCCCTTTTTTATGTATATATCCTTAAGTGTCTTACTATACTAAGGAGAACACAGGGGATAATAAGAATCTAGAGAAGAATGAATTAAATAAATGTTTGTGTTTTATGTTGTAAAAGTTATGAATGGTCCAAATTTTCCTAAGACAGTAAACCTTTTGATCCTCTTTGTGTAATTTCTTTTTTGTTTTTTATCATTAAAATGATTTAATATTGATGTAAGAAAAGGATGGTCACTATATTGTAGTTGAGTCACGAGGTTGACAAATACAGTTGGTTGCAGAGGCATGATTGATAGAGTATCATGGGAGGGATGTTCTTTTTTATCTATATAAAATAACTACTTCTTATTCTTGGAACAATGAATAGTCAAGTCAGAAATTATGGATTAGACATTCTATTTACTAGTGTGACCACCACCTCTTCTTTAACGACATCAGTCAGAGAGTATGAGGAGTTCACATGGAATTATTTATTATTAAGCATCATATAGTGATCCACTAGCTCGAAACAATTAATATAGGTGTACTATTTATCCTCATTGGTGTAATATTTCAGGATTGGATGAAATTTGTACATATACCCCGACTCGAGAGGTATGAATTAACTAAGGGTGAAGACTAGTTTCAGCACCAATAAGGGACTCTAATTATAGTTATGTTGTTGGCACCGTTTCCTACAATATTTTGAAGACTAGGACATTGATGTGGATTTAGTGACTATGGGTTACACACTAACTATAGAATATTATGGTTTTCCCAAGAAGGAAGAGATGAAACTACGAGTACGAGTGACTGTCCTTTTATCCAAATAGTTATTAAACTTATGAATTCCATGGTTTAAGATTTTTTCCACTAACTAGAGTCTTTTTTGTCACTATTGGTGTTAGAAGAGACTTGCACTACCTTTTTCAGGACATATTTTAATTTTACTAGGCCACAGTCCACCTGATTCTAAATCCAGCCTTTGAATATGAACCATTCTTTGATGATATGTCTGAGAATCATATAGTACATACAGTGGTTTCCATGGTCGGTGAATTTATCTTATTGAGGTCCCTTAAATTCATGATATTTCAGGATATAGATTTCTATAGAATAGAAAAAATAACCCAAGACTTATGTATCTATGAAGGATTAGGTATTGTTCATTCTTTCTGTGAAAGTGACTTTGGGTTCCTATCCCTAATCGGAGCTAGGGAAATATTCTCTTAGTGAGGTTGTGATTGATGAGTTTTCATCTGATGACACCATTCTAGATGAGGTTGAGCTTAGTGAGGTTCATCTGGTAATGGATCATGTATGTGAACTATAATGGGATCCTCTGTGTGAACGATAGAGACTGTTTCCTCTTTGATAAGCCTTCACATAGGATTTGAAAGGGGTAATGGGCATAACCACAGCTTGATCCACTGTAAATATTTTTCAAGCCACTAGGTATTTTTGGTGAATTATGGAAATCCACTTGAATAATTCAATGAGTTGAGGGTAGGCACCAAACTCATCTTTGAAATTCCCCTTACATATTGTTATCATCTTCTCCTGAGAAGGATTTTTAGTATGTGAGTATATTAGACTCATCCACCCTGTGATAAAGTCAACAACTCACTCATCATCCTTTTTTCACTTAGAGACATATGTGATACTGGACTTGCACACGACAGATATACAATGGTAGAATATTATCCTATAGAGATCCCCCCAACTAGAAATGGATCTTGGGGGTAGTTAGCTATAAAACATTAATGTGGTTTCTTATAGAGTATAGATGAAAAAACAGATCTTGGAAGATTTCTTATATTCAGGAGTCACCAATATTGGTCCATATGATGAGGCCGAGTGGGCTAGGTGCTATTGTAGATCAACCATCCCTTTAAATGTGGTTAAATCTTGGATTATTGAATTTTGGCGGTGGGTGAATCTGGTCTACCCACACCAGATACGACTTTCCTTCAGGAGGAATTGAAACCTATAACATTTCCAGAGCCTCAATGTGGGAAATGAGAGAAACTATCAAGTCATCTTGCTGAGGATTTCTGGTCAAAAATACTCTGATCATCTCATCATCTCGGGAGGAAAAGCGACCTTGATCCTAAGGCGGGTGGTTCTGTTTCTCGAGTGGAGTGAGTGACTCATATATTAGTCATTTTCCATAGTCCCCAACTAGATTCTTATTTGGATGCACTGGGCCACCTGAATAAAAAATTGGTTCCCATAAAAGAATGACTAGATGTCCTACTAGAGGATAGGTAAGGTCCCTTTTGACATTTTCATGACCTAAGAGTATCTTAGAGATAAGAAAAATAATAATAATCTTGTAGCCTTCATGATATTGGATCAAATAAACCATATAGAAGTTTGGATCATCTTATAATGCAATATAAGATGGATTGATAGACTGAAAACCCCCTTTACTTTATCAAGGTATCGACAGGAGGGCATCAATATTTCATTTGGGGACTCCCAAGGCCCAGTTCTAGTCTATACTGACGAGTGTGAGTGCATATCAGTGGATCAACCAGGTACTGTGCCGCTCCATGGGGTGGGTTCTCCCTATCATGCCCTATGTTGATGTTTCGATTATTTTTTATTATTGAGAGGATCAATACTTACAATGTTCATGATCACAATGGTCAAAGAATAACTTTCGCTATCAGTGGGTGATCCAAACTGATGGACCTGGTGTTTTCATGGGATATGGGTGAAATTGAGGACATCATACAACCAAAAACTTCTGATTTTAACATATTGAGATTCCACTTTCATGACTCACCAATAAACAGAGAGGATCTTGACATATGTCTATTGGAAAGACTAGAATTATTTGTATGCATTAGCGCATTGATCTTCTAAGATAACGGTGATGTAAACACTCCTTCATTGTTGGATGACGGAATCAATATTTTAATGTATTCTAGGGTAGTTTAGTCGATGACCCTGAAGTCGGTTGAGCATCTACCAGATGTTCTGGAAGAATCATTCCTCCCAATCCTCAGTGTGGGACTCTAGGATGACATGATTCATGGTTTTGGGTTTCTAAAACATGGTTAATATTTGGTTGGAATCTAGGATCTATCACAAGACCCCTTTTTCATTACCTGGAGGATGATCCTATTCCTGAATATCCTAAGACCGAATTGGCATTGGTCGATTAATTGGTGGTCTCACAGATGCATACGTCCATTGCTATTAATTTTCATGGAGATAATGAATCATGCGGGACAACTATCCACTGAATATTGAAATTTATTTTATGGTTGGGTCCAACATCAAGGTCATTTCCAATTATAAAATGGTGTTCACAACTTCCTCCTGAGGGGAAGAAAAAACATCTATATGGGGATCAGTTCAATGCTTACCATTGTCTGAGGGTGTCAATAAAGACTACAATGCCTCTCCAAGTTCCAATTTGATGTTTGGGATTATGGAAACTGATAGCATTAGAGACAGTTGCTCTAGGATTCATTGAAAATATTCAAGATAATCATCCACTTTAATGTACTTTTTGCGGGATTTAGTGATTTTATAGACATCATCTTCAAGTATTATTGGCCTCAGTTGATGATATTATACCCCCATATTTGTCAATAATGTTAAAGGTTTCCTCAGAGAGTCATCCATAATCCCAAAGTATGAATGGTTGATGGTGAAATGATGATTCCCATGGTTCTTCCTCCAAGGGAGAGTAATCTCACTGAGTGAGAGTGGATGGGAATTCTTTTGATTCCTCCCTTGTGTACTGCCTAAATTTCCATGAGTATGGCCTCTTTGGTAGTAATTTTTCCTCCTAACTAGAGATGGATATTAAGAAATGGGAATATATTCAACATGGTGAGGACCTCCATGGTAGTGAGTAGTAGTACAGGGAGGACATCCACAATAGTATTCTTCATCATGGGATAAACCATAATAGTTTTCGAAGGTGCTAATTACAAGGAGAGTCAACCCAACCTACCCAAAAGGTGGATGGGATCTCAATCCCAAAAGGGTGAATATGGAGTCTCGTGCAATGGTTGCAGGGACAAATTAAGACGCATTGGTGGAGGATAGAAACACTGGAGCTAGAAAAGTGGCCTCCTGATAGGAAGGGTTCATGGATATCCCCTGGTGTTAATGTTAGGTTTTCTGGACCAAGGATAGAGGATTACGAGTGAGAAAACCCTCTCTTCAACCTATGGGGTTGGCTGATGTTGCTAGTGTGACTAGGTGGGATCCCTCTTAAGTGAATCTCAAGTGGTGGTTTTCCTTTTTTGTATTCTATACATCCATACTTAATCAGCATAGGGGAGGAAACTATTTAATAATTTTAGGGAGAATTATCATTGGTTGGTGGATTTTCCCCAAGGCATCACTCATGAGTGGTAGTTATGTCATGGTTTTATGGCCTCCGGATCTTTTCAGGACATATCCCTTGTTGGGATGACCCTTTATTACTCATATTGATGAAAAGGGTGTTGATGACACTCCTATATATAAGATTATAAGTGGAGATGGGGTGAGGGAACCTGGTACTCTTGGGAGAGGTGGTCATCATGTTCAGAGTATAGTGATGTAGGGTTGCTGTATTGATAGTCCCCTTACCCCATACCAGTTGGTGGTGGGTCATCATATATATGTTATAGATTATGTCCTATGTATATATAAATCCAATCATTAGTAAACATGCCATGAAAGTGATGCCTAATGTCACTCATCCTTATCCAAAGTTGTGGGAGGATCCGCATCGATGGTTACTCAGATCAGGGATTCCCAACGACCATTACATTCCACCATAGTAGGATAAGAGTTATGCATGAGTCACATCATCTGTTTAGTAAGACCTATGTGTTAGATATATGGATCTATCCATGATCAAATATGGTGGTTTCCAATAATAATAACCCACACAATGTTTAAGGAGAAGAGTTTTAGACTGAGTTCATAATTTTTTACTTCCAATGCTTTCCATTAGGTTGTGTGTCGACATGCTCTTCTTGTCATGTGTTTCTTATTTTAAAAAGAAGATAGCCTCCATTTACAGGGTTGGTGATATTTTCTCATTGATTGAAATGGGATGATGCGATTTCAGTTCCCCTTTTATGGATTCCTCCTTGGAACTCATTTCTTAGTATGGGTCTCCCTAAATGATTTAAGTCATGTTCATGTAACTCATTCCTTATGTAATCTCAAGGTCGATGGTGGAAAATTACATTACTTCTTTCTCAAGAGGGAAAAAAACCTATGTTTATAGTATATGTTAATGTTGGGAATGTATAAACATATCTAGACATTGGGTATGTTAAGAACCTGTACAATCTTCTTCTTTTGGATTCATGGTCATATCATGTGTGAGTTATCATTAGAGTAGAACCCAAGGCATCCAATGTTTACCATGGGGTAATTGAGGATAGTGGAATAAGTAATTTGAGTCTTTTGACCCCATATATCCCATTATTATTATATGGGGATAATATTTTAGGTGGGGCATGGGTATAATGTCTTGTGGGGATAGGTAGGTCACATGTTTACTGTCTTATGGGGATGGGTTGGTCATAAGTTTGTTGTATTATGGGAAAATTTTGGTTAGATGTTTAATATACTATGGAGATAGGTTATTCCTATGTTTAATTTCTTGTTGGGATAGTTGGTCGATTTTAGTGCTTTCACGTAGGGAAGATTGATCACACTTTGGAGTTTCCATCTTCTCTGGAGGATACGGGTAGAATTCATGGGAATGTTGGGTGGATTGGGATTAAACCTTAGGAAGGTACCCCAGATGTATTGGGATGTCAGGATTGAACTTCTTGGAGGTGTAGTACATACCCTTTTAAGAGAAATGTATCAATACCCACATGGTTTAATGCCACAGTTTAAGATCAAATTATAGGACCAGTTTTTCCAGTTTAACATCACATGGTAAGGATTATTGTGTCATGGAAATAACATCAATGATCGATAGTGTAGGGATTTAGCATATAAGCATCCTAGGATGGGAGTCGTGTCCAATTTTCATCACACAAGGTAGGATTTCTGGGATTAAACAATTCCAGTTATACATATGGAATACTATGTTCATCACATAGGGTGAGTATATAGTTTTAAATAAGGTGCTTAGGATTTTTTCATGAAATTTAATTTTTTATGACTAGGATGTTGGGCTATGCAGTTTTATGACTTACAGCTCAAATGATGTTAGGAACAACACTGATGGATACCATTTACTTGTAAGAGAGAAATATCTTGCATAAGACCACCCTACCATGAAGTGTGGTAAGTTTCCCATGATGATTCCACTTTCAAGGATTATGTTCCTACTTCACACACACCTCTTGGTGGTATGTGTAATAAATACTTCATTGGTAAAGTAGAAAACTGGGATCCCAATGTTAGGGTTCCTATTCTTTGGAGAAAGTGGCATAAGGGTACCAATAATTAGGATCAAGAAGAAAGGTATTGGTTTATGACATTATTGATGTAAATAGGTTAGACACAAGGGTTGATGGTAGCATTCATACATAAATTAGGGTGTTTATAGCCATTGTTGGATATGTATAGGATCCTTGGGAACTGAAATTTTGTGAAAAGGTATTTTCTGAAAGGAGGAGTTATGGAGATGCTTGATGGATGGGTTACATGAACGATAGGGGTTTGTGAAGGTTGAAGTATTTGTGAAGGGAATGGGTTTCATGAATATAAATGGTTTTATAAAGGTAAAAGTTATCAAAAAGTGGTATCTTTCATGAAATAGAGTGCCTCTACCTTAGAGAAAACTCTTGGTTCCCATGGGTTTGGTTTTGCGATGGATAATTATCTCACAAAACACAAAGATCCCAGATGGGATTTCTATAAATGTGAAGGTCATGGACCTTTAAAAAAATAATCCCTACCATGTTTTGAGGAGCTCAAGAACCTATGGGAGGTTGTCTCATGAAATATGGTTACTTCTAGTAATCCTTTCCTCTGTCACTTGTGAAGGTTGGAGTTTTCTGAATTCAAATCCTTTTTTAGAAGTCTAAAGGTTGAATCCCCCAAAAATATGGATTTAGGGAGGTATTTATAGGAATTTTTATCATGGAAAGGTTAGTTTTTAATGGTCACTACCTCACGAATAGGTTTTTTTAAGATTTTACATGGGATGTGGATTTCCTCAAGTTCACATATGTTGTGCGGAAGCTACCTTCACAACTTTCATAATGTTCGGGAAACATTTTTAAGGCGAAGCCTATTTGTGATGGATTTGACCTTTGTGAACATAGATACTTAGCCATATTTATGAGCTATTTTGGCATTTATTACCTTCAAACTAGCTATTCCTTCCTCAATATCCCTTGAAACATATGTTTTTTTGCATCAACACAAACTGACATGAACCAATTTATTCCAATTAAATCCATCCCTACCAAAAATTAATCGAATGAAACAAAACTAAATATAATTAAATTGAAATAAAAAAAATAAAACATAATTAAAAACAACTAAATAAAACTGAATTAAATTATATTTAATAAAAAAAACCATCCAAAAAAAACTAAAACCAATTTGACATATAAAAACTCAACTCTACCAAGAAACTAAATTGAAAATACTTAATATAACCTAATCTGGCCTATAGTGAACTAAATAGAACTTATCTGACCTAAATTGAACCAAATGTAATGAAATTAAGTAAATATAATCTGAATAAATCCATACCTGTTAGGTGTGACCAGAACTAAATCAAACCAAATAAAACTAATTTAAACCAAATAGAATTAAACTAGAATATCCCAAATTAAATAAAATAAAATAGAAACAAATATAATAAAACCAAACTAAATAGACCTAAGCTTACCCTACCTAGAATGAATCACACTGAAAAATGTGACATAAAATAGAACTGAAAAGAAGTGAAATGACCAAAAGTTACCCAAAATAAACATAAATAAACCCTATCAAACTCACCAAAAATAATCAACTATAATTTCCCAAACTGAACTAAACCAAACAGACTAAAAAAAATCAATATTGAAGATAACTTAGTGGATTTCAACAAAAATAAAAATAAATCAATGTAGGAAAACCTGATTTGAATCAAACAAAATAAAGTAGAACAAAAAAAACTAAGTTAAACCAAACCAATCTAAATAAAACTAAACTAACTAGAATATAATAAAATAGATCCAAATTGACCTAATTGGAGATGAATAAGCTTAAATCAAATCAACCCATCTTTAATTGAATTAAACAAAACTGAACCAACCTGAACTAAATATAAAGTTATTATCCCAATGTAACCCCAACTAACCTGGTCTAAAACTAACTGAATCGAACCAAAAAAACTTAATTGAACATAACCGAACCAAAATAAACAGATTGGGACAAACCATAATAATAAATAAACCAAAACAACTCAAAACAATTGATTTGAAATGAATAAAACTAAGTCAAAATATATAAAAAAATCAAACCAAATTAAATAGAATGAATCTGAACTGAATCAAGAAAAATAAAATAAAATAGAATAATTAAAACCACATTCAACTAAAATATGTTGAACCAAAAGGAATTAATGTAAGGTAACCCCCACATGAACTAAATCGAACAAAATTGACCCTGTTTGATGTAACTTGAAATAAGAAACTAAACTGAACCAACATGTAATAACCCATATAAAACTAAAGTATCAAAAATTTAACCAAACCAAATATAAATGAATAAATATTAACAAAACAAAAAAATATTGAAACAAACTTAACTAAATTAATCCAAATTAAAATGATTCTAACTAATTAGAATGAATAAATACTAAATAAACCCAAATAGAATTTAATTGAACCATCAAACTAAAGGATGTGGAACTAAACTAACCTAATATGTCCTAACTAAATAAAACAAAAACATAACCAATAACACAAAACTAAAATCATAATGAATAAAAATAAACCAAATCAAAATGATTATAATGATTTTCAACTGAATTGAATCAATATGAAACAGACTAACCTGAACTGAATTGAATAAAATAAAACCAAAATGAAATAAATTGAAATAAACTAAATTGTAGTTGATTAAACCAAACCTACGTGATCCTACCCAAAACAAATTGAATATAATTGACTTGAACAAACCATGTAAGACCAAACCTTAAGATAAAAAAATATAATATGAAATAAAATTAATTTAAAGAAACCAACCTGAATATAGTTTAATCACACCAAATATATAATGAAACTAGATTCTCAGATATAGATATTATATATTTCTATATTAATATTTATTAAATTAAAAAAACACATGCCCTATAAACATAATAGTTTACTGAATTTGGAAAATTGGAACATAATATTCTAATTTTGAGAAATATCATAAACATATTCCACAAAGAACTTCTTACATTGTACTCCTCTTAAGAATACCCTACATAAATATTTCTTCATGAAATAGTGATAGAAAGATAAGAAAAGGTGAGATTATAATCTTAGTAAGGGTAGATGTAATAGATATCAATATATGATCATATAAAATAATATGATAAGAATAAGGGTTCATAATAATAATAATAAATTACAACGTTCATTCCCAAACTATCATAGATCATATACATGAGTCATAGAAAAAAGATATTCAATTAATAAGACATGATTTATAAGGAAATAAAAGAATATGATTCATGAGATCATGACATTGGCATAATAAATAGATTTTTCACATAAAAATAATCATATAAAATCAAATGTTAAAGCTACCAACCAAGATAATAATAAAATATTAGGATTGGGATAAACAACTGTGTACCTGCTTTAGACTTGGAATGACCACCAGTGTATCCTTATTTTTGGTATTGAGATAACCACCATTGAACCCTATTTTTTGGTCTTGGGATAAATGCATGTTTAACCTCCTTTTGGGATTGGTATAAACACTAATGTAACATCATTTTCAGAATTGTTCTAAACACCCAAGTACCCTCTTTTTCTATCTTAGGCTAAACACCTATGTACCCTCCTTTTTTAGCATAGGATAAACTCCTATGTACCCTCTTAGCTCATAGAGCATTTATATTTACCAAATAAATTGGAATTCAATCTAGATTCAACCATCATGTGAACTATAATAGGATCACCTATGCTATCTTGGTCACCTCATTATATATGTTGTAATGAGCTTACCAAGTACCATCTGGTCTACCCCAACATAATATGTAATGAGATAACCCTATGATATTTTGGACTACACATCATATAAGTAATTTCTAAGAACCATAACATTAGTAAAGTACAACGAGATTTAATTTCATTATAAAAAACATCAAAATAATCATTATTTACATTATAAATCGATTAATCCATGAAAAATAAATGGGATTCATGTTTATCTAATTTAAACATGATTGAACCCTGGAAAAGAAGTTGTTACTATAACAATCTCTTTGAAACATTATTTTCCCATGAAAGAGAAATTTTTTTATTAAAATATTGTAGAAACATTATTAATCATTATAAGAGAAACAAGTTTCATAACAATCTCTTTGAAACATGATTAACCCATTGAGGAGAAATGAGTTTCATAATAATATCTTTGAAACAATATTATTCCATCCAAAATCATTTTGGGGACGATATCGATACCAAATAGCCCTAGTGGAGGATAAGTAATAAAAAAGTAAGTTGATATTGATTAATGGAAATACAAATAAATGAAAATTAAAATCATTATGAAAGAAAATATCATTTTCATTTTGAAAATTATTTTTTAAAAAAATAAAACATTTTAAAATAATTTTCTTCGATAAATCCCCTGTAAAGATTTAAAAGAATTTTTAAAAAATAATTTATAACATTTATTGAGAATAATATCATTTTATCTTTGAAAAATACTTTTTAAAACATATAACATTTTGAAAATACTTTTCTTTGAAAATAGTTTTTAAAACAAATAGAGGAAGCTATGTAAATAATTTAAGATTATTTTTAAAAATAAAAAATTATTGAAATTATTTTATTTGAAAATGATCTTAAAATATCATTTAAAAAAATTGAAAACATTTTTAGAAAACATCTTTTTGGAAGAAAACAAATTTCTGGTCGAAGAGAGAATTATATTCAAATTTTTATAAAAATATTTTTTTATTTATACTGAGTAAAAAAGAGTGGAAAAAATGGTACCATTACTTGAAGATATCATGAATAAATAGAGGTTATAAAAAATAATGATAATTATTAATAGTTAGATCATGATATTTTAACATTGGAGACTTAATCATAAACAATCCCATTAAATGATGAGAATGTAATATAAATTCATAACCACTTAAATAAAATTGTATCATAAACCCCATAAATAAATAACATGAAATATAAAAATATCATGAGGATAAATAGATTCATGTTATTAAATGACAAAGGTGTTGTTTATACACATCAGAAAATAATATTGGTTTATATCATAACATGTGTCTCAAAGAAAGAAGATTGAGACAAAAATCTGTTACTGTTTTGGAACTTTTTAACTGTAAAAGTAATTAAAGAGTGATACTTAAATAGAAATGTAAAGCCCAATAAATTTTATCATTACCATCTTGAAATAGATTAATGGTCAGTATATACACCACATATAATAAAGAGGTGGTGAATAGAGTGTGTCTCACAAAAGTAAAAAGTGAGATGATAATCCCTTACCTTATGTTTTAACTTCCATCACACCCATTCAAACATACTATATAATAAGTTTATGTTTATGTTAAATCTATTAAATAATCACACACACACACACATATATATATATATCATACCATATAATATTTCATTAGGATATTTTATTACCTATTTATTAAAAATTTCATGTTAAATTTATATTACCTGTAGGGGTAGGGTGGAGTTGGTTGAAACTTTGGATCTTATCGCTAAGGTAACAGGTTTGTGTCCTTGCTATGGAGATGCCTAATATGTCTTAAAAAATAACTTACTGGACCCTCTACCTCATAAGGAACTAGCTCGAAATCCCATGTTCCGTTACACTTGGTCCTAGGGTTGGGGAACAACATAAAGGCACTTGGTGATGGGTGGCAGTCTAGTAATACCTTGAAACCCCCTAAGCCTAAAAACCTGATGTTCTTTCTTCCAATACCTTGTAACCCCATTGGGATAAATACCCAGTGTTCTTTTGGGTGATGGAACGACACTCTCCAGGTGGTGAAACCCTCGATTAGGTTTTTCTGAAATCCACTACAACACTCATTTTTCTTCTACTATTCATCATTTGCTTTTTCAAAGGCAGACTAGGAGTTGCTTCATTCTTTATTTTTTTTGATCAAGAATCGGTAAGAAGTTGTGCCCGTGAATCATTGTTGATGTGTTCTCCCAGTCCTTTCACTATGTGGATTTTTTTCATCATCACCATTCCTTCCATTCTTCCCATTATATGATGATCTTACCTTTATCCAATTTTTTCCCCTAGAGATGATGGGTTCAATGCTCTCATGTTTCTTGTTAGAGTCTATCTCTAGTGATTTAATTACTAGATCCATACAACTTTGCTTCTCATTTCATCATTGTGGATTATGGAGTAGAAGATGCTGGGTGACCAGTGACTGATTAGATTCACATGGGTTCTAGGGTGTGGGATTGGATCTGGTTTGACATGATTTGGTAGGCTCTAAGTCTGATGGTTAGTGGTCTATGTGGATGATTTGGGATAGGGCTGATCTGGTCGACTATCTGTTTTAGGCGTTGGTTGTGGTTAGAATATTTAATGTTGATTTGTCACCATTTCTACTTTTTTTCACTTTTAATAGTACTGGTACTATATGTATAATGAGTTTTGATGTCGTTAAAATAATTAGATTATCTAGTTGTATTTGGTAGGCATTTTTGTTTAGTTCATATGGTGATTGGTTGGTGGCATCGAAAGAGGGATAGGTGTGATTTCACTCATCATTCATCCATCTGTCCACATTTGATGGACATATGGGTTCCCTTTCTATGATTTATGAAAGGTGTTTTATACCTGATTTTGGTGGTGCATCTGGTTGACAGTTCATCGAGTTCCTCTAAAGTATCATCAGGTGGGTGACTCGAAAGATAGATCAGTGTGCTAACACTTATCGTCTAGTCCTCTTCCTACATTTCTGTATGGGAATGGGGAGTTGTTTTTCTGGTTCTATTTCTAGGATAGAAAATTTCTTAGAAAAGTGGGAGAGAAATCATATTTTAAAGGATCTAGTATTGTATTGTCTGACAGGGGGTAACTAGACATGCTGGTTCTTATTTTGATGTTTGTTTCCTTTTGGGAATTTGGGACCATTTAAGGGCCTTTGGGCCAAGTTTGTTAAGATTTCCTTCATCTTGTCCAATTAAAGAGTTCCCCATTTTTTGTGGTCTTTTAATGGGGATCTCTCTCTCTCTCTATTTTTAATAAATGGGGCTTGACCCCTAACCTTTTAAAAAATCATGTTAATATCATGTTTTGGGCAACAACTACATTGTTTTTTGAGTATGTTTTGATATGTAATTTTTGGTCATATTACTTTGATAATGAATTAATCATATCTAAAAAATAAAAAATCATATAAATATTATATATATTCATTAAATATGTATTTATAGTAATCCATATAAATTTCTAATAGGAAATGAAATACATCTTTCATGGAGACGGTAGGTGGTACGTACACATGAAGGTTATTTCCATTTTCTTGTCGTATTGAATGAATAAAAATTAAATGATATATATATATATATATATATTATCATTAAAGTATCATTTTTATATCATATATATCACATATTTTTATTAAATAAATCCTTAATAAATTCCATGTAAAGTGTGAGCGAACCACAAAGCTTCATGAGACGGTAGTCTTCCATCCACACGAACAACGTTATCGTATTCCCACAAAATGGAAAGAATAATGTAATGTGTTGTGTAATAACTAAAAAATCATAATAACCTCATAAATATCATATATATAATATATAAAAAATAAATCTACCATTATGTATATCCTTGTGAAGTGGTAATGTGAAAATGAACAACATAGGTTCGCGAGGCGGTAGTCCGTCATATACACGAACAATGTCTTTGCATCTCATTTGATGAAGTTTTTTGTGGTTGTAGGTAATAAAATTAACATAAAAAATATTATTATATTTAATATAATTATGTTTTTATAAAATTATGGTATAATAATAAATTAAGGAGATGGAGAAATAAATAAAACAAATATGCTCGTTGAAGAACATTGCCTCTACTTCGGGTATCCTCCTTAGGGTTTCACTAAATCCTTACAAGGTTGGATATATGCCCAAACTAAGGCATTTAAGATGAGGGTAGGTTTGTTTTGAATTTATTTTGTCATCGGTTTATCAATAAAAATGTATTGAGATGTGTGAATAATGATAGAGAGTGAGTGTTCTTTTATAATTGAGGAGGAGTGACATTCTTGTAAATACCCAAAAGTATTCACTGTTGGGAAGTCTCCCTAACCTCATGTGCCTCCAAAATAAAATAATAATGGATGGTAAAATATTAATTTTTTTATAAAAACATCCACCTCACTCAAAAAAACTCATTTTCTTATCAATTTATTCCTTAATCCTTATGTTTACTCAATTTTATCCTTAACGTTTTAATAAGGTAACTTATATCTTTTTATTTACCTTTATAATTTATCCATTAAAAATAAAATTTAAAAATATATTTATTAGATAATTTATAACCAATTATTATGAATATTAAATCCAATTTATTAAATAAAAATCATATGCATGTCTAAAATTAGTTTTAATACAAATACATGTAATGCACAAAACTCAATTTTATCCTTAATCACGCTAATTAATTTTGACTATTTTAACTAATAATTATGGTAAAAAAATTAATTTGAACTTATTATATAATATAAATTATTATTATTCCAAATAATTATTTCATTTTCCAAAATTCTATTCATATAGGTGGTATAATTTAATTTAAAATAAATTCCATAGATGTAATGAGAAAGTAGGTTTTTAAAGCGAAAATGATCAAAAGATTACAATTTTATCATATCAAATGTCAATTAGAAATTGATTAAAATCAAATAAATTGTATTAATATATGTACTATTTAAATAATTTAACGTTAAATCAAAATCAAAATTTAATTTAAATTTATAATTAAATTAGATGAAAATGCGAATTTCAATTAAAATTTAGTATTTTCACTATTTATCAAAAAATGAAACTTTTTAGAAAAATACCAAAAAATCACCCTAAGATAATTTTGGGATAGTGATTTAAAAAATATTTTTTTTTATAAAATTAATTTTCTAAAATTGAAAAAATCTAGTTTTAAAATTAGTTCTCTATTAAAAGGTGATAAATGTTTTTTTAAGTATATTTTTAAGCGTAAAATTAAATTTATTATTATATACTGTCCAGAAAACATGTAATATGATTGTTAAACATTTTATTGAATATATGAAATTATAATTTAATTAAAATAATTAACCAAAATTAAGTTGGTTAATACATTGATATAAAACACACTTGTACAAATAAAAACAGTTTTTATGAGAAAGATTTCCTATTACTTTCAAAAGGGTATTATTTTAATTTCTAATTATTTGGTCACAAAAGAATTAATTTTATGTAAATCTGTAAACCATAATTTTAAATTTTTGTTAATATTATTCATACCTTCTATTCTAATTGATAGGTGATAACAATCATATTAAAAAACAGTATGATGCATTTTTTTAAACTCGCTATTATGTGTAATGCAATAAAAACTTAGTATTATATGTAACACAAGACAAGATTATAATTTCATATACCAAAAGCTAAACTCAAAGTTGTGTGTATTTTAATATTAACATCATATCGTGTATGAATAAATCATAACGTGGTGTATCATGCAATGAAAGCCATCAATGAGTTTTAATTTATACAAAATAAAATAATTTATAAAAACACGGGGTGTTACAAAATTAAAGAAAACAAATTTTATTAAAACACAATAAAGAACCTAACTAACTAGAATCAATATTAACTGATGTGATATCCATATGGTGGCCTAATCTTTATACCTTAGGGAAATAGATAAATTATATGGATAAGGGATAAGTGATAGAATGTGGGTTTTGATAATGGGTATAATTAATTAACTAATGATATAGAGAATGTGACTTATTACTTAGAAAACACACTAAAGGGGGTGATGTAGAGACCCATAGAATGATGTACATGGACATTACTTTACTTTTGTCGAACAATTAATACATAACAAGAACCAACACTCAAGGACTGTAATAATTTAGTGTTTTTGGAAAATTGGAAAAATGACATTGGAATCATGGTGAAAGATCTTTGACATCTCCCGTAAAGATCTTACCCATTGGTTTTCTTACCTAAAACATTTATTTATATCCTGGGGAAAATAAAACATAAAAATGGTGAGCTCAAATTCTCATTAAGGGTAAGCATGGATTAAATAAAACAAACAATATACATTTTAACTTCAAAACATGAACATAAAGTCTTAACGTCAAAATTTTGAGTTGTGAAATAAATCGTGGCAGTACGTAATGCGTAGACCATAAAGTAACATCAATCATGATATAATATAATGTGAATAAATCATGTAATTGTGGAAAAACATTAAGCACGTGATATGATTTCCATTGTATCCAAGGCATTTCTACCAAGACCATCTTAGTGGACAAAAACCATTTCTGAACCGAGTTGACTCCCTGTTCCAGTCCTCTATTATTGAACCAAATTAACTTTCCATTCCAGCCATGTCTATCTCATGAGATATAAATCTTTACCCAATGCATTAGAGGGAGATATAGGTCCCACACATCTAATAATGAAATCATTCTTACTTGTGCCATAACATAATCATAAATCATTCATCATAACCTAATAAATAAAATGGGGTTCATAAACATCATCCCATCATAACATAATCCATATAAAACAAATTTATATCATTTCATCATAAGAAGAATCAAACCATGTAAATAATAGAGACATTATACTTGAAACACACACATATGAAATAATGTCATCTTAGAAGGAAAATGGTTTTGGTAAAACACTTGAAATAAATTCTTGAGGAAAATATACTTTCTTCTTCAAAAATCATTTTCTTTTCACATAATGCCATAAAAGTTTAAGAGAAAATAATTTTGTTGAATATAATCATGAAATTGTTTAGAGTAAACTCCATTGAAATAATTCCTTATGAACCCATAAAAATCCATTCACACCATATAAGTTAAAAAAACATTATCCTCGTACTTTTGTCAGAAACGTCAAAAAGTTCCGCGTATGGTAAAAAAAGATTCCTTCCATAACATAAGTTAAAAGTCAAAGTGGGGTAAAAATGACATTAAACATACATGGAATAATATTAAACACTTTATTAAATATATTTTATGGGCATGGATGAAAAATATAACCCCAGTAAATACATACATATAAGCAATCTCAGATAAAAATGAGATTTGCAAAATTTTCCCTTACCTTAGGTTCGATATGCTTCGTAGGTATCTGAAACTCTGGTATATTGATTTAAATTATGTCATTGACTTATTACAGAATCATATTCCTTGTTATGATATCATATATGGTTTAATTATGACTTTATAATACCCGTTCTTCTGTAAATTCCATGTTAAAGAAGTGTTTTGGGTAAAATCATTTCATTTATCGTACGTGTTTCGATTTGTTGTTCTTGATATTATTATTACTTATATCATGATTTAATTACTTAAAGAATGTAAATCATCATTTATATATCATATATATTGAGTATATACATATATATAATAGATAGATGAATGAAATGAAATACACCGTTCATGGAGACGGTAGTCCGTACGTACGCATGAATGTTATTTTCCTTTCCTTATTGACTTGAATAGAATTAAGTAGTTGACATACATATATATATACATAAATAAAGTAGAATTATTATGTCAAATATTTCATGATTACTTATTATATATACTTTATAATCATTCTTGAATTGTTAACATGGAAAATGAATCTCATCGCGTCGTGGAGATGGTAATCCGTACGTACGCACGAGCGATGATATCGTTCCCATATTTATTGAATGGAGTTGGAGTTGATGATATAATATATTATAATCAGTATGATGTTATAATAATCATATATAGTTATTTTTTACACCATTATACCCATCCAAGTAAGGTGGTGGTGGAAAAACAGATTACACCACGGCGTGGAGATGGTATTACGTACGTACGCACGCGCGGTGATTTCATTTTCCATAGGATGGATAGAAGTTGAAATGGATTTTTTTCATATTTATAATAACATATCAGTATATTAGTGATACTGATGTTATTACTTTATAATGAAACAGATAGATAAGAAGAAGTTGAAGAAGAATGAAAATTTGAATGAATCGGTAGAAGAGATTACCTCTTCTTCGACACACCTCTTTTAAACGTCTTCTTAGGGCACTATAGTTGGTCTTTTGAGAAGACCAGAACCTCTATGATATAACTAGAGAGTTTTAAAAGGTTAATTGGTAGGGGTTGGAAGATCTTAAATGCTCAAAAGGGTGTGAATAGAAGAGGAATGGGGTTCCCTTTTTATAAGGGAGGAGTGGGGCACCTTATGAAAAACCAAAAATATTATTTTATAATAAAGTCATATTCAGTTTTTAATAGCTCAAAATTTATTTATTTCAAAGATAGTGTGGTTATGGGTCGAAATCCTCTCAACCAATAGGTTATAGACAAGTTTTAGGTTACTATTTTAACGTTATCATTTAGATTTAACTCTAAGTTAAATAATTTAACTTTTACCGTGTCTTTTTGTTTTCTTACACAATATGGTTAATAAACTTACTATAACAATACAAACAAACCCCAAGTGGTTCATTATTAATATATATATCCTTATATAAGTCATTCAGCCAAACATTATATTTTTAGGAATAATATAACAATTAATAATATAATATTTGTTTTAAAAACAATTTTATGTCAATTTTGACACTATTTGGTAATTGATATTTGTGAAAATCATAACCGCATGATTAATTCCAACAAAGTTAATTGAATAAATACTAAAATTTAATATTAACCAAGAAAAAAGTCTCAAATTACATTTATTTGGTTATTTATTACATCAATTATGTTAATATTTCATTAATAAGGTAATTACTGCATCATCATCATGTCATAAATAAATTAAATTATATAATTTCTAAAAATTAAAAATAAAATACCACTATTTAGGATATATTTTTATATTTTTAATGAATATTTATAGTCTAATTTATCTTATGTATGACCCTATATTAAAAATGTTTTAGTTATTAAACTTTGATTTTAACTATTTTAATTCTTCTTTAAATAAAATAAAAATAAATGTCCTAATCTAATCCAAGTGGACCTAAAGGGTAATATTTTGTCCCTAAGGTTGTTTTTGGTCGAATTACACTTATACAATAGAATTAATACATGTGTTAGGGTAATAATAATATCATTTTTACCCTTAATTACCTTATTTACTTTTAACTGTGGTAAATAAATGTAAAAAGTAACTATTCACCCAAAATTATTTTTATATTGTTGAACCACATTTTACTTACTGACATCAACCGCGTCTCTCAAATTTTTAAAATTCTACTCACAGAAGTGGTAAAATTATGTTTTATGTAAATTTTCAAATTCTCCTAAGAGGTGGGTAAAAGACTGTCAAAAGTTCAATAAAATTTGTATATATCTAAAATTATTTTAAAATGACTCCAATGAATTACATTGAACTTGTATAGGTATTATGTATCAATTTTTACCTAAAATAAATTTAAATAAAATAAATAATTATTTAATTAAAAATTCGGTTTTTAAATAGTAACACAGTGTTTTCACTATTCATAAAAAATTGAAAGTTTTCAGAAAAATACAAAAAATTCACCCCAGGATAATTTTGATATTCTGAACCCAAAAATGAAGTCCATTTTGAAAAATAAAATTTCAAGAAGTGTTTATTACTATTCATAACAGCTAGTTCATAATAATATTATAATAATATCTCATTTAGTGAAACTCGGTATTGCGTACAAAACACGATATCGAGGAAGGTTTCTCTGGTGTGCAGCACAAGCCTAGAATAGTGTTTGTGTATACTGTATGATAACATGGTGTTGCATGTAGTGCTTGCTAATATTGGAGTAGCATACAAAAAAAGACATCAAAGTAATTAAAAATAATATTTCTTTTAAAATCTCAGGCTGTTACATTCTACCCCCCTTAAAATGAATTTCGCCCTCGAAATTTGTCAGGGTTATAAATGGTTTACTACTTAAAAGTTTCTTTCATAGAAACCCACATAATAAAACGGAATACTTAAACTTTATTTTAAAAAGGAAATTTAGAAATGTAACGGTTACCCATATTAACTAATCACTGGGTTTCCACATAGGAGAACATAGGTGGAAATTTGGATATGGAAGAAAAATATAACCATCGTGTTCTGATGGAGAGTGGTAGAGGACATGGCTATGAAAAATCCAACAATCACAAAGCCATAAATTTGTGATGATCTAAGGTACCATCTGATTCATCAGATATAAGGGCACTAGGACAACATTTTTGGTTTTCAAGATGATTTCCCTAAAGTAGAAGATTTTGGATTAGAAGAAATACTTACTTTATTTCAGTATAATCTCATCGTTGTTCAAGCCTTTAACAATTTCCACTTCATCTCTTAAAGAAATGAAGTTGAATTTTTCATTCATGAAGTGTTAGCAGATCATGTGATAGAATGATGGGTCATACAATATGTCTCAAACAAAAGGTTAGCAAAAGTTATCAAATACACATAAGTCCATATATTGTGAGGTTAATCATATATGATTAAAAAAATTGATTTATACTCAATCTATCATACCACTTAATAAAACTAGTTTCTACTAACCAGGGACTTCTTGTAGGCCAATGGTAGGAAATAAAGGCCTGTCGCACTTCATTTGTGGGTTCAATTCCAATAGCCTTGTCTGACGTGACGGGTTTTTTCCCGTCCTTCAGGTTGTCTTTTTTTTAAAAAAACTACTCTATTATAACATTCCAGAAATAATATCAAAAAAAGTTTATATCCTTAACCAATATTATATTATATCCAACATAATCTGTTTCAAATATTTAGGCTTATCCAAAATACTTCGGTCCAAGATCATAGTATAAAGAAAAGGATTACCTGAAATGTCACATAAAAAGCACGTGAATACCATCATTTATCCCCCATATATCATAAGATATATCTTGTTAGTCACATTCCAAACATGTGAATACCTTAATCATGTATTCTTTTGAAACATGAATTTCCACAGAACCTTGGTGAAAACATGAATGCTGTCAAAAGTTAACTCTTTCCACATACAAAAATCCCAAAATTTCTATATACTCAAACCATGATATCACATTGTCTTGATATCAGTCATTAGCTCATTAATACTATAAAATATCTCTTTATCTCCTTATCCCTTCATTATGCGCATATGATCTACTTTCCAAAAATATCTGAATAATCTTTCCTAGTTACTTGTACCATTCAACATATACTTTTAAAAACTTTAGGAAAAACAATAGTGTAACAATCCTTAGATGTGTCTTTATTCCATAGTACCATTACCTACACAACATTACCCTTGATAAACATAAAATCATTCCACTACCTTATTAAACCATTGACCGAGATACAACAATTATTTCATCTCATATATCATTTGTAGTCTCTTCATCATCATCAACGTAAATACTTCCCATACGACCATGCTGATTCCCTTCCTGATAATTTCCCTTAGGACATTGGTTTTCATAATTCCCATACATTCCACATTAAAAACATTTAATCATTATTGATGTCGTAGAAAAACCATTATCGTTGTCCATGGTGTTAATTGAACCTTTTCCTTTTCACTTACTGGCATTGTGTTCTTATTTTCCACACCCAAATCATATTTTAGTTCCTTTGAAACATTCTCCCTCATTCCTCATCCCATATGATTTACATGGAAAAAATTGAACTTTATTTCCTCTATGATCATCCTGAAACTCCATCTTTCTCTTATTATCCGAGTCAGGAAACATACCAAAGTTGATATTATTGATCATATTATGAGATTCTTGATTAGGCATAATAATGATTTTTGGACAGCCAAATCCATTTTCATTTGGTTTCTCAGGAAGAATATCATTCCATTGTCCATCATATCCTCCATTATCGTGAATCTTCCTGTTTCTAGCCATTTTCTAAAACCCAAAAAGAATAGATTAAGAGGCAAAAATCATGGTAGGAAAACAATATAATAAAGGGGGATTACCTTCAATATCTAACATCTTAGGTTTAATTATAATATTGTTAACATAATTCTAGGACTATAACCTATACTTATACTTAACCTTAGGGATATCCCTAGAAATGCCTTAGAAATATCTCTAGGGATCTCACTAAAGTTCTTACATCCTAGTTTCAAAAGGTTAACTAAACCTCCCTATGATACCAAATTTAGAGACCCAAAGCTTGACGTACATGGACATTACATTACTTTTTCGGAATACTTAAAAAATAACAAGAACCAACACTCAAGGACCGTAATAGTTTAGTGTCTTTGGAAAATCGGAAAAATAATCTTCTAATCATGGTGAAAGATCTTCGACATCTCCCAGAAAGATCTTCCCCTTTTTTTCTTACCTAAAACATTTATTTATATCCTAGGGAAAAGAAAACATAAAAACGGTGAGCTCAAATGCTTAGTAAGGGTAAGCATGGATAAAATAAAACAAACCATATATATTTGAACTTCAATACATGAAAATAAAGTTTTCACGTCAAAATCTTGAGTTGTGAAATAAATCTTGGCACTACGTAAGGCGTAGATAATAAAGGAACATTAATCATGACAAAATAGCATGGGAATAAAACATGTAATTGTGAAAAACCATTAAGCACATGATATGATTTCCATAGTAGCCAAGGAATTTCTACCAAGACCATATTAGAGGACAAAGTCCATTAGTGAACCGAGTTCACTCCTCGTTCCAGTCCTATATTACTAAACCATATTAACATTCAATTCCAGACATGTATATCTCATGAGATATAAATATTTACCCAATTCATTAGAGGGAGATATTGGTCCCACCCATCTCATAATGAAATCATTCTTACTTGTGCCACAACATAAACATAAATCATTCATCATAACCCAAAGAATAAAATGGGTTTCATAAACATCATCCCATCATAACATAATCCATATAAAACAAATTCATATCATTTAATCATAAGAAGAATGAAACCATGTAAATTATAGAGACATTATACTTGAAACATACACATATGAAATAATGTCATCTTATGTGGAAAATGGTTTTGGTAAAACACTTGAAATTAATTCCTGAGGAAAATATCCTTTCTTCTTCAAAAATCATTTTATTTTCACAAAATTCCATGAAATTTTAAAAGAAAATAATTTTTTGAAAATAATAATGAAATTTTGTAGAGGAAACTCCATTTAAATAATTCATTATTAAATCATAAAAGTCCATTCACGTCGTATAAGTTAAAAAAACATTCTCCTCATACTTTTGTCGGAAAAGTCAAAAAGTTCGTCATATGGTAAACAAAAGAAAGATTCCTTCCATAACCCAAGGTAAAAGTCAAAGTGGGGTAAACATGACATTAAAAATACATGGAATAATATTAAAAACTTTATGAAAAACATTTTTTTGGGATGAATGAAAAATATAACCCCATTAAATACTTACGTATAAGCAATCTCAGATAAAAATGAGATTTGCAAAATTATCCCTTACCTTAGGTCTGATATGCTTCGTACATATCCTAAACTCCTATATAATGATTTAAATAATTTCATTTACTTTTTACAGAATCATATTCATTGTTATGATATCATATATGGTTCAATTATGACTTTATAATACCGGTTCTTTTTTAAATTCCATGTTAAAGCAGTGTTTTGGGTGAAATCGTTTCATTTATCGTACATGTTTTGATTTGTTGTTCTTGATATTATTATTACTTTTAACATTATTTAATTACTTCCAGAATCTAAATAATGATTTATAAATCATATATATTTATTATATACATATATATAATAGATATATGAATGAAATAAAATACACCGTTCATGGAGACGGTAGGTCGTACGTATGTATGAACGCTGTATTCCTTTCCTTATTGACTTGAATGGAATTAAGTAGATGACATACATATATATATATATACATAAATCCAGTAGAACTATTATGTCATATATTTCATGATTACTTATTATCAATACTTTATAATCATTCCTGAATTGTAAACATGGAAAATGAATCTCATCGCGTCGTGGAGACGGTTATCCGTACTTACGCACGAGAGATGATATTGTTCCCATATTTATTGAATGGAATTGGAGTGGATGATATAATATATTAGAATCAGTATGATGTTATAATAATCATATATAGTTATTTTTTAGACAATTATACCCATCCACGTAAGGTGGTGGTGGAAAAAAAGATTACACCATGGCGTGGAGATGGTATTCTGCACGTACGCACGCACGGTGATCTCATTTTCCGTAGGATGGATAGAAGGTGAATGGGGTTGTTTTATATTTATAATAACATATTATTATATTAGTTATTCTGATGTTTTTAATTTATAATGAAACATATTGAGATGAATATTTTGAAGAAGAAAGAAAACTTGAATGAATCAGTAGAATAGATTACATCCTCTTCGACGCACCTTTTTTAAACTTATTCTTAGTGCACTGGAGTTGGTCTTTTGAGAAGACCATAACCTCTATGATATAAATAGATAAGTTGAGAAGAGTAATTGGCAGGGGTTTTCCGAGCTTCAAGTCTCAAAAGGGTGTGAAGAGAAGAGGGATATTGTGCCCTTTTTATAAGGGAGGAGAGGGGCACCTAATGAAAAACATAAAATATTATTTTATAATAAAGTCATATTTGGTTTTTAATAGCTCCAAATTAATTTATTTAGAAGCTAAGTTGGGTATGGGTCTAAATCCTCTCAACCAATATGTTTTATACAAGTTTTAGGTAACTATTTTAACCTTATCATTTAGATTTAACTCTAAGTTAAATAATTTAACTTTTACCGTGTCTTTTTGTTTTCTTACACTATATGGTTAATAAACATACTATAACAATCCAAACGAACCCCAAGTGGTTAATTAATAATATATATATCCTTATCTAATTCATTTTTCCGATCCTTAGATTTTTAAGAATAATATAACAATTTATAATAAAATATTTGTTTTACAAATAATTTTATGTCAATTTTGACACTATTTGGTAGTTGATATTTGTGAAACTCATAACAGAATGATTAATTCGAACAAATTTAATTGAATAAATACTAAAATTTCATATTAACCTAGCAAAAAAGGCTCAAATTACATTTATTTGGGTATTTATAACATCAATTATGTTAATATTTCATTAACAAGGTAATTACTGCATCATCATTGTGTCATAAATAAATTAAATTATTTAATGTCTAAAAATTATAAATAAAATACCATTATGTAGGAAGTCTTTTTATCTCTCTAATTAATATTTATAGTCGAATTTATCTTATGGATTACCCTATATTAAATTTTTTTTATTTATTAAACTATGATTTTAACTATTTTAATTCTTCTTTAAATAAAATAATAATAAATGTCCTAAACTAATCCAAGTGGACATAAAGAGTAATATTTTATCCCTAAGGTTGTTTTTTGTTGAATTACCCTTATCCAATAAAATTAGGACATGTGTTAGGGTAATAATAGTATCATTTTTACCCTTAATTACCCTATTTACTTTTAATCGTGGTAAATAAAAGTAAAAAAGTTACTATTGAACAAAAATTATTTTTATCTTATTGAACAACATTTTACATACTCATATCAACCTTGTCTCTCAGATTTTTTAAATTACACTCACAAAAGTGGTAAAATCAGGTTTTATGTAAATTTGAAAATTCTCCAAAGAGGTGGGTAAAAGACGGTTACAAGTTCAATAAAATTATTATATATCTAAAATTATTATAAAATGACTTCAATGAATTAAATTGAATTTATATAGGTATTATTTATCAATTTTTACCTAAAATAAATTTAATTAAAATAAATAATTATTTAAATAAAAAGTCGGTTTTTAAATAGTAACCCAATGTTTTCACTATTCATTAAAAATTGAAATTTTTCAGAAAAATACCAAAAATTCACCCTAGGTTAATTTTGATATTCCGAATCCAAAAATGAAGTCTATTTTGAAAAAAAAAATCAAGAAGTGGGTATTACTATTCATAACTGCTAGTTCATAATAATATTATAATAATATCTCGTTTAGTGAAACTCGGTATTGCGTACAACACACACTATCGAGGATGGTTTCTCTGGCGTGCAACACAAGCCTTGAATTGTGTTTTCATTTAATGTAATATAACACAGTGTTGCATGTAGTGCAAGCTAATCTTGGTATACCGTACAACACAAGACATCAAAGTAATTAAAAATAATATTTCTCATAAAATCTCAGGCTGTTACAGGTGACATGATGCCCAATTCACAAAATAATTCACTGGGGTTGAGGTATATAATTAGGGCCTTTTTGATCTTGGATAATCAATATAATTTGTGGAACAATAAGACAATTTTTCAAAAGATAAATGTAATATAAAATAAAGTTCTTTGAAATTTATATAACAAACTTATAGAGTTTCACTAACACAAAATTTATTGAGTTAAAAATTCCATGGTGGTGGGTATTGATGATGGTCCTATAAAATAAATTTAAGATCCCATGTAAATATAGTAATTATTAGGACTCAGGTTATATGTTGAAAAGAGAATTTTTTGAGATTTTGTTTATGTTGTGTGGGATCAGTGTGTATTGAGAACGATGCTTAATATTGTTTTAGGATACAATTTTAAATTTTTTTGAATATAGTTTTTAAATAAATTGGTCTGACCTCATAAATTTCCATAACTTATATGTTAATTCATTATTAAAATTAAATCTTATGTTATCTCTTTAATTAGTTAAATCCTTAACTAATCACCCTTACCAAGTAGTTTTAGATTTAACAGAGAAGTGATATAATCATTTTACTCCACATCCTTTCCATTCGAGATGATCAGATATGTACAATTAATCTAAAATCAAATAATCACCCTTAATTATATGTCTAGTAATAGGATTTAGGTGGACTATGAGTCAAAAAATGAGAACAAGATAAGGGGGATTTAAAGGATAATTATAATTGGAATATCACACTGTCTATGAAATCAAACACTCCCAAATAAATAAAGAAAAAGATAATGGAACAATAAAATTATAATTCATTAATAGGGATGGGGGAGTCTCCTTATGTCAACCACTAAGGGTCCAGTAATTCATCACTAAATTATAATTATATTATAATGAAATATAAGAAGAAAAATATATTGTAGTAGAATCTCTTAGCTTAATCGATCAATTGAAATATCATAATCTCTTTTCCCATCAAAGAATAGTCATTATCTATATAAAATGACCATGATATCCATTTTCACCTCAACTAATTCGTCTTCTATGTGGGTATAACATACCTCATCTTCATCCATAATCAATTCAATAATCTTCAAAATCATCTTGTATTTTAGTACATGACTATTATTTCTTCGATTGCTACCATGAACACAAGTTGAGGGTCCATATTCCATCATTTGAGCATATCTAAAACATTACCATCCCTAAATTATCTTCTGATGCTCTTCCCTTGTCTTCATCATGTGGATTATGGTTGCGTTGAATCTCTAAAAAACCTTTACTGATTTGAGAAAACCATTGATATATGTATTGATTATAGGTCAAAACCCTTTCATTTTAGGAATTTTCAATTTAAATTCTTACACTATAGAATTTTGAAAAGTGTGAAGTCATATGCTCTAAGGGTAAAGTTATATGATATGGATTAATTCTAGAACACTTTTAGAAGCTTATTCCTTGTCCAAATTCTGAACAACTCTGATGTCATTTGAGTTGTTACAAATTATTATGAATTGGCTGAGATAAAGTTATTTTCAGGATAAATAAGTCTAACAGGATCCATAAGTCATATAAAATGACTGGGGAGTCATATGTAGTGTAAGGGGATTTTATATGTTCATTGGTTTGAAAGACTTATGGGTTTCTAGAATAAAGGCATATGTGATTCCCTTTGTAAGGAGTATATGTTAGTAGTATGTCATACAAAATCCTCTTCCTTTTGATTATTTTCATCCATAAAACCATGAAAAATGTTGAATTAAAGAATTATTGTTCTAGATTAATATCAATGTTAATTAAAGTAATGAAACATAGATGTAAAAGCCTTTAAAAAAATTAAACATAACATTAAAAATCTCAATGTATTCCTATATAATTAATCCAAAAATTAAATAAACCATTATACTCAAGAATTTAATCCATTTTAAATTTAAATTACATATTAGTAATAGTAATTAAAATGATAATTTATTATAGTATTATATAAATTATGAGGTTTATTATTATTAAAAAAAATAATAATTTTTTTAAAATAATGGATCTCATCATTTATTTATACCCAAGGGGTGATACAAAGGTCCGAGTTCTACTGCCCTAAATTCAAAAATCATAAGCATATGTTTTTTCCCTTAAATTAAAAAAAACATAATGACTAATGGTGAATTTTTGGAAAATTAGCACAATAATGTGAACTTTGAGAATATGAAACACATGTATCCAAAATGGTAGGTCTTTAATTTGATTCCATATCCCACCATATTTTACTATTTTTTTCTATAACCTTAATATTAGATATTATCTAAGGTATGTGGGCTTCCAAATTCACGCACATATATTTCATGGACATTAGAAGTCATGTTTGGGCTTGAATATGTGATATTATGGGGCCATTTTTTCTCTCCATAAAAGGGGATATTTATTAGACCTTTATTATTACATTATTGTCTCCTATTATCTATTGAAACCTCTTAATACATCCACACATATTTGTTCCATGAAACATTAGGTCCTCTACTCAGGAACTCAGCTTAGATACCTTGGTGTGGTTCTCATCATCCTTCCTCTCTTGAAAAGGAGTCATCATTGACCCTTTATTATCTTTACCCAAAAAGGAAAATAAAATAAATTGAAACTATAAATTACACCATAATCACCTATAAAATATATCTTATATGAATTATTGTTAATTTATTTTAGAAATAATAATATTTCATATCTCTATGGAATGTATTTTGAATTTTTTGTGGATAAAAACATCATTTCACATGTGAATCCATACTAAGTCACAAGGTTCAAAAAAAACATTCTTTTAAATTTAATTTTAACGATCGATTTATTTCTAGGTAATTTTATTAGTATTTTACTTTTCCATTCATACACATTATTTAATAATTCTACCCACCATTTTCCATCTATATTATTTGCGTCATCTAATGGAAAATGAGCAACGTTAATAGGTGTAAGGGGTTAAACCTATAAGAATTTTCCGATTTAAACAAATTGATTAGTTGAATTCATGGAATTTTTATATAAAAATTTTACAAGAGTAATTCAATATACTTAATTCCTTAGACTCTCCATGACTATTATCCATAATTGTCATGATATTGTTCAATTCACCACCTATGTTTTTCTGTTGGTTTTGGGATGACATGTGGAGGAGAATAACAACTTCATTACAAGATTTATCCACATTGTTTTCTAAAATTGACTAATAAATTTAGTACCTCAATCCATAATAATCATCATTTTTATTACATTAGGCCTCTTTATTTACTAAAAGAACAATGTATCCATGTTTGGGCATCATCATCAGTTTTATTATAAGGGATAACTTGTTCCATTTTATGAAAACTGATCCACCCAAACAAAAAAGGAATCCAGCCCCATCTTGGTCCTTGGTAAACCTAAAATAAAGTGTATAGTTATGTTCAATCAAGGGGTGTTTTTTAATGTAAGATGAAGATTAATTCTATGTGTGTTTACTTTACATTTGAATTTATGGTATACAATTCACATTAACATAAATTTTCCAATATCCTAAGACTTATTAGTACAATAAAAATAATCATAAGGCACACTTAAAGTTTTTTCAATGAAAAAAATCCAAATTAGTCCACCTGAATGTGATTCTCATAATTAATGGAAATATATATAGTAATCACAAATATAATTTTTATCGATCCATAATAATATTATATCATTTAAATATACATTTTACCTAATTTTTCTAGGATTATTATGAGAAAAATGTTCAAAGAATTCACTATTAGTGGAATATAATTCTTTAAACATCTCAAGACTATTTTTATTATAATATAATATGGATAAAATTGTATACATGCATGAAAGTATATCGGGCACAATTTTTTCTTTTACTATTTTATGATGGATGAAATATCTGAATAATTAATTGAATTAAATCCATCTAAAATTTCTCCTATTTAATTTATGTTGGATAAGGTGTTTATGAACCCCATGATTAGATAGGACAAAAAATTATTTATTACAAAGATAAATTTTCAAGGTTTATAAGACTCTGAACAATTCATACAATTTTTTACCCTATGTAGCATAGTTTAGAGTTGGTTCATTTAACTAATCACTAAAAAATAGTCTTACCTTAATGTATGGGTACTCCACCTAAGACAATCCCTATTGTATCACATTTAATTTCAAAAGTCTAACAAACATTTTAAAGTACATATAGAGTAGCCTGGGTGAGTCTCTCCTTGAGATTATGTAAAGACCTATCTTATGATTCTCCCTAATTTAAGGAAATATTGTTCATTGTTAAATCATTCTAGGCTGACACCAATGTTTTAAAATCTTTCACAAATATACTATAAAACAAAAAAACCCATGAAAACTTCTCAAATCTACAATGGATATTAGAGTAGGTTATCTCTATTTGGGTTGTATCTTCTCAATTTCCACTAAAAATTCATTTCCTCCCACATAAATTTTATGCAAGAAAAATTCAAATTTATTAATGTTCCAAAAAATATTTTCCTTTCTAAAAACAATAGTAATTTTCTCAGGTGATCCACATGTTCATTCAAAGTAATAATATACACTAGACTTTCACAAAAAATAACACCAAAAATTTTATAATCAATGGTTGAAAACCATGATTCATTAATCTCATAAATGTCCATGGATAATCAGTGAGACCAAAAGGAATTACTAGACACTCATAAAGACTATGTTTTTTTAAAAAACATCCACTTATAACATTCTTTTCATTATTATTTGGTGCTATTCATTTGTTAAATAAATTTTAGAGAAAAATTTTAAACCATTTAATTCATCAATCACATCATCTAACTTAGGGAAAGGTGATGATACCTCACAGTGATGTTGTTGATGTCTTTACCATCATTACACATTATCCATGTACTATATATCATTTGAACTATTAGAATTGGTATTCCAAAATGTGTTATGTTTTGTCTAAAATACCTTATGTCCAATACAACTTGGAATTGAATTTCTAATTTCATTAGTCTCATTGAGGTTGGTGTAGTAAACTAGAAATGTAACAACCCAAACTGTTATAAATAAAATCCCTATTACGATTTAATTAAATGTCTTATTATGTAATGTGGTTATAGAAAACACATTCACTTATTTTTTTATATCCTTTTGGATTTCAAATAATATTAAACATCATTACCATTGATAATATAACTATTGAACAGTGATCAAATTATTAGTATAAATATAAGATTTTACCAAATCCAATGGACACAAACAAAGGAAGTGATGACCTCAAACAGTAGGATTTTACCATAAAAGTCCATTTATTGGAGCTTATAGGGGAGATAACATCACTGGGATTTTCCCCTAATCAATCCCAAGATAATATCCAAAAACTTAGGCATGAGTTAAATTGTTTACGGAAGAAGTTTTAGCTCCTTGAGATCTTGGCCCAAACCATGTACATCGAACCACCCAATGAAAGTATCACCATCACACAGCTTACTCTTAGGGTGTTCACTGGTGTGTTAAAGGGATATGTGTCAAGAATATAATAAAATTAATATATATTATATATAATAATAATTATATTTTCTTTTTTTATTGTTAATTTATAAATTATTATTATTTATTTAATAAAACAAAAATTGTATTTTTGGGTAATGTTTAAATTCAATTGAGGAATTTATACTCATTAATTTATGTATTTTGGAAATAAATATTATTTTAATAATAAATTATTATTAAATAATTTTCATATAATATTTATGAAGTAAAATGTAATTTTTTAAGGGTTTAAAAACGGTTACTTTAAAAAAACAAAGCATTTCTCAATAAATGTCGATTATTATTTTAAAAGATGAAATTAATAAATTTATAAAATTATTTAGATAAAATGAATATTATTTTTGGAATACAACCATAAAAATTATCCAATATTTAATTTTTTATAATTTTCTAAGCAGATTAAATTTTCAGGTAAAAATTAAATACCGTATAAATTAACGATGTGTATTATGACATCATAATGAGCCAAAATTATGTAATAAACACTATAAAGGGTATCCAAAACAAAAAATATTTTTTCCATTTAAAATATTGTGATTTTATGTTTATTTTGTAAATTTTATCAATCTATTATGAATCCTCTGAAACCATTAATATATTTTAATATTTGAAAATCATTTCTTTAAGAGTATGACTCACCTCCACATCACCAAGGGTATTATTTTATTAATATAGGACCTTAGACTTATAAAATAATGACATGTACTCCAATTTTTAATAAAACATGGTTAAAAACCATGTTATGTTGTGTGTTTTTGGTTATTTTATTATATAAATTCGAAAACCTAAGTTTGAGAAATATTAAAGAAATCTCCACTCATTTCCATTATAAACCCACCAAGATCCCATTTTTATTCACTAAAAATACTTGGATAATTTTATTACTCTACCATCCCCTCTATAGATTCCTCCCATGGTTCTCTTAATAATCTCCTCTGAATCATTTTGAGTCACACACTCAATGTAAGGGTTCCTTTCTTTCTCTTCTTTATTCAAGTAACTTCTTTTTCTTTTTCCCTTTTTCCCAACTCCTTATGTTGGAAATATTATTCCATATCCCCCTTAATACCCCTAATAATAATAAATTATTAAATAACCCTTACAAAAACATTAATCCCTTCCATGAACATTTATACGACTTCGTTATGCTACTAAAATTTCACTGTGATTTTCCATACTAAAACATTTGTATAGTGAATACCACACCCATTTATGATCAAGGGTGTTCACCATTATTCACTTACGATTATTTGATTTGGGACATAAGTGTATTTATTCCAAACTCATTGATTGTGGAATAAATATGATGATAAATGAATCCATGTTGTATGATATATGTAGCACACAAAATTATGATAATGAAATGAAACTGATGAATGTGCCAAGAATTATATAGCACTCCAATAAACTGGGTATTATTTAGTCTCATGAGATGTCAGGTTGGGATAGGGAGTGAACCTGATTATTTTATATGGCCTTTTCCATCATGATTTCTTTTAAGTTAGCCATGACCAATTTTTATGATTCAGTGTTTTAAGTTGTATCTACATTTCCCTTATTGCCTTTATATTATCATGTTATATCATGTACATATTGTTCATATTTATGATTATCACCCATGTTATGCCCCATTGATATACCTCATTTATAACATATATTACTTTATTCATGTTATTTAATTTTTATTCCCTTACTGCTCTTTATAGCTAACTCCTTTCTTATATGTGTCCCCTGGTTATCCCATTCAGTTTTATTTATGCTGTAATAGTACAAGCATGTTACAGAAGTTTTTAAAAAATTTGATGTATTTATTATTTTAAGTTGTTATGTAATGTACCTATATTCCAAAGAAACTAGAATTCTTAATATTCTAGGTTTTATTAAGAGTAATATTTTGTAATTAATCATTAATTAATATGCTAAAAAGAGAAGGGTTGTTATAATTCTCATTGAAGGAAAAGTTTAGTTTTTTTTATTTGGATTAGAAATCTCTAGAGAAATACTTATGTATAAAAATAAGTATAAGAAAACATCCCTAAATTTTGGTAATCATAGAGTAAGTGGTTTATCTAGAAAATGCATCATGTCTAGATACTGCAAGTGCATGTTGTTATGTTACAGATGTACATAGGGGTACAACCATAAAAACATGTTGGGATAAACTCATCCAGGAACTCGTGCATAACAACAGGACTTTATGCACACCTATTTTGACACTCTCAGGGGATACAATTTGTTAAACGCACAATCTCATTATGAACCATTATTAAGGGAACAAAAAATTCCCATAATATTATATGTTAGGAAATAGATAATGGATAACATAAATTGAATCCGAGAAATTTATATGTAAAGAAATAAATGTAATATATAAGTCATCCCTTTAATGTCATTGTATTACAACTTTATGTGTTTAATAGTTTAAAAAAACTCCTCCCTAATTTTACTTTTATTCTTTCCAATGGATGGAAATAGCGGGAATCTAGTAAACAACTAATGTGAGGGGCAATGTAATGACTATCCAAATGAGATACCCAACCCGGTGGTAGTGGGAATTGTGAACTTTATGATGATACTATCTCAGATGACTCAGGTTATGAATAGAAACATAGTTTTGGAAGATCTTCCAAATCCCCCCAAGAGATAACAAGCTACAATTTAGGCCTTTATCCAATAAAGGCCTCTAAATTTCAATGGATCATCTGATCCCTTAATCATGGAACAATTCATCAAATCCATTGAGAAGATCTTCTCTATCCTTTAATGTTTTGAGAATGAGAATGATCTAATGTATATTTATCATATGGTGGGTATATATAATAAATGGTGGACATTGATAAAAAAAATACGATGCCTAATAAATATTTTAATGCGATAGGGTGGGAGGAATCCTGAAAATTGTTTTTTGGTATATATTTTCCTCTAACTCTCTAACTTGAAATAGAATTTTTTTTACTTTCCCTCAAGAAAAAATACGATGAAATATCATTGAATATGAGGATAAAATAACATGGCTTTCATGATATGCCTCCATAATTTCCATGACCCCTGAAATCAAGGTTGACCACTTCTTTGGTGAGATAAAACCTAGCCTACAAAAATCCCTCATGATCAAATACATTGATAGTTTGATGATATTGTCTGATGTGCCCTCAAAGTCTAAATGGATATCATTGAATCTCAAGGGTTTCACAGGGATATAAAGTGGAAAACTGATTTTAATTATAGTGGTCTAGTGGATAAATATAAGGGTTTCAAGAAATTTCAACATCCCTCTTGTCAAAGGTGCAGAAAGAAGAACCCAGAAAATTGGCTACGGGGGACAATGAAATGATTTAGGTGTGGGATTGAAAGACACCTAGCTTATGATTTCCGACAAGAGAAACAAACTAATGTGATAGAGGAAATAATTCTCCAGTCAACACTCAATGCATTTTTAATCACTTAAACTATAATGAACTAATGCAATTTTCAAATCACTTTCATAGGACAACTGTTTCTAGAGACAACCAACAACCTCTAAAAAAGTAAGGGTGAGCTTTTTCCATCATAACAAATATGGTGGATCCCAAAAATAAGTAGTGGCATGTATTCTAGTTATTCATTAAAGATAATAGAAAGTAATTTTTGTTTTTAGTTCTATACAATCTTTCATACCATGAAAGCTTAAAACTATTAAAACACCCCCAAAAAATCATGGTATTAGGCCTATCAGTAAAAACAGAAAATGGTGAAATTATTGCATCACAAGTATATAACTCCTCCCCAATCATAATTTTTCTATTTAACATCTTAATGAACCTTTTCATACTTCTTTTTTTTTTGGAATTTGATGAAATTTTCGGTATGGATTGGATTTCCATATATAAAGCCAATATAAATTTCTATGATAAGGAAATCACTCTCTGTATTGTGAATTGACACTCGATTATTTAGAAGTTAAAGGAGGAGGATGAATCATTTTTAACAAGTACATCTCAAGAATGGATATTATTTACCTACGAGAAAGAATATCTATATTTAATGATTGACTCTTTGGAATAAATCATCCTTGAATACATTCCCATTATGAATAAATATGATGATGTGTTTCCTAATAAATTACCTAGTCTTTCTCCTAGCTCAGATTTCGAATTTACAATTGATCTTATACCAAAGTTCATTACCATTATCCCGAACTCTTTATTGAATAGATGTTGTGGAACAATAGGAACTGAAGAAACAACTGTAGGAGAATATGGATAAAGGGTTCATACAATCAATTGATTCACTATAGGGTGCAGTGGTACAATTCGTCATGAAGAATGATGGGCCAATATGCCTTTTCAATGATTATCATAACCTGAACAATGTCAAGAAAAATAACAAGTATCCTCGTTGATAGATTGATTACTTGTTTAATTAGATATGGGAAGAATAATACTTCATCAAGGTGGATCTGTGGTTGTGGTATCACCATGTTAGTGTGAAGAAGGAGGATATCCCAAAGACTAGTTTTTATAAAAGGTACGATCATTATGAGTTCATTGCAATTACATTCAAACTCAATAATTCTCCACTAATATTTATGGATTTAATGAATTGAATCTTTAGATATTACCGTGAAAAAATTGTGGTAACATTTATAGATGATATTATAATATACTCCAAAACTATTGAAAGGCAAGAGGAACCTTTGAAAATTATGATAAAGACCATATTAAAGAAGAATATTTGTGCCAAGTACAGAAAATTTTATTTCTGGTTGAAAGATGTATCATTATTGAGTAATATCATCACATGCAGCGAGATATTTTTAGACCCTTCAAATACTGAAGAAATTTATGTATGGTTGAGGGAAAAAACTTTGACAGATATCCATAGTTTCCTTATATTTTCTGGGTATTATCATCAATTTTGAGAAATTTCTCATGATTTTCAAACCCTCTAACCAGGCTAACTCATAAGGGAGTCATGTTTTTTATAGAACGAATAATGTGAAGAGTGCTTCAAGAATTTGAATATTAAGATTTTCACTAAACTGATACTCACACTACCCATAAGTGGATAAATTTTTGTGGAATTATGTGATGTTTCAAATAAGGTATTGGGATATGTGTTAATACATAATGAAAAAGTTACAACGTATGATTCAAGTAAGTTAAATGTTCTCAAATAGAACTATGCAACACATGATCTGGAGTTGGATATTGTGATCTTCAATTTGAAAATATAGTGGCACTATCTATTTTGTGGGAAGTGTGAAATATATATGGATCACAAAATCCTCTAGTATATATTCACACAGAGAGAGATGGATATGCTCCAACAAATATGGTTAGAGCTGATCAAGGACTATGACTGTCCAATCCACAACTATCCTGGTAAAGTGAATAAATTTGAATATTCTCTATGTATAAAGGATCCAAAAATTATTCCATTGATGATAATTGAGAGGGATACAATCATCGTAGATTTTAAAAATGTTGACATGAGAATCATAAAGTAAGTAACATCATTAATCCTTTCACAAATGATTTCTTAATGGTCAATTTTTAAGAGGATAAAGGATTCTCAAAAAGAAGATGTGGGAATTTAGAATAAAGTAGAAACTATATAAAAAGGTAAATCCTCAGAGATAAAAGTCAATGAAAAGGATTTGTAAGATTTTAGCCACAACTATGTGTGAAATCAAATTCTAAGTGAAATCAAGAGTTGTCAGATGATTATAACGACCTAAACATTTACAAATAAAATTCCCCTTATGATTTAATTAAATGTATTATTATATAATAGGATTATAGAAAACACATGAAATTATTTTGTTTTATTCTATTCTATGGGATTTGAATGAATGTTATGAATCAGTACCATTGATAATATAGTCATTAAATAGTGATAACATGACTAGTTTAAATATAGGGTCTTAACAAATCCAATTGACACACCCAAAGGATGTGATGGCCTCAACTAGTGTGATCATACCTTGTGAAGCCTGTTTATCATAGCTTCCAAGGAAGATAACATCACTAAGATTTTCCCTTGACCAAACCCAAGAATAGATCCAACAACTTAAGTATGAGAGAAAACGTTTATGGGAGAATTTCAATCTCATCGAGATCATGGCCCGAACAATGTATATCAAAGCACCCCATCAAAGTCTCAACATTGCGAACCTTACTCTAAGGGTGTTTTCTGGTGTATTAAAGGGATATGTATCAAGACCCTAGAAATATTAATATGTGATTTTTTTTAAAATAATGAATTTATTTTCATTCTCTTATAGTGACTTTATAATTTTTTTTATTTTGATACAATAAAGAAAAATAATATTTTTGTGTAATATTAAAACTCAATTAAGGAAATAATTTTGATCTACATAATGAAATTTTGAAATAAGTAATATTTTTATAAAGTATTATCATTAAATTTTTTATTAAATAAAAATTATTATATAATTTTCATGAAGTCTAATGTAATTTTTAGTAGGGTTTGAATAATGTTATTGTCAAAAAAACCAATAATAATTAATAAATATTTATTTAATTTCTAAAAGTGAAAATAAAAATTTTATAAAATTATTTATATTAAATTAGTATTAGTTTTTTAATCATAATTTTTAAATTATCCATTGGTTAATTTTTCATAATTCTTGGAGTTAGTCGAATTTTTGGGTAAAAATTAAATACTATATAAATATACTTTGGGTATTATCAAATCATAAGGACCCAAAAGTGATGTAATAAATACTATAAATGGGATCCAGTATCAAATTTATATTTTCCATTTAAAATAATTTTATTTTATGTTTATTTGAGTTGTTTTATAAAGCCTTTGTGAATCCTACACAACCATTAATATATTTTAAGGTTTTAAAATCATTTCATTAAGAGTATGACACACCTCCATATAAGAAGTGGAATTATTATATTAATTTCATCCCATTAAATTATTATATAATGGAAACCACTCCCATTTTTTAGATTCCATTGGAAAAATCCATGAGAAGGTTTCTGGTTTTTGTTATTTTATCATATAGATTCAAAAACCTAAGTTTGAGAAATGCTAAATAAATCACTACAAATTTCATATATAAACCCACCCAATATCTAACTTCTCTTTACTAAAAATTCTTGGATCACATCCTTACTCATCCTTCACCTCTATATAGTTCTCCCAATATTCCCTCAATCTCTCAACAATCCCCTCCTAAGTGTTTGGAGTCACACACTCAAGTTAAGGATCCTCACATTCTCCTCTTTATTCAAGTTTCTTTATTATATTTGGCCTTATATTGAATTTTCCTAATGTTTTGATATGTATTTACATGTCCCTAGAACTTCATATTTGATTTCATAATTATGAGATACCCATTTTTATCTCATCAAATCATTTTATGCATTTTTATGTGATGTCATTATACTGCCAAAATTCCACCATAATTTTCCATTCCGAAAAAATGTATAGTGAATACCATACCCATTTCCAATAAAGTTTATTCACCTTAAAACATTTATAATTATTTGAATTGGGAATTACATATCTTTATTTCACACACCTTTATCATTTAATAAAATAAGATAATGAATGAATCCATGTTTTATGATCTATGTGGCACACTTATGCATGAGAATCAAATGAATGTGATGAGAGCACCCTGAATTATATAGTGCTCAAATGCTTTGGGTAATGTATAGTCTCATGAGTATTAATGTTTGTTTAGGGAGTAAATCTGATTCCATTATGGGAATTATTCCATCATGATGTCTTGACAGTTATCCTTGACCTATTTTTAGAATGTAGTGTTTTAATTTGTTTCCACATTTCCCATGTTATGATTATCATGCTATATCATGCCTTGTTATTCATATTTTTTTTATTCAGCATTGATGTGTATATTTTGAAACTTGTATTATATTATTCATTTTATTCGATGTTTTTTCTCTTAATGTGATTTATAGCTCACCCTTTTCTTATGTATATCTCCAAGTTATCCCATACAATTTTAAGTACGATCATTTTAAGGAATTTTTCAATAAAGATGATTTATTTCCTATTTTAATTTTTTATGTAATTTAATAATTCCCAAATAATCTAGACTTATCGATATTTTGGGATACAATAAGTACAATTTTTTGTAATAAATAATTTTTTAATGTGTCATAATGATTAGGGTTGTTATGATTGGAATCAAAGGAAAAGTTTAGTTATTTTGGGTTTAGGATTAGAAAACTGTAGAAAAGTCTTTAGGGATAAGACTAAGTATATGAAAACATCCCTAAATTTTGGTAAGTATATATTAATTGGTTTATTAAGAAAATAAATCACTATCTGGATACTAAAAGTGTATATGGTTCTGGAACAGATATACCTAGGGGTAACAACTCAGACTAGGTTTTCTGAGATATACTTGGTGTAACCTGGTACATGACAATGGGCCTTAATATGAACTTGGTTTGATACTCCAAAGGGATATGCTTTGGTAAATTCATAATCTCATTAATAACCCTTATTAAGGGAATAAAAATACCCATAATAGCAAAACTGTCTCAGCTTCTTCATGTTCAAAATTGAAAGCTAGATGAAAAGGACCTTCCAAATCCTCCTAAGAGAGAACAAGATATGATTGAGACTTTTATAAAACAAAAGACTCCAATTTTTAATGGATCATATGATCCCTTAATCATGGAACAATTTATCAACTCCATTGATAATTTGTTCTACATCCTTCAACATCCCGAACAAGAGAAGGTTCTACGAGATTTTTATTGGATAAAAGGAGAAGAATATTAGTTGTTTTTATTGACCAAGAATATGAATACTGAAGAAGAGATTGAAGTGATGATGTGGAAGGAATTACATAAATTTTTTTTCTATAAATATTTTCCTTACACTCTCTAACATAAAATGGAAAGATATTTCCTTTCCCTCAAGAAAAAATAGAATGAATCTATCAGGGAGTATGAGGAAAACTTCACAAAACATGCATGATACACCTTCATCTTTTTAATTACCCTTAAATAAAAATTTTACCAATTCTTTGGTGGTCTAAAAAATAGTATAAAAAATCCACAGTTATTTATGACTTAGAAAACTATGAGGAAATTCTCTGATGTGCCCTCAAAGTTGAAATAAAGATCATCGAATCTCAAGGGTATCATTGGGAGAAGTGGCAGAAAGTAAAGTATAATTATGGTGGCCCTATGAAGAATTTTAATGGTTCTAAGAAACATAAATATCCCACTCATCCAAGGTGAGTAAAGAAGCACCACTAAAATTTCCTAAGGGGGATGAGGAAATTTTTTAATTGTCAGAAGGAAGGACACCTAGCTAACGATTTCCAATAGGAGATACCTGACAATATGATGGAGGAAAGGAATTCTTCAGTCAACCCTCAGCACAGTGTTCATTTACTCAACTACAAGGAACCAGATAAATTTTTAAACCATTTCCTTAAGATAAGGGTTTCTGATGAATACTAACAACATCAAAGGTAGAGTGGGAGATATTTTTCCATCACAACCGCTAAGGTGGATCCTGACAACAATGTGGGGATAAGTAATCTAGTTATTCATTCAAGACTAGTGAATTTAAATTTTGATTTTGGTTCAACCCATTCCTTAATATCATGAAAGTTTAGTAGATCTATTCAGAAACCACCACAAATCATGGAAGTTGAGTTTTCAGTGAAAACAAAAAAATGGGACTGTTATTGCTGCCCAAGTATATAACTCCTCCCCTATTAAATTTTATGTAATGAACTTTCTATTGAAACTTTTCATACTTCCTTTGGTGGAATTTGATTAAATTTTGGGAATTAATTGTCTTTACCTATATAGATCCAAAATAAATTTCTATGATAATGAAATCACTATCTGTATCGCGAATCAACCTTTGATTATGTACAAGTGCAAAGAAGATGATGAATATTATTTAGCACCAACATCTCATGCAAAGAAATAATTTCCCTATGAGCAAGTATATAATGCTCAAATGATTGAGTCTAAGGAAAGTATGGTCCTTAGAGAAATGACCATTCTGAGGGAATTCACTAATGTGTTTCTTGAGTAATTTCACGGTCTTCCTCCTAGCCATGAGGATGAATTATAAATAAAGCTTATACATGGGGTGTTTCCATTATCCTATACTACATATAGAATGGATATTATAGAACATTATGATATGAAGAAATAACTACATGAGAATCTAGATAATGGGTTTATATGCCGAAGTTCTTCACCATGGGGTAAACTGGTCCACTAAATCCAGAAGAAGGATGGGTCAATGTTCCTTTTCATTGATTATTATGATCTCAATAAGATTATGATAAATAACAAGTATTATCTTTCATCTATTGATGACTTGTTCGATTAGCTACATGGACCACAATAGTTCTCTATGGTGGATCTACGATCAAGATATTACCATGTTAGGGTGAATAAGGAGGATTTCACCAAGCCTACTTTTTTTACAAGGTACGATCACTTTGAGTTTATTATAATGCCATCCGAACTCACTAGTTCCCCAAAATTATTCATGGAATTTATGAATATATTATTTAGATAATACCCTAAAAAATTTGTGTTAGTATTTATATATCACATTCTAATATTATCAAAAACAAAGGAGAAGTATGAGGAGAATCCAACCACTGTAATAAAGACCTTTAAAAAGAAGAAGATTTACGACAAGTACAAAAATGTGAGTTATGGTTGAATGAAGTCTCATTCTTGAGTAATATCATCACTAGTTATGAGATATCAATAGAACCTTAAAAAATAAAATAAATATATGGATTTTAGAGACCAAAATATGTGATAGATATCCGTAGTTTCCTACGGAAAATGAAATCACCGCGCGTGCGTACGTACGGAATACCGTCTCCATGCTGTGGTGTAATCTATTTTCCACCACCACCTTAATTGGATAGGTATAATGGTGTAAATAATAACTATATATGATTATTTCAAAGTTATATTGATTCTGAAATATTATACATACACTTCAATAAAATTCCACGATCATGGGAATGATATCATCGCTCGTGCGTACGTACGGACTACCGTCTCCACGACGTGATGAGATTCATTCTCCATGTTAACCATTCACGAATGATTATAAAGTATATAATATAAGTAATCATGAAATATATGACATAATAATGATACTGGATTTATGTTTATATATATTTATTTCATCTACATAATTTCATTCAATTCAATAAGGAAACGAAAACAGCGTTCATGCATACGTACGGCCTACCGTCTCCATGAACGGTGTATTTCATTCCTTTTATCGATCTATAATATATATGTATATGATGAATATATATTATATATAAATCATTTTTTACATTATGGAATTATGTAAATCATGATATAAGTAATAATATCAAGAACGAAAAGTTGAAACACATACGATAAATGAAATGATTTCACCCAAAACGCTCTTTAACGTGGAATTTACAAAAGAACGAGTAATATAAAGACATAAGTGAACCATATATGATATCATAACAATGAATATGATTCTATAATAAGTCAATGTCATTATTTAAATCATTATACAGGAGGTTCAGATACATATGAAGAATATCGTACATAAGGTAAGGGATAATTTTGCAAATCTCATTTTTTTATCCGAGATTGCTTATACGTAAGTATTTACTGGGGTTACTATTATCATCCATGTCCATGTTTTCTAAAAGTGTTTTTATGTATGTTTAATGTCCTTTTTACCCATTTTGACTTTTACTACATGGTATGTACTGAATCTTTCTTTTGTTTACGTTACAAGGTACTTTTTGACTTTTTCGGTAAAAGTACGTTTAGAATGTTTTTTTAACTTATACGGCATGAATGGATTTTTACGGTTTTATAAAACCTTATTTTCATGAAGCTTCATAAAAAATATTTCATTAATATTTTTAACAAAATCCTTTTCTTTTAAAATTGCATGACATTTTGTAAAAAGAGAATTATTTTGTAGAAGAAAGGATATTTTCCTTAAGAATTCATTTCAAGTGTTTTATCAAAACCATTTTCCATCTAAGATGACATTATTTCATATGTGTATGTTTCAAGTATAATGTCTCTATGATTTACATGGTTTCACTTTTCTTATTATGAAATGATATCCATTTCCTTTATATGGATTATGTGATGATGGGATTATGTTTATGAAACCCATTTTATTCGTTGGGTTATTATGATTGATGTATGTTTATTTTGTGGCACAAGTAAGAATGATTTCATTATGAGATGGGTGGGACCTATATATCCCTCCAATGCATTGGGTAAAGATTTATATCTCATGAGATAGACATGGCTGGAATGGTAAGTTAATCTGGTTCAGTGTTACAGGACTGGAACGAGGAGTGAACTCGATTCAGAATGGGACTTTGTCCACTAAGTTGGTCTTGGCAGCAATGCCTTGGCTACTATGGAAATCATAACATGTGCTTAAGGGTTTCCAAAATTACATGTTTTATTCCCATGCTATTTTATCATGATTGATGTTCCCTTATGATATATGCCTTATGTACATCCAAGATTCATGTCTTTGATCAATATTTTGATGTTTAGATTTTATGTTCAAGTTTTTGCATTCAAATGTTTATGGATTGTTTTATGTTCACTATGTTTACCCTTACTGGGCCTTTGAGCTCACCCCTTTTATGTTTTCTTTTCCCTAGGATATAAAGAAAGTTTTTAGGTAAGAAAAAAAGGAAGATCTTTATGGGAGATGTTGAAGATCTTTCACCACTATTAGAAGATTTTATTCCGAGTTTCCAAAGACACTAAACTATTACGGTCCTTGTGTGTTTGTTTTTGTTATGTACTAAGTATTCCGCAAAAATAATGTAATGTCCATGTACGTCAAGCTTTGGGTCTCTACATTTGGTATCATAGGAAAGGTTTAGTCAACCTTTGGAAACTAGGATGCGAGAACTTTAGTGAGATCCCTAGAGATATTTCTAAGGTATGTCTAGGGATGTCCCTAAGGTTAAGTATAAGTATAGGTTATAGTCCTAGAATTAAGGTAACGATCTTAGAATTAAACCTAAAATGTTATATATTTAAGGTACTCCCCCTTTATTATGTTGTTTTCCCTAGCATGATTTTTGCCTCTCACACTATTCTTTTTGGGTTTTAGACGATGGATGGAACCTGAAGGAACCGTGTTGATCAATGTAATGGACAATGCAATGATTTTCCTCTTGAACAAATAAATGTTATGGGAGATGTAGTGAAAAACATTATTTCTATACTTACGCAATCAATGAATCATTCTGGACATCCAAATGAGCAGAGAAGGGAACAATATTCTATTGAGTCCTTCATGAGGCAACGTCCACCTTATTTCAGTGGGTCTTATGATCCACTTGTTGCTGAACAATGGATCAGTACCACTAAAAAGATAATGTCAGTTCTTCAATGTTCTGAACATGACAAAGTCATCTTAGGAGTATATTGTTTGGAAGGTGAAGTTGATCAATGGTGGAATCTTATCAACAATATGAGGCCAAGAGATGAAATTGAGTCCATGGAATGGGACGAGTTCAAGAACTTATTTTTCAATAAGTACTTCCCTCGTATTATTCGAACGAATATGGAGAAAGAGTTTCGTGAACTAAAGAAAAATGGATGATGAATCTGTTGGTATATACGAAGCGAATTTTACAAGGCTTGAAAGGTATGCATCTGGCGTTATCATCCAACCTGAAAGTAAAGTTGATCGATTCTTCAGTGGCTTAAAACCAAATCTTCGAAGGTAATTAGCTATAAGAGACTTCAGTAGCTATGAAGAAATTGTGCATTGTGCTATCAAGGTAGAAATGGATGTTGGTGTTACATATCCATCTCATGGTTTTGACATGAAACAAAATATGGAGTTCAAGGAGAAATCTCGGAATAATGGAGAAAAGAAGATGAATGTTTCCTTATGCTCAAAGTGTGGAAAGAAGCATGGTGAAGATTGTCTTAAAGGTACTAGAAAATGTTTTAAGTGTGTAAAAGAAGGTCATCAAGATGCTGAGTGTCGAAGTAATGGAAAAAGGGTTGCTAATGATGTGAATAAAGAAAAGAATGCAGAGAACGCACCACCAACACTTCAATGCTTCAAGTGCAATGAAATGGGGCATTATGCTAATCAATTCCCTAATACAAGGGTTAATGATTGTCAACATGAGCAACCACTTAAGGCAAAGGACAAAGGGAAGTCACATGCGATCACTATTGGTGATGTTGAATATGAAAACGATGTGGTGGAATGATTACGTGTTTACGTAATGGGATTCCAAAATAATGTTGTATATAGTATCATGGAATATTTAAATATTTATGTATTGGTCTATTGTGGTTTTCAATAATTTTATGGTACCGGTAACCATGGAAAGTGATTGAGATTTTTTTGGAAAGAAGATGATATGCGCATAATGATGGGATAAGTAGAAAATGAAATATTTGACAGTATTCATGAGCTCATGACTGATATAAGGAAATAGTTATATCATGGTTTGAGTATATAGAATTTTGGGGTTTTTTGTATGTGGAAAGAGTTAACTTTTGGCAGCACTCATGTTTTCACTAAGATTCAATGGGTATTCATTTTTTCAAGAGAATACATGATTAAGGACTTAGAATGTTTGGAATGAGACCAAAAAGACATATCTTATGATATATGGGTATCAACAATGGTATTAACATGATTGTTATATGAAATCTCTGGTAATCGTTTTCACTATAATATGAGAGTGGACTGCAGTATTATGGATAAGCCTAAAGATTGGAATGGATTATGTTGGAGATAAGTTAGTATTGTTTAAGGATAGAAGTATTTTCGATATTATTGATGGGTTGTAGTTTTAGAAAAAGGAAAACCTGCAGGATGGGCGACAGCCCATCGCGTCGGCCAAGGCTGTGGGAATCAAACCCACAACCGAAGTGCGACTGGCCATTATCGCATACCACTGGCCTATAGGAAGTCCCTGGTTAGTAGACACTATTTTTTATTTTATTAAGCAGCATGATAGATGAAGTATAAGTTCATTTTTGGAATCATATACGATTAACCTCTCCATAGATGGACTTATGTATATTTGATAACTTTTGCTAACCATTTGTTTGAAACAAATGGAATGACCCATCATTCTATCACCTGATCTGTCAACACTTCACGAATAACAAATTCAACTTCATTTCTTTAAGAGATGAAGTGGAAATTGTTCAAAGCACGAACAACAGTGAGATTGTACCAAAATCATGTAAGTATTTCTTCAAATTCAAAATTTTCAACTTTAGGGAAATGATATTGAAAACCAAAAATGTTGTCCTAGTGCTCTTATATCTAATGAATCAGATGGTACCATAGATCATCACAAATTTATGGATTTTTGATTGATGGATTTTTCATAGCCATGTTCTCAACCACTCTCCATCAGAACTTGATGGTTATATTTTTCTTCCATATCCATATTTTAACCTATGTTCTCCTATATAGAAACCCGGTGATGAGTTACTTTGGGTAATCGTTACGTTTAATAATTTAGTTTTTAAAATTAAGTTTTAGTATTCCTTTTATGACATGGGTTTCTATTAAAGAAAATTTCGAGTAGTAAACCATTTATAACATTGACGAATTTCGGGGGCGAAATTCATTTTAAGGGGGGTAGAATGTAACAACCCAAGATTTTATGAAACATATTCTTTTAATTTCATTAATGTCTTGTGTTGTACGCTACACCAAAAGGAGATTTCAAAACATGCATCCCTGACTTGGCTTCCATTACACGCAAGTGCGAACTTCCACGGTAGCATGTGTTGTACGCAATACTGAGTTTTGTTAAACAACGATATGCTATTAAAATATTATTAAAACTAGCCATTATGAATAGTAATACCAACTTTTTGATATTTTATAAATTTTATTTTTGAAAATGGACTTCATTTTTGGATTTGGAATATCGAAATTAGCCTAGGGTGAAATTTTGGTATTTTTTTGAAAACTTTCAATTTTTGATGAATAGTGAAAACACTGGGTTACTATTTAAAAACCGACTTTTTATTTAAATAATTTTTTATTTTATTTAAATTTATTTTTGGTAAAAATTGATACATAATACATATATAAGTTAAATTTAATTCATTAGAGTCATTTTATAATAAGTTTAGATATATAAAAAGTTTATTGAACTTTTGACCGTCTTTTACCCACCTCCTAGGAGAATTTGCAAATTTACATAAAACTGAATTTTACCGCTTTTGTGAATGGAATTTCAAAAATCTGAGAGACATGGTTGATGTCAGTAAGTAAAATGTGGTTCAATGAGATGAAAATAATTTTTGGTGAATAGTAACTTTTTACTTTTTTTTACCACGGTTAAAAGTAAATATGGTAATTAAGGGTAAAAATGATATTATTATTACCCAAACACATGTCCTAATTCTATTGGATAAGTGTAATTCGACCAAAATAAACCTTAGGAATAATATATGACCATTTAGGTCCACTTGGATTAGATTAGGACATTTATTATTAATTTATTTAAAGAAGGGTTAAAATAGTTAAAATCAAAGTTTAATAAGTAAATAATTTTTAATATAGGGTTATAAATAAGATAAATTAGACTATAAATATTCATTATAAATATAAGAAGATTTCCTACATGATGGTATTTTATTTGTAATTTTTAGACTTTAAATAATTTAATTTATTTATGACACAATGATGATGCAGTAATTGTCTTATTAATGAAATATTGACATAATTGATGTTATAAATACCCAAATAAATATAATTTGAGACTTTTTATGAATTAAAATAATTTTCTAGGTTAATATGACATGTTAGTATTGATTTAGTTAACATTTTTCGAATTAATATTTCTTTTATTATTTTCACAAAAATCAATTACCAAATAGTGTCAAAATTGACTTAAAATAGTTTTTTTTTAAAATATTATATTATTAATTTTTATTTTATTCCTAAAAATATAAGGTTCTCCCATATGAATAGATAAGGTAATATATTGATAATAAACAACTTGGGGTTCGTTTGTCTTGTTATGGTAAGTTTATTAACCTTATAGTGTAAGAAAACAAAAAGAAACTGTAAAAGTAAAATTATTTAACTTAAAGTTAAATCTAAATGATAAGGTTAAAATAGACCCCTAAACTAATCTAAATTCTATTGGATGAGAGTATTGCGACCCATCCCCACCTTAGCTTCAAAATAAATCAATTTGGAGCTATTAAAAACCGAATATGACTTTATAATAAAATAATATTTTTAGTTTTTCCAAAGGTGCCCCTCTCCTCCCTTATAAAAGGGCACCTCCTCCCTCTCTTCCCCACACCACTTTGAGGCTTCAAGCTCGGACAAACCCTGCCAAATTATCTTCTCCACTTCCATAGAAACATCCTAGAGGTCCTGGTCTTCTTCAAAGACCAATTTTAGTACTCTAAGAGGAGGTCTCAAAGAGGCGCTTCAAAGAAGATGTAATGTCTGTTACCGATTCTTTAAACTTTATTTCATCTTCCACTTCTTCTTATTTAGTTGTTTCATTATGAAGTAACAACATCAGTATCACTAATATACCGGTATGTTATTATAAGTATTAAACAACCATATTTCACCATCTATCCATCCTACGGAAAACGAAATCACCGCATGTGCGTATGTACGAAATACCATCTCCACACTGTGATGTAATATATCTTCCACCACCACCTTACTTGGATGGGTATAATGGTGTAAATAATAACTATATATGATTATTTCAATGTGATATTGATTCTAAAATATTATACATACACTTCAATACAATTCCACGATCATGGGAATGATATCATCGCTTGTGCATACGTACGGACTACCGTCTCCACGACGTGATGAGATTCATTCTCCATGTTAACCATTCATGAATGATTATAAAGTATATAAAATAAGTAATCATGAAATATATTAAATAATCATTGATACTGGATTTATCTTTATATATATTTATGTTGTCTAATTAATTTCATTCAATTCAATAAGCAAACGAAAACAGCGTTCATGCGTACGTACGGCCTACCGTCACCATGAACGGTGTATTTCATTCAATTTCACTACTGAAAATATACCCTATACCAACGGTTTGTAACCGTTGGTATAGGTCCCAAAACCGTTGGTATAGGCTATACCAATAGTTTAGAGGACCGTTGGCAATTAATCCGTGACAATAGTTATATACCAATGGTTTTGGGAAAACCATTGGTATAGGGTCTATACCAACGGTTCTGAAAACCGTTGGTATAAGTAATTATAAAATCTATACCAACGGTTCTCAAAACCGTTAGTATATGTATTTCAAAAAAGAAACATCCGGTGGGATTTGATCCCAGGACCTCTAGTTTATAACAGAATGACTTAACCACTAACCTAACATGACTTTTGATAACATAATCTCATAAATATATATATGTATTGTTCTAATTATTTTAAATTTTGATTTATATAATTTTCTCCATAGGTAGATTCCAAAAAAAAAACAGGACATTTCCCAATGGTTTGCAAAACCGTTGGGAAAGGTCCTGCTTTTTTTTGGGTATTCTGGCCGAAGGTTGAATTCTAGACCACCTTTCCCAACGGTTTGGGAAAACCATTGGGATAGGCTACCCTTTCCCAACGGTTTGGGAAAACCGTTGGGAAAGGTGGTCCAGAATACAGCCTTCCCCAACGGTTTAGCCAAACCGTTGGGATAGGCTAACCTTTCCCAACGGTTTGGCCATACCATTGGGAAAGGGTGTCCATAATTCATCCTTTCCAAACGTTTTGGCTAAACCGTTGGGAAAGGTGGCCAAAAAATGGGCTTTCCCAACGGTTTGGCCAAACCGTTGGGAAAGGGTACCTATACCAACGATTTTTACAAACCTTTGGTATAGAAGCGTTGGGAAAAATCATTTTTCCAGTAGTGTTTATCGATCTATAATATATATGTATATGATGAATATATATTATATATAAATCATTTTTTACATTCTGGAATTATGTAAATCAGGATACAAGTAATAATATCACGAATAACAAGTCGAAACACATACGATAAATGAAACAATTTTACCCAAAATGCTCTTTAACATGGAATTTACAAAAGAACGAGTAATATAAAGTCATAAGTGAACCATATATGATATCATAAAAATTAATATGACTCTATAATAAGTCAATGACATTATTTAAATCATTATATAGGATGTTCGGATACATACGAAGCATATCGGAAATAAGGTAAGGGATAATTTTTTAAATCTCATTTTTTTATCCGAGATTGCTTATACATAAGTATTTACTGGGTTTATTGTTATCATCCATGTCCATGTTTTCTAAAAGTTTTTTATGTATGTTTAATTTCCTTTTTACCCATTTTTACTTTTACTACATGGTATGTAAGGAATCTTTCTTTTGATTACGTTACGAGGTACTTTTTGACTTTTCTGGTAAAAGTACGAGAAGAATTTTTTTTAACTTATACGGAACGAATGGATTTTTACTATTTTATAAAGCCTTATTTTTATGAAGACACATCCAAAATATTTCATTACTATTTTCAACAAAATCCTTTTCTTTTAAAATTTCATGACATTTTGTAAAAAGAGAATTATTTTGAAGAAGAAAGGATATTTTCCTCAAGAATTCATTTCAAGTGTTTTATAAAAACAAATTTCCATCTAAGATGAAATTATTTCATATGTGTACGTTTCAAGTATAATGTCTCTATGATTTACTTGGTTTCAATTTTATTATTATGAAATGATATTCATTTCTTTTATATGGATTATGTTATGATGGGATTTTGTTTACGAAACCCATTTTATTCATTGGGTTATTATGAATGATGTATGTTTATTTTGTGGCACAAGTAAAAATGATTCCATTATGAGATGGGTGGGACCTATATCTCCCTCAAATGAATTGGGTAAGGATTTATATCTCATGAGATAGACATGGTTGGAATGGTAAGTTAATCCGGTTAGTGTTACTGGACTAGAACGAGGAGTGAACTCGATTCAGAATGGGACATTGTCCACTAAGATGGTTTTGGCAGCAATGCCTTGGCTACTATGGAAATCATAACATGTGCTTAATGTTTGCCATAATTACTTGTTTTATTCCCATTCAATTTTATCATGATTTATGTTCCCTTATAATATATGCCTTACGTACTTCCAAGATTCATGTCTTTGCTCAAGATGTTGATTTTTAGATTTTATGTTCAAGTTTTTGCATTCAATTGTTTATGGATTGTTTTATGTTATCTATGTTTACCCTTACTGGGCATTTGAGATCACCCCTTTTATGTTTTCTTTTCCCCAGGATATAAAGAAAGGTTTTAGGTAAGAAAAAAGGAAGATCTTTATGGGAGATGTTGAAGATCTTTCACCATGATTAGAAGATTTTATTCCGAGTTTCCAAAGACACTAAACTATTACGGTCCTTGTGTGTCTGTTTTTGTTATGTACTATGTATTCCACAAAAATAATTTAATGTCCATGTACGTCAAGATTTGGGTCTCTAAAGAGATCACTGAATCTGCAATTGATTGACTAGAATCAAATCACGAATATAGCTCTAGTAATTTGGACTTTCTCATGAAAACCTAACTACACGCTGTGTTCAATGAAGAACACATGGCATGTAGCCCCCCTCAATGGCGAATCGAGGGTTTGTAAAAGGTTAAGGGTAAAAAATCATGTAGCACTCTCTCACATTCCATATACCACTTCCCCAATTGGATATTTCATGTGATGGGTCACATGGAAGGGGAGTCTGTGAAGAAGTACACAAACATGGGTTGTCCATATGGACAACAATCCATGTGGACCAAAACATAGTGTACCAGAGTACACATACATGGGGTTAAAGTACACGAACATGGCCACCAACCCACAACTTGGTTCTCATATGGTTTGGACACGTGGTGTAGTCCACATACACAATATATACCCCTATATGTATGAGAACCCATGTACCAACCTAATAAATGACTATTCTATGAAGTGGGGCCACACACCATGTGGGTCCCCTCACATGTTGTGTACTAATTGATCTCTTTTGAGAAAACATCCATTTTATTTGACTCATTTTTTTTTAACTCGAATTTATCCTACGATTAGAATATCCTGAGTGTTTTTCTGTATTTAATGCGATGGGCCCCTCATGTGAAATTTTATGAACTCAAAACCTTCATAGGGAATGATCAATGATGATATTGATCAGGTGGGATCATAAAGGACCTTCCATACATTATCATTCAGAAGGTATGGGTAGTGTAGTTCTCTAATGATCGTTTGGATTTACCCTCTGGAAAGTTTTGGTAGTGGAGTTGCTCGATGTTCTGGGATTACCCTCCATCATTATGGGTAGTGGAGTTCCCTAATGATGATATCCTCAGGGTATTACACTCCACAAGGTCTAGTTAGTGGAGTTTCCTGACAGCTTATTTTCGGTGTTTCTCTCCAATAAGGGTGGGAAGTGGAGTTTCTAGAAGTTTCTTCTGTGTGTTACCCTTTAGCAGGGATGGGCTGTGGAGTTCCCTGATGACTATTCCTAATAATTACCCTCTAGTAGTACTGGGAAGTGGAGTTTCTCAATGATTATTAGAGTAGGACCATCCTGTCATGCCAGGGCATGTGATCCTCACCTAGAGATTGTGGATCCCAATTGTGTGGCACATTTTAAAAACTGTGGTTTGACGTAGTCTTGGACTCACAAGGAAGAGGAATGCTTTCCCCAATGAGAAACATTCTTGTGCCATGAATTATAACCGTGAGGGAAATTCAATTCCACATAAAGTGGATAGTATCAAGGAATGGAGATTGAGTTCCTTGGACTTGAATCTTCAAGGTAGACATGTGGTATGTAAGGATCATTAATGGACCTTCTTTTGGAAATGTTGGCTACTCTTCTTATTGGGATGATCTATGATATGAAGATGAATTTAGTCTCTTTTTTGGGATTCTTTGACTGAATATATATATAAATATATATATTCTTTCTTCAGGATTCACACCTTGGGTTTGGATACTCTAATTATACGAGTGATTAAGACACATGGGGTATGCCATGTTCTTTCCATGTTTAGCTTCTCATGGTTGGATGAGTCTACTCTCCTGGTTTAGGTAGAAAAGGATAAAAAAGTAGTTAATCTATTCACCATGTTTATCCCATGTTTCATGGATGAGATTACTTTTACTCTTGGTGGGGTTGAGAAATACTCTTTCACTCTATATTTTTCTATCTACTGCTTCTCTATTTAGTTATATCTCTTACTAACCCCCTTTCACCCATTAATGGGTATGTATATACTCACCCATACATGGGATTTGCCTACATTTGTAATTTATTTGGAAGACAATGGACATGTCAGCCATATCATTAGAGGAGATTAGAGATACCAGGGGCTTGGATTGTGTATGGTGGTAGTTTCTTGGGATAAATGTGTTAAGCTCTCTTAGATTTTTACTCTTTACAATTTTATATTTGGTTGTAACACTTTTCTGGTTGGGTGTGTATTTTCCCCTTTTTACTTTTCAGTATACACTATTGTACTCTTATACTGTCTAGAGGTTCATGCATGTTTGCCTAGCTTTAAAGTAGTGTTGCATCTTTTCTTCTTTACCTCTTCACTTTTTCATTGATTTGGTTGTGTGTGTGTAGAATATTTGGAAAATTCATCCCCTAGTAAGTTATGCCTTCAGTGTTTTTTTCCACCCCCTAACCTATGGAGGTGGGCTTGGGGTAGTTGTGGCTCATGCCCCGTCTTGGGTCAGGTCGTGATACTCACGATGCATTGACATGTCTCATGAGACAAATCAGTAATCTAGCTTAAAATTGGTTTTGGTGTATACCTACCCTTCCCTCAAATTGTCTTGGTTCATGGTCTTCATGGTATACATATCATGATATCAGAAATCATGGTATCTAATATTAATAATTTCCTTCATTGATAATTTAGTTATTATTATCTATGAGATTATTACATTGATATTATCCATGATTTAGCTGCAATATCATGTGATTATTTATATTGATTTTTTATCATCATTTATTCCGGCCATATTATTATTCATACTCAAGTTATTGATTAAATGAAATGTTTTTTCAATCATTTACCTTACAATATGGATTATGCCTTATTGATTTGTGATAGCTTCAATTTTACATAGGACTTACTAGGAATTCAAGATCACCCATATTTTTAATCCTTTCCTAGGATTATGGAGAATAAATCATTGAATGAGTGAAAGGATTCATAATATATAATTTCAATATGTACTATAGATTATGTTTTCAAATGTAATGTGTTATTGAAGTATGTATCTAGTTTACCAATATTACTATTCTATTTGGTCCCTTAGGATATGATTACTTGTATCTTATTACAAAGTAGAAAGTAACCATCAACTCTAGTCTTCTAGGGTTGGGGTCTTTAAATGATGTATCATTTAATTATAAAGGTAATTTTATGATTAGAAAAAATGTTTAACTAAATTAAAATAATTATTTTTTGAATAAAAAATCAAACAGTTTTCCAGAATTTTCAAAAAAAGGGCTATCATGATATTAAAACCCCTTGAAAAGATTTTGTTCTCACCCCAAGTTTTAAAAAAAAATCACAAGTCTATAGATGAGTATGAGATATTATGGAGACAAGTCTTGATTATAAAAATTATCTTGAGTGAAGTAGGAGTTATGTTCAAAGATTTTTTTTTGAAAAATGTATTTAAAAAAATATAGAATGGGTTATGATGTGTATTATAATTTATAACTCTCTAAAACACTAGACCAAAAAATATTTTGGGCATGTAGTGACTCATTATTTGGAATTAATTTTTAATTATAAATTTTTAATGTTGGGTCACTTATTTTACCATAAAATCCTTTTAAAATAAAAATAAGAGGAGGATTATGATGTTTTTAGCGCCAAACCTGTGATCATGGGTTTGGGGATTAATAATATATACCTTGATTGAACTAAAATAAATGAAACTTAACAAAAAAATTAAATAAAATCAAACTAAATCAATATGAAGAACCTTAAATTGAACAAACTAGAAAAAAACCCCAACTAAATCAAAAAATACTAAAAGGGAATGAACTAAATCAAATAAAATCAATTTTATTTTAATATAGACCAAGTAATGAAAATAAAACTAAATTAACCAAAACTAAACTTAATCAGTATGAAAGAACTAAAATAACTTGCATGAAAATACCAAACTATATACAAAACTTAAAAAATAAAATTAAATCTAATTGAATTGAGCTCAATAAAACCATATCAAATTGATCTAAACTAATGTGAACTAAACTAAGACACCACGGACCAACCTAGATCAATCTAAATCAAATAGAACTATCATAACACAAAAAGAACAAATAAAATATAATCAAGAGTAATATACTAGACCGAAACCAATTTGAACTGATAAAATAAAAAATTAACAGAACAGAAGCAAACTAAATTGAATAAAACCAAAAGAAACCAAATAAACTAATCCACCTATAATTGAACCCCCCCCCCCCCACTCAACCAAAATAAAATGGAATATAAAGAAACATAATTATAAATAACTAACATGAAATAACCTAAACAATCCCAAATAGAACCAAATATTTCCAAATGAACTATACCAACCCATCAAGGATACAACCAACCCAAATAGAAATGTACCCAACTAAACTAAATAAAATTGAATTGATATGAATAGAATGAAACTAAACTGACTAGAATTGTTCAGAATAGGCCGAACCTAAATTTCATCAAGTATAATTAACTTGAAAATTCCTAACCAATCCAAAAATAACCAAATTAACCAAAATAAATCCAATTCAACTAAGCCAAATCAAATTGAACCAATGAAAACTAACATTTTCAAATCAAACAGAACAAAAAAATGAACATAAACCAACAATAACTAATCTAATTATGATTAAACTAAACTAAACCATATCAAATAGAAATTAACCAGAAAATAGGGGAAAATGTTGAATAAAATAAAACTAAACTATATTAAACTCAACCAACTCAACTTGAATAGAACCAAACTAAAAGAAATTAAACTGAACATAATCCACATCAGCTGAATTGTCACAAATGGACAAGACCCAACCTAATATAACTCATTGTGAGTAAACCAAATTAACCTAAACTGAAATTAATCAAATTAACTTGGCTCAAATATAATTGACCTAAATTTAAATTAACCAACGTAACCAAAACCGAGTCAAACCAAGGTGTCTAAAAAAGAAAAATTAATGTGAAAAAACTAAACCATACTAAATTGAAAATAACAAAAGAGAGATGAAAAAATTAAAACCAAACTAAAATAATTATTTATATTATGAATTGAACTCATCTAAATTGACCCAAAATGAACCTAATCAAATGGGATTGAATCAAACTGACCAAAACATACAATCAAACCATAATAGTTTTAAAACAACCCAAACATAACCCACCTAGAAAATTTGAACTGACCCATAATGAACTAAATTGACTTAATATAAGCAACGAGGTTGAAATAAAACTGAAAAAAATCAACTTGAATCGAACCAAACCAAGTTAAACATAACTAAACTATAACGATATGACTTGAGATGATTTAACCTGAATCAAATGAAAATAAATGAAATAAAACCAAACCCATTGGAACTGAAAAAATAAAAAATTAAATGAAAATGAGGGGAAGTGACTTCAAATTACCTAATTAAAATTCAACTAACATGAGGATAAATGAAAAAAACATTAATGAATAGAATCAAACAAATTTGATATGAACTAAAGAAAAAAAAATTAACCCACAACAAGTAGTCAAATCCTAGGGCTTCAACCAATTTATAATTTTATAAAAACTAAAAATTACTACTAAATAACAAGTGTAGTATATGGTAAGTGAAAAGTTTAATCTCCTAGTACATTTTTTCACAGAATTAGAAAAATTAAGTGAATTTATGAGAATGAAGAAATAGAGTTGGAAATCAAATGTTGAGAGATTCTTCCATGTTCATTAATTTTGGATTTATGTACTAGTGAAGTAGAGTGATGAATTTATTATACATGTTTATTATTAGATTTGGTTATAAGAGAGTATTTAGTATTGTTACTCACTTACTCAAGAATTCCATTTTTTGTATGGTCAATTATTTCAGTTCATTAATGGGTTAAGTTACTCAATACCATATTTAAACACATTCATTTTAAATCCTGAAATGGTTATGCATAATTTAGGATGAATAGATATTGTATTAAAAAAACTTCTTTATTCTGGCTACTATTTGCATGGAATGAGAGATATGAAGATATTTAGAGAGATTTATATATGAAATAACCCAAACATGTACTAGAAATACTAATAGACTTTACTAAAACACTACTAATTCCTTACACCCCATATAACAAGAATATATTACCCATTCATTCTAGTCATGAGGGATTGAAAACACTAAAAAAACAATACATAGTATCATGTTCAACTTAAAGAAGCAGACTCCAAGTGCATGCCTCTAACTCAAGTTTTTATATCCCCCCATCAGTAGTGGTTCCACCCTTGTATTTATAAGTATGAAAATTCATAATATTTCATCTTTTAATTCAAAAATATCTCATCCTCCTGAAGCTAAAAATCCATGGTCACTATCTAAAACATCCTCTTGAAATATCACAGTAGTTATATCTTTTAATTTTTATCTGATTTCACCTATCATAACATGAACACCAATTGTGGTGTGAATAGGTCCTCAAATATAATACCTTTTATTATCCATGAAAAAATTATTTCATCCAATATCTATCACAATACAAAAAAAATCAATGGAACTTGATAATTTTCCTACAACATCTATTAAGGCCTGGAAAAAACCAGATATGGGGTAAATATGTATTCCTTTCTCATTGGTTTTATCGGGAACCAACCTCGTAGAATGAAGAAATTATTAAAAAATTAAATTATAGATTAACCTAAATTAATATAGGATTGAAAATATAATTTTATGATATGTTAGAGAATAAAAATATTACATAATAATAATGGTCTGTACCAATCATTTGTGTGTTTGGTCTATATCTCCAGTACTTCAATGGTTTGTAAAACAATTTTAATATCAATCACCAGTGTTAAATACAAGGTGCTTGTTTATTTAAAGATAATAGAAAAATAGATAAAAGACATAAAATTTAAGGCATACTAATCTATTTATATCAATCCTTACAGAGACTGTCACACATGCACCACATCATATCATCCAATAGAGGGAATAATGATTTACATAGGTAATGCTAGATGAGAATAAAGACCTTTTGTCAACTATAATAAATGATCCAATCCATCATGGATCACTGAACTAAAAAAAATCAATATTAAATATCCATGAATTTGTATCATATTAATCATAATACATTAATTAATGAATATACAAAATTCCAAACTTCAATTCATGTATGGGTCAAATTGAAGAATTTAATTGATACATTAAATTATTGTTATCAAATTAATTAAGGAAATTCAAATTTATTTCTAACATTAACCAACATGGATTGAATTATTTAATTAAAAACTCATCAATTAAAAAGAAATCACATTTCAATCCAAAGTGTGACATATTGAAACTATAAAAATAATGTTGATAAGAACAGAATTCATACAAGTGTTAATACTCATACAAAAAAAATTGATTTAAAATTAAATAATTACATTAAACAAGATATGTAATTCTAGTAATGATCCAAGAATCACCAAATGCATTAAGAGATAAAATATAAAAAATGAATTCATTAAAAAATATCTTTTAAAAAAGGAATTTATAGATAGTTTCAAACTTCTACTTACCCAATACATCAAAATTAACATAACCAAACCCATGTGGATAGAATGAATTTGCTAAACCCAAATGGTTATGTCCTCAGTTAGTGTTTCAACCAATATAATCTCTATTGAAATATGTGTAATTCAATTCTATGACACCAAAAATTTCTCCCAAACAAATTAGTATTTTATATCAAAATAAATAGAACAAGAACCTATACTCCTATTTTTTTAGAGAATATAATTACTAAAATATTCTCACAATACATCAAAAGTGGCATTCATATATTTTACACCAAGTTTATCCTAAAAAAATATACATAATATACATTTATGGTATAAGTGACTATAAGTTTGTATTTGACAATATTTTAAGAAATAACCTTTCCTACCATTATAAAATAAATCTAGAAGTAGGTTTCTGGTCATCAGGGCACCAAAAAAATAAGATTAAAAAAATTACCAAAGACTTAAACTTGATAAGACTCATTATTTTTCAACCTATAAATTTTAGGGCCCCATAAATATCAAAATACATTTTTCCACTACGTTTTATGAAAAACAATTGGATTACTCAAGTATAGCACCAAAATATTTGTAACAAAAAAATATTCTTATAAATAATTACATTAATGTAGATAAATATGGAAATAAAGAAATCACATTATACATTTTTTATCTCATTTATATTTTAAATTATGGTGGAGTATAAGTAGAGAATGAACTTATGTTAAAATACTAGAGGATCTTTAAAATATATCCTTTTTGAGATAACCCATGAATAAAATGTGACCTATAATATGAACTTGGATTCCTAAAGATACAACCCAAATATATTTTATTTCAAATGGGTAATTAAATACCCCTTTTACATCATTAAAAATATTAACACCATTTCTGGCCATAATCATGTCATCAACATACCAATCAAGAATTATAATATTGATCCCACTAGTTTTAAAACATATGAAACAATATAACTAATTATCCTTAAATCCAAATTGTTATCCAATGATTGTTTACAATCCTTAAAAAATAATCACATTTTATATTTTTTATGAAATATTCAATGATTTTAACACATATAATTGAAAAAAGAATCATTTAATATGAATAAATAACTTTTCACTCAAAATAAATAATTCTAAATGCACAGATAATATTTATTTTTGAAAAAATTATTTATTATGATTCTCCATAAGGGTCCCAAATCAAAAAATTATAATATGATGATGTATGGTATTTATTCCATCCAAAATAAAATACTAACAAAGTATTTGATATCAACATAACTTACAAAAAATATTACACCATCATCATAATAATAAATATCCCATGTCATAAAAAATAAATTTTAATATTATGATGTATTAACACTATTCCATATAAAATCTAACAATGACCAGAATTTGATCCTAACATAAATTAAAACCATAAAAAACATAATAAGAATAATAATGCTCCCAGAAAAAATTAAAATTATAAAACTATGATGTATGAATTTTATGTTTGAAAAAAATTAATATTGATATAGTTTTTTGATATTAACATTAATTATAAAATAATAAATCAGAATAATATTAATATCCCAATAATATTATAAAATTTTATTAAAATGATGTATAAATCTCATGACACACAAAATATAACACTAATATGGTAATAAATGAAACATTATATAATTTTAAAACACTAATTCACCATATAAATAACAAAATTACATAAATAATAATATATTGATAATATATGCTTATTAAAAATTCAATATAGTCACAAATTTAAAATGTATCATATGAATAATTTTTTCATAACTGTGCCCATGATATGTGAGATCATTATTATCAAAAATAAATTAAAAAATAAATTAATATGATTAATTAAACTATATACAATACCAATTATTTTATTACATAAAAGTTTGTATAATTATTCTAATGATAGGTGAGTTAATAAGTAAAAAAATATAATATATATATATATATTTACACATATATGATATATTTATCCATATATAACAATATAAATTATCATACACAAAATATTTCATAATTATACCCACAATAGGTGAGTCAATAATTAAAATAATATATCACAAAATCATATGTATAAAAATATGGTTAAATTTTAAATATATATATATATAACAAAAATATATTTACACATAAATGATAAATTAATCTATATATGATAATAAAAACTATCATACAAAAAAAATTTCCTAATTATACCCATAATAGATGAGTCCATAATTAAAAAAAATATATCACAAAATCATATGTATATAAAAATGGTTAAATTATACCATATATTTACAAAATTCATAATTTTATAAAAATATTTTCAATAAAGAAAATATTTCAATTCTCATATTCCCTAAAAAAAATTATTGATTATAATGAAGAAAATTATATAATATTTAAATATTTTTTGAAATCCATGTACTAGAAACTATATATATTTTCATACATATAAAAAATTTTATATGATTAAAAATCATTATGAATTGTGCATCATCATAAAAAAACTAGGATCACTGTGTAATATATGGGTTATATATTTCAATAAAATAAATATGTATAAAATAATTATAATTATTATTCTTATATGTAACATAAACTAATATTATAACAATACTTATCATGAATTTTCAGAAAAAATTATAATTCATGATTTTATTCAAAATCAGAAAGTATTGAAATAATATATATATATTATTTTATTTTCTTTGCATGATAAGTGAGACTTGATATCTTAGATTTAAAAGGTTAAAAAATTATTCACGTTGGGTGAAAATCATGATTATCGAAAAAAATAAAAAAACATAATTTTGTTCTGAACAATTGGAGGAATCAAATAAAAAAATAGTCTTAACTTATATATGAATCCTTATTCTCCATGATAGAAATTGTTTGAAAATTAAATTATGTATTAACCCAAATTAATCAAGGATTCAAAATATAATATTTTGATATGTTATAAAATAAAATAGTACACAATAATGACTGTATGTACCTATAATTTTTGTGTTGGATCCATATCATAAATACATCAATGGTTTGTTAAATAATTTTTATATCAGTTTCCAATGTCAAATACATGGCTATTATTTCTAAAATACTAATATAAAAATAATAAAATATATAAAAATAATGTTTTACTAATATCTTTATTGGAAGCCTTCAAGAGAGTATCCCAAAGACACACACTACATTGTACCAACCAATGGATGGTGCAATGATTTAAACAAGTAATTGTAAATGATAATAGGTAAATTTCATTAACTATAATAAATTATCCAATCCATCATGAATCTCTTAATTCAAACAATTAAATATTAGATATCCATGAATTCGGATCATATGAAGCATCTATACGTTAATTCATCAACATGTGGATGCTGAAACATCAATTCATGTATGTGTCAAATTTATGTGTTTAGTTGATACATTAAATTAAAGTTATAAAATTAATTAATTAAAGTAATCCAAAATTTATTTTTAAAAAAACACTCGAGGCATAAACACTTTCTCTAAAATTAAGAAAAGTCTTGAACATTACAAACAGTCTGATAAACACTATGAATTATCCCTAATGTCCTTGTGGTATGATCCAGACATTTGGGATGTGAATTGGTGAATCATAAATATGTTATAATATTCATTTTTATAATTATAACTTCATAGTATTGGATCGAGATCCATTCTTTCATTAGTGGATTTATACTCCTTCAAATATATGAGCTTCAAACCCCCTGATCTTCCCTAAAAAATTCATGATCATTCTATACTTCATAGTGTCTTGATGAATCTCAAGAACATCATCCATGGTAGCCTAGTAAGTATATAAAATAGTGTCTACACATCATATACATGGTGAAAGACATATATGAGGAATAATATGGGGGAAAACATTTAAAATAGTGATATTTATGTTAAAATGAACAATGCCTTTAGATGGTTGTCCCACATCACAAAATCAGTGTGGTGGGTGATACATTATCAAAATCAACGTTTTAGGGACCAAATGATCAAATCCCTTAGTCCTTATTTCATTAGATGATCACTAAGACACCCAAATTGATTTTCTTCCCTACTCTCTAGTGTCGCCTCATGTTGTTTCTAATCCTATGTGATTATATCTTACCCCACAACTAGTCGATGTCGATGAATCAATTGGTTTCTCAATAAGATTGACATAATATCTAATAGTTATATATGTTTGATATCATTTTTAAACAATAACATTAAATTTCCTTTAATATAATCTTATTTCAGGCTTTAACTTTATGACCTTTTAAATTTCATTTTTTTTCCTCAAAAATTCCCTAAATTCAATTATAATAAACTCTTGTTTTTTTTTCAAAGAGGCGACATGGATTGGTTACCCAATCCATGCCAAAAGAAATTTATTAAATAAAAAGGTTACAAGAAGATCTCGAGGTGTAAAATGCATACACCATCTTGAAGTATAAAAGACCAACAAAGATACAACTTTAAAAGACCGGGTAAAAACCAACAAAAGATTCCAAAAGAATCCAGAAGAAGATTTGCATGATCAGCCCCACCATTTCCTCATCATTCTGGAACTTCAGAATCCAGAACTGGATCCACACTTTTAAAAGCATATATGAATCAGTCAGGGCATCGTCTCCACAAGTCTGCAACAAAACAGGTGCAAGGAAGGACCAGTAGCAAATAACCAATAGAGAAACTAAGTATTCCGGCAAAATCAAGATGACTTCAACCAAAAAGTAGATGGAGGAATTCAAGAAGATGAAACTGCGGGTCTCCAGCAAGAAGAAATCTGCATGTGCAAGTTACCAAAGAAATCCAAAGGGCAAGCTTCATAAAGCTCCAGAAGAAGATCTGCACTAACTACCAAAAGAGAGAGATCAGACCCAACATGTCTTCAGCATTCTGCTACCTCAAGTTCCAGAACAAAACAGCTCTTCAATAAGGCAAAGTCTCAACCAAACAGCTTCATAAACTCTTGTCATGAGAAGAATACAACCCATATTAATGAAGTGAAAATAAATTAATGATATCCTGAAATAAATTAAAATTAAAATTAAAATGTGTGAATAAAATATACCCATACATACCTCTACACACATAGAATATTTCTGTTCATTAATCATGTGATCTCAATATATAAACAATAATGCCACATCCCAACAATATTTAAAAACCATGAAAAAAATAATAAAATGATTCTTAATAAAGAAAATATTTTTCAAGAATCAAATTAGAAAACTTCTTCAACACATCATTTTTTAAATTAAACAAAATCAACCAAGTATTTTAATTTTCATCTTTTTAAATAAAAAAGCTATTTTCACCTCCATTTAAATTTCTCAATTTATCATTACCACACATAACAATTGTGATCTAATTCACTTTTAATTTTTTTTATCTCCATACTCAGGGTGAAAATTTAAATCGAGGAATGATCATACTTTAATAACATTCACATAACCATAATAAGGAAAGGAATATAAAATCTATGAATCATAAAGATAAATATCACAATTAATCATGAGTAATTCACATTAAAGTTCAAATCACTTGTAGTCTTTGGGTCAATAAGTAATGATATGAAAAAAATTAATTCTCAAAGAGGAGAAGAACTATAAAGTATAATTCATGATGATAAATATACTTTATCAAAGAGTACTAAAATAAATTAAATCACTTAAAACCCCAAATCTAATAAAGGAACAAAAATAAATAATTACAATAGAATGATATACCATATTATTTTTTTCCATTTCTCTTTTTTTTGAAATTTAATCTTGGGTAAACTCTCAAACTCCTACCTCAAACCATATTTTATCTCCTAATGAAACTAATTATAATATTTATAAAAAAATCACAAGTGGAATAAGTGTGATTTTTGAGCATCACAAGTCACAACCGAATTTAAAAAAAACATAATGATTTTTCACTCTTTTTGAGGGTTAACAATGATGTGAAGTGAAATATGATCAAAAAAAATTTCCATACACCAAATAAAAACACAACAAATCTTCTCATCAATAAACTAAAACCCATTAAATCATGAAAAATCTATCCCCCGTACCTAAATCATAGAATATCTAAAAAAATTACAAGATCAAGTGTATGAAGGGTAAAATAGTCGAACATTGTGGATCTCTCTAACAAAATTCATTAATGGATTCTATGGGCTATACATATTTATAAATATATAAGTGGTTGTCTCAAGGATAATGAATCCAAAAAATAAAAATTCCTTAATCATTTTTAGGGAAATTTTGTTCATTCATGGCTTTGACAAGATGAAATGCATGTTCTAGAAGGAAAACATGCCAGAGTATCTTTCAAGAAATTTTTAATAGAATGAATATGAGAAATTAAGTAAATAATACTCTAGGTAATGTAAATATATAAAAATATTCAATAACTTATATAATCCACACTAACAATAAAATGATCAACACAAGTTTCAAAATTTTGATGCATGTACAATATAGGTGAAATTTAGTTATCACTAATAAACTCATTCCCCTAAATTGGGATTAATTAAATATATTGTCTTAAGATTATATTTAAATATTTATCCCACATTTTACTCAAATAATACTATTAAAAATTATTTTTAAAACAAGGAAAAATGTCAAACCTAATAACATTTATATCCTAGATCAAAAACAGAATCAAGAATCTATGGTCGGGCATGTATTTTCTCTTTAAAACAAAAAATAAAGTGAAAATAAAAATTAGTGGAGTAGAAAAGTAAGAAACAAAATTCAAAACCATTTTATATTTCAATGAATATATCTAACTTCTTATATTCTTGTTACTTTATTATGATCCTATAAATTAAACAAGCATAGTGAAAGTATAAGTTTATTGCATTAAAACTCAAAAAGAAATGGGGGGAGTAAAATTATATCATTAAATGAGAAATTAAATATCTAAAAAATATATAAAAGAACAATTTACCTCATTGAAGCACTTTGTTTCTGGTCATTTATATCAACCTGAGTTCTTCTCTTCACAAGTTTTATAAGGTGGGAAAGAGGTTACCTAGTCAGGATCAACAAATGGATAATGTGAATTTTCAACCACATAAATGGGTCCTTTACATTACTAGAAAATTACTACTCTCTTACTTGAGGAAAAACCTTCTCAATTTCCATAGGTTAAATACACTAGTGATTGATTTTTACTAAGAAATAAAAAAAATCAAATCATAATCTAATCATACTTGATGTATCTCCTCAAACCTATTTGGTATAGTAGTCCCCCCACCCTATCATCTTTGATTCTGTCTATAATTTTACATCTCTTCTTCTCTTGTTTTTCTTGTTTTTCATCAATAATTAATTAAATATTTTATTTAATAATAGAAAATTCTTCAGGAACCAGGATTATGTCTTCATGCAGTTCCACTTCCTATTCAACTAGATTCTTTATTTCCCAATAAATGTTGAATATAGTTTTCTCACCACCATCCTTTAAGGAAAACTCTCTAGTTTTTACATCAATTATAGATATTCCAATATCCAATAATTTTATTATTAAAATGAGTGGTGTCCACTCATCATCCAATTATAAAACTAGTAAATCAAAGGAGAAGATGGAATTTTCCTCTTTAACCAATATTTTTTCAATCAGTTCTCAAAGGTACTTCAATATTTAATTATCTAGTTAAAGTGAAACTATTGTGGTCTTCATATCCTCCAATAATAGGATTTTGAAAATAGTATATGAAATTATTTTTATTCTTAAATCTAAATCACAAAAACTCCATAAAAATTTATTAGACCCATTATTAATTAGAATGTAAAAACTACTTGGATCTTATTGCTTATTTAGTTAATATTTTTACACCACAATTGATCATTCCATTTTGAGTGGTATTGTGCCTATTTATTCAAGAAGAAACATATTTAAAACAAAATATTTCATAAATTTTTCATATATAGGAATTATTTATAGAGAATATAAAATAAATATTAATTTTCTATTTACTTAAATTTTCTGGAAAATAACATCCTTTTTATTCAATTTTTCCTTAATTTAACCTCTTTAAAAATATGAATTGTGTTTTTTAAGGTGGTGAGGCAGTTTCTATTTCTTCCAACTCATTATATATATTTTTTTCCTTATTTTTTCTTCCTTTTAATTAAATTTCCTATCTTTCTCTTTCTATTTTTTATAATATTTATGGATTTTATTTATAGTTTTTTTTATTCCTTAGGGTTATGGACTTTAATTATCCTCATGGGTTGACCTATATGTCACCCAACATCATCCCTTTAGGTCTATCCTTGTGTTTTCTAATATGATAACCCTATAATTATAGGTTTATCATTTTATCCTTTTGATCCTTCGAGTTAGCTTTAAGTTCATTGATGGAAGATACAGTTGTTTTTCATAATTTCACTATGGTCACCTCTAATGAAATTATTTTAATTTTTATAGAGGGACCTTGGGTTTGATGATATCAAAATTCCCTTTAACATTGAAATTTATTTATTTATATTTATTTCAGCACCCCCATTTTCTAGTAATTGACCCTTAATTTATGTATTTTATGTATATAAAGTAATTAGGCTATGTTTCAGGTGGTTCATTGGAGTATTGGCATTATTTTGGATATTTTATAGTGTTTCACAGTTTGAGAACAATTAGTAGAAACCATGAAACACCTTCTAAGAAAATGTGCAACAGAAATAGTGGGTACAGGGTTTGTGTGTGGTTAGGAACATAGTTTGGCCAAACTATGTGGTCCCTGAGGAGAAACCATGAAAAATGGGATAGTGGGGTTTACCACAGTAGGAAACCCCATTTATCTAACCATGTGATGCGTTTTTAGAGGCAGGGGATAGTGCACAGTTCAAAAAGGGTTTTCTTAACTGTGTGCTCAAACCATGAATCATTAAAAACAATATATAAAACTTGTGGATATCACTCATATTACACACTTAATGGCTCATTTTTTCCTAATACAACCATAATAGGAATTATAATCCTTCCAAATATTGGGGATACCCTTCCTCTTGATCTGAGAGTGATTTTTTGGCATTACTATGTGCATTGGTGGTCTAGATTCCATTTAAAGTGATTGTTCTTGGTTTTTTTCCTTAGTTTTCATCTTCTAACATCTCTTGGATTCATTAATATAGTATTTTAGGTATATATTAGTTCTTTTTGATGATAATAATGATGATATATGGTTGTATTTATTTGGAAAAATATTTGAGTATATCTTAAGGAGTTTCAGTATTGTTTTATGGATATTTTGTGTCATTCTTCATTTTCACCTAAGTTTGAGAGGTATGTGGCTTCACTCCCAAATCCTATTAGTTAAAAATTAAAGACATAATTTTAAATTGATTTAATTTCATTAATTTAGTTGTGAAAGTTTTGTGAATATATTGATGGAAACCCTTTTTAATGATGGTTTGTGAAATTTTTAAAATTGGTTGTTTGTGGAAAGTTCATTGTTTGATGATTTTAAATTGGTGATTTTAAAATATTATTTTTTATTCATGGAAAAGATTTGTGGAAATTTTTTCAATAAAATAATTGTTCTATTGAAATTTATTGACATGATCTTTTGGCATATATGGTTAGTTTGTGGTCATGTGCATTTGGGACGGATAAGGGCATGAAGTTTCCCCCATAAAAAGAATTGGAAGGATAAGGGTGAATAGTTTACCACATAAAAATGGTTCACCAAGTGATAGATTAGAGAAAGGATGAATCAATAATCATGTTTATATGGTGTTTCATGGTTTCATGCATGTGTGGTTGTGTGGAATGCAATGGGTTATTCCAAATGGTTTTTAGAAATTGTTTGAAATACTTGTTTCGGTAGGTATCCATGGAAAATAATTTCTATTTAGAATACTATTTTTGTTTAGAAATGGTTTTGGATTTGATATAAACTAATTTAAATTGTTTTAAATGTTTTATATAAATTTGATAATATTTTCTATCCTAGTGGTATGAGTTGGGAAGTCATTTGGGGAAATCCAACAGCATTTTTTACTCTCCCAATACATGGAAAATTTGGTTCATTTAGAGATATTGTATATTGAGACATAGGTAAACATAATCTATCTCATTTATTTAGTGATGTGTAGTGATACCATGTAATGTAATGTGGAGTTTGATCTTGTAGAAGTTAGAGAGTTGATGAGTTGGTGCCTCGGTTATCTTTGAGTTTTTTTTGGTTTCCACTTTTTAATCTAATATTGGTCTTTGTTTCCACTTTATACCCGGGTATTGTTTGGATTGGTTGTTTCTATTTTATTTTTACTATATTTTTCTCATTCATCATATAGTGGTTTTTTGGTGATGGTTATCTTGGTATTGTTGTTTTATTTTTCAAATATAAATTCGACCCCTAAAAATTTATGAAACCCTTGAATTTATTTCTAAAATTTTGTGTCTTGGGGATGTCACTTAAGGCCTACTAATTTCTCATCACCTTCCAAATCCAAGGAGGAGGGGTGGGATGTTAAAAATTGTATCAGTTTGTTTTGTCCTAGAGTTCAAAGTGAATCTATTTTAGTCCTTGAGTTTGTTGGTTTCAAGTAGATGGAGTTGTCAGAACTTAAAATGTAGATCATAAAGAGGAATAACAAACCTATTTATGCTAAAATTAAAGTTACCAGGGAGTTGGTTACATGATTGGTTTGAGATACTTCTAGGAGTCATTACCTCATCATCGTGGGGTTTTCAAATGGGAAGAGTATGAAACAAATATATATAAATGATTACCCATTTTGAATGCATCACACATTTTGATTAATTATTTATAATATAGAAAATAGTTATTTTTTAAAGTGTTTAAAATGTTTTCAATTGTGAGATTTTAAAAAGGTGTGGTAGTGATATATTTAATATGGTTTGATTATCAAAGATCATAGTTTAATTTTAAAAAATGGTTTGCAAATGAAAAGTGTTGAATTTTGGAACGATTTGTTATGATATGTGAGATGTGGTAAAATTAAAATTTCAAAGCCTTCAGTTTCCATAGAGGGATACTAAATGGAGTTTTATTTTGGTTATAAAAAATGGAACTAGTTAGGCATAGAATAAAGAAACCAATGGATGATTTTGAGAATGTGGTTTCACCTGAGCCATATTTGAACCACTATTTGTTTCAAAGTATTTTCCAAGATTTTCAAGATATGGAAATTGGGAAAATAAGAAATGAACCATTGCAAGGTGATCATTCCATTCAGTTCCAAAAATATAATCCCCCCATATTTTAGGGTGATTTGGATCTGTAAAAGGATGATGTGTGGCTGAATATGATGAATCAATTCCTCGATTTCCTAGGCAGACCATCTAAGATGAAAGTCAAGTTGGATAAATATATATTTGAGGATCTAGCATGCTAGTGATAGGATTTAGTAGTCCAAGATAAATTAGAACAAGTCATTTCATGGGAGTATTTTGATGAATTGTTCAATAAACAATTATATCCTCACATGTTCAGAATTCCTAGAACAACATACTTGTTCACTTAAATAAAGATATTATCTTAGTGATAGAGTATGTGGCTATATGTATGAATTTAATCTATTTTTTCACAATAATTTTCTTCATTTACATCCTTAAATGCATTCATTTTTTGAATCATGTTTTATTCTATAAATTTTCTTAATGATTTTCATGATTTTAATAACATATTAAATAGAGATATTCAGTATATAAAAAGTGAATGAAATATATATCTCAGGAGATATGGCTAGAGTAAGTATGTTGATACCTATGAGAAATTCTGGGAACTCTAATTCTAGGAATAAAAAGAATAGGGACACCTATTTCCAAGGTAATTTTATGACTTAGAATCCGATAGTTGGATCAGATAATCATTCTCCTAAACCAAATAGAAATCATGTATGTTTTCAATGTGGTTCTTTTGATCACATGATGTAGGATTGTATTGAAGCACCTAGATCATGTCATAATTTCAATCAAATGGGACATCCTTAATTCTATTGTTATAATTCTGTAAATTCCGGTGCTAGGGTCACATTTAATGTTTCACATATGTCCTATACTTCAACAACATGAGGAAAATAGAAGAATTATAATCAGAAGATTTGAGTAATCTGTGGTGATTATAAGAATAACATAACTCCTAAACCAATGAAATATCAATAGGCTAATAAAAAAGTGTTGAGAGTAAGAAATTGTATAGAGCGGAGTAAGTTATTGTGGATGATAAACCTGAACCATCAATTGTGAGAGGTGAGGTTTTTTTTAATTCTACCCTTTTGCAAGATTTTTTTGATATGGGTGCATCCCATTCATTTATTTCTTCTCATGTTATTGATCTTTAGGCTTTTCATATAGATATGATGCCTTCTATTTTGAAACATCAAAATCCTCTTGGATAAAGAGAATGTCAAGCCCTCATGTGCAAATAATTATCATCAGAATAACTGAGGAATCCATAGTGATTATAGGAAAACCATTACTCCTCAACCAGTGCAATATCAATAGGGTAATAAAGAACAAAGTGTAGAGAGAAAGAAATTTTATAGATATTAGAATCTAATTATGGATGATCAATCTAGACCATCGATGGTGAGAGGTGATATTTTTTCAAATTATACCCTTATGTGATATTTGTTTGATATGTTTGAATATAATTCTTTTATTGATTCTAAAGCTATTTATCGTCAAGGTTTTCATATATATATGATGACTTCTACTTTGAAACATCAAAATCCTCTTGTAAAATTAGAAATTTGAGCCTTTATGTGAAAATTATGTTCTATAACTGTTGATGGGGATACATTGATTTGGGATTTATATAAGCTTGAGATGGATGTCTATGAAATAATCTTGGGCTTGTATTGGTTGGAAGTGTTCAAATCCTACATCAAATGTTATACCTGAAGGGTTAGTTTTAACAATTGACGATATCATTGGGAATCTCTTTAGAAGAGATAAAAATGTAAAGGCGGGTGTAGTGTGAATTTTGGAACGAGCAGTTGGAACTATCATGTAATATTCTGCAACTTCGAACATGGAATCAGTGGATCAGATCAAGAATAGTGATTTTTTAAAAAATTGTAGATCAGTTTATAGATGTTTTTCCATAAAAAATCTTATGGTTACCACCCAAAATAGAATTAGTGTTTATGATTGACCTCTTATCAGGGACTAATCCTATATCACTTCTATCTTATCATATTGAACTAATTGAATTATGGGCACCTAAATTCCATTTGGAAGAGTTGTATAGAAAAGGGTTTATTTATCCTAGTACATCTCCATGGGGAGAACCATTTTTTTTGTGAGAAAAGTGTATGAAACTCCATGAATTTGTGTAGATTATCATAATCTTAACTATGCTAATATAAATAATCAGTATCCTCTTCCAAGATGTTATGAAAATTTTTGTCAATTTAAGGGATCCCGGTGGTTCTATAAAGTTGAATTTTTGTGGAGATATCACCAATTGTAGGTTCTGAAATCAGATATTTTGAAAATTATTTTTTGGAGTAGATTTGTACAATATGAGTATGTGGTTATGCCTTTCAACCTTTCAAATTCACAAGTTTTCCTTATGGAATTGATGAATCAGATATTTCAAATATATTTGGATTCTTATTTGGTTGTGTTTGTGGATGATATATTAGTGTATCCAAGGATAAGGGATGAGGATGATAAAAACATAGTGACAATGTTGGGTATCTTTCAGGATCTAATTTTTATTAAAAACATTAAACGTGAATTTTTTGGATATAATAAGTGCATTTCCTTGGCCATGTTATCTCTGAAATAGGTTTTTTAGTGGATCCTGAAAAGATAGAGGTTGTGGTCTCCTAAAAGATTCCAAAGAAAGTCTTCTAAATACACATTTTTCTTAGCATGGTTGGTTTTTATCGATGTTTTTTTAACAAATTTCCATCACTATATTCACCAAAGGCAGCTTTAACAAGGAAAAATTTTCCATTATAATGGAATGAGGAATGTCAAAATTATTCCAAGGAGCTTAATTTTCTCCTTAAATCAAAAATGATCTTTATTTTTTCATAATTAGGAGAAGGGTATGTGGTGAATTTTGATGCTTTAGGATCTGGGTTACGATGTCTTCTCATGTAAGGAGATCATGTTGTTTCTTATGTCTCATAGAAGTTAGGGTTTCATGAGAAAAACTATCAACCGTAGGATTTGGAATTAGTTGTTTTAGTCCATGCATTGAAGACATTTCATCATTATCTCATTGGTGAGAAATTTACGATGTTTACAGATCATAAGAGTTTGAAACATATTCTCTCACAAAGATATTTGAATCTGAACAAAATAATATGGATAGAGTATATATAAATGTTACAATTTTACTTAATATATACACCTGGGTAAAGTAATTTCAATGGTACATGCATTAAGTATGAAGTGTTATATTCAGTTGGAAAATGATGCTTCAGATCAATGGAAGATGTTGGTGGTGATAACCAATATGCACATGGATTTTGAAGACAGAGGTGGTGTTGTAGTTTTCCTAATAGTTTCTTTTTTTTCTAGATTTATTATAAATGGTTATTGAGGCACCAAAATCTTATTCTTAATGTTTTTATATGAGGTAAAAACAAATTTTTGGGGAAAAAATTTAGGGATGGAAGCTGGATGGGAGTTCAATTTGGTGGTTTAGAGATAAGATGGTCATATATATATCTTGTTAGCAACAACTTCTACATGATTACCACCATTCAATATGGGTTACTCATAATAGAATACAAAATATGTATAAGGAACTGAAAGCACAATTTTGGTGGGTTGGCATGAAATTAAAAGTAGTTGAGTTTGTAATGAGATGCCTAACCTACTAGTAGGTTAAGGAAGAGAACCACCAGCCAAAAAGTATGTTGTAATTTTTACTAATTATTTTATAGAAATAGGAAATTATAGCATTGGATTTTGTGATAGGTCTATAAATTATTATTCAAAAACAGAATTTCATTTGGTTTATAGTGGATCGACTCACAAAGTTATCCCATATCATCCCTATTCATGAATCTCATGTTGTGGAAGACTTGTCAACAATCTACATCTAAGAAGTGGTAAGAAGCATGGAGTACTAGTTCTGATATTATCATACTGATATTCAATGTTTACATCTTGTATTTGAAAATCCTTACAAAAAAACCTTAGAACTCTTTTTATTATGAGCATAGTTTTTCATCCTCGGATAGATGAACAATCTAAAAGGATTATAAAATAAATTGGAAGTCATGCTTCGGTTTTGTGTAATGGATTTTAATGACTCGTGGGAGGAGAACATACTTTTAGTGATGTTTTCATATAACAATAGTTATCAGGTCTTGATACATATGGATCCTTTTGAAGTATTGTATGGACATCTTTTTCATTATCAACTTTTTTTGTGGAAAGAGATGAGACATCACTTGTTAGACCAAGCCTTATACAAGAGATAATGAAGAAGATTTAGTTTATTAGGAAAATAATAGAGATGTTTTATAGTCTTCAAAAATCATATGTGGGTCATCGTCTGTTGTTTTTTTCATTTAGGTTAAGTGATCATTTGTTCTTGAGAATTTCTTCAAGGCTTGGGAATCATCAATTTGGGAAGTAGGGACAGTTATCTCCTTGATACACAGGCCCTTTTGTGTTACTTTAATGGGTTAGTGATGTGGATTATCAGTTGTCCTTGGCACAAAATTTTAGTTCAATACATAATGTGTTTCATGTATCTCAATTGAATAAGTATAAGCCTGATCATAACCATGTGATTTTATGGGATCACATTGACCTAGAGTCGGATGCTACATTTGATCATGTTCTAGTGTGGATTATGGATAGGAAAGAGAAATTATTTCAAGGTAATAAAATCATTCTAGTGCTGGTTTTATGGAAACATGGTCAGATTCAGGAAGAAACTTGGGAATGCGAGATGGAAATGGCCATGCAATGGCCCAAAATCTTTCAGTCTAATGGTGGTTTTCAACTTTCTGAGGATGGAAAGACTAATTCTAGGAAGACTTAAGAACCCCTAAGTTCTAGTAATTAACCATTTGTTTAAATAATTTATGTATAAAAAGTAACTAGGTTATGTTTTTGCAGTTTTAAGGAGTTTTAGCATGTTTTCGGAGCTTTTCTAGAGGTTCATGGTTTGATCATAGCTAGTAAAACTCGTTATACACCTTCTAGAAAACCATGCAACTAAAATAGTGGGCATGAGGTAGTTTCATGATTTCATCATTGTTAGTAGATATCATGAATCACCTTCTAAGAAACTATACACCTAAAACAAATGGATTTGGGTAGGTGTATGATTAGGCATAGGGTTTGGCCAAATAGTGTGGGAACCTTGGAGAAACCATGAAAAGTGGGACAAAGGGTTTTGGCATGGTTGGTGTATGGTTTTTCCCACCACACAATCCAACCATGTGAGGGGTTTTTGGAGTTATATTCTAGTGCACAGTTATCAAATAGTTTTCATAACAATTCACACTAACCATGCACTATTAAAAACAAGATCTAAATATCATGGATCTCACTTGTATTACAACCTTAATGGATATTTTCCCATTAATTTGACCATAACATGAATTTCATTCCTTATAAAGGTAGGATAAACCCTTCCTATTGATCTAGTAGTATCCAGTTGAAGATTATAAGTGTGTTGGAGGCTTAAATCCCATTGAAATTTCTCGTTCATGGTTGTTTTCCTTAGTTTTCATCTTCTTCCCATAATTTGATTCAATAATCTTGTATATTGAGAATAGATTCACATTATTTGATGAAAATAATTATGATATATTATTTTTTTTAAGTAGACCAATATCTAAGGGTGTTTTATGGAGTTTCAATCTGATTTCTTGAAGATTTTTTGTTGTTCCTCATTTTCACCAAAGTTTGTGAGGTTGGTGGATTCACTCTTGACTCCTCTTAGTTATAAAATGAAGGATTAATTTAAAATTGATTGAACTTATTTAATTGAATTTTAAAATTATTGTGTAAATATTCATTTAGACCCTCTTTAGTGATGGTTTGTGAAATTTTGGAAATTGGTTGTTTGTGGAAATCACTTTCTTTGATGATTTTAAAATGGTGATTTTAAAATAAGGTTTAGTTTCGATTCCTGGAATAGTTTTATAGAAATGTTTTCAATAAAATAATGTTTTTATTAAAATGGATTATAATGGGATTTGGCATATGTAGTTTTCATGTTCATTTAGGATAGATAAGTGTTTGATGTTTTCCCCATCAAAAGAATGGGACATATAAGGGTGTAAGTTTTCCCCTGTCAAAAATTTTCATCAAGTGAATTATTAGTCAAAGTATTAACCACCGCTAATGAGTATATGGAGGTACATGGTTTTAGGAATGGATGGTTATTTGGAAGGGAATGGGTTATGGAAAATGGTTTTAAAGACTTGTTTTGGTTTCTTTCAATGGAAAATGTTTTCTGTTTAGAAAATATTTTTGGTATGAAAATGGTTACAGATTTGATATAAAATTATTTAAATTGTTTTAAACTATTTTTTATAAAAAATATAACATGTTCTGTCCTAGTTATGTGATTTGGTAAGTCATTCAGGGAAATATTGTAGAGTTTTATAATCACCGCCTACTTGGGTACTTTGGTGCAGTTACAAATATTGTATATCAAGACATAGGTAAGGAATGGTATGTCATTGATTTAGTGATTCATCCTGATACCATGTAGTGGAATGTGGAGTTAAATCTTGGATTAGGTTGGGATTTGATGAGATAGTGTCTCGGTCATCTTTGAGTTTTTTTGGTATTAGTTTCCACATTGCACTCTAATATTGGTCATGGTTTCCACTTTATACTCTGATATAGTTTGGTTTGGTTATTTCTATTTGAGTTGTATAACATTGTTCTCATGCATCATATAGTGGTTTTTTTTTATTTTTATCTTGTTTTGGTTGTTTTATTTTTATAGGTAAAATCATCCCCTAGTTTTTTATGAATCCCTAAGAATTTATTGCCAGCCTTTGGTGTCATGGGGATTTCACCTAAGGCCTAGTAAAGCTCCACCTCCTTCCAAATCCAAGGATTAAGGGGAGGAATGATACAATTATAATCAATATAGATTACTTCCTTGGTGTACATACCTTGTGTTTGGTGCATGTATATGATGATATCCATAATTTTCATTAAGATATCTAGTTTATTATCCATCTATTAATTGATGTTATCCACCATTTGTACTCCTATCCTTTGAAATCCTTATGACTTCCATTGAACTTTGTTACTTGTCATCTATCTCTCTAATTTAAATTTTCATTATCAAAAAGAAGTATTAGGTGGAAAATGGGAACCCTAATAACAAAAATCAGACACAACATCAACAAAACATACTAAAAGATAAAACAGTGGTTCAAAACGAATAATAATTCAAATCCTATAATTATTAACCCCAAAAAATATTCAATAAACAAGTACAAACAATCACACATGGAAAAAAATACCTAGGTATTCATTGCTGGGGGACAATCCTAGGAAAAACCAATATTTCTATAATTCATCTTTGATTTTAGGAGTGGTGTGATGATAAAGTATAACATTTATAGATCTTCATAAAAAGTGTGAAACCACAAAAAAGCCACCAAACATTAAATAAGTACTATCAATATTTAAAAAAATATAGATTATATGATAGGGAATCTAATGTATTTTGGTTTTATTTAGGACTTTATGGTCCTCAATCTCCTTCAGTTTGACCTAATATTATGAGGAAATATCACCTTCACAAATAAATACCACCTTGAGTTCCCCTTATATGACCTTACTAAATATTTCATATATATCCTTAATTTTCTATTATAGTTGGGTGGGTACAAACTCTCCTTTTAGTTTTCCATCAAAAGGCCCACCCAAAACCTAAAAGAAGGTAGCAGTATTATACCCATTAGAGGTTGAAATCCCATGATCTATAAATCCATAAGGCTTCCTCAAAAGCATTTTAATCATGGGTTTCAATATATAGGAATAGTATTTATGAGTCTTTGGTTTCATCCCCTTTCTAGGATAAGTGTCTCCCTTATTTCTCTCTACCTTATCAACTAAAAATATCTAGATATATAATCTTATTTCTTACTTAAATTATTTCCAAGACCTTGATGGATTGTGGCTTTATGAAAGATATACTCTTTAGATTCATATGAATCTTGTAACCCACCTTTTGGGGTAGTGTCTAAGGATTTTACTGACTCCTCTATAGAGTCTTAGTCTTGATATAAAGTACAAGAATGAATATAGTTTTTCTTCTACGTATAATCCAATCTCTACTAACAACCATTATACATGTCATGGGAAACCTCATTCAAAATCTCAAATAAATTAGATAGACTAAACCTTGTAAAATCTCCCTAATCAAGCGGTTGTTCATTGACCACACCTTTATCATATTATAAGTCTAGTCTACAAGAAATGGAGGACTCATACCCAATTTCAGTATTTTCCACCAATATTTTGTAATTAAAACCAAAATCATTAATAAACCTTGTGAAAACACGAGACACCAAATTCTCATAGTATTTATTTTGAGCTCTCCTTCCTCCATCTAGTAGTTTTACAATTATTACTCTCATGGATGTTTCTAATAGAACCACATAAGTATAAATATATTTTCTATGGTGGATAGATGGTGTTGAAGCAACACCAATAGTGAAAAAAAATCTATTATAGGGGATGATGATCTCATCATATTTATTATGATTAACCTATCAATATCACCTATTTCCTAGCATCAACCTCTTCCAAGTAGACTGGTTTCATGGAACCTATCGGGGGGAAGGGAGTCAAGCCTTGACCCACACACCTAATGTAACACCTGAGAATTTTATAAGAAATATTTTGTTTTTATTTTTCATCAAAGGAATCTTTCACTAAAAACAACACTAACTGGGCTTGATTTACACGCAATCGTGACCTTCCTTGATATCTTGCGTCGTAAGCAATACCGAGTTTCACTAAACAACGATATGCTATTAAAATATTATTAAAACTAGTCGTTATGAATAGTAATAACCACTTTTTGAAATTTTTTAAATTTTATTTTTCAAAATGGACTTCGTATTTGGATTTGGAATATCGAAATTAGACTCGGGTGAAATTTTGGTATTTTTCTGGAAACATTCAATTTTTGATGAATAGTGAAAACACTGGGTTACTATTTAAAAACCAAATTTTTATTTAAATAATTATTTATTTTATTTAAATTTATTTAAGTTAAAAATTGATACATAATACCTATATAAGTTCAATGTAATTCATTGGAGTAATTTTATAATAATTTTAGATATATAAAAATTTTACTGAACTTTTCACCGTCTTTTATCCACCTCCTAGGAGAATTTGCAAATTTACATAAAACATAATTTTACCGCTTCTGTGAGTGGAATTTCAAAAATCCAAGAGACACAGTTGATGTCAGTATGTAAAATGTGGTTCAATGAGATGAAAATATTTTTTTTTGAATAGTAACTTTTTACTTTTATTTACCACGGTTAAAAGTAAATAGGGTAATTAAGGGTAAAATGATAATATTATTACCCTAACACATGTCTTAATTCTATTGGATAAGTTTAATTCGACCAAAACCAACCTTAGGAATAATATATGACCACTTAGGCCCACCTGGATTAGATTAGGACATTTATTATTAATTTATTTAAAGAAGGGTTAAAATAGTTAAAATCAAAGTTTAATAAGTAAATAATTTTTAATATATGGTTATACATAAGATAAATTCTAATATAAATATTCATTAGAAATATAAAAAGATTTCCTACATAATAGTATTTTATTTATAATTTTTAGACATTAAATAATTTAATTTATTTATGACACAAAGATGATGCAGTAATTAACTTATTAATGAAATATTGACATAATTGATGTTATAAATAACCAAATAAATGTAATTTGAGAATTTTTATGAATTACAATAATTTTATAGGTTAATATGACATGTTAGTATTTATTTAATTAACATTATTTGAATTAATAATTCTGTTATGATTTTCACAAAAATCAATTAGCCAAAAGTATCAAAATTGACATAAAATAGTTTTTAAAACAAATATTATATTTTTAATTGTTATTTTATTCCTAAAAATCTAAAGTTCGTCCAAATGACTTAGATAAGGTTATATATATTAATAATAAATAACTTGGGGTTCGTTTGGCTTGTTATAATATATTTATTAATCATATAGTGTAAGAACACAAGAAGACAGGGTAAAAGTAAAATTATTTAAATTAAAGTTAAATCTAAATGATAAGGTTAAAATAGGAACCTAAACTTGTAAAAATTATATTGGATGAGAGGATTGCGACCCATACCCACCTTAGATTCTAAATTAATCAATTTGAAGCTATTTAAAACCGAATATGACTTTATAATAAATTAATATTTTTAGTTTTTCCAAAGGTGCCCCTCTCCTCCCTTATAAAGGGGCACCTCCTCCCTTTCTTCCTCACACCACTTTGAGCCATAAATCTCATCCAACCCCTGACAATTTCTCCTCTACACTTCCCTAGAAACATCCTAGAGGTCCTGGTCTTCTTCAAAGACCAATTTTAGTTCCCTAAAAGGAGGTCTCAAAGAAGCGCTTCAAAGAAGAGGTAATGTCCGTTACCGATTCTTTCGACTTTATTTCATCTTCCACATCTTCTTATTTAGTTGTTTCATTATGATTTAATAACATCAATATCACTCATATACTAATATGTTATTATACGTATGAAACAACCCTATTTCACCATCTATCCATCCTACGGAAAATGAAATCACCGCGCGTGCGTACTTACGGAATACCGTCTCCACGCTGTGGTGTAATCTATTTTCCACCACCACCTTAATTGGATTGGTATAATGGTGTAAAGAATGAATATATATGATTATTGTAAAGTTATATTGATTCTTAAATAGTATACACAGACTCCAATACAATTCCACGATCATGGGAATGATATCATCGCTCGTGCGTACGTACGGAATATCGTCTCCACGATGTGATGCGACTCGTTCTACATGATTTCCATTGAATAATGATTAAATAAATGCATTTAGTGAATAAATATGATATATATTACACTAATACCATTCTGGAAATGAGGTATCTATAACCTAAAAATAAATACAAGAATTTATTTGATAAAACACGCATAAGAACAAAAAGTAATAAACACCCGAATAACAAGTAGCAATGAAATATTACTAATAATAAGCTAAAAATATGACCATATATGATATCATAACAGTGATTATGATTCTTTAAAAATTCAATGACATTATTCAAATCATTATAAAAGAGGTCCGGACACTTACGAAGCGAATCAGACCTAAGGTAAGGGAAAAATATCACAATCTCATTTTTATCCGAGATTGTTTATACTTTGGTATTTACTGGGGTGTATTTTATCATCCACATCCATGTTTCCTCAATATTTAATATTATTTCCATCCACCTACAATTTTCTAAATCCAATTTTACCCTTCATTGAGTTTTTAGTAAAAGATATGAAAGGAATCTTTTGTCGTTTTTCGTACGAGGTACTTTTTGACTTTTCCGACAAAAGTACGAAGAATGTTTTTTTAACTTATACGGCATGAATGGATTTTTAAAAAGGTATTTCCAAGAAGCTTAATTTACATGTTTTCAAGTTTATTTTTAATCAAATTCTTTTAGTTTAGAATTGTATGACATGTTAAGAAAAGAAAAGTGTTTTTGAAGTAGAAAGGATATTTTCCTCAAGAATGGAGTTCAAGTGTTTTATCAAAATTCTTTTCCATCTAAGATAATAAAGGGTTCTATTTCAATCCCTATTATTAAATTGATTTTATTATGTTGTGATGGAATTATTTTTATGAATTCCTTTATATTATATGAATTATTTTATGATGTCACGATGTTTAAGATTCCCATTTTTATTACATGAGTTATGCTATGATGTATGGTTTATGATTTTGTGGCACACATAATAATGGTATCATTATGAGATGGGTGGTACCTATATCTCCCTCCAATGCATTGGGTAATGATTTTATATCTCAAGAGATATATATGGCTGGAACGGCAGGTTAAACCGGTTCTGTGAAACAGGACTGAAACAAGGAGTGAACTCGGTTCAGAAATGGACTTTGTCCACTAAGATAGTCTTGGAAATGAGTCTTGACTAATAAGAAACGATTCTCTATGATTATGTGTGTATGACACAAAGCTTCATGTTTTATGTTATGATTATTGTGATTACATTTCACTACCATGATTTATCCCATGTTATGAAATTATTATCTCTTTTGCAGGGTAATATTTCCAAAATGTTATGTTCTTATGAATATGATGTGATTGATATTTCTTTTTTTACCCTTACTGAGCATTTGAGCTCACCCTTTTGAATGTTTTATTTCCCCCAAGTCAGGAAGAAGGTTATTAAGTAGTATATGCCAAAAGGGACTCTATATATGATGAAATAAATGGGATACAATGAAGATGCTTTGTGAACCAGTTGTTTAAGTTTGCCAGTTTCTAAAGACACTATACCTACACGGTCCTTTCATGGTTTTGTTATATGTTGTAATAAGTGTGCTTCAATTTTGAAGTATTAATAATGTATGTAAAGTATGGGTCGTTATTGTTGGTATCAAATGAAAGGTATAGTCAAACTTTGGAAACTAGGATGTGAAAGCCTTAGTAAGAATCCTAAGGATAAGTCTAAGCATAGAACACAATCTTAGTGTTTTATAAATGGACATGAATAACCTAGGATAAGACCTTAATTGTGAAATTATATTCTTTATTATGTGGTTTTCCTATTATAATTAGTGTTTCTCACACTATTCTTCCTGGTTTTAGTCAATGGCTGGAACCTTAAGGAACTGTGTTAATACGGAATGCGATGGGCAATGCAATGATTGTCCCCCAGAGCAACCAAACATTATGGGAGTTGGAATGCAAAATCTTGTAGCCAAGATCACACAACTTTCTCAAGCTATGAATCGTGCTGGACTTCCAAATGAGAAAAGGAAGGAGCAACATTCTGTTGAATCCTTCATGAGACAGCGTCCACCTTCATTCAGCGGGTCTACTGATCCATTAGTTGCTGAACAATGGATCAGTACTACTGAAAAGATATTTTCAGTTCTTCAATGTTCTGAACATGATAAATTCATCTTAGAAGTGTATCGTTTGGAAGGTGATGCTGATCAATGGTGGAATCTTATCAAGAATACGAGGCCATGATATGAAATTTAGTCCATGGAATGGGATGAGTTCAAGAACTTATTTTTCAATAAGTACTTCCCTCGTATTCTCCGAAAAAAGATGGAGAAGGAGTTTCTTGAACTAAAGAAAAATGATGATGAATCTATTGGTAGATATGAAGAAAATTTTACAAGACATTCAAGGAACGCTTCTGGGATTATTATCCAACCTGAGAGTAAGATCGATCGATTCTTTATTGGCTTAAAACCAAGTCTTCGAAGGGTGTTAGCCATAAGGGACTTCAGTAGCTATGAGGAAATCTTTTTATGTTCTCTCAAAGTTGAGATGGAGATTGGAGTAACCCATCAGTCATATGGGTTTGATAAGAAGAGGAAAATGGAATTCAAAGGAAAATCTAAATAGCACACTAAAAAGAAGATGAGCTTTCCCTTATGCTCAAAGTGTAGAAAGAAACATGGAGGGAGTTGTCTTAAAGGGACAAGTAAATGTTTCAAATGTGGAAGGGAATGTCATCGGGCATTTGAATACCGCAATGATGGGAAGAAGATGTCTAATGATGTAAAAAAAGGAAGGGATACACAGAATGAACCTACTAAACTTCAATGCTTCAAGTGCAAGGAGATGGGGCATTATGCCAATCAATGCCCAAATCCAAGGGTTGATGATGATGGTCGACGTCAACAAACTCTTAAGGCCAAAGACAAAGGAAATTCACATTCAATTTCTATTAGCGATGTGGAGTATGATAACGAAGTGGTGAATGGTACAATTACCATCCACTCTAAAGTAGAAAATGTTTTATTTGATTCTGGATCCACCCACTCTTTTATTTCTGAATAATTTTCTAAGGGTATCACTGTATTACCTCAACAATTAGATGTTGAGTTAGCTATGACAACCCCTAATGGCACAAAAGTCGCATCAAAAGTTTATAATTCTTCTATGATTGAAGTTTGTGGGAAAGTGCTTCCTGCAAATCTTGTGATCCTTCCTATAGTTGAATTTGATGTGATTCTTGGCATGGATTGGCTTTCTTTATATGGATCTAATATCAATTTCCATTGAAGGGAAGTCACATTTCATATTCCAGATCAATCTATGATCGTCTATCGATGCAAGGATGAACATAACCTTCCAGTGGAAAATTCTTCCATATTATGGGTCTTGATTCCACTAAAGGAAGGTTATTTATCTCAAATGGTTGGTGAGAAAATCAAGATTAATAATATTCCCATTGTACGGGAGTTTGACGATGTCTTTCCGAAGGAATTACCAGGTCTTCCACCATATCTTGAAGTTGAGTTTTCAATAGAACTCGAACCGGGTGCTTTACCTATTTCAAAGTCACCTTATAGAATGGCCCCAATTGAGTTGCAGGAATTGAAGAAGCAAATCCAAGAGAATCTTGATAAGGGGTTCATATACCCTAGTGCGTCACCTTGGGGAGAACCTATTCTATTTTTTAAGAAGAATGATGGATCAATGAGACTCTACATTGATTATCGATAACTTAACAAGATCACTATCAAGAACAAATATCCTCTCTCGCACATTGATGAATTATTTGACCAACTATGCAGAGCTCAATACTTTTCCAAGATTGATCTTCATCCAGGGTATCATCAATTAAGGGTCAAAAGGGAGAATATACCAAAGACGGCTTTCCGTACAAGGTATGGACACTATGAATTTATAGTGATGCCATTTGGTCTTACTAATGCCCCTGCTATCTTCATGGATCTGATTAATATAGTCTTTAGAGAATATCTTGATCAGTTTGTGGTAGTCTTTATAGACGATATTCTTGTATATTCAAAGAGAAAGGAAGAACATGAAGATCACTTGAGAATTATATTGAAGACCCTGAGAAAGAAGAATCTTTATGCCAAATTTACCAAGTGTGAATTTTGGCTTAAAAAAGTTTCATTTTTGGGTCACAAAATATTAAAAGAGGGGATATCTATGGATCCAGCAAAAACAGAGGTTATCGGAAGATGTTTGAGACCAACAACAGTAACTGAGATCCAAAGTTTTCTTGGTTTGGCTGGATATTATCGACGTTTTGTGAAATATTTTTCACGATTATCTAATCCACTCACCATATTGACTTAGAAAGGAGTTAAGTTTGTTTGGACGGAGGAATGTGAAGAGAATTTCAAGGAGTTGAAAAGAAGGTTGTCCAGTGCACCTGTGCTCACAATGCCTTGTAGTGGATAAAGGTTTGTGATCAACAGTGATGCATCCAAGAAGGGATTGGGGTGTTCTATTATGCCAAATGATATGGTGATAGCTTATGCCTCACGATAGTTGAAAATCCATGAGCAAAATTACCCAACTCATGATTTGGAGTCAGCTACGGTAATCTTTGCATTAAGGATTTGGAGGCATTATCTTTATGGAGAAAGGTGTGACATTTATACTGATCATAAAAGTTTAGAGTATACTTTAACTAAAAAGGAGATGAATATGTGACAAAGAAGATGGTTGGAGCTAATTATGGATTAAGACTGCTCAATTCATTACCACCCCGAGAAAGCAAACAAGGTGGAAGATGCATTAAGTCGACAAGACCATACCAGTTTATCCATGATGAGGATCACAAAAGATCCAATATTTATGGATTTACAAAAGGATGGATCTTGAAATTATAATGAAAGGGGAAAAATTGTATCTTTCTCAAATTAATATTCAACCATCTATACATTTTAAGATTAAAGAGGCACAGAAAGAAGATGTAGAGTTACAAAAGAAGGTGAGAAATGTTTCTGAATTCAACCTTGATTGTGATGGGATAATAAAGTTCAGGAATCGGGTTTGTGTTACTCCCATCCCCGAATTAAAGGAGCTGCTGGATGAGGCTCACAGTTCTTCATTCTCTATTCATCCTGGAAGCATGAAGATTTATAGGGACCTGAAAGAGTACTTATGGTGGGATGGAATGATAATATATGTTGTTGAATATGTCTCTCGATGCATGGTTTGTCAGCAAGTTAAAGGTGAGAGACAGATGTCTAAGGGGATGTTACAACCATTACCCATACCCGAATGGAAATGGGAAAACATCACTATGTACTTTGTCACAGTACTTCCTAAAACATCCAAAGGCAATAATTCTATCTGGGTCATAGTTGATCGTCTTACAAAGTCTGCACACTTCATAGCTATTAGAGAAGATTTTTCTCTTGATCAGATTTCCAGGATATATGGAAAAGAAGTGGTAAGATTGCATGGAGTACCACTTTCCATTATATCTGATCGGGATCCGAGGTTTACATCAAAGTTCTGGCGAAGTCTTCCGCATACTCTGGATACAGAGTTGAGTTTCAGCACTGCTTATCATCCTCAGACAGATGGTCAGTCTGAGAGGACAATTCAAACTCTAGAAGATATGTTGAGAGCTTGGTCTATGGATTTCAAAGGTGGTTGGGATCAACACCTACCTTTGATGGAATTTTCTTATAATAATAGCTTTCACTCCAGTATTTAGATGGCTCCTTATGAAGCCCTCTATGGAAAGAAATGCAGGACTCCAACTTGCTGGGATGAAGTTGGGGAAGGAAAGCTATTAGGACCATATCTTGTTGATGAGATGGCATAAAAGGTCTGATCTATTCAACAACACATAAGAGTAGCTCAGAGTCGACAAAAAAGTTATGCCAAAAACCAAAGAAAAGACTTAGAGTTTGAAGTGGTTGATAAAGTGTTCTTACGAATATCTCCCTGGAAGAGGGTCATGATATTTGGAAAGAAGGGAAATTTGAGCCCTAGGTATATCAGTCCTTTTGAAATACTGGATCGTGTTGGGAAGGTAGCTTACCGATCGGCGCTTCCACCGAATCACTCTCAAGTTCACGATGTGTTCCATGTATCTCTCCTGAGAATGTACATACCTGATCCTTCACATGTACTCAGCTCAGAAGTTGTACCGCTGGAACAAGATCTTTCATATGAAGAACAGCCGATAGAGATTCTTGATCGTCATGAAAAAGTCATACGGAACAAGACCAATCGCTTGGTAAATGTTTTATGGAGGAACCACCAATTAGAAGAAGCTATATGGGAGCTTGAGGATATGATGAGGGAGAGGTATCCTCATCTGTTTGTTACAAGTGACGAATTTCGAGGGCGAAATTCTTTTTAAGGGGGGTAGAATGTAACACCCAAGAATTTTATAAGAAATATTTTGTTTTTATTTTTCATCAAAGGAATATTTCACTACACACAAAACTTGCTTGGCTTGCTTTACACGCAATCACGACCTTCCTTGATAGCTTGCGTCGTACGCAATACCGAGTTTCACTAAACAACGATATGATATTAAAATATTATTAAAACTAGCCGTTATGAACAGTAATAACCAATTTTTGAAATTTTTTAAATTTTATTTTTCAAAATGGACTTCGTTTTTGGATTCTGAATATCGAAATTAGCTTAGGGTGCAATTTTGGTATTTTTATGGAAAATTTCAATTTTTGATAAATAGTGAAAACACTAGGTTACTATTTAAAAACCGACTTTTTATTTAAATAATTATTTATTTTATTTAAATTTATTTAAGCTCAAAATTGATACATAATACCTATATATGTTCAATGTAATTCATTGGAGTAATTTTATAATAATTTCAGATATATAAAAAATTTATTGAACTTTTCACCGTCTTTTACCCACCTCCTAGGAGAATTTGAAAATTTACATAAAACATAATTTTACCGCTTCTGTGAGTGGAATTTCAAAAATCCGAGAGACATGGTTGATGTCAGTAAGTAAAATGTGGTTCAATGAGATGAAAATAATTTTTGGTGAATAGTAACTTTTTACTTTTATTTACCATGGTTAAAAGTAAATAGGGTAATTAAGGGTAAAAATGATATTATTATTACCCTAACACATCTCCTAATTCTATTGGATAAATGTAATTCCACAAAAAACAACCTTAGGAATAAAATATGACCATTTATGCCCACATGGATTAGATTAGGACATTTATTATTAATTTATTTAAAGAAGGGTTAAAATAGTTAAAATCAAAGTTTAATAAGTAAATAATTTTTAATATAGGGTTATAAATAAGATAAATTCGAATATAAATATTCGTTAGAAACATAAACAGATTTACTAAATAGTGGTATTTTATTTGTAATTTTTAGAAATTAAATAATTTAATATATTTATGACACAAAGACGATGCAGTAATTATCTTATTAATGAAATATTGACATAATTGATATTATAAATACCCAAATAAATGTAATTTGAGACTTTTTATGAATTACACTAATTTTCTAGGTTAATTTGACATGTTAGTATTGATTTAATTAACTTTTTTAGAATTAATCATTCTATTATGATTTTCACAAAAATCAATTACCAAATAGTATCAAAATTTACATAAAATAGTTTTTAAAACAAATATTATATTATTAATTGTTATTTTATTCATAAAAATCTACCGTTAGGACAAATGACTTAGATAAGGTTATATATATTAATAATAAACAACTTGGGGTTCGTTTGGCTTGTTATAGTATGTTCATTAACCTTATAGAGTAATAACACAAGAAGACACGGTAAAAGTAAAATTATTTAACTTAAAGTTAAATCTAAATGATAAGGTTAAAATAGGAACCTAAACATGTCTAAATTCTATTTTATAAGATTATTTCAACCCATAACCACCTTAGCTTCGAAATAAATCAATTTGGAGCTATTTAAAACAGAATATGACTTTATAATAAAATAATATTTTCAGTTTTTCCAAAGGTGCCCCTCTCCTCCCTTATAAAAGGGCACCTCCTCCCTCTATTCCTCACACCACATTGAGCCTTCCATCTCGGCCAACCCCTGAAAATTTATCCTCTCCACTTACCTAGAGACATCCTAGAGGTCCTGGTATTCTTCAAAGGAAAATTTTAGTTCCCTAAAAGGAGGTCTCAAAGATGCACTTCAAAGAAGAGGTAATGTCCGTTACCGATTTTTTCAACTTTATTTCTTCTTCCACTTATTCTTCTTTAGTTGTTTAATTATGAATTAATAACATCAGTATCACTCATATACTGATATGTTATTATAAGTATGAAACAACCCAATTTCACCATCTATCCATCCTACGGAAAATGAAATCATTGCGCGTGTGTACGTACGGAATACCGTCTCCATGCCATGGTGTAATCTATTTTCCACCACCACCTTACTTGGATGGGTATAATGGTGTAACGAATTAATATATATGATTATTGTAAAGTTATATTGATTCTGAAATAGTATAAATACACTCTAATACAATTCCACGATAATGGGAACGATATCATCGCTCGTGCATACGTACGGAATACCATCTCTACGATGTGATTCGACTCATTCTACATGATTTTCATTGCATAATAATTACATAAATTAATTGAGTGAATAAATATGATATATATTACTTTAATACCATTATGGAAATGAGGTATCTATAACATAAAAATAATAATAAGAATTTATTCGACAAAACACGCATAAGAAGAAAAATTAATAAACACCCGAATAACAAGTAGAAATGAAATATTACTAATAATAAGCTAATAATATGACCATATATGATATCATAACAATGATTATGATTCTGGAATAAGTCAATGACATTATTTAAATCATTATACAGGAGTTTCAGACACTTACAAAGTAAATCGGACCTAAGGTAAGGGAAAAACATCACAATCTCATTTTTATCCGAGATTGTTTATACTTTGGTATTTACTGGGGTGTATTTTATCGTCCACATCCATGTTTACTCAATATTTAATATTATTTAAATCCACCTATAATTTTTTAAATTCAATTTTACCCTTCGGGGAGTTTTTAGTAAAACATATGAAAGGAATCTTTTGTCGTTTTTCGTATGAGGTACTTTTTGACTTTTCCAACAAAAGTACGAAGAATGATTTTTTTACTTATACAGCATGAATGGATTTTTAAAACATTATTTCCTAGAAGCTTCCATTACAAGTTTTCAAGTTTATTTTTAATAAACTTCTTTTATTTTAGAATTGTATGATATTTTAATAAAGGAAAAGTGTTTTTGAAGTAGAAAGGATATTTTCCTCAAGAATGGAGTTCAAGTGTTTTATCAAAATTATTTTCCATCTAAGATAATAAAGGGTTTTGTTTCTATCCCTATTATTACATTGATTTGATTATGTTGTGATGGAATTATTTTTATGAATTCCTTTATCTTATATGAATTTTTTTATGATGTCACGATGTTTATGATTCCCATTTTTATTACATGGGTTATGCTATGATGTATGGTTTATGATTTTGTGGCACACATAAGGATGGTATCATTATGAGATGGGTGGGACCTATATCTCCCTCTAATGCATTTGGTAAATATTTTATATCTCATGAGATAGACATGGCTGGAACGGCAGGTTAAACCGGTTCAGTGAAACAGGACTGAAACAAGGAGTGAACTCGGTTTAGAAATGGACTTTGTCCACTAAGATAGTCTTGGCAGTGAGTCTTGACTAATAAGAAATGATTCTCTATGATTATGTGTCTATGGCACAAAGCTTCATGTTTTATGTTATGACTATTGTGATTACATTTCACTACCATGATTTATCCCATGTTATGAAATTATGATCTCTTTTGCAGGGTAAGATTTCCAAAATGTTATGTTCTTATGAATATGATGTGATTGATATTTCTTTTGTTTAACCTTACTGAGCATTTGAGCTCACCATTTTGTATGATTTCTTTCCCCCAGGTCAGGAAGAAGGTTATTAAGTAGGATATGTCAAAAGGGACTCTAGATATTATGAAATAAATGGGAGACAATGTAGACGCTTTATGAACCAGTTTTTTATGTTTCCCAGTTTCTAAGGACACTATACCTATACGGTCCTTTCATGGTTTTGTTATATGTTGTAATAAGTGTGCTTCAATTTTGAATTATTAACAATGTATGTAAATTATGGGTCGTTATACCTAAGCTAACTCATCCACTTGGTTAAATTCCATACTATTGAGAAGCCAGAAAATTTCATTCTGTTAAACACCTAAGGGCCATTGAGGAAAATCTAGTTGAGAGTGTCCTTTCATATGGAAATTATCGTAGATTTCTGTCCATGGTTCATATCAAGTTAGTTTTCAATTCTTGTTTTCACCCGTAACCAAATTTCATACCACTTCTATAGGGGGTCGTGTGTAATGACCCGAGTTTTTCCTCCTTTTGTAAATATTATGTCTAATGGATTGATCCACATGAAAAAATAGAACAAAAAATATATGGACTATTTTAAGGTATAAAAAAAGAAAGGTACAAATAGTGGAAACATAATTTTTAATATATGTATATATATAATAAATTTCATGTTAAATATAGTTAATAAACAAATGAAATTTATTTTCTAAAATTTAATTTATTTCAATAATAATATAATTTTATATGAATAAAGGATTTACCCTAGTTTTATTAGTAATTTATAGGAAATGGGTAGAAGAATAAATAATATATGAAAAGTCACAATCATATAGAAAATAGTTTTTTCTATATTTTTAATTAAAAATAAATGTTATAAATTTTTTGATGTAAATTTATATCATGGTTATATTATCTTAAGATGGATTTTTTATATTTAAAAAAAGATTTATTTTTAGATGAACAGATAAAAATACTATTTTTACAAATAACATCACTTTATGAAAATATTAGTATATTAGTATGATTTGGAAATTTATGAAACCTTTTTATAAGAAAAAATAGTTATTTTATAAGTGAACATATTGTTTTAAAAAAATTAAAATTTATAAACCCTTTTTTACATTTTAGAATTTAATTTATATTTAAAAACATAATACATTATACATTTAGTATTTTAAAATTAATTTTTATCACCTTTAAAAATTTAATAAACTAAAATGGATATAAAATTTTGAATCATTAAATTCATGTTATATAATAAGTACGACTTTATTTTTGGGATTAAAAGATAAATTACCATGGTAAAAACTAGTTTCCATTGTGAAAACTAAAATGGTAAAAGTGAGTAACCTTGGAGGTAAAGGACCTAACATGTTTCAAAAATGTTTCCATTCAAATGGTGGAGATTTTTATTTACCTAAACATCATTAAAATCCATTATTTATTAATTTTTGATCAACTTTCCTTAATACTTACTTCCCAAAATTGAACAAATTAGCGTATTGACAAAAATGTCACTCATTTTCACTAATATAAGTAGAAATTCTCTCCTCACTTCCCCTCACACACAAAAAAATCTTAATTTATGCTGTAAATATAACAACACCTCTTCTAAAATCTTTTATACACAATGAGAATGTTTTGTTCTTCTCAAAATACCATCCCTCAAATGTTTAATCTTCTTTAAAAAGGAGATAATTCAAGAATAGAGGTATAAGTTCCCAACCTCTATTTTTTATATTTATTTGTGCACTTTTATTCTTCCTCATATTATATTTCATTAACATAAAATGATAATATTAGTATCATCATTATACTTCTCCCCTTTTCTTATAGTAAAAATGAAAATGTGAATCGTGTGTTGTGTGTTGTGTGGCGTGAGGACTACCACCTCCATGAATAGACTTTTTCATTTGTTCACTTACAAAAATGTATTGTTTTGGATTATTTTATATGAGTATATATTATATTTATATGTAATATATATCATTATTATGGTTCTTTTTTAACAAAAAAATTAATTATCATTATAATTTAATCGATTGATATTTGTAAATAACCCAAAACTAGTTCACCGTCATTATTATTTTAAAAAAAACACAACTAAAACTCTTAGTTAATTTAATTAAAAAAATTTAATACCATTATAAAACATAAATTACCTTACCTTTAATTGTTTTAAAATGAAAATATTTTTAGGGGGGAGGAATATCGACACCACTTTTAAGAATCTAGTTTAAAATGGTCAAAATTATTTACACCTAGTGTTAAAAAGTTATTTTTACAATATAATAAATTAAGAGAATTATTATTAATGTAGAGTATAAAAAGTAATATATAAGAATAAAGTTCTAAAATATATAATAATTTTTTTAATCACTATGATACATGCGGTTAAATCAATTCCATTGAAATAAACGTTAAAGGTAAGGGTCTTAATAACAACAAAATCTTTCTTTGAGTTATAAAATTTATAATTAAACTTTATTTTTTTAAGAATTTACTTTTTAAATGGTGTTATCTATTTAATTATGGGGAAAAATATTTCTTGATCCAAATCCATATTCATGAAAAAAATTTTGTTTCATTTATAAAAATAGTATGACTTTTTTGAAAATAGAGTTGTAACTATGAAATTTACAATAATGGATAAAAAAGGTTATCAAAAATATATTTTCATGATTTTGTTTTCATTATATTCATATTATTTTTCTCCAATGGAGATATGTTTCGTGGCTCACTCAATATTTTATTTAATTATTTTATTATTTTTGGGTGATTATTTTTTTGGTATCTAACGATTTAATTTGTGATGTAATACCATTTCAAGGTTTTACGAAGCCCATTTTATTTCCGTGGATTCTTTATTAAAAGTGAATGATTTCAATTTAGATGCTTAAGAAACCCATAATTTATCCATGGGTTCTTTAAAATATACTAATTATTGAATGTAAGTGAAACACATATGTATGGATTATGATGGGTGGGTTCTTATGTCACCCTCCAATGAATTGGTTTATGATTAAATCTCATAAGATAGTCAGGCATGTACCAAATGAGATTGTTCATAAAATCATGGGTATTATGGTTTTTCTCACAAATTTAGGATTGGTTATAATGATTTTGTTCATGTCTTTGTGAGTATAATGGGGTTTCTCACAGGTTTTCCCATTCTTATGGTAGTTCTATATTTCCCATTTATTTATCATGTTATGCCAAATTTTCAAGATGCATTTTATTTCCTTAAAATGACATGTTTTCAGTGTTACATCTTATTTTTGAATTATTCTTTGATTTTATGTCATGACCACATGTTATATGATTATTAAGATGTTTTTTGAGCCATGTATCATCTTTTTTTCTTTTTAATGGTCTTTTATGATCTTATGTTAATATAACATGTTTTGTGATTATAATATAAGAGTTTTGTTCTTTTATTATGATATGTATGTCTCCCCCATGATATCCTTCATTTTATGATATATTTTTCCTATACTATGTTGTTTATCTCACCCCTTTATTATGTTTCCATTCCTCATATAATGAATATGAATATATCATTTTTTATGTCCAAAAAGTGTGTAGATGACCATGATGATGAAAAATTATTTTCAATTATTGTAAAATAAGTTGTTTAGGTAGTTAATATCCAAGACACTAAACCATTAGGTCTTTATGTTATGTGACTATTTGTGAGATGTAATATTTAAATCATGATATTAATGTATTATTTATGTTATGTTTAACTTGGGTCACTTTAGTTGGTATCAAAGCAAGGTTTAGTTATTTTGGAAAATATATTAGATAACTTTAGTGATAACACTAGGAAAAATTATAAGGGGTTAGTCTAAGTATAGGATAAAATCATGAAATTTTAGTCAAGGAGATATTTTATAGTTATCCTAGAAATTATATCCATGTATGAATACTATAATTGGATATAGGTTTTTGAACAATTGTAACTTGGGGTAATAACCCGGAAGAGTTTATGTTGGGTATTTACTCAACCATGACCTAGTGAATGGTAAATCGGCCTAACTACACAAAGGTTTGACATTATTAGGGTATATTCTTTGGTTAATCACATTATATTTACAAAATATTTTAAAGGATTTGAATATATATAACTACATTAGTTTAAAAAAATCATTTCATGGATAACATAGATTGAATCCTTGAGATTCTTAGGATAATGTATGCATGTTATTTATGAAAAAATTCTTATAAGTTTATTGTTTTAATTTTTTTATATTCATTAATTTAAATATACTTATTTCCCTATTTTCCTTTAGCTGAGGTAAGAGTTGGAAATCTAAAAAAATGAGTTAAAAATAAGTGCAACAAAAATTTTGGAGATTTTCCCAATGAGAAACCTAATGAGATTAAGGATGGAATAAAAAATATCATTATAATTAACACCAAATTATCTCAAGTTGTGGGAAAAAACCAAATTATTTTGATCTCCAAAATGCTCCAATGAGGTAGAAACTCATTATCGAGTCATTTAGAAGGCAACGCCAACCCATTGCAGTGGTTATTTTCTACCATTGGTTGTAGATCAGTGGATCAATGCAATGGGAAATTTATTTTTTGATCTCTAGTGCTTATACCAGGAGAAGGTTTTTTTGGTAATCTATTATCTAGAATGTGATTTTTACTAATGGTATATTCTCTTTAGAAATATCATGAAAAATGGTGATATAGACTATATGGAATGGGAAGAGTTTAATAATAAATTTTTTACGATGTATTTTCCACAGAATCTTAAACAAAAAATAAATTATGAATTAATGGAATTGAATGAAAAATAGGATGAATATATTAGATCATATGAATAAAATTTTACAAGACTTATGAGGCATGCCTTCGTTTTCATCTCTGATACTGAGAGAAAAATTGGTCACTTATTTACAAGATTAAATCCAGGTATTCAAAGTGTTTTATCCATAAGAGAATTCAGTAGCTATGAATATATTTTTCATTATTCTCTTAAGGTAGAGATGGAAATATGAATCTGTCAATATTATAAGGAAAATAAAAAATAAAAGTGGATTATCATGGAAGAACTGATGATAAGACACACAGTAAGAAGGAATCCTAATTTCCTACATGAAATTAATGTGGGAGAAAGAACTTGGGTAATTTTATTAAGGGATAAATGAAAAGTTTAAGTGTGGTAAATTAAAAAATCAAGCCAAAAACTATTGAGCCAAGGCTAATAGTTGGACTAACAAAATTGAATAAAATAATTCCCCTGCTAATGATATTCATGAACTATAATGTCTCAATTTAAAGGTTCTCGAACATTATGGGAATCAATTCCCTAAAAACTTAATCCAATGAATAAAATAATCCCTAGTAACCTACCAAACGTAGGGAACAATGAAGGGTATTTACAATCACTACCACTGAGGTAGAACATGGTGATGAAGTTATGATGGGTACACCTGGTCCATTTTATCAATTTTATAATACCTTATTTGATTCTATTTCATAACATTTTTATATATCACACAAGTTCTCTAGGAATGTAGATTCACCATCGAATGAAATAGATATTGAACTATCAATTAAACCCTATGGTAGAACAATGATCATATCTAAGATTTATAAATATAATCTGATTAAGATTTGGTGCAGGATACATCCTGTAAATATAATTATTCTTAATTTGGTTGAATTTGACATAATACTGGGTATATATTGGATTTCTATATATAAATTACAAATCCACTTTCATGATAATTAAGTCTCATTTCATGTCCCATATCTTCCTATTATCAGTTATCAATGCAAGGATTAATATGAACTACCAGTGTAAGAAAATTCTATAATATTAGTGATGATACCCAATAATTAGGGAATATTAGATCAAATTATCCGGGTGGAAGTCAATATTGATGACATTACCATTGTATAGAAATATAATGATGTATTTTTTTATGAAATTTTTGGTCTTTCTTCAGAGCATGAAGTTGAGTTTTCAATCAAACTCATACCTAAATCCATGTCCATATTAAAGAGTCCATAAGAATGGATCACATTTAATTATAGAAATTAAATAAGAAACTGCAAGATAATTTGTGCAAGTGTTTTATACGCCTTAGTGATTCACTATGGGGTACACTAATCCTTTTTGTTAGCAATAACGATTGATCGATGTATCTATATGTTGATTATCATGGGATTAATAGAATCACAATCAAAAACAAGTATCATCTACCCTATATCAATAATATATTTGATCAACTCAGAGGAGCTCAATACCTCTTGAAAATTCATCTTCAATCTAGATATCATCTACTAATGGTAAAAAATGAGAATATTCCAAAGATAGTATTCTAGAAAAGTAATAGACATTATGAGTTTATAGTGATGTTTTTATACTTAAAAATATCATTATATCTTTATATATCTTATGAATAGAGTATTTATAGATTACTTGGATCAATTTCTAGTAGCATTTATATATTAAATTATTATATATTCCAAAAGCAAGGAAGATAATGAGGATCATTTGTAAATTATGTTAAATACTTTGAGAATGGGGATATTTTTTCAAAATTTATAAAATATTAATTCAGGAAATAAAAGGTTTCATTCTTAGGTCATGTAATCAAAATAAAGGGAATATCATTAGATCCACGAAATATGGAAGTCATCATGAAATGGTGAAGACCAACCCCTATAATTGAGATCTATAGTATTCATGGATTTGTAGGATATTGTTGATTATTTGTGAGAAATTTATCATTGTTTAAAAATCCACTAATAAAGATAATATAGAAGGGTGTAAAGTTTATTTTCGTGGATTAATACAAAGAAATATGTAAGGAACAAAAGAAGAGGTAGGACACTAATTTTATACATACATTACCCTATAGTTGGGTAGGGTTTGTAATAAATAGTCGTGATTTAAAAAAGGGTTTGGGTTTCTTCCTCATGAAAAATGATATGGTAATTTCTTATGTCTCATTCCAGTTAAAGACTCATGACCCAACACATGATTTAAAAATGGTAGAAATGATCTTTTCATTGAATATTTAGTGATATTATATTTATAGAGAAAAATTTGTTATATATATTGATCATAATATCCTGAAATATATATTCACATAGAAGGACTTGAATACTTTCAAAAGGAGATAGTTTTTATTGTTAAAATATTATGACTCATCAATACATTACCACTCAGTGACGGAAAATGAGGTGTTTTATGCTCTTAGTAGTAAAGATCATGCTACTCTGTATATGAAAAGGATTGAAAAAGAACCAATACTCCTATATTTTGAGAGGATTAATCATTAAGTCCTAATGGGAGTAGATAATTCCTATCTTACCCAACTAAATAACTAACCTTCCATTCATGTAAATATTATAGAATCTAAGAAAGTTGATTCAGGGCTAATAAAAAGGTCAAGAATATTTTGGATTTCAAATTTTATAAATATGTAGTTATAAGGTTTAGAATCTAGATATGTGTCTCGTCAAAACTAAATTTAAATAAGGATATTTTGAATAATCGTCATAGTTCAACACTCTATATCTATCTTGGACGGGAAAATATGTATAGATATCTGAATAAAAACATATAATGGTACAACATGTAGAGGGAAATCATGGAGTATATATCTCGATGATTGGTATTCCAACAAGTTATGGATGAATGAAAAACATTATAAGGGTATGTTGAAACTATTACCTATACTAGTATGTAAATGGGAAAAATCACCTTGTACTTTGTGATAGTTCTCTGCAAAACATCTAAATAATGTAATTCTATTTTGGTTCTAATCAATATCCTTAAAAATCAATGTATTTAATTATCATTAAGTAATATTTCTCCCTTGACCAAATTGGTAAGATATACATAATGGAAACGGTGCATGGTGTACCAATATCCATTATATCTGATTTGGATTAAAATTTTACCTCATGGCTCTAGAGAAGTACTCAGAGAGTTGGATACAAAGATAAGATTTATCACTATATATCATATATAGATAGATGGTTATTCTAAGTGGAAAATTATAACTCTCGAGGATATGATGAGATATTTTTTGATAGATTTCCAAGGATTTTGGGATTAACACCTCGCATAGGTAGAGTTCTCATATAACAATAGTTTCCATTCTATCATTATGATGGCACTATACGAGGCTCTTTATGGGAATAGATGAAAGACTCCAACATGCTAGGATAAAGTTGGAGAGATAAAACTGATAGTCCCCAACATTTTCCTTGAAATTATTGAGAATTTTCAAACCATTTAGTGTCATATTAAATAAAAAAATCAACTAAATCTTTATAAAGATTATCATAAAAAATATTGAGTATTTGAAGTTTGTGACAAGATGTTTTTTTAATATTTATATGGATATGAGTTATGATATTTTGGAAGAAATGAATGTTGAGCCCAAGATATATCAATCCCTTATAGATCCTTGATCATTTCGGGGTTGTATCTTATCACTTAGAACTCCCTCCACACCTCTCCAAAGTACATGACTTGTTCCATATATCACTTTTGGGAAAGTACATACCATTCCTTTCACATGTGTTAATCTTGGATGTTGTGAAACTGAGACATGATCTCTCATATATGGAACAACCAATAGAATTTATAGATCAAAGAGATAAGGTGTTGAGGAACAAGAAAACTCACCTCGTTAATGTTTTATGGTGAAAACATAATTTTTATGAGGCTTTGTGAGAACATAATGATGTGATGATAGAAAAGACTCTCACTTTATTTCTTCCATGTAATGAATTTTAAGGGAATAATTATTTTTATAGGGGTATAATGTAATGACCAAGGTTTTTCCTCCTTAAATAAATATTGTATTTGATGTTTTTCTCCAAAAAAACACTAAAACCAAAAAAATATTGATTAGTTTAGGGTATCCATAGAAATGGTAAGTATAAAGAGTGGTAACATAATTATGAATATATATATATATATATAATGTTCACTTTAAATATCAACTCAAGTAGTGAACCTAAGAAACTAATGAAATAGATTTTAAAAAATTTAATTACTTTCAATATATTTTTACATAAATAAATTATTAGAACTATTTTAATTAGTAATTTAGATAAAACAATGATAAAAATAGATGCTATATGAAAATTCATGTTCTCATAAAAATGGTTTTTTGATATATTTTTAATTAAAATTAAAATGTATAAATTATATGATGTTAATTTTAAAAAATTATCATCATTTTTGGATTTATCATGGTTATATTATCTTAAGATAAATTTTTTGATACGTTTCAAAAATGATTGTTTTTTAAGTGAATAGTAAAAAATACCGTTTTTACAAATAACATGACTTTATGAAATTACTATTACATAAGAATAAATTAAAATTTATGAACCCTTCTTATAAGTACAAGTATGAAATTATGAAATTTGATATTAATTTTAAAATTGTTGTTTTTAATTTATAAATTCATATATAAAATTTTAGAATTCAAGTTACATTTTAATAAATTATATTCAATACATTATACATTTATCATTTTAAAATTAATTTGTTCACTTTTAAAAAAAAAAATTGAATCATTAGGTACTAATTATACCAGAAAAAACATTTTATTCTTTGTCTTAAAGGATAAATTACATAAGTAACAACTCGTTATTATCATGAAAACTAAAATTGTAACCATGAGTAACCTCTGTGATAAAGGGACTAAATTTTTTAAAACATGTTTATATTTGAATAGTGGGGGTGTTTATTGTACTTATATCCCATAAAATCCATTATTTATCAATTTTTGATTCACGTTATTTGATATTTTCTTCTCATTATAAAACTGTTTTTGGGTATTTTTAAAAATGTCACTCCTTTTCACTTATAAAAGGGGAACTATTATCCTCATTTATACTCACACAAAAAAAGTTTAATTTTAGACCAAACACTAAAAATAAAACTCTTACACACTCTTATACAAAATAATTTCCCTTTTATATTCTCAAAATACAATTCCTCAATGTTTCAATCCCCTTCATAAAAGAGATAATCCAAAAAGTAAGGTATATGTTCCTAACCCTTCATTATTTTTTCTATTTATTTTTACACTTACATTCTTCTTCAAATTTCTTTTCACGAGTAGATAATGTTAAATTTAGTATAATTAATATACTGGTATATTATCATAATTATTGTACAATCATTAACCACCCTCTCATTTTCTATTAAGAAAAATGAAAAATGTGAATCGTGTTTGGTGTGGACTACCACCTCCATGAATAAATGTGTTTCCTTTTACTTCACTCTCAAACATGACTGGTTTTGGTTTATATTTTCTTAGAGTATATATGATGCATATAAATAATTTATATTCTTAATATATTTATTTATTAATAACGCAAAAATTAATGATTGTTAAAAGATAATTAATTGATATAGGTAAATAACTCAAAACTAGTTCATCGCCATTTTTATTTTAACAAAAAGTGACTAAAAGATCATATAATGGAATTATAACATTATAATTCCTTTATAAAACATAAATTTCATAAAATTTAATTTCATTAAAGTGATGATATTTTGGAGGAAAAGTAATATCGATGCCAATTTTATGAACCTAGTTCATAAAGGTTAAGATTGTTAACACCTGATGCTGAAAGAAGATTAAAAAAATATAATATATCAAGTGAATTGTTATTAATGAAAAGTATAAATAGAAATATATAATAATAATGTTATAAAATAGTTAATAAATATTTTTTTATTATATATTAGTTTAAATAAATTTTATGGAAATCTGGGGTAAAGGTAAAGGACTTGGTAACTCAAACTCCTTTCTTTCAGTTATATAATATCTTATTAAACTTCATTCTTCCAGGAATCCCAATTTTAAATTATGATATATAATTATTTATGGTGGAAAAGGGTTTTTTAACCAAATATATTTCTTGAAATTTTTTCTTTTTCATTTATAGAAACAAAGGGGATTTTTTGAAAATGAACTAAAAAATGTGACTTTTAAAATGACGAATAAAAAATGGTTTTATAAATACTTTCCATGATTTGGTTTTCATTATCTTAAAATTATATATCTTAAATGGATTTATGTTTCCTGTTTCACCCCATTTTTTATTAATTATGTGATTATTTTTGGGTGATAGTTTTTTTTGTATCAAATGATTTAATTAGTGAAGTTAAACCATTTTGATGTTTTATAAAGTCAATTTTATTTCCAAGATTAGTTTTTGAAAATTAAATTATTTCCATTTAAATTTTTAAGATTTCCATAATTTTTCTATGGGTTATTTAATATATAATAATGATTTACATTATATAATACACATATTTATAGATTATGATGATTTTTAGGGACCTATATCATCCTATAATGAATTTATTTAAGTTTAAATCTCATGAGATAGTCTGGTGTGGCCATAATGAATTTTTTCACACATACATGGGAATGTTGGGTTTTATCAGACATTAAATCATGGAAATAAATAATTTTTTCACATAGGTGTGGAGATAATGGTTTTTATCATGAAGAAACTCATAAAGTTTTGGCTTTTTTTGATAAATATTGAAGATCATGTGGGTTCTTGGTGAGTTAAGGATATATATTGTTTTACAACCTTAATTGAGGATCTAAAAAGTATGATGGTGCATGATCTTGTTTGTATGGATTTTTATATCTGGTATAAAAATTTCATGATGCAATAAAGTGTTTTTTAATGGGTTGAAGGTTAGTTGGATTAATTCTATTTTAATTTGAGTTTATAGTTATCTATGTAGCTGAATTTGTAAAGGGTTGATCAACATATATGATTTTGTGAAATGAGATTCATGTAGCTATTTTTTCCATGTAGGTGATTCATGTAACCATTTATACTAAGTAGGTGAATCACATAGTTTATTCATCCATGTAACAAAATTTTTCACATATCTATATTATCTATATATCTTATTTTGGAATTCACAAATCCATTTCTGGAAATGTAGTTAAATGAGTCACATAGCTGAATTCTTAGAAAAATGAAGTAGCTGAATGATGAATAATATAAGAAAATATTCTATGTAGTTGATTTTTGTTGTGAAAAACATATAAAAAATTACAAATCTTTTTTCTCCATCTATTTGAACCATAATCTACACTATTAATAGAGTATTTTTATTAGTTTTTATAATTTTAATATTCTGATGGATATTATTTATGATGTTGTGTAGAATGTTCAGAATTCATCTATAATCTTAGGTTTCAGTTTCTAAATCCAGGATGAAGTGGTGATTTTTTTCCATAGTTATATAATTCATGTAAAACTAATTATTACATGTTATTTTATTTTTTGCAGCAATTAATTATGTGAGATTCTCTTGACAAGTGTTGTAGTTAATAAAATAGAGAGAAGGTGAATTTAGATCTAAGATTTGTTATTTAGCGATCAATATATGATGATACTCATATCTTTAGAAGATATGGTTTGAGTCTGAGAATGTTTTTCATTATTTTGGTATCTATTTCTTTAATTGTTTTGAGCCTCTCAGAATTAGATCTTCATCTTATATTGCTGAAGCAACCTGGTTTATTTGGTGGTCTTATTCATTCATATAATAATATTTTTTATTGTAGTGTGAATCTTTGTTGTTGGTTTCCACACATGAAATGTGTGGTGGTATTTTTATTTAAATCTTATAAGAGTATTTCACTTGGTGATATTGTAAAAAGAATCCATGGTTTATGCGATAATCATCCCCAAAAGGAAGAGTGTTCCTCATTGAATCTGAACCCTATAATAACTGTGTGTTCCCTTCTACTTCACTTTCTATTAGTTGTGTGAGGAAGATTTTTTATATTTTGAGTGGATCATAATCTAACCAGTCACAGAGGCTTATTTTGTTTAAAATAAATTTTAAATAAACTTATCCATTATTTCAACTGCCCTTTCATTATAGATGAAACAAATCATATTACACACTTCAATTGGTATCAATGGAGGTTATCTTTGTCAGATTAATGTAATTATCCATTGATCCATGGATAATATTAATTCAGATAATATAAAGGGTGTATCAAAATTTTAGGAAAATTATTATCATAGTTTGAAGAATTGGATGTTTTCATATCTTTTATCTTAGGGTCTGGAAGTCCATGATGAAGTGGTAGTGGGGTTTCCACCATTTAAAAACTATCGTAAGGTATTTTTTACTAAAAATATGAATATATAAGTGGATTAATAAATTAAAAATACTATTCTCAAATTATCATTAGAGAAAATTAACACTAAAGTTATGGGTCCACAAACTGAAAAATAAATTTGGATAATTTATAGAGTAGTTATGAAGGAAATATGAAAGACAAAGAGAAAATTATATAGATCTAAAGAGGAAAATTTAAATACATTAAAATGTAATAAGATGAATTTGTTTTTTATTTAATTGAATGAGTAAATTAAATTCTGATTAATAATGAAGTATTTGGTGAGAAACACGATTAATCTTTAATTATAATGAAACTGATGAGAAATTTTCTAGATAGATTTGATCCCAAAATTTTTTCTCTTAAAGATACGTATGATCTTGATGAGATAAATAAAATTATCATTTCTTATAAATTTTTAGAACTTTCTTAATTATAAAATAAATTGAAATAAAATAATGATTTTAAAGTAGTGGGGAATATGAAAACTTGAAATGATGATGATGTTGCTAACACAACTGATTTTGAGAATGAAGAAGAATATCATAGAGTAATTTTATTCATTTTTAAAAGACTTTATAATTGAAAACAAGAGATAAGGTAAATTATTTGGTATATTTAATAAATTTAATGGTCTTGAACTTTATGTTATAAATTTCCAAAATAATAAAGGAGTATATTTTGAATATAAAAATAATGAAAATAATCAAGGGAAAAAGTGAAGGAAAATTTCAAAACAAGATACAAAGGCTGCTGGAAGAAATAAAATATTTCATGGATCTAAAAGAAGAAATATTATGATAAAATAAGAGGAATCTAATCTTATCTCATTTTATGATTCTTATCAAGTGAAATAAGAAAATTTTCAAATTCTATAACTCAGGTTTAGAAATTGTTTTATTTATCTAGCATTGATGAAGATGATTTAGAAACAATAAATTTTGAATACATGCTAAAATAAAAACATGAGGCATTTATTGAGAAATAAATCATGGTCAATAAAGATAATAAGACCCTAGAAAGAGATAATATAAAAATGGTTAATGAAAATTTTGAGTAAGTTAAAAGGGAGATAGTTCTTGTAAATGAAAATAAAAAACTTAGGTCGAAGTCGTGAAATAAAAAAGGACAAACAATAATCTCAATGAAAAACTATCTATGAAGGATAAAGAAATATCTTATGTGAAATTAAGGTGTCTTGAATATGATAAATATATATAATTCTCAAAAATGTACTTCAAAATATCCATTGAAGTCAAAGGATAATCCTCCCGAGATGCTGAATTTTTTGGTAGAAATTCTCATTAGAGAAATGTGATTCCAAAACTTTTGAAACATATTTATATGTTTAAGTTACAATTAAAATAAAATAAGGACCAAGAAAATAGTGATAAATTTCTGGAAAAATGCCTTTATGATAGAAGAATATTGAATGAATATTATTTCCTAAATCAGAAACATAATTAGACCCAAAAAGTTCATCAAATGTCATATTAATTATAGAAAAATAATGGATACAACTCTAGTTTTCTAAGAAAATACATATTTAAGGGTTATAAATGGTGTTAAGGAATGTTCATTAATAAATAATATACATTTTTTTATATTATTTATTTACCTAGTAAAAGGAAAGAACTCTTGGTGAATAATTTCAATGTGATAGAAATAAAATATTGAAGAATGTGAGCATAGATGGAAACTGGCTGCAAGTAGACAACTAAAAATAAATTTGATTTTCTTGAGGATATATGTGTATGGTGTGATCAAAAGTGACATATATCAGAGAAACACATTAAAAAATTTACTATTTATTCCCATCTCAAATATAAAGGTAAAGTAGTTCAAGTGTGTAATGAAGAAAAGTCATGCTTGAAAGAAGTTTCTTTTAAAGATAGAAAAAAAAGATAAAGGCATGGATACAAGATAGTGGATGTTCTTCCCACATGACTTGTGATGCTAAAATTCTGAAGAACACTAAGAAACGTGTAGGTGGTTCATAAAAATTTGTTAATGAATCTTCCTTGAAAATCGAAGGTATTGGTAAGGATCAGATTGGGGGTAATAATTTTAAATCATATGATATTGTTTATGTTGAATGGATAATACAAGACTTGTTGATTTTTATCCAAATTTGTTCTAATATGTATGATGTAACATTCAGAATAAATAAATATATCATTAGAAGAAAAATTTATTGAAAAAAAATTTATTAAGGTAGAAGAACTGATAAAAATTTATTATTGATTCGTGATTATTCAAATACATATTTCTTGAGCATAAAATATAAGAACATGTTATGTCATAGAAGAATTAAGAATCTTGGAAAAAGTATCCTAAGTAATATAATGAAACATGAAGTGGTGAGAGACTTACCCATGATAAAGATATATTAAGATGTAATATGCGGAGGATTTCATAAGGCAAAGATAACTTAGAATAATTTCAAGAATGTTGATATTGTATCCATAAGACTATTGGAATTAGTCTACACAGATTTTTGTGGACCCATGAGATAGAAGACTACCCGAGGTGATCTTTATTTCATAAAATTCATAGATGATTTCACTCAGATGAATAATGTTCTATTCATTAAGAACAAGTCTGAGGATGTTAGGATGTTCAAAATGTACATATGGTAGGTTGAAAAGGAGCTTGGTTTGTGTATCAAAAAACTAATATATGATAATTAGAAAGAATACATGAGTAATGTGTTTGATTTTTGGTTTATAAAACATAGAATAAACCATCAGTATATTATAGTCTATACACCAAAATATATTATTATTGTATAAAAGAAGACTCAGATCATTGTGAAAATGGATATAATAATTCTGGCTGAGAATGATATTTCAAAATTCTTCTGGATACAAGTAGTGTGTACTGCAGTTTACCTTCATATTATATGTCTTTTGATACCTAAAACTCATGATAAACCCTGTGATATTTGGTACCAAAATAATCTTATAGTGGAATTTTTCATTGTAATTTTCAGTCCTTGTTATGTTAATATCAATAGAATCACACTGATAAAGTTTAAATAAAATTTAGATTATATAGTCTTTATGGAATATTTATCTAATGGGAATGGATACAGATACTGGAAAAAAGATTACATAAAACAATTGAGTGTTTGTATTTGAAAATTTAGTAAATTATAGGGAAAATGAGTCAATATATTCAAGAATATTTTGAGTATATTAAAGGAAACAATGAGTATAATTATAAATAAATGCATAGAAATGTTTTTGAAATCAGACTGGAAATAGTTTATACTAATTTAGAACACTCTAGTAATGGTTCAAAAGGTACTTTTGGTGACAAAAATAAATTTTAGAGATTAAATAAACATGCATACATAGATAATATCATTGAGAATTAGAAGGCACAAGTCCAGACCAAAAAGAGACTATGATATGAAAATCAAATATCATTTTATCATAGGTTCAACCCAGAACAATGGATATGGATAGTGATAAAAATTAATTGGTAAATTATATGCATTAAGAACTTAGTAAAATCATTAATAACTCTACATGGGTGCTTTCCCCAATACAAAAAACTACAATTGTGATTGGTACAAAATAGGTTTTCAAGAAAAAAATGAATAAGAAATATGAATACATTTAGAAAAAAGTTAGACTTTTTTGTAATGGATATTCACAAATTTAATTCCTCGAATTTGAATATACTTTTTCCCTAGTTTCCATAGTTGATATAAAAATTATGTTCTTAAAATTTATAACTTATAACCATTGTAAATTTTATAAAATCATTATTAAAAATTAGAAGGTTTCACTCTAAATAATGATAGAAGAATAGTTTGTTGATTGAAGAATGAATTGTATGGATTAAAACAAGATAAAAAGGACTAGTATTCTAAACATGATGACTTTTAAGAAAAATTGTGGTTTTTAAAGTCACTATTGATAGAAAGTTATACTTGAAGAAGGATTACTCAGATACACTACTAGTGATAGTATGTGTGGATGACATATGTTTTTTATTTTAATAATAGTCTCTTTTGTGGAAACTTTTATAAAAATATGTAAAAGTAATTTTAGATGTCTATTTTGGGTGAACTAAACTATTTTTTAGGATTACAAATTGCACAAAACAAAGATCAAACATTTATTTCACAAGAAAAAATATGATCAAGAATTTTTGAGAAATTTTAGAATATAAAAATCAAAATAGGTGTATATACCCATATTTTTTTATACATTAAAGTAAATATGAATAAGGAAACATGATTTATTAGAATATTTTCAGATGTTTGATTGGAAGCCTAATGTATATCACAACGTTTAGACCAAAAATTTCATATGTGTTGAATTTGTGTGAAAGGTATCAAAGTGAAATGAGGGAAAAAATGATTGAAATTAAATGAATATTTAGATATGTAAAAGTTATATTGAATTATGGCCTACTCTATAGATGCAGTGTGTAATAAGACTTTCACGGTTACACTAATATAGATATTTCAAGTGATTTTACCGATCATATATCCACATCATGTCGAGTGTTCTCTATTGGTAATGGTTGTGTTAGATAGCATAGTAATAAGTAGAGGTCAACAAACTTGAGTATAGCTTAATGAATGTTTTTGTTGGCTACTCATGTTGTTACATAAGCTTTGTGGATGTGATTTCATCTAGTGGATTTGGGGTTTGATATTCAGAGACTGTTGAAGATTTTGAATGATAATTTGATTTTTATTGATCATTTCAAACGATATTGTTCAACACTCTCAATATAAATATATTGAGATATGATATCATTTATCAAAGAGAATGTGGATTTCGATGAAATAAAACTCATATATATTTTCAAAAAGAGTAGATTTCAATTATTTTTATAACATATATTCCATGTGACAATTTCTTATAATTAATACTAATATTTCATATTTAGTATTTTCCATACACTTGACCATTTATTGATTTGATACCCCCATGTTTCATTAGATTATGTTTCTAAAGAGGGGTAGAATTCTAAATATTTTCTCTCAATGATGATAAATAAAGGAAGGAACTTAGGATAAAGGTAGTGAGGAAGGTAGTGACCCACTTGAGTTGAATTTATCTTCAAATAAACTTTATCAGTGGAAGTGAAGGTAGTAACCCCATAGTGTTGATGTGGTATTCAAATAATTATCCTTGGTAGCAATAATGGCAGTAACACACCGAAGTTAAAGTATTTCTCTTCAAATATTCTCCTCCTTGAATGTGATAAAATGGTCATGTTTCTTCAAGAAAAACTGTTTGTTTCAGGTATGGTAATTCAGGTGGTTTCCAATTTATTTTCAATAAATCCAAAGGGTTATTTGAAGAACCCCATGGATTTGTTACTTTTATTGAGAAATCTTAAACTTCCCAAGGTTCATGGTGTGTTTAAGTAACTGTATTTGTTGAAAACCATACCAAAACAACTTAGATGTATGATGGTTCTTTATATATTTTGTAAGGATTTATATATCATGGAAGGAATTTTCAGGTTTCTAGTAATTATTTTTAAGATGGGATGGAGGTTGGTTGAATTAGTTCTATTTTATTTTGAGTGTATAGTTGATCCATGTAGCTGAATTTGTTAATGGTTTATCAATATAGACAATTTTGTGAAGTGAGATTCACATAACCATTTTGGATACATAGGTAATTCATGTAATCATTTATTCTATAAAAGTGAATCACATAGTCAATTTATCCATGTAATCGGATGCTTCATGTTGAAAAATGATTGATGTAGCTGATTTTGGAATTCATCTAGCCATTTTCAGTGATGTAGCTGAATGAGTCACATAGCTGAATTATAAGGAGAAAAAAATATTTTATTTTTGACATAGCCTAATGTTGAGTCACATAGGAAAATATTCCATATAGATTATTCAGGTTGAGAACTACATACCCATTTTTTACGTAGCTATTTTTTATCCACCTGGCTAAATCAGAATCTATGCTACATAAAAAATTATATGAAAGGTTTTCATAATTCAAATATTTTAATTAGTATTATTTATTATTTTGTGGGGATGGTTCTGAATGCCTCTGCAATCATAGGCTTTGGTTTCTAAATCCATGATAAATAGGTGAATTTTGACAATAATTATAGATATCATAACAAAATTATTATTATGCTTTATTTTCTTAATTGAAGCAATTAATTCCATGATATTGTTTTGATGATTATTGGGGTTAAACAACAAGAGAAGGTGAATCTAAAACAGAGGTTTGTTCTTAAACAGTCACTATATGATGACACTAGTGTCTTCAAAATATTGGATTTGAGTCTAAGAATATTTTTCCAACATATTTCAAGATTAAATATGGTAAATTCTTTCTTTCATTTTTTTAGTCTCACATAAGTGGATCGTGATACTTTATTGCTGAATCAACTTGATTTATTTGGTGATATTCTTTATTCTTGTAATAATATTTTATACTACAACATGAAGTTGTGATGTTGGGTGTGACTCCTAACATGTGTGGTGGGATTCTTCACAAATGATTGTAAAAGGATTTCACTTGGGGATATAGTGAAAAGAATCGATGGTTGGGGTAACATCCATCCACGATAAAAAGTATGAGTCCACATTAGATGTGAACCATGTAAATATTTTGTGTCTATTTCTCTTCTATTATCTATTGATCATGTGAGGCTGATTTTTTCTATTTTCACCAAATCGTACTCTAACTAGTCACAAAGGTTTATTTGGTTTAAAATAAATTTTTAAAAATGTCCTCTATTGATTCAACCCCCTTATTAGTGAAGGAAGATTATCCTACTTGGATCTACAACTCACACATGTTTTCCTATACATATGGTAGTGTAACATTTCCATGTTTTTGAACAAGCTATTCCAAATTTTCATGATTAATTTAATTTCCATGAAATGAAATTTTTTAATTACTAAATCTTATTTTTAAATTATTCCATGGTTTTATGTAATGATCACATGTTATACTATTATTAAGATGTTTTTTGAGTTATTCCATGTCTTTCATTATTCTTTAATTATCTTTTTATGATCTTGTGTTTCTCTATAAAAATTATTATTATCATCTATGGTATTTTGATCTTTCCTAATGATATTTATGTCTCCCTCATGATCTCCTTTATGTTATGATATGTTTTACCCTTATTGAGTGTCTGAGCTCACCCCTTTCTTATATCTCTATTACTTGGGTTATGACGATGATTATATCATGTGATATGTCTATAAAATGATCTAGAGGAGCATAATTATGTGTAATTATTTACAAGTTTTTGTAAAATAGGTTTTTTATATAGGTAATAAAAAAGAAACTAAACCTTTAGGACCTTAGGTTATGAGACATCTTATGCGATTTAATATTTAAATTATGATATTAATGTATTTTTTAAGTTATATTTATCCTGGGTCACTTTACCATGAGATCTCCATATCAACATAGATATACATGACTATGAGATGTTTTAAAGTATAATTCATATCATCAACACTTAAAAAACCAAAGGAATTATTTATAAATTAGAGGATATCCGTATTTTGTAAAGGAAAATGAATACCAAAAACCTTGATCCAAATAACTTTAGTGGATAGCTCAATATTCATGTAGGGAATAAATGACCATTGAAGAAGGTGGAATCAAAATCCCCAAATAGATATTCTAGTTCAATAATAGTCCATCAATAGATGTTCCTCATTAATGAATCATATGATTATCGTGTGTTCTTATAAAATCATGATGATTGATCACTCTCTTAAACCCCATTATTTTTTCATGATTTTTTCAAATATAATGACAAGAGTACTTCACCCAAAGAACCCTATCCACCATGGTTGTGGTAAGTAGCGATAAAGCCTCATAGATCTTCTAAAGAGAGACTAAGACCACTGATTGATCATGGAGGACCTCGAGGACATTCAATGAAACCTAAATGAAGAATAAATATGAGATAAATGACCAGTGAAAATGGAATAAAAACCCCACCCTTCTATTTGGGATCCCAATAAGTTTCATCATAAACCAATGGTTGAGGCCTCACCCCTATCAAAGGAGGAGGGTCCTCCACCTCCAACATCACCACTTTGGAAAATTACCAATCTCCAATTTCATTATATATAAAATACACTTCCCATATTAGTCAATAGTTCATAAATTTCTTTTGGTGACTTCTTCATTAGTAAATATCCAGTCGTGAAATCCACTATCAACTTATTTTCTATAAAATAACCTTATAAAAATTATGAATTAACAGAAAAATTCCAATTTAATGATGTGGTTATTTTCTTAATGGATATTTAAACCTCAAAAAAGTAGTGTAAATTTATTAATAATTGTATTAGTTAAATTTAAGTATATAGACATGAATATTTATTGATTTTGAGGGATAGTGAAATCGGGTTAAGAAATCCTTTTCCAATCCATCCCATGTTGTTATAGACTAAGGTGGAAATATTTGAATTCACATTATCAAATTATTTATTAAAGAAAAATATAAAAAACCTTAACCTCACTACATTATTAAATTTAAATGTATCACACAATTCAAGAAAAATTCCTAGGTGTTAGTTTGGGTCATTTTAGGGTATACTAACAAATGGAATTATGTTAAATATCGTATGATTTATTATTATATATATCTAAAAATTGATATATTTCAATAATCTAAATTATCAATGGATTTATCTTAAAAAATTTAGGTGATATAAGTGGCACCATTATGATATTTTTCACCCCCATGCATGAGTGTCAACCATAGTCCATCAATGTCCTCAGCCCCAGATCTATACCTTGCACATCTCCTTTCACTTCTTCTCATTTCTCTATATCATATATGGTTTCCTACATCAGGTTCTTCCTCAAACTTCTCTCAAACTCAGGGTCACAATCAAGAATTTATTCTCCTTATAACCAAGTATAATATTCACACATTAAAAATTAAACAAAGAAACTACAACATGAAAAAATGAGGCATAATATATAAAATAAAAATTGAAAAGTAAGAAAAAAACCTATTTATCCTAAACATACTAGGCAATTTTCCACAACATCAGTAGCCCAAAATCAATTTCCCATAGATCTTAAACAAATCATATAGGTGGAAATAATTTAAAATTTAATTAAAACTAAAACTAACTACTTACTAATATGTTTTTTATGCTGTATTTTTGAGGTCGAACCTACACATATGGTTTTATACAGAATTATGAATATTAATTGAATGGATTAATGAAGAAATTTAGTTGGAAATCACAATTTGATAGATCATTTTGAGTTTAGTAATTATATATTTATATCATACTAAAGTTAAATGGTGAATTTATTATCCATGGTTTTTATAACAGTTGATTCTAATAGTTTTTTCTATTTGGGTACTCTCCCTATGACTCAAGAATTTCCCTTCCAATATGGTTCATTACTTTGGTTAATAATGGGTTAGGTGACTCAGTGACCTAAATTAATATAATAATCCTTAATTATGTAATATTCATGAATAATTAATGATTAATAATTAGAGAATTGAAATGAAAAAACTTATTTAGGTTATAATGGTCATGAAATGATAACTAAAAAGTTATAGAGAAATAATAATTCATGAAACAACCTAAACATAAACTGAAATATAAATAAATCTCACTAAAACACTCCATATTCTTTACATATCTTATAATAAGAAGATATCACCCCCTAATTATAGTCATGAGGGTGTGTAAAAACTAAAAGAAATATTCATTAATTCCAATGTGATGTAGCATACTTAAATTACGGGCCTCTAACTCGTGTTTTTAGATCCCCCTTAGTAGTAGTTTCACCTTTGTATTTATAGACATAGAGCTCCCCCAAGTTCACCATTTTAATTCCAAAATATATCCTTATTATGTGGTAAAAAATACATGGTCCAAATATGAAATTTAACACCCAGATATTTTATGATTTTTTTAAAAATAAATTTATTTTCTTTGATATCTTGTGTTACATGAAACACCAAGTTTTAATGATCCATCAAATACTAATAATATTATCATTCAAAAATGACTATTATAAAAAACCCATTAAACTTGGTGGTATGAGTAGGAATAACTTTTTTTTAAAATTAAATAGAATGCTTTCATATAAATAATATATATTGATAAATAAGTACATAATTTATGGTGATGTCTTTATATGCGTTGAAAATACATTTTTCTCAAAAAATGATTTTTATTTCTTTTTGTGGAAAAAAATAGAATTATTTTTCTCAATTTTAGAAAATTTATTTGAAAAAATTAACTTCATTTTTGGAATTGAAATGTTAAAATTATCTTAGTTTAATGTTTTTGGATTTTTCTGATAAGTTAAAAAATGTAATGAATAGTGAAAATATAGATTTTTATTAAAAACTGCCATTTCTTTTAAAGAATTTACAAGTCTAATTTTGTTTTAAAATGGTTTTATAATTAAAATTAATTCAAATATATTATTATTAATTCAATTTATGTAATTATAATCAATTTAATACTGAATTTTTATATAAAAACTTTTTATACTTATGAAAAGTTTTTCTTTGGAAAACTGCTTTTTAGTCACATATGCAGGTTTTATTTGAAATTATATTTTGTCTCTTCTATAAATTTAATTTTTAAAAATGAATAAAATATTTTTAATCATCATAGTAAATATTATATAGTAATTTAAACTTAATATTTTTCATAATTAATAGTAAAAATAGTTCAAATTTATTACCATAGTTAAGGTTTTTTATAAAACAAGTTTACAAGGGGTTAAACTAAAATCAGGTGGGTTAAAATGACCTAATGACTTGTAAAATTCATATTTTTTTTACCACATTTTGTTATTATATCATCTAATATTATATAATTAGACACTTAAAAGTCCATTATCATGTTGAAAATGTGGTTATAACTTTTTATTTTCAAAAATTTCATGTGGGTCTTCTCCCCTACTTATAAAAGAGAACCCCCTCTCCCATCCTCTTCACACTTCCAATTACTTTGGGTTAATAAAATAACTGAAATAATAACACTATTAATTCCCTACATAAATCTAAAATTCCTTATTTTTATTATAAAAACCTCTTAATAAATTTTTTGGTGCAAAGCTAACATGGCTGTCCGAAAAAAGAGGTATTGTTCTTAACTGAGCATTTAATAACCTATATTCATATCCTTATCCATCAAATGAGGGATTAATATGTATCATTCTGAATAATAGGTATCTTTATTAACATATAATTATATTTTAATATGTAAATTTAATAACCTATATGTGTATCCTCCTCCATCAAATAGGGAATCAATCCATAGATCCTGTGTACGACGGACTACCGCCTCGCGAACTTATGTAATTCATTTTCTATGACTGCCTCCCACAAAAGGATGTAATGATGGGTTTAGTTTTTATATATGATATTTATAAATATTTATACTCCTTTAATAATAATATCACACCTAAAAACTTACCCCCCAATCCATGGGAAAATAATATTGTCGCCCGTGCGTACATGTGGACTACCACCACCACGAAGCGATGGGATTCATTTTTCATTTAATATTAACATGGATGGTAATAAAGATATATTTAATAAATATAAATTATTTATATGAAATAAAATTATTATTTATGTCTTATATATTATTTTACATTGTCGCATAACATCCATTTGGAAAATGCATACAATGTTCATACGTGCGTACGATCTACCATCTCCATGAATAGTGTAATTTATTTTCTAACTCTAAATTTAATGGATTACTCGAAATAAATATATAATTATTATATATTATATTTATATCATGGTATAAATTCTATATATTATGTAACCATGATCATAGTAAAAGGAATAAAACTAAAAAACCCAAACATACATGAAAAACGAATCAATTATTAGCCAAAATATGATTTTAATAAGGAATTGTTAATAAATGGGTGATAAATGGTTATAAGTAAATAATATATAGTATGAAATATATTATTAGACTTCTAGAGTAAATTTATTAAACCTATATGTATTATACATGAGGTTAAAATGTGTACAAATAATTTCTATACTCGTGGTAATGGATTTTACTCTCACTTTTATCTTTATATGACACATGCCATATTCACCACTTGTTTCTATTGTGTGGTTTATATACAGATAATGAATGTATTTTAGGATTATTATTATGAAAATTAGAGGATATAAATATCCATATAATTTTCTTTCTTCTATGGGGGTTATGATTCAAAAGTTACCAAAGTTGTAATGGTTTTATGATACAATTTCATTATTTATCAGGATTATTTACGATTATGATTCAAATGTTAAAATATTGTAATCTTTTTATACTATGATTATTTTATGATAATACATTTTTTTTCTTTATTTTTCCTCTATTTGGGTACTCAAGATTCCGAAAGAATATTTTAAGGAAAACTAACTTTATTTCTCCCTTCGGTTGAAAATCCTTTCTCTCTCATATCCATATTTTCTAAAAATGTTTTCAAGAATGTTTTTTCTATTATCCAAATATTTTTAGTGTAATTTTTACCGATGTTCATATTTTTAGGAAAATTAAAAATAATATTATTTTCATTCCCAGAATAACTCACTTTTGACTTTTTACAGAAAATTTTTAAGGAATCATTGTTTTAACATATATGGAATAAATGGAATTTTTGACTATTATGCCTAATAAAGTATTTGAATATTACAATATATGTTTTCAATTTTATTTTCAAAGAAAATTTTTTCTTTAATATTTGGGTAATTTTTATATTTTAAATAAGTTATTTCAAAGTGGAAAGGATATTTTCCTCAAGAAGTATTCCAAGTTATATTTCAAATTCATTTTACATATAAGATGACATCCTTCGATGTTACTTATGATTTAATGGGGATATGATCCAATGACACAAAACTTATTATTTCTCTACATGTTTTATGTTTATGATGACAATATGTTTATCAAAATCCTTATTTTTCCATGTGTTATTCTATGATAAAATGATGAAATGTTTATAATAATAATTTACATTATATGGGTTATGATATGAGGAATATTTTATGATCTTGTGGGGTAGATCTATATGATTTGTGGGTCCTATATCTCCCATTAATTCATTTGGTCAATATTGATATCTCATGAAATAAATAGAACTATAATGGGGAGGTAACTCTATTTAATAAGTTACATAGCTCACTATGATAGTATTGGGTGTGATACTTTAATACTATTATGGTTTGGGGATTGAAAACATTCCAATATGATAGTTTTCAAAATGAGAATTGCTACAATGTAAATGATTTTATATGCTTCTGTATGTGTCCAAAATCTATGTCTTATGCCAATTTTATGATCTCATGGATTATGTTCTTTGATTAATTTATGATTCATGTATTATGAATTGCATAGATTTATGAAATGTCTCAACATTATGATATTTGATATAAAGGTTATGGTTTTAAAATTTTAAGCTAATGTTCTCATACCCTTATGCTCATGTTATATTGATATCTCCTTTATTAACCCTTACTGAACAAATGATAGAACCCTTTATTATGCTTATTTTACCCAAGTTATGAACAAATGTGTTACATATGATATAGCTAAGAAGGGTGGTAGTTATGAAAAACTAAATGAGAGGTGATGTGGTTCAATTGTGAACAAGCGATTTATGTATCCAAGATTCCAAATACACTAAACCATTACAGACCTCATGTGTGTTTAATTAAAATGAAATAAATATTCATCTACTAATATGTGATATATATGTATGAAAATTGAGATTCATTATAGTTGGAATCATAAAATGGTTTTAGTTAGCCTTTGGAAACTAGGATGAGAAAATTTTAGTGGAAACCCAATGGATAAGTGTAAGGATAAGTCAAAGGATAGGAAAATGTCCTAGAATTTTGGTAATGGATAGAGTGAGTGGTTTTCAAGAAATTACATCCATTTCTAGATACTACAAGTGGGTGTGGATTTATAACTGTTATACCTAGGGGAAATAACGTTGAAAAGGGAACATTGGGCTTTGACTCAATTATCACCTAGTGCAGGATAATGGGCCTTGCTTCATACTTGGTTTGACCCTCCTAAGGGATATGTTTTGAAAATTTGAAAACTATATAATCCATAATGACGGGCTTGAATAGATGATGATCATGAATGGACTTGGTTAAACCTAAGGTGTTATATATTGAAAATAAGGTTTCATTATTTAGATATATTATAATTTATTTTTAATGATTATGTGGATTTTCACTATGATTAATATTGAAAATGTTATGTTTTTTGATTTTATTTAATGGATGGAACCTAGAGGAATAATATTATATTTGAGTGCAGTATAAAATTAAATGATTTTTCTCATGATCAAACAAATCTTATGGGGGTTGAATGAAAAATACGGTTGTTATGACCATAAAACATTCTCAAGATAATAATCACACTGAGCTTCCAAACTATAAAAAGAGAAAATAATGTTCTATTTAGTCCTTCATGATTAATTTTACACCTTATTTTAGTGGGTCTACTAATCCATTGGTTTTTGAGCAATGGATTAGTAACATTGATATGATATTTTCCATTCTCCAGTGTTTAGAACATGTGAAAATTGTTTTTGATGTCTATAATTTGGATATAGAAGAATATCAATGGATGAATCATATCAAGAATATGAGGAAATAAGAATACATTGAATTCATGGAGTGGGATTAATTTATAATCGTATTTCTCAATAAGTACGTTCCTTGTATTCTTTATAAAAAATAGATAATGAATTCCTTGAGCATGAGTAGAAGGATGATAAATTTGTTAGTACCTATAAGGAAAATTTGATATGACTTGTGAGGTATGCTCCTAGTTTTATCATAAAAATTTAATTTATGTTCGATTAATTATTCAGTGTCTTAGAACCAAGCCTCGAAATGGAATTATCCATCAGGGAATTTAGTAGATATGAAGAAATAATTTGATGTTTTCTCAAGGTAGAAATGGAGATTGGAGTTAACCATCAATCTCATGGTTTTGATATGAAAAGAAGAATGGAATCGAATGGAAAATATAAAAACCATGGAGAGAATAAAATGTGCCTTCCCTTATGTTATATTTTTGGAAGGAATCATGGTTTATATTTTATTAAGGGGACAGTTAAATTTTTTAAGTGTGGAAAAGAAGGTCATCAGACAATTGAATACGGAAGTGGTGGGAATAAGATAGTTAATGACACGGATAGAGAGAAATATCCACAAAATACACCACCCACAATCTAGTGTTTCAAATTCCTATAGTATTGGAATTATATTAAATAGTGCCCAAATATGAAGTTTTATGATGATGATCGACATCAGCGACCTCATAAGCTGAGTGAAAAAGGGAATCTCATGAAATCACTATTCATAATGAGGGGTATGATAACAACATGGTGAAAGGTACACTTATCATCCACTCTAGAACATATAATGTCTTATTTGACTCTTAATATACCCACTATTTTATATATACTAAATTTTATAGGGGTATCAACCCCCAAAATATTTAGATGTTGAATTGTAAATTAAAACCCCTAATGGAATGAGGAGCACATCCCAAGTCTATGATTTTTATCTAATTTATGTTTGTGGGAAAGTTCTTCTTAAAAATATTATTATTCTACCTATGGTTGAATTTGATGTTATATAAGGAATGGATTGGTTTTCTATAAATAAAACCCACAATAACTTTTGATAAAGGGATGTCACATTAAAAATTCCAAACCAACCTATGAGCATCTATCAGTGCGATGATAAAAATGAATTTCCAATGGAGATCACTTCCATTATATGGGTCTTTATTCCTATTCAAAATGGGTTTTTATCTTATATGGTTGTGGAAAAGTATCATCAATGATATGCTTATTGTGTGGGGGTGTGTTGATGTCTTTCCAAAAGAGTTTTCTAGTATTCTACCAAATCATGAAGTTGTTTTCTCAATAGGATTCATACCTAGAGCTATACCTTTTTCAATGACACCATATTTAAAGGACCCAATTGATTTACAAGATTTAAAGAATCAACTTAATGAAAAATATTGACATGGGTTTGATTCAACCAATTGTGTCACCTTGGGGTGTAATTATCCTTTTTATAGAGGAAATATGGATTGATGAGACTCTATATTGATTATAGGAAATTAAAAAAATCACAATCAAGAACAAATATCCTCTACCCCGTATTGATGATTTTTTTGACTAACTGTGTGGATCTCAATACTTTTTAAAGATTGACCTTCATTATAGATATCATCAATTGAGGGTTACGAAGGTGGATATTCAAAATAAATCATTCCATACAATGTATGGACACAATTAATATATAGCGATTCCATTTTTTCTTACTAATTCCCCCAATATATTCATATATTTAATTAATAAAGTCTTTAGATATCACATTGATCAACTTAAAGTAGAATTTATAGATGATATTATTATCTATTTAAAAATAATATAATATAATTAATATCACTTGGGGATTTTGTTGAACACCCTAAGGAATGAGAAAATTTAAATGAAATTTAAAAGGTGTGAATTTTTTCTATAAAAACCTTTTTCTTTTTGGTCATATAATCTCTTGTGAGGGTGTATTGGTGGATCCATCAAAGATGGAGGCCATTTAGTGTTGGCTCAGACCATCCAATATGGCTAAGATCTAAAGTTTTATTTTTTTATATTAATATTATTAAGGATTTATGGAAAATTTATCATGCTGGTCCAATCCACTGACCAAGTTAACTTTGATGGGTGCCTAGTTTCTTTAGATAGATAAATGTGAGTAAAATTTAAATGGACAGAAGAGAAGGTTAGTCAGTGCACCTATTCTTAAGTTACCCTATAATGGAGATGGTTTTTTAATATATAGAGATGTATTAAATAAGGGTTTGGGATGTATTTTCAGTATGAATGATATGGTGATAGCTTATGCCTCACAACAATTGACTGTTCATAAGAAAAAGTACACAACTCCTGATTTGGAGTTATTCATGCTTGGTTAATGTAATTGAAAAATAAATTTTAACACCTTTATAAAATTTATATTAAAAAAATGTTTTTTGAAATCATAATACCAAAATTTAATTACGCTGAACTTTTTGTATTTTTTAGAGGAGTTTGATATTTTCATAAATAAGAAAAATACAAAATTTTAATTGAAATAGTCTTTTTATTAAAATATTTTATCATGTTAAATTATTTTTTGAATTATTTTTATATTTAAAATAGTAAAATTATACATCTATTAATACAACTTAGGTAATTTTAATCATTTTTTATTGATTTCATACGTAAAAACATTGTAAACTTTTGAACATTTATACCTCAGAAACCCACTTTCTTATCGCATGTGCGGGATTAATAATAAATTAAATTCTGCCACTTATCTTAGTAGAATTTGTCCAAATGTGTTTTATGTTTTTATCTATCATAATTTATAATATCTATTTAGTTCAAATGTACTTTTTTGACCAAAATGATTCGTGAAAAAAGATGAATTTAATTACAATTATTAAGGTAAAAACGAGTTTACTTAGTGGTTAAACATAGAATATAAGGCATAAATGACCTACACATTTTCCCAAAACCCATTTCCTAGACATATTTTGACCCTTATAACCTTATTATTTATTTTTATAACTTTATGAGACATTTCTATATGATAGTGATCTATATACTGAGTTAATTAAAGAAAAAGAAAAAAAATACACCTTTATTGATTTTAATTTCTATAAAGCTTTATAATAAAGGGAAAAACTACATAGGTTTGGTTATAAATATTATTTTTAAATATAAATGATTTTTAGTTATCAAAATAATTTTTATTTAATTTTTAGAGATGAAATAATTATTTACAGTTCTTAAGAAACACCGACATAGTAATTATTTAGTTACCAATTATATAAAATAAATGATACTAAAATAGAAAAAGAAAAATAAATTGATTGAATTATTGTGTTTAATTAGTTTTCAGATAAATATATCAAGTTGCATGTATTTTAAATTAATATATTCAAATTCCATCATTATCTTGATATTTTTAAAATTCAAATTAAATAAATAATGTTAGAATTGACATTAATGTTATTTTATAATAAATGATATTGTGTTAAATGATTTAACATTAAAAAACAATTATTCTACCAAGTGATATTTAAATGTTAATAAATATAATATATGTTCCATTAATTGTACAATTTATCTTTCATAATAAACATATCAACCCCAAAATAGTAAAACAACATTCTTAGTGTGGTTTGAGTTAAATCAGTGTTTTTCACAATACAAGTGATTCTGTTAAACTTAATTTCTAACACACGTGAGATTTTTATTTTATAAATTAAATATCATATTTATAATCATAGGTTCCATATTTTATAATAATTTTTAGTCTAAATTATTCTTAATGGATACATTACTTTGCTTAGAAAACTAGTTAACATAATGAAAAAATAAAATGGTAAAATAAGGATACTTAAGAGTTAAAAAATTGTTTTTTATTTTTTGATTCAGGTGTTCGTAAACCATAAAATACTTCCACCACAATAATTATCAATATTTTATCCACATTAGGTAAGGGGTACCTCCCAATAGAAAATAATTTTGAGTATAAACAATAATGTCACTCATTCCAAACTATAAAATGGTACTCACTCACTTCAATTATTCACACCTATCAATAAATTTGGATAGAAAAAAACCTATCAAATAACATATAAACCTAAATAACTTCATACTATAATAATTAATTTGGTAAAAAATCCTACCAATTAACTCCTTTGGTGAAAACTAAGAGGAAATACTTAAAGAAGAGGTAACATTCGTAAAACAAATTTTGTTTTATTTTTGTACAAACCCATTAAATTCATTTTAAACAATTATTATATAATAACTTCTGTATATTAAATATACTGAGATGTTATTATTTTAATGGTGTGATATAAAACTTCACACACTTCTGTAAAATGTGTTTTAGAATCATCATTCGTGTATACGGTGGACTACTGTCTCACAAACCGATGTCTTTGGCTTTTCATTTACCACCCTTAAATGTTGGGCATGATGATTTAAATAATATTTAAATAATATATATATAATATTTTTTCTGGTATTATGATTACTCAGTTTTTTATATCACACATTCCTTTATGATTTCCATTTTGTGGGAATATGATAACGTCGTTAGTGTGTACGGTGTACTACAGCCACGCGTAGTGATGTGATTCATTCACACATTACCTGGAATTTATTAATGATGGGTTAAATATATTTTTTTGATATATTTGAAATTAAAATTATTCTATAATTATAACATATATAATTTTATTTTCATTCTTTTAATCTGACAAGAAAATGAAAAACAACGTTCATACGTATGTACGACCTACCTTCTTCGTGAGCAGTGCATTTCATTTCCTATCACTAAATATTATGGACAACCCAGAATACATTTATAATGAATATATATGATAATAATATAAATTCTATCATTCTTTATATGATGTAATAATGATCAGAATAATAGGACCAAAAATATAACAAATCAAAACATATAAAAAAAACAAAGCAGTTATTTCTTGAAACATAACATTAACATGGAATTGTTAATAACCAGATAATAAAATTACATAAGAAAATCAAATATGGTATGATATATATGAATATGGTTCAATAATATATGTCTAATAAACTTAAATTTATTATTCATAATTTTGGACTGAGTACTAAAGAATTCAAGACTTAAAGTAATTGATTTTTTTCCTCACTTTTATTTTCTGTGAGAGAAAATCTATTTCCACCACCAATTTCCTTTATTTGGTGTATACACCTAAAATGAATTTATTTTAATATTTTTATACCAAGAATATTTTTTATTTAAATATCCATTTTAGGATCTCTATTTCATGGGGTTAACTATCCAAGATTTACCAAATAGGTAAGGGATTTTTGTCTCAATTTTTCCTCTTTGATACATATGTTATGTGATGCACCTATACTCATTCATGAGGTGTATATACAACCCCTTTGACATGTAATATCATGAATTTATTCATACATATGATATTTTATATTTCATTGTATGTTATTCCTTCATGGGTCTTATTATTCAATGTTACCAATATGGTAGAAATGTTATCTTGCAATATGATCAGTTATCATGATTGTTTATGATTAAGTCTCCAATGTTTAAATATCATGTTATACCTCCCAATAATTCCCATTAATTTTATTCTCCTATGGATATTTATTATATCATCAAGTAATGATACTATTTTTTCACTATTTGTAACTTTTGATAATTAAGAATATGTTTTGAATAAAATCCTCATTCATTTCACTACTTAGTTAGAAATTTGTTTTCTTGAAAAATCATGTTTTCTTAAAATGATTTTTAAATTATATTTTTATATTGTATTCAAAGAAAAGTATTTTCAGAATGTTTTATGTTTTAAAAAGTGTTTCAAATGATTTTTAAATCATTTTTTATAAGTTTCAATGGATATTTTCAATGAAAAGAATTTCCAAAATGGTTTATGTTTAAAAAAAATTAAATGATTTTAAATGATTCCATTATAAGTTTTTACGTTTATTTTGAATGTAGTGGTTTTGAAAATGTTTTATGTTTTAAAAATAATTTTTCATATTGGAAAGGGCATTTTCCTCAAGAAATAGTTCAAATGATCTTTAATAATTATTTTATATATAAGATAAATATATATTGGTGTTACCTATAAATTAAATGGTATATGATCCAAGGGTAGCATTAATGTTATTTCTATGAATGGTTTATGTTTTGATGGCATGATATTTTGGAAACACACTTTTTTCATGGGTTATTCTATGTTGAAATGGTTATGAAAACTGTATCTTTTCCACAGGTTATGATATGATGAAATGTTTATTATACACATTTTATTTCATGGGTTATTATATGATGTATATTTGTGATATAATGGAACACAAAAATATGGTTTTCATTATGTGATTTTGGTACCTATATATCCCTCCAATGAATTAGCTAAAGATTTATATCTCATGAGATAGACCAGAATGCAATGTGAAGTGAACTTGGTTCTGTAAGATGGGGATAAAAGGGGAATTGAACCTGGTTCAGTAATAAATGAATGAAACAGGGAGTGAACTCAGTTTCATAAAAGACATTTTTTGTTATGATGGTTTTGGTAGTGATCCTTGACTTATATGAAAATTATTTTTTATGCTTATGTGTATTCCAAAAATTTTATGTCTTATGCTAATGTTATGCTCTCATGGATCATGTTCTTTGATTATCTTATGATTCATATCTTAGGGAATACCAATCATTATTCCATGACTCATGATAATGATATTTTATATGAAGGGAATGGTTTTCAGATGTTATGATCATGTTCTCATACCCTCAAGTTCATGTTATGCTTACGTATCTACCTTATTATCCTTTTCTGAGCATCTGAGATCACCTTTTCAAATTCTTCTCCAATGTATATTGGTTATATCATCATTTAATGATACCATTTTTCCACTCTTTGGTACATATGATAATTAAGTATATTTTTTTAATAAAATTCACCTTTATTTCTCTATTTAGATTTAAATTTGTTTCTTACAAAACCAGAGATTCTAAAAATATTTTTAAATAATATTTTAATATAGTTTTGAAAGAAAAAAATTTCCAAAATGTTTTATTTTTTAAAAAGTGTTCCAAATGATTTTTAAATATTCTTTTATATGTTTTAAAGGAAATTTTCAATGAAAAATGATTTCAAAATTTTTTTATGTTTAAAAACTATTTTAAATTATTTTGAAATTCTCAACTATAAGTTTTCAAGTTTATTATGGATTATAAAAGTATTTAAAATGTTATATATTTTAAAAATAATTTTTCAAAGTGGAAAGTATATTTTCCTCAATAAATAGTTTAAATTATATTTAAAAATTATTTTACATTGAACACAACATATATTAGTGTTACTGATGACTTAATGGGGATATGATCCAAGGGTAGCATTCACATTATTTCTATGAATGGTTTATGTTTTGATTGCCTAATATTTATAAAACACACTTATTTTCCTGGGTTATTATATGATGAAATGATTATGAACCATATCTATTTTCCAAAGGTTATGGTATGATAAAATTTATATGATTCAAATTTTATTTCATGGGTTATTATATGTTGTATGTTTATGATCTAATGGAACACATAAATATGGTTTGAATTATGTGATCCCGGTACATATATCCCCCTCCAATGCATTAGCTAATGATTTATATCTCATGAGATATAAAAGACTAGAATGAGGATTAAACTATGTTCAGTAATATGGGGATGGAAGGAGAAGTGAACCAGGTTTAGTAATACATGGATAGAACTAGGAGTGAACCTAGTTCAGTAAAGGACTTTTTATGTTATGATGGTATCAGTGGTATTTTGACTAATATGGAAATTATTTTCTATGCTTATGAGTATTCCAAAATTTTCATGTCTTATTCTAATGTTATGATCTCATGGCTCATGTTCTTTGATTCCCTTATGATTCATGTCTTATGGACTACTTATAATTATTCCAAGACTCATGATTATGATCTTTTATATGAAGGGTATGGTTTTCAGATGTTATGATCATGTTCTCATACCCTCCTTTTCATGTTATGCTTACATATCTACCTTTTTATCCCTTACTGAGAATCTAATATCACCTTTTCATATTATTATCCTATGTATAATCATTATATCATCAATAAATGATAACATTTTCCCTCTATTTGGTGATTATGACAATTAAGACTATTTTTCTAATAAAATACACCTTTATTTCTCTATTCAGATTGAAATTTGTTTTCTTACAAATCCATGGATTGTAAAAATGTTTTTAAATGATATTTTAAGGTATTCTTCAAAGAAAAGGATTCGAAAAATATTTTATTTTTTAAAAAGTGTTTCAGATTATTTTTAAAGATTATTTTATAAGTTTAAAATAATATTTTCAATGAAAAGGATTTCAAAAAATTTTTATGTTTAAAAACTATTTTAAATTATTTTCAAAGATTCATTTATATGTTTTTAAGTTTATTTTGTAATATAAAGGTTTCAAAAATGTTTTATGTTTTAAAAAAAATTTCAAATTGGAATGGATAGTTTCCTCAAGAAATATTTTAAATAATATTTAAAAAGTATTTTACATATAAGACCACATCTGTTGGTGTAACCTACTCCTTAATGGGGATATGATACTAGGGTACCATTCACATTCTTTATCTAAATGGTTTAGGTTTTGATACCTTGATATTTACAAAAACACATTTCTTTTCATGTTTTACTCTATAATTAAATGATTATGAAACCAATATCTTTTTCACAGGTTATGATATGATGAAATGTTTATGATACACTTTTTATTTCATGTGTTATGATATGATGTATGTTTGGGATCTAATGGAACACATAAATATGGTTTTCATTATGTGATTTTGGTACCTATAGCTCAATTCAATTCATTAGCTAAAGATTAATATCTCACGAGATTGATAAGACTAGAATTACGAGTGAACTCGGTTCAATAACATGGGGATGGAACGGGAAGTGAACCCAGTTTAGTAATAAATGGATGGAACAAGGAGTGAACCTCGTTCTGTAGAAGAAATTTTTCACTATGATGGTATTGGTAGCGATCCTTGACTAATATGGAAATTATTTTTTATGCTTATGTGTATTCCAAAAATTTCATGTCTTATGCCAATGTTATACTCTCATGGATCATATTATTTTATTCCCTTATGATTCTTATCTTATGAACTTCCAATAATTATTCCATGACTCATGATTGTGATATTTTATATGAATAGTATGGTTTTCAAATTTTATAATCATGTTCTCATACCCTTATGTTCATATTATTCCTATTTATCTACCTTTTTTCCCTTACTGAGCATTTGAGATCACCTTTTTATATTTTTCCTTTCCCTAGGATATGAAGATATGTTTTATGTATGATATTTCTAATAAGAGTGCTAGTTATAAAGAATGTAGTGGTATGTGACATATCTCACTTATGGACAAATTTTAATACTTACACGTTTCCAAATGTAGTAAACTATTATGGTTCTTAGGTGTGTGATTGTGTAATGTAATAAATATTACGTAAAAATGATGTAATTTCTATGTATGAAATTTCCAATTAAATATAGATGGTATTAGAGAAAAATTTTAGTTGACCATTATAAAATATAATGAAATAACTTTAGTGAGATCCCTAGGGATACTTATAAGGATTTGTATTGGGATTTTTGTACAGATAAGTCAAAGGATAATTCATAAATAGGAAACTGTCTTGGAATTTTTTGTTAAGAATTGAGTGAGTTGTTTCCTAGAAACACAACCATGTCTAGATAATACAATTGAATGTTGATTTAGAATATATGTAACTAGGGGTAACAACCTAGAAAATATCATATTGAGATAGACTCAATTAGGGACTGGTGCATGACAACGGGCCTTGTTGCACACCTAGTTTGACACTCCGATGAGAGATGATTTAGAAATTTACAAAATATTTAAAAATAATCATGAAGGATTTAAATAGATTATGACTATGAATAAACTAGGATAAACTGAAGGTTTCATAGATTAAATATGAGGTGTTATTATTTGGACATCATATAAGTGGTTTTTCATTATTAAGAGGGTTTTTATTTGGATTAGTGTTGCTCACACTATGCTTTTTGGATTTAGTCAATGGCTAGAACCATAAGAAATCATGTTAACATTGAATCTTATAGACAATTTGTGACTATGAGAAAATAAATTTGATGACAAAACCGGTAAATGATATCGAGTTTATTCCTAAATAGTTTTCATGGAACCATATTGAAAATGTATAACTTAACCAACTCTCATACTCACCAAGATAGAGAAGGAAAGAGTCTTCTAAAAGATCAGGTGATGGTGACCATGGATTAAAGAAGATTCAATTCCTTATATGTCAAGAATTTGGAAATAATTACCTAAAGGAATGTCTCAAATGAATGAGAATTGCTTTATGTGTAGAAAATAAGGATATAGATAGTGTAATTTCTAAAGAAAAATGAAGATTTTTTTCAATGCAATGGATGAGAATAATGTTATTCCTAAGTTATTAGCGATTGTGGAAGGTTTTAAATGTAGAAAAAATGGTATTTTTTCAAATATATATCCTAAGGGTAAAGTTTGTGAAGTGAATGTGAAAGATTATATGAGTAATGTGTTTTCTTAATTATTATGAATAGACATTAGATGACATATGAAAGGAAAGATGTGTGAAGGAATAAGATAATGAAACCTAGTTAATAGTTTGAGAAGGAAGTTGTATTATTGAATTATTTTATTATTGGGATTCAAGAATTTTGAAATATATAAGGATGGTTCGGTAAAATATTTTCATTAAAGATTTGAAATAGCGTGTTGAAATATGTTGATGATCAATAAAATTGATTTAATAGAAAGGTTATATTTTAAGGAAAACACATGATTAAGGGAAAGATAACCCATAATATTTTCCTAATTTTGAAATAATGACGTTGGGATTAAGAGTCATTGATTTAGATAATGTAAATTGGATAGTATTGATGACCTTGGAACTAATTAATGATTTTTGGACAATGTTTTTAATATTATCATTTATGGGATCTGCAATATAATTGGATATATGTAATATATCCTATATTATGTGGTTTTATTCAAGGAATGAGATATCAAGCCTTATTTCATTGTGGATCTATGGTAATTTGGGCTACAACTATGTTTGAAGAGAATAATTGATGAAGGTATTCACATGTTTGATATGTAAATATCAAGATCTACTCCATGATAAATGAGCGATTAATGTCAAGTTAATTTTAATAAATTTAGTGACATTATTTCTAAAGTTTTAGATTTTCATCTTTTAGAAGCATTAAAAGGGTAACCATTTATGAAAAGATTTATGTTGGACTTTGAATGAGGTTTTAGAGATTAAGGTTTTGTAATATGAAGATTTATGCACATTGGGTAACTTGTGCTAAACATTTTTTTTCATTAACTAAAGATAAATGGAATCAATTATCATTCTATTGATGGAAATTATGATTCATTAGTGGCTTAGAAACAAATAACAAACTTTACTTCTTGGAGTAATAGATGAACTAAAAAATGATCAAGGCACAACTAATGGATGAGATTGTATTTATGAAATGAAATGAAATCCATTAATTATATATTCTTGTGAAAATTATTCAAATTTAGTGAAAATTTTGTGAAATAAGAATGTTATCATATAACCGTTATTTCTGATTAATCAAATAGTCCCATAAATCATCATAGATTTATGGGTTTTTTGTTAACTTTCTCTAGATCACCCACTTTCTTTTCCTCAATTATATCCATCACTCTTTTTAATTATTTATGTTTTTATTCCATTTCAGAATCTCAACTTCCCACCCATGTTCTTCTATGTGGATACCTAGTTATAGGTTACATTGGGTAACTACTACATGTCAAAATTTCCCTATTTAAAAGAAGTTTTAGTATTCATTTTTATAATGTGCATTCTATATAATAACATTAATGTATTTAATATCTGATGAACCAGATGAATTTTTAAGGATAAATTCATTTTAAAGGTGGTATAATGTTACACCGTGAGATTTTTTTAATTGCTTTTTTTAATAAATTAAAATTCTTTTATGGATTACATTTAACGCTACCCCAAGTTAAGGTTGGCTTATATGCTACCCTAAGTTAATATTTATTTATTCACAACACTAAGTTAATATTTCAGTACGTTAAACACTAAGTTTAGACTATGGCATGTGCCACACTAATTTTGGATTATGTTATACACAAAATCGTGTTTTACCGAACTACATTGTACTACTAATATTATTATTTAATATGAGAGTTATCACCTAGAAATTATAATAATGGAATATATGGGATTATCTAAATTAAAAAAAATACATATATATTTCATATGTATATTAGTTATATATTTATTATGAATAAAATAAGAATCGTTTCAAAGAAAAATACATATTTTCTGAAAACAGTATTTTTCTAAAAGACGGTTTAACCATTCCTGGAGAAAATAATTTAAAATTAAATTTTACTAATTTTAGAAAATTTATATGAACAAATAAAATTAATTTTTTAAATGTTATGACCAAAATTATATTGGGGATAATTTCTAGGATTTTTATGAGAATTATCATTTTTTATGAATGGTTAGAAATACATAATTTTTATTAAAAAATGACTTTTTCATTGAAATATTTTATAATGTTAAATTATATTTTGAATTTGTTTTATAGTCACAATAGTTCAATTTTAAATCTATTAATACAATTTATTTCATTTTAATAATTTTCATATTGAATTTATATGTAAAAACTTTGTACACTTTTGAACATTTTCACTTTCAATCCCATCTTTCTCGTCGCGTCTCTAGATTAATTTAAAATTAAATTATTCCACTTATATGAGTAGATTTTTTAAAAATGGATTAAAAATTAGGAATAACAATAATTTATATTATATAATAAGTTAAACATAATTTTTTGACCATAATTATTAGTAAATATAGTAAAAATTAATTAAAGTGATTAAGCTAAAAATGAGTTTACTTAGTGGTTAAAAATAAAATATAAGGTGTAAAATGGCCTAAATGTTTTTTGAAAGCCCATTTAATGGCCATATATCAACTCTTGTAACCTTATGATCGAATATTATGACAATTTGGGACACTTTTCCATGATAGTGACACATATAATAAGTTAACTAAAGAAAACGACAAAAAATACACCTTCCATAATTTTAATATCTATAAAGCTTTAGAAAATGGGAAAAAACTACATAGTTTTGATTATATGTATTATTTTTAAATTTAATGATTTTTAGTTATGAAAATAATTTATATTTAATTTTTAGAGATGAAATAATTTTTTAGAGTGCTTAAGAAACTCCAGCTTGGTAATTATTTAAATAACAATTAATTAAAATAAATGATACTAAAATATTAAAAGTGAATAAAATTGAATTAATTTTTTAGATGAATGTATCATGTTAAATATATAGTAAATTAATATATTAAAATTATATAATCGTCTTGATTTTTTTTCAAATTAAAAGAATAATGTCAAAATTTACATTAATGTTATTACATAATAAATGGTATTTTATTAATTGATTTAAAATTTCAAAAGAAATATAATATTATTCCAAGTGATTTATAAATTTTATTAAATATATTATATTTTCTATTAACGGAATAATTCATCTTTTATAATAAACATATTGACCCCTAAATAGTAAAAAACTTAGTTAGCATAGTTAGGGTTAAAGATGTGCTTTTACGCATTAAATGCTCTTTGGTTAAAATTAATTTACAAAACACAAGGTATTTTTATTTTACAAATTATATATTATATTAATAATCATAGGTAATACATTTTAAAATAATTATCACTCTAATTTAGTTTTAAATGAAAAATTAATTTGGTTAGAAAACTAGTTTACATAATGAAAAAATAAAAATAAAAAACAAAAAACATAGGAGTTAAGGAATAAAATGTTTAAAAAATGTTTTATATATTACAGTGGATGTTTTAATTTACCATTTAATCCTTAATCCCTATTAATTATAAAATTTAATCCATATGAGGTAAGGGGGACCTTCTAATGGTGAATACTTTTGAGTATTTACAAGAATGTCACTCCTCCTCAACTATAAAAAAGCACTCACTCACTTAACTTATTCACACCTATCAGACCATTTTCATTGAAATAAAAAAAATTAATTCTAAACTTCATAGAACTCATCATATAATCTTTACCATGGGTAAAAGTCCAACCAATTAACATCTTTGGTGAAAACCAAAACGAGATACTAGAAGAAGAGGTAACGTTCATCAACTAACATTTTTAATTTATTTCTTCCAAAAAACAATTCAAAACATTTTATACCATGATTATATAATAATATAATTATATTAAATAAACTAAAAAAATTTATGTTAAGGTTATAACCTATAACTTCACACAGTTCCATCAATGGGTTACGAAATCAATGTTCGTGTGTACGACGGACTACCACCTCGTGAACTGGGGTCATTCGTTTTTCCATTATCACCCATCTAGGTTAGACATAATGATGTACATTTTTTTATATAATATATATATGATATTTATTATGATATTATTATTTTGTAATTATTATATCATACATACCTTCATGCTTCCCATTTTTTGGTAATATGATAACATGGTTAATGTATGTTGTGGAATACTGCCTTGCGAAGTGATGTGATTCATTCACATTTTACATGGAATTAATTAATTATGGGTTTAATGAAGAAATTTATATATATAAAATTACCATGATTATATAATTATAATATTTACCATTTACTTTTTGTTCTTTTAATCAGACAATAAAATGATAAAACATTATTCTTGAGTATGTATGGTCCACCGTCTCCATGAGCAGTGAATATCATTTCCTATCATTAAATATTATACATTACTACAAATACATATATACTAAATATATATGACACTAATACCATGGTTATAATTCTGGATAATATGGAACCATGACCTAAATATTAGGACCAAAAATATAACAAATCAAAACATATATGAAAAAACAAAGCAAGTATTACCTGAAACATAATTTTAAAATAGAATTATTATCAAACAGGTAAAAAGGTAATAATAAAATAATATATGGTACGATATATATGAATATGGTTTTTAATAGATTTTTATTAAATTTTATTTATTATACGTGATTTTTAACTGAGTATGATGAATGACAAGACTTAAGGTATGGGAATTTTCATCTCACTTTTATTTTCTCTGAGACACAATCCATTTTCATTATCTATTTATTTTATGTGGTGTTTATACATACCATTAATGTATTTTTTGATTATTACACTAATCATAATTTTAATTTACATTTCCATTTTAGGATCTCCCTTTCATGGGTTTTACTGTTCATGAGTTACTAAGTCAGTATGATATTTTGTTCTTAATTTAAGTTCATTGAGACATACGTTATGTGATACACCTATACTATTTCATGATGTGTATATATAGCCCCTTTGAAATTTAATATCATGAATTTATTCATACTGAAGAAATTTTTATGTTTCATTGAATGTTATTTCTTCATCGAGCTTATGATTTAATGTTACAAAAGAGGTATAAATTTTATGTTACAGTCTCATCAGTTATCATGATTATTTACGATTAAGTCTCTAATATAAAAATATCATGATATACCACTCAAAAATTATGATGAATTTTATTATCATCTGGTTATTCATGCAATCTTAATGTAATGGTACCATTTTTCCAAATTTTTACTTAATATAATTAATAAATATTTTTATGAAAATATTACTTTATTAATCTCTTCGATTGGAAAATTGTTTCTTACAAGACCGTGTTTTTAGATATTATTTTTAAATTATATTTTAGGATAATTTTTAATGAAAATGGTTTTTAAATTTTTTTATGATTTAAAAAGTGTTTTAAATTTCATTTAAAGATTCCATTATATGTTTCAATTATTTTTTTAAGTAAAAAAACATTGATAATGTTTTATGTTTAAAAATTGTTTTAAATGATTTTTAAAGATTCATTTATATGATTTCAAGTTTATTTCATAGAAAAAAGTTTTAAAAATGTTATATTTTTTAAAAATAATTTTCAAATTGTAATGGATATTTTCCTCAAGAAATGTTTTAAAGTATCTTTCAAATTTATTTCCCATCTTAGATGACATTTGTTGGTGTTACCTATGTATTACGAGGATATGATCTAAGATTAACATTCATATCCTTTCCCTTAATGGTTTATGTTTTTATGGAATGATTTTTATGAAACCAACTTATTTTCAAGGGTTATTCTATGATTAAATGATTATGAAAATTGTCTCTTTTCCAAAGGTTATGATATGATAAAAATTTTATGATACCTCTTTCATTTCATGGGTTATGATATGTTGTACGTTTTTTATCTTGTATGAAAAAATATGGTTCCCATTATATGATAGGTGGGAACTATATCTCCATCCAATTTATAGATAGATATGACATGAACATGGATTTAAATTAGTTCAGTAAGATAGGGATAGAACGGGATGCCAACTAAATTCGGTAATACGGGGTTGGAATATTAAGTGAACCCAGTTCAGTAATATAGGGCTAGAATGGGGAGTGAATAAGGTTCAGTAAATGACTTTTTCTGCTATGATGGTCTTGGCAATGGGACTAGACTAATATGGAGATTATTTTCTCCAGTTATGTGTATTCCACAAATTCTATGTCTTATGTTGATTTTAAGCTCTCATGGATCATATTCTTTTATTATCTTATGATTTATATCTTATGAACTACCAGCTTTTACGTCATGACTCATTCTTATGATCATTGATATGTAGAGTAGGGTTTTTAAAAGTTATTATCGTATTACTATACCCTTATTTTCATGGAATCCTTACATATCTACCTTGTTTTCCCTTACTGAGCATCTGATATCACCCTTTCAAATGTTTCCTTTCCCAGGTTATGAAGATATATTTTATATATGATATTCTTAAAAAGGGTTCTAGTTATGAAGAATATATTAGGAGATGACATAGCTCACTTTTGGACCATTTTGTATGTTTCCAAGATTCCAAAAGCATTGAACTATTATAGATCTTGAGCATCTGATTGTTTGATGTAAAAAATATTCTACAAAAATAATGTAATGTTAATCTATGAAAATCTTGGGTTGTTATAGTTTCAACACTGTGTATCATTATCATATATAAGTACAATTTGATAGAACCATTAAAACATTATAGGATATACTGAGATCATATTCAATGAATTTCAAAGATTGATATTATCAACACCTTCCTCTAGTCGATTTTTAATATTATAATAGATTTCACTCAAGCATTTAGATGTCTCGTTATGAATACCTCTATGGAAATAAGTGTAGAACTCAAATGTATTGGGATGAATTTGAATAAATAAAACTATTTGGAGTTTAGCCATCTAATTAAATGAAATACGAATTCATAATTATCCAACAACACATCAAGGAAGTTTAGAGTCAATGGAAAATCTACGTTGAAAATCATCAACATGATTTGAAATTTGAGGTTGATCAGAAATATTTTCTATAAATTTCTCCATTGAAGAAGGTTATTATATTTAGTATAAAATATATGTTTATCCCTATATATATTGTCTCCTTTGAGATTTATGATTGATTATGGATAGTGCCTTATCGCTTGGTACTTCCACCAAACATCTCAAATGTACGTGATGTGTTCCATGTATCTCTCTTTAGGTAGTACATGTTTGATCCTCCACATGTACTAAACTCATAATTAATACCACTATATCATGATCTTTCCTATTAAGAAAACCCTAGAGAGATTTTTGATCATAGATAAAAAGTTCTACAAAACAGTACCACTCACCTTTTTCAGGTTTTTTGATGAAACCACCAACTTGAGTAAGTTACATGGGGACCCGAGGATATGATGAAGTATAATTATCCTTATTTATTTTTATCAGAGTGATTTAAGTTCAAGGGATAAATTAATTTTAATAGGGTTAGAATATTACACCCCAATATTTTTGGAAATATTATTTCTTTAAACAAGTTTAATTTGTTTAATATCTTGTAATACACCCAACACCAAGTTTTAAATAACCGTGATATATTATTAATGTTATTATTTAAATATGACCATCATAACCTAGCTATTAAGAATGGAGGTATGAATAAAAATAACAAAATGTTTAAAATTAAATATAATGTTTTTAGATAAAAAAATTTATTGATATATAAGTACTTAACTTTTGGTAAAGTCTTTATTTGTTTGAAAAAACATTTTCCCAAAAAAATGTTTTTTATTTATTTTTTTGAAATAATTATAAAATTAATTTTTTAGTCTTTTACAAACATTATCTGAAAAAATGATCTTTATTTTTTGAATCAACACACCAAAATTATCTTAGGGTGAATTTTTTAAATTTTCCTAAAAAGTAAAATTTTTTAATCAATAGTGAAAAATATATATTTTTATTAAAATATACCTCTAATTTTTAAAGCATTTTCAAGTTATATTTTGTTTCAAAATTTTTTTTAAAGTAAAAAATATTTTAATATATTTTAATTAAACTAATTTAGTTCATTATAATCAATTTAATAATGAATTTTGATATTACACATTTCTATACTTATGAAAATTTTCTCTTTGGAAAACTACTTTTTTATTTCATCTCTCGTTTTAATTTTAAATAATGTTTTTTCAATTATATGTAATTCAAATGAACTTTCCTAGGATGGCCTAAAATTTCCCCTAATATATCTCATAAAAAGTCTTCAAGTGCACCTCCCAAAATACTATAGGATACCGATCAACGGTTAAGGTAAAAAAGGTTCAATGGAAATACTATACTCTCTAGTCGGTGTCAAATAACAACGAAAGATAGCCAAAATCATAAAAAAGGGTTACAATTAGAATAAACATAAAAAAATAACTAAAATATAAGAATTAAATAATAACTGGAATGTATCATACAATCATATAATCTCTCAAGAATTTAAAAAATCCAACAGTTGACCACCCACTAGGCCAACCACATATAAAAAATAAAAAAAATTAAAAATAAATTCAAAATGATCTACTACCAACACAAAACCCAACCACATACCCAATAACCACGATGCTCAATCTATACCAGTGTGATCCTAAGACTCTGCATGACTGGATCCTCTCAATTAAGAACCATTGGGCCTCAACCTCATCCAACATACAACATGTTCTCCTGCATGAAAGAAGTCATTAGGTCTATATGTACACCAAGGTGAATGTACATGGGGTGAGAAATAAATATTAGTAAGACACCCCCAATGGTGGACCTATAATCTATCATCATAACAAGTGCATGCACAGGTGGTGTCAATTCCTAGCAGATGACTAAAAACAACTGGCATAAAAGAAATAATTGTATAAAAAAAATATAGAAAACATCCAACCAAGGAATCTAGTATGAAATGTGAGGTAAATATACCCCTTCTCAGTCCCCTTCTAGTGGAATTACTTCTTGTGGATCACCCACCATATGAAAACCAGTGTGCCTACCAGATCTACACAAGATTTCCAAGGTTTTTAAATGTAATAGGTATGAATGACGGACCCCAAGGCATAACCATAGGTATCCACATCTTAAAATCGCATCTATCAGGATCAAGGAATCCAATAGTATAATATGAACTAGCGATAGGAATATCTCATTTGACAGAACTAGATATCCTATTAGTTCTTATGGTTTTTTAAAACTAATCAACCACCAAATATAGATCTAAAAAAGAGGGATCCATAAATAACCCCAAGAGCACAAGGCGTCCATGGGGCCTAAGAGCACAACGACATCCATGGAACACAAAACCCACTTTGTGAGTTCCTCAACACCTTACAATCCCAAATCCACAATATCCGAAGAGACATGGAAAACAAGATGGGGTTATACTCATCTAAATCATCCTTTATCTCCCTAAGACCATCTAAACATATCTATCAAATAAATGAGATAACTAGACTAGAACTTAGGGCCAATACCTGATAATAGATAGGAAAATGGTTTCCACCTCAAACAAAATTCCTAAGAAGGAATTACCTTAAACAACATGACCAATAGCTAACCAGACATGGGATGATCTAGCCTCAAACCCACCATCCAAATAGATAATCTACAATCATTGATCTACTATTTTCCAATAAGAAATGATTCCACTCATGATACCCTAGATCTCAGCATCTACAAAACTAACACCACAAGATCTCAGTGACCCACCTTAGGGCCCAAAAAAAATTTAGGACTCCCATAGTCCTTAAGGACATAGCATAAAGCGACGTCCCATTAGGTAATCCCCGACTGCACCCAAGCTCTCATTACACACATTAAGAAACATCATCGAATAGCCAAAAACATAATTTAAAAGAAATACACCTTATTAGGGATTCCTCTGGATCATCTAAAACTACTAGACACACTTGGTGCATAAACAACACAAATATCCCTTAGTGGACTTTAACTGATCCTCGATCAATAATGTACCCAAAGGGGAATCTAAAGACACAAGCCCATGAATAACCCATCCATGGTTACCAACTCTCTCACAAGAACATCCTAAAAAGTCCCTCAAAATCATCTCAGTATCTCAATAACACCGAGCCATAACTTCCATCTAAAGGCATAAACGTAGATCAAATGATACAAAAAATATTGTCCTAAAACCCAAGAGCTGATCCTCAACTTATATAACATTGTAAAACTTGTCTGGACACACATGGTCAAACTTTTATCCGCTCAAAGATACTACTAGATCCTTCTTTCTGAGATCCTACTGAAAGAACGTTGAAAAAAAACAATTGTTGAATCAATAATCCATGAAAACTAATGAGTTCACACAATCACCTAGGTCTTACTGCTCATAACCTAACCCCAGGAGGAATTTGGAATTCAAACCTTGAATAAAACCTAATAGTGAACACTCTGAGTCCAAAAAACCACCCAAAAGGACTCTAAAAACCAAAAACAATTGAGCACTATTATCTATGAATAAAATGATTAGAATTAACAACTCACAAGTCCAATTCTGACTCAACTACATAAAAAACACAAAACTCCCAAGAAGTAAAAAAGTATATGGCTTGTACTTTTGAATATATGGAATGTACTTCTGTGTATACAGTACATACTCCCAAAGCTACTCCTATCCATGTACTTCTAAATGGTTAGAGTAGACATGTGGTATGGTTGTGTACTACTACCTGACTAGGGAATACAAGGGGTCTATACATGTACTAATACATAGCTATGTACCCCTAGCATAGGGTGTTTTCCCATGTACATGGTCACATAAACATGTCCCACTTCATGGTGTGTACCTATAGTACATGGCGTGTACTTCCCAAAACATTGAATTCCCAGGTATTCAACCATATAGGAAGGTATATTGAAAATTAAAAATACATTGTGTGTACTTAAAGTACATGGTGTGTAATTATAAACACTCATCCTCCCCTAATAAGAATAACACACATCATGTGATCTTTGAACCACACACTATGTATAAGGGTTTTACCAAATGGGGAGCCACCAAATAACCTTGAAACACTATATTTCTCCCCAAAAGTGATAGATCCACCCACTAGGGATCCCCAATAAACCAAAAAATACTTTAAAAATTAAAAAAAATTACTAAATGTATTTACAATGAAAATCAAAAAAACAGACCTTCCTATGGGCATAAAACGCTATAGCTTTGGTCCCAAATCCATGAGATGCATCCACCGACGCCTGATCTACCTCTAGATAAGATCCTTGGTGGAAACTCCTTCCTCCCTATCCTTCTTCTATCCCTATCTCTCTCTTTGAAAAATCACTCAAATTGGGATCTCCATAAGAGTATGAAGTAATACAAATGGAAAACGAAAAAATAAAAAAGAGAAAGGAAAATGGAAGAAAAAATTTAAAAGAAACATAAAATAAAAGAGTTTGGCCCTGACCCTGACCCCTAATGCATGGTTATAGATTTCCTAAGAAAAACACAATATTCTTAAATTAAAAAAAAATATGGAATATAAATTCAATACCTAATTTGAAATTTATCATTGATTGGACGTGCATGAATAAATTAATATATATTTAATTAAATATAACATATTTTTTGAAAATTAAAGTGGCTTAGATTTCCAATAAACTCTTATCATAGGGTAAACACACTATTTTGTGACCAAAAGTGGGGTAAGAAAAATTATCAAAGATTATCCTATAGGATAATTTACTATTTTTCACCTTAACACTCTTAAGAATAAAAGGTTCAAATTTCCCATGATTTTCACAACTCATGATGATGTGGGTCGACACAAACTACCCATAAAAAATGATTTTCACACCCAATAAGCCTTGGTAGACAACCATAAATAATGATATCCTCAAAAACTATCACATATGATACTATCTCAACAATCCAATGATCGGTCTTATAGCATCCACAACTCCTTCCCAACATGAGAGACTTTTAACAGTATTAGATCTAGTACAACTCACCAAAGAAGTATCCTTATCAACTCCCCACTTCCCTATAAAAAACCACATGACCCATGTTACATCAATCCCCAGACACAATAGATAGATGTGGTGAAACTGAGCACACTAGAGTGATAACACAAAACTCACAACCTCCATGATTCAAAAACCACTTAAATGAGGATCACGACCTCCAACAACCTATAGTTCACTCCCCACCAAACCTATTTACTTAAAATGTTCCTGAATGGGAACTAAGACCCATGCTAACATAGAATAAGTCTTGAAAAAACTATGATAATGCACATAATCTGATGACAATGCTCCTCACTCAAGTTAGTTTCAATAAACTAGATCACCCTCGACACTCCTCTTCTAAAATAAAGCACCTCCTTCATGCTAAGATCATCTACATAACCACCCTCCACTCATGCATTGAACTAAAACCACAAACATTTAACCACACTTCTGCTATGTTAACCAAAGTCATATAAAAATATGTAGGGATAGGAAACAAACCAAACATACCCTCTCAAGTGATCCAAAATACAAAGACAACTACTAGCTCTCCACTTTCCAAACATCAGGTATCCTCGTTCCTAACAACATCCTTATGAGATAATACCCCAATGACCCCACTGAGGAATAATATCCATGCCCACCCAATCCATCAAGGATAGCAGGAACATAGGCTCCACCACAATACATTCTGGATAAAACATGGAAAAAATAGTTCCCTCCCAAGGAACTCGAACCTAGGTCTTTAGAGAAACCATCACCTCACGGAAACTTGAACCCGATCCAAAAAGTTCTTAGGCATACTTTCCCTCATTGATCCACTAACAGAACACTCAGAGCTCACTACCAACCCACCAGGGTTTCCATGAATCACTCGATGAATGAACTCCACAGACCCCCATCAGCGAACCTCTCACCCCATGAACTACATGACGTGTCATTAGAAGAAATTATATATATATGTGGCTTAGTTTCTTACACTTTAAATAACTGAACCTCAATTTTTAGTAAAAATTATACATACATGCATATGTCATGTGAATCTTATGTTCCTAGAATGATGCATAAACATTGGCCTTTTCCCATAGGAAAAGATCTAAAAATAATAATAAAGCATAAATCCAAAACCCTAAGTGCATCAAACTATGTGAAATCACACAACCATAAAAATGAAATCCAAGAATAGCATTCACGTGCCTTGAAAATGTGGACTTCTTCTCAATAAATGTGTTCGTGACACACCATTATGATATCTATCTCATGTTCTAAATCATTCCTATACCACCTATCTAACAACTCCATAAATGATAAGACCAAAATTCCCTTTGATGCCATTTTGTAATGAACAAGCCCAGGTCAACCAGACATATTCCCAGATCCAGCTTTCCAAAAGGCCTCAAGCATGCCTCCATGAGCACCAGAGGTTTCCGACCAGCAACGAGGGTCGAAAATGAGTAGTGGGGAGACTATAACCTCAGGTAAGAGTGAAATAGTATATATAAAACAACCATACTCATACAAAGGGACAAAAATCCGAGTACACATAAAAAATTTACTGAAACAGAAGCATGCTATAATGAAAGGAATAAAGTATATAATCGTACTAACTCTTAAGAATGAAAAAAAGGTCGTTTTCCAATTGGGCCAACCACATAAATAAAACAATGAAAATAAAAATAAATACAATAGGATCTACTACTAATAATGAACCCATACACACACTCGGTATCCACAAAACTTGAGCTGCAGCAGCCCAATCCTAAGACTCTACATGAGTTGTTCAGCTCAATCAACCAAAACTAGGCATCTTCCCCATATATCATACAACCTATTCTATAACATTAAAGCATACATCAGGTCTTCATACACACCTAGGATCACCCACATGGGTTTAGTAATAAATCTCAATTGTCTACCCTCAATGGTGGACCTATAATCTACTGTCAAAAAAAGTGCATGAACACATGATATGCCCAACTTAGCTAATGATTAAAAAAATGTTGCATAAAAGACACATATACATAAAAAATGGGAAAACATATAACCATGAGTTATAGAATGATAATCAAGGTAGATCTACCCCCTCTCTAGTGCCAGTTAGAGGATTTATAGAATGTGGCTCTCCCAACCAAATGAAAATCGATCTGTATGCCATATCTATCCAGGAGCTCTAAGAAGACTAAATGAAAAAATAATAGATGCATCTCCCCTTGGTTTATCTATAGAATTCCACAACTAAAAATTGAATTTATCGATCTCTAGGACTCTAATATCAGGATCTAGAATCCTAATAGAAACATATAAGGTAATAGGATGAGTGAACCTATCAGTCCTGAAGATCTTGAATAATGAATCGATCACCAGTTATAGACCAAAAAGGAGGGATCCATAAACAACACTGAGAACACATTGAATCCATGTGTCCTAGGATTACAACAGAATCCACATCCCACAAAACCCACTTTGTAGGGCCTCAACACCTCATGATCCTAAATTCACACAAGATTGGGTGTCCACTAAACTATATGGGGGTTACACTCATCCATATCATCCATTATCTTCCTAAGATCGTATAACCACAATCATAAAATGGAGTAGATAACCAGATCAATACTTACGGCCAACACCCAATCCAAAATATCCCAAGGTTCTCCTCTTCAAACAAAGTCCTATGCTGAAACTACCTTAAATGAAATGGTTAACCAAACTTGGGTTGATCCAACCTTGAACACACCTACCAAAAAGATAAACTAAAAACATTGATCCACTCTTAAAAAAAATTATAGGTCCTATCCTGACACCCATGATCCCATTATCTAACGAACAACCATCATAGGCTCTTAATGACCCATCCTAGGTCCCAACCAAAACGTGGGACTCCCACGGTCCTCAGGGTCACAACATAAAGTGATTTACCACTAGGGAATTCTCTGATACACCAAATATCTTGATCCACACCAAAAAAACATAATCAAATAGAAAAAAGGCCATATAATGACCAGGACAACCTATGAGGGGTTTGTCTAGCTAATATAAAATTATGGGACATGCCTAGTGCATAAATAACCCAAACATCCATTAGTGTCTTGTAACTAATCCTCGATCAATAGCATGTTCAAAGGGGAATCAAAAGGAACAATACCTATAGTAGGGGAATTTACAAAGGTCCCCATGAACACATAGAAAGTAAGACCTTTCATAATGGCTCCTCATCACAAAATAATCCTTAGGGAAAATCCCATATAGAAAACCTCAATTGGGATTCCCCAAAAGCAATCTATCCATGGGTGCCAACTTACCGACAAGGGAAACCTTAAGAGTCCCTAAAACTCATCTCAGTATCTCAATGACACATGGATGTGACCAAAATCCAAAGGACTCATCCCATACCAAATGATCCATTAGCTATATTCCTCAAACCTAGGATCTAAACCTCAACACCTCTAACCTCGAGCAACTAGTCCAGACATGTATGGAAAAACCATGATCACCTTAAAGATACTAATTTTTCCTGTATTCTGATATCCATTCAAAATAAAATAAAATAAAACCAGAATGATGTCTACAATTCATGCCAACTAATGATCTCACACCCCCACCAGGTCTCGCGTCTCACAACCCAACCCCCGTGAGGAATTGGGAATCAAAACCACAATGAAATCCTCTTACTGAACTCTCTTAGTCTAAAAACTCATCTATACAACATCTAAATGCTGAAAATATTACACCCCTATAATCTATACATAAAACTCTAAGAATGGATTACATTAAAGTCCAATTTTGACTCTGACGAAAAAAACACCCAAAACATCGAAGCTAGAAAAGGTAAATGGTGTGTACTTCTGAGTACACGACATGTACTCCCAGAGCTTCTCCTAGCCATGTACTTCTACATGACCATAGAAGACATGGTATATGAACATGTACTACTACATGGGTAGGGAATACATGGGGTATTTTAGTGTACTACTACATGATCATGTTCCCCTCACACAGGGTGTCTACCCAAGTACATGGCTATATGGCCATGTCCCACTACACTACATCTACCTAAAGTATACATCGCGTACTTCCCAAAACTCCAAATGCCTATATAATCTTCCACATGTATTGGTATATGGCCAATTACTACTACAAGATATATAGTAAAGGTAAATAGTGCATACTTAAAAAGATCATCTTTCTTAAATAGTAAGAGCACACGACATGTATTCTCTGAACCATAGACAATATACATAGGTTTCCCCAAATAGGGAGCCCCCAAATTCCCCTAATCCAATGATTTCTCCCCAAAATACACCAATAAACCCACTAGGGAACCCCAAAAACCTAATAAATGATTTATAAATGAAAAAAACTATTCTACAAGTTTTTATGACAAAAAACATAAAAGTACTTACCTTTGAATGTGTAACGTTGAATCTTTGGTCCCTGATCCATACTGACACTTGATCTTCCTCTGGACGAGCTCCAAGATGGTGCTTCCTTCTTATTTATCCCTATTCACTCCCAATACCTCTCTTATTTTAATACCCGAATTTTGGATCCCCATGGACATACAAATAAATCTAAATGTAAAATGAAATAAAAAATGAAAGAGTAAAATATAAGAAAAAAGAAAAGAAAAGGGCCATGAGCCTAGGTCTGATGCCTGACCCAAGATTATGAATCACCTAGGAAAAAACTCCCAATTTAGACTCAATCATGAATACAGAATCTCAATCTTATTCTCTATTTAAAATATATCACCAAACAAACACATGAAAATAAATTAATATTTTAATAATCAAATGTTAAACAGTCCGTTAAAATTTGAATGGCTCATATTTCCACCGAACTCCTATAATATTATAAAAACCCTATTTTGGGGGAAAAAGTGTTCAAATAATTATCTCATATCATTTTATAAAATAATTTACCATTTTTACCATAAACACTCCCGAGAACACAAGTTTCAAATTTCAACGAATTTTCACAACCGAAGATGATATGGTTCATCAGAAAATTAAATTTTTGAAAAATAGATTCCATATTTGCAATAATAATAATTAATAATATATGATAAACTTGAATTAATTTTTTCCATAATAAATAGTAAAAATAGTAAAAATTAATTACTATAGTTAAGGTTAAAACAGGTTTACATGGTTGTTAAACTATAAAGATAAGAGTTAAAATGACATAAAAACATTTCCAATTCCAATTAGATGGAAATAGTTTGACCTTATATCATATAATATTTCATAATGAACCATTTTTAAGCATTTGGGCATGATTAAAACGTTGTAATAACTTTTTCTTCTCAAAAAAATCAAGTGTGTATTCTCCCCCACTTATAAAACGACATCCCCTCTCATCTTCTATTTGCACTTAAAAATCCTTTTGGATCATCCATGACCTACCAAAGTACATTAATTACTTATATAACGACATTATATAGTCATTATATTTATTATTAAAACCTCCTGTGAAGGCTTTTTGTGAAAACCTAAGGATCTTGTCTAAAGAAGAGGTATCGTTTTTAACCGCGAATTTTTATTTAATTTCTTCTTCTGCTTCCTAAAAATATCATTCAACTATGATAATATAAAAAAATTAATATCTTACATGTAATTAGTTTTTATTATTTTAATTTAATAACCTATATACATCTACACTTCCATCAAATATAGAACGAAATCATCGATCGTGTGTATGAAAGACTACCTCCTTGTGTATCGATGCATTTTGTTTTCCATCCCCACATCTCACTAATTGAGATAATAATGTATTTAATTTTTAAATATTATATTTATGAAATATTTATAGTTATTAAATTATAATGTCATATATACTATCTTACCTTCCAATCTATTGTAAAACGATTATGTTGCTCATGCATATGTGTGGACTGCTACCTTCACAAAGCGAAGTGATTCATTTTTCATTTTATTTTTACATGAATAGTAATAAGGAAATATTAAATGAATTTAAAATAAATATATGGAAATAAAATAATTATATAAAGGTGATATATTATTCTAATTTATTTCATTCCATCTATTGGGAAAATTGAAATAGCATTCATGCGTGCATACGTCCTACCATCTCCATGAATGGTGTAATTCATTTTCTATCAACAACATTAATAGATTACTAAAAATACATATATTAGGAATATATATGATATTTATATCATGTTTAAAATTATATATACGATGTATCCATGATAAAATTTAATGTACAAAAACTACAAAACCAAAACATACAAGAAAAATGGAGCAGTTATTACCCAAGACATAATTTTAACAAAGAATTGTTAATAAAAGGGTGATAAATTGTTATAAGTAAATCATATATGGTATGATTTATATTAGTAAGGTTATGGAAAAGATTTATAATAAATATATGGTTATTATACAGATGTTTTTAGTATGTATGAAGAATGTCGAGACTTGAGGTAAGAGATTTCATCTCACTTTTCTCTTTGTGGGACACATGTCATATTCGCCACTTATTAATTTTGTATGGTGTATATATTTCCCTTTATTTTTTGCAACATCCCACCCTTCCTAATTATAATACAAAGAGGTGTAAGTGTTAGTAGGCCTTAGGATACATCCTCAAGACACCAAAGGCTAACAATAAATTCCAAGAGCCTCAAGAACAATTTTGGGATGATTTTCACTTTTGAAAGATAAAAATCCTAGAAATCATTAACAGTAAACATTCAATCATCTATATGATTCATGTGTATAAAATACAACCAAAACATTAAAACATTATCAAATTAAAATAGGAAACCAAAAGACATACTTTAAAGGAACCAAAATACCACAATACTCGAGGGAACCAAAGTGGTATCAATATAAGAAACCCCCAATCCACTTCAAGATCCAACTCCCATGATATGACCATGGTATAAAGAATAATCACTAAAGAACAAAGATACATTTACTTTAACAGTGTATCAATATATGATATCTACAAATTCACAACATTTCTCAAGAAGGGGTGAGTCTAAACTCCATAATATTTCCCCAAATACATCCAAACTCACACGATTAAGAAATGAAATAGTTATCACATTTTACATATAAAAGAGTTTAATTAATTTGAAATAGTTTATATAAAAACATAAACAAGTTCCAATTATTATTTTTTAAATAATTAAATATTTATCTGTTATTTGGAATACCCATAACCACATCTCCACAAATAGCCATTCATGCCCAAAAGACAGTTCCATACACATTTTAGGTCAGTCATCAATCCACCAAGTCAACTGAAGGTGACGAGTACGAAGGGACCCAATAGTGAATGTCCCTTCCATAGGGTCACATATATGAATGCACTCACACCAAAAATGTATTCCAAATACCATTATAAATCACATTTCAAAAAATATATAATTTCTTAAATAATTTAAAAAAATAGTTTCCTTGCATCATAATAAATCGTAATTTTAAAATCACAATTTTAAAATTAATACTAAAGAGAATTTTTAAAGAAACCATTTAATTTCCAAAATTTCAAATCCATAACCTAGATGAGGTTCCTATTAAGAATGAAACATGTATTTCATAACAATTTTAAGATAAAAAATCAATTAAAACTAATCCATCAAGTTCTAAATCAAGTAAATATTTGAGAGAAGCCTCCTACCACTAAATGGTTGGACAAGATAGTGAAAAACACTTAGATCTTCTAGATTTGAACAAAAAAACATGTTTAATTCACTAGATCCAACAAGATATTATCAATATTGACATAAAACAAAATATATAAATCCAAAATAGAATATGTAAATGGTTTTGAGAGAGATAATAACAAAGGATTTAGGAATAACAACAAAGAACAAGTTCTTATTGAAATATTTGGGCCTACAACATGCTTTGATTCACCAAATAATCACTTATTAATCAAAGAGGATCATATATAAAGCCTATTGAGAAAATAATTGAGATATTGGAGTAATAGGAAATTAAAAGTGGTTTTAGTATTAAATTTGGATTAGATATGATATTTTATACGGGAAAACTATACACCACACGGTTAGGCCACACAGTTTGGAAAACAATGTGAAAAACATGTGGTGATACTACCTTAATGCCAACCATCACATGTTTGGCTTACATGGGCAGAAAAACCATGAACCAGCCATAATTTTCCCTCTCATTCAAGTTAAACATTTTCCCTTGGAAACTCGTATGGTTTTTCCAAATCATGAGACAACCATGAACCTTCCCAAAAAACACGGTCCTCCCTCACACTGTTTTCTAGAGATAGTGCATGGTTTCTACTAAGTGTATGAAAACTATGAACCTCTATGTTTTCCTCAAAAACATTCCAAAACCGATCATAACCTCTTAAAACATAACCCAAACATTATATAGACTAAAAAACTTAAATTAAGGGTTCTGTACTTGAAACCATTTGTGATACATGTATTTTATGATTTTTTAATAAAAATTTTGGGATATAAATATCCATATAGGATTATTTCTTTCATGGGGATTATTATTCAATATTTATCAAGTGGTAGGTTTTTTATGATAGAATTTCATTATTTGATGGGATTCTCTAGGATTATGCTTCCAATGATAAAATCCTATGATATATCTCTTAAGAAGCTACTAAATTTTCTTCTCTACTATTTCTTTATTAACACTATATATTTTATTTTCATTTTACTCTCTTTAGGTACTCAATGGATTAAAAGAACATTTTTAAGTAAAACTGACTTTATTTCTCTCTTCGGTTGAAAATACTTTCTCTTATATGTTCATGTTTTCTAAAAATGTTATCAATAATTTTTTTACTATCCTAAAAATATTTCTTAGATTTATTTTTAATCATATTTTAATTTTAAAAAAAAATTAAAATGAATCTTCTTTTCATTTTACAAGTAACGTAATTTTATATTTTTACTAAAAATGTGAAAGGAATATTTGTTTTAACATACACGACATGAATAGAATTTTTTATAGTCATGAAAACACAATTATTTGAATATTACTTTACATATTTATAGTTAATTTTCAAATAAAATGTTTTTTTAATATATGGGAAATTTTTAGGTTTTAAATATGTCATTTCAAAGTGGAAATGATATTTTCCTCAAAAAATGTTCCAATTGATATTTCAAAATCATTTTCCATATAATATTACATATTTTGATGTTACTTATTCTTTATTGAGGATATTATTCAATCATATAGTCATTATTATTTATCAGGATGGTTTATTTTTATGATGATATATTGTTTATGAAACCCATTCCTTTTCCATGGGTTATGATGTGATGAAATGTTTATGAAACCAATTTACATTATATGGATGATGATATGATGAATTTTTATGATCTTATAGAAAAATTTGTATTATTTTTATTATGCGATTGGTGGGACCTATATCTCCATCATATGAATTGGGTAACAATTGATATCTTATTGGAAAAACACGATTATAGTGGGGAGTGAACCCAGTTCAGTAAGGGACTTTTCCCATTATGATAGTCTGGAGAGTGAACCACTACTACTACCGTGGTTTGGGGAGTAAATGCATTCCTTTATGATATTTTTGGAAAAGATCCTTGACTATTAAGGAAATTATTTTCCATTATTTGGTGTATGCCACAAATATATTTATTATTCCAATTTTATACTCTTAGGGAATATATTATTTGATTTCTTTATGATTCATGTCTTATAAACTACCAAGATTTATGTCACAACTCAAGATTATGATATTTGATATGAATATTGTAGTTTCCAAATGGTATGATCATTTTCTCATACTATTAATCTCATTTTATTAGATATCTCTTTTGTTAAGCCTTACTGAGCATCTAAGCTCACCCTTTCTTATGTTTTTTCCTTTTTTATGAAGAAATATATTATACATGATATGAAAAATAATGGTGCTAATTATGAATAAATTAATGGGAGATGATGTGGTTCAATTATGAACAAATTATTTATATATACAAGTTTCCAAAATTTATGGCCCTCAAGCATGTTTACATAAGATGAAATGTATATTCATCTATTAAAATGTAATATCAATGTATGAAAAATGCGGTTATGTATATGAAACATCTTCTTAAACTCTCACAAAGATCATATCTTTTTATTTATATTTGATTTAACCGATCATAGAGTGAACATGGGTTGTGGTGTGAATAGGGATCTCACTTCTCCTTCCTTTTTCTGTCTATACAGATTATTAAACACATAAAATTTTTTCCCAAACACATACACCCAAATATAGTACTAAAAACATATTATTTATAGAATGGATTTGATACAAATTTAAGAGACCAAAATTTAATAATCCCTAATTAATATATCAATAAAAAAATCTAGTCAATTATATACCCAATACCTATTAGTTTTAGAGTTTGATATTTTAATTAAAAAACGTTCAAATAACATAACTCATATATTTCCCACCCAATAGAAATTTTCTGACTTTAGTGAGAACTTCTTATTTCCCAATATGTCTCAAAAATATCCCCTAAAAGTTCTAACATATGATACTCATCTTTCATATCATAGATAATACTGTTCTTTATAACCTAGGGTAATGAAAATAGAATAAGGGTGAGATCATATTCAATGTAATTGGTAGTGTACAGTGGAATCTATCATAGAATAAACAAAACATGATTGATATAAAAATAATAATCACATATTCCAAATAATTATTAATATGAGAATAGAATATATTCATGGATTACATAACAATATAAATAATCACACGGATAAGAATAACTAATTTTATTATGATGGAATTCATAATTTCTAGAATATTAGCCTTATTACCAAGGCCTTATTCTAAGACATCATATATAAATTGGTAAGTCATATTCCAATTACACAAGGTAGTTTTCCTCATGAGACATACAAATGCATCAGGGGGTTATAAAATTTTTTAGTCATGTCCATTACTAAATAAATAAAGTGAATTCATCATATCAAGAGAATAAATATATAATAAAATACATAACCAACATACCATAGTAATCAATAAAAAATAATAATGAAATAATTTGTAAACAAATTGTCAATATTTCCCTGGGAAATAAATTGAATAACATTCTTAGTAAGAACCTTTCAAAATGACACCATACAACGGACTAGGTAAATGGTTAATTCAGTACTATAAATAAAAATATATAATTAGTGTAAGAGATATATAATATATCCATGAAATTAAATAATATATACATAAAGTAGAAAAATAATTCAAGATATAGATGAAGAGTGATATAGAACATAACCCTTATTAACAAGGTGTGGTATGAACTATAAAATTATAAGATCATTTAGAGGTTAATACATTAAATATAACTCCAAAATATATACATTTGTTATATTTTGAGATAAAAATGGAAGATATATTATAAAATAAATTTCCGTAAATCTTTTATAATATGGTTGTAAAAACAAACTCAAAAGTCACTTTCAAAAATCTATTTCAAGGTGTGAAAAGAGGACATTGAAAACCTTAATTTTAAAAGAATATAAAATATTAAAACTTTTAAAATAAATGAATTTAATAATATTAAATGTGTATTTAGAGATAAAAATATACATAAGTGGAATTAAATCCCATTATTTATTCTTCTAAAACATTTCCATTTATTTTTAAATGAAAAAATCAATGTAACAATGCGAATATAATTTTCTTTTAAATACCATAGAAACTTGAATAGAAATCCATATAATAATTAACATACATTGATGTATAAAAATTTGATCATATGTTGAATATTAAAAATGATATTTTTTCACACTTGTAAATAAATGAAAAATGATCTTTGTGGAAAACATAAAAAGATTTTTTTTGAACCTTTATTGACAAAGTCAAAGGAAATAGAAAATGACTTTAATAAATCATTGAAATAAAGAGAAGATTATTCTTATAACAATAAAAATAATATAGACATGAAGGAAAAATATTCATGTACATATGAAATGGATAATGTTGAGTCCGCATATAGGAAAGTGTTTGGTAAAATTATCAACCAAAGGGAGGTGAAATGTAAAGAAAACTTGTAAGACCTAGAATAATGGTTATAACTTACTGAATGTATATTATATTAAGAATAACAATCATTATGTATTAGGTAACATATGAATAAAAAATAATAAAATCCTAGTCCATAAGATAATAAACATAAAACGTGAAGTTCAAGAATAATGGTTATAACTTAATGAATGTAAATTATATTAATAATAAAAGTAATTATATCTTAGGTAATATATTAATAATAAGAAGATGAAAAGAGATAGATTAAATAAATTTAAAACTATAAATAAAAAAAGTATTTAAGATATAAGATGTCAATAAGGCAGTATTTACATTATATAGAAGCAAATTGGTGCATAATAACAAACATATCTATAGGAATTTAAATTGAGAAGAAAAACTCTTACAACTTTTATAAAATTTGAATCAAAACCCCTTGAAAATGAAACATGAATTGAAACATGAAATACCATGAATAAAAAGATATTCATTATAAAATGTCTATGATGTAGTTTATACAACAAATAAAATATGTCATTTTCATGATACAAAACCTGTCTCAAAGAAAAAAAATTCAAGATGAGGAACACATAAATTGAACATATTCTTAGTCAAATATGCTCTAAAATGCATGTATAATACATTTATATTTATTATTCATATGATTAAGAACCTTAATAATAATTATTTTACTTTATATTATCCATTTTTAATCTCTATTACCCATATATAAATTATTTATAATCACAATTAACATTTGGGTTTTCCTAGTTCTGTTTCCCTTACATGAATCAATTTGGTAGTTCTGGAAATTGAGTATTTTCCATGAGTTAATCACCTCCATAATGTTTATTCTTAGTTAGTGCATGTTTTTTATATATTTTTGGAGTCACATAGTCTTTTATTGGAACTTATGTCGATGGTTCACATGGAAATCTTAAAAATTCTTTTTTTAGTGATTGTTAAATTAATAAAAGAATTAAATTTATTGATAAATACACATTTAAATATTATCACTTCATAATTATGAAAACATATTAAAGTAATCATTGTTAAATATTATTACCAGTATTTAAGTTTTATTAATCCTTCATCAGATAAATTTTTTAACCATCTTCCTATAAGTGGTAAAACTGACCAAACCAAGAACAAGTTATAGAAGCATAGTGAGTAAGAAAATGATATTTTAAAGCGATAATATGACTTTTAAAGAAGTTTAATGGTTTAAAAATCATTTTTTTAAACTGATAAGTTAAGATCAAAAAAATTTATGAAGAAGATATTGAATATTAATCAAGAAAAAGATACCTCTTACATTGAGAGATTCAATATCCTCTAGAATGAATTCTTGAAAATGATAGATTTAGGACTTATTTTTGGGACTAGAATTTGAAGAATGTTGGGGATGATTATTAGGAAAGTAAATTTGGAAGATTAATGAGAGGTGTTAAATTTTTTAATGTGGATTTGAAGGGAAGGAAGGATCCTTTTATAAGTGAGAGGAGTTTCATTTTTGTAATATTAAATGATTAATACAAAAATAGAATTTATATTTATAGAAAGTGGCATAAAATTATCCCAATTTTGAAGATAATATAAAGAAGGTTAACAATCCACTCATCTAATAAATTAAAGATATGGTTTTATGATATTTTTAGTATTATATATTAATTTAACCCTTTGAAAATCATTTAAACCTTTACGTTGGTAACTAATGTTTTTAATGATAACAAATATTTTAGGAATAAAAATTTAATATATCTTTTTACCTAATTCAAACATGTTGATTAAAAATTTTCCATGAAAAAAAACACACACACCAGATACACCATTGGGTCAAGCATCATCCCTCTCAACTAGGATTCTCCAGCACCCACTATGACACATATTACAATATTTTGTAGTCTAATGGCATAGTGTAATTGTAACACCTTAATATTTTAATAATAAAACTATGTTCTATAGTGTATATGACATGCAACAATAATCCTAAAAACCATGAAATATTATTATTTAAATATGATCATTATAATCTAGCTATTAAATTGGTGAGTATAAATAGGATTAATTTATCTATGTAATATACATATATATATTCAATACCCAATATAAATTTACAGAAAAATTATTAATAAATAATCACCAAATATTTATTAAAGTCATTTTATTCTCCAAAAATACGTTTTCTTTAAAAATTATTTTTATTTGTTTTTATGAGAAAATATTATAATTAATATAAAAAACATTTAGAAATTTTATTTGATAAAAAAATAATTTTTAAATCAGAATATTAAAATTATATTATAGTAAAATTTTGATATTTTTTGATAGATTTGAGTTTTCAATGAATAGTGAAAAATATTGATTTTTATTAAAAACTACATTTTATTTTAAAGTATATAAACATTTAAATTATATTTTTGTTTTTTCTAATCTTCTTTATTCCCTTTTTATTAAATATATTTCAATTATAGTATTTTTAATGAATTTTACACTTGAATTTGGGATAAACAAATTTTTATACATAAAAAAATTCAGAAAAACTATTTTACATTACGCTTTGAATTTTAATTTTAATTTAATTTAGACCAATTTGAGAAATTTAATATTGACAAAATGGATTCCATATTTGTAATTAGGAGAAAAAAATGTGGTAAATTGGTCACTTTTATTTTTCGACATTATGAATAGTAACAATAATAAATAATTGTCACCAAGGTAAGGGTATATCGGGTAATTAATATTAAAAATAATATGATAGATTAAAAATGAGCCTAAACCTTGAATTTATTCTATTTTATGAGTATATTTCGACCATTTACATGTAATTTTCAAAAATATGGCAATAGGGTTCCATATTTCATTGATTTTGACATTTATATTATTTATGGAAAGAAAAGTAAATAATGACATCTCTTTGTTTTGTTATATCTATATTTTATACATAGGGGTAAATAGAGGTAAATTTTGGTTTCAAAAGGTTTATTTGAAAGGTAATTTCTTTCATGGTAATTTATTTATAATTTTTAATGATGAAAAAATTACCTCAAATGCCTTTGAAACACCGACATAATATTTTTTTCAATTAACAGAAAAACAAAATAAATGATTTTAAAAATATTAAAAGTTAGTTAATTTGAATTAATTATTTTTTTGAATAATTTTTTACATAAATATATAATTTTATTTATTTTCTAAACTAATGTTGTATTAAAATTCAAATTATATGAATAGTGTCTAAAATGACATTAAATATATTTTATATCAAATAATATTTTTTTAATTATTTAAAATTAATAAAAAAACTTTAAAAGTAAAAATAGGATGATAAATGTTCTAAAATGTAATCCTTCGGCCATTTATGATCGCATTATCACCTCATGTGTAAAATTATAACCCTTTAATATTGAAAATGTCATTGTCATGATTAAGGTCAAAATTGCATAACCATGGGGTTAATCCAGTAGATAAGGTTTAAAATTTTATTGAAACATATAAAAAAATATGATTATATTAATACCAAATCTTCCATATCTACTGATATATGTCATTTTGGAACCATCTGACCTGATTTAAGTGCATATTTTAAAATAATATTTATGGTATTTCTAAAAATGACATAAATTATATTTTATAATAAACAACATTTTATTAATGATTTAAGATTTAAAAAACTAATAAATTCATCCAAGTGATTGGGATATAGTTTAAAATATCAAACAAGCTCCATTTATTAGTCCATTTTCCTTTTATAGTAACAATATTAAACCCTAAAGTGTAAAAAACATTGTTGTCACTGTAATAATCAAAAGGGTTAACGGCGGTTTAAAATAAAAAGATAAGGGTAGAAAATAACCTAAAATTGTTCAATATTTATTGGATGATATTGTTTTGAATAATAATAATATTTTAATTGAAATATATTAATTTTTATCTATTTTAATATTAATATTAATTTATATTAATTTAATACTTTAAGAAATTCCAAGAATGTCATCCCCGCATTATAAAAGGGAACCCCCAATGATATTCAATATATACTTAAAGAACCATTTTTTAAAGCCAAAAATGGACCATATCTCTTCCTAAAAGACCTTAAAATGTTATATATGTCTTATTTTGGGCATAATTCAAACCATATAGGGATTTGGGTGTGAAGCAATGGAGGTTTTCTTAAGAAGAGGTACAAATTTTTACTAATTCTTTTGATATTACTTATTCTTCTACTACTTTCTACTATTATTCATACATGATGATATAATTAAACTATTATATTCCATATAATTCAATTATTTTATGTTAATTTAATCCCATATATCTATATCCTCTTCCATAAAATCGAAAATGAAATCGTCGTTCCTATGTACATCAGACTAGTACCTCACGAACCGATGTAATTAATTTTCCATCACCACCTCTCACAGATTATTCTAATGATTAATTTATTATATATATATATATATATATATGTTATATTAAGGAAATAATTATCATTATTAAAATATAATCTAATATCTAATTTCTTACCTTTCCATCCCTTGAAAGTAACATCATTCGTGTGTAAGTGTGGATGACGACCTCTACAAAGCGATGTGATTTGTTTTTCATGACCACATAACATAGATGATTTACATATGTGTATTTTAAAAAATATTATATTTATGATATAATCATCATTTTTTAATAATTATATAAGACTTACCATCTTTCCATCATGATCGTTGAAAAATATAAATGTTGTTCATGTGTACGAATGACCTACCATCTCCATGATTATAACATAGTTCATTTTTCATAACCATATTTCCTGGTTGTTTTTAAAGGTATATATTATATATAAAAATTATAATCAATTCATGATTTTTTTTCTAGAGATAATTAAATGATGAACTCATTGAACACAGTCAATCTACCAAAGTCATTTTTGAAATATGAGCTGGATATTGTCAAAACATCTGATGTGAACTTAATTCATTAATTAATTGTATATAAAATGGTAATAAATAAAATAAATGGAATAATAAAGTTGAATTTTTTTTTAATAAATTAAATAGTTAACATAATTTTATTATTTAGTAATAAAAATAGCTTATGTGATGAGTCAGACTTGAGGTGAGAGACACTTTACCTTAAAAACTTGTTTAAAATATTTCAAGTGTCTATTTTATAAATATTTTTCTTCCATATACTTATTATTAATATTTTTTATGGATTCATTTATATGAAAATAAATTAATTATAATGGGAATTTTATGTTACTTTTTTATTTTCATTCAATGTTTTTCAAAATTAATATTTTTACATGTTTTATAATGAATGTTTCAACTTTTTTGAAAAAATAAAAAAAGAATGTTCTATTTTAGAATATATAGTGTTAACTAATTTTCACACCACAGGAAACATAATTTGATATTTGGATTAATTTATATTATTCTCTATTTTATTCAAATAAAACAAAATTTTCTCTATATTCTATGTATTTTTTTAAAAAAAATAAATATAATGAATATTTTGATATTTGCAGATGTTTTTCATAATAGTGAAAGGAATATTTTTTAAGTATGGAAAACCTCATTTGTTATTTTTATGTTATTTATATTGGAAATTTATATAATTACTAGTCCTTCTATTATAAACCAATAAATGGTGGTTATGTTATAAACCAAGGTTAGGTAGTTATGTTATAAACCAAGGATGGGTGGGTCTTTTATATCCCTCTAATACATTGGATAATTATTTTGTTCTCTAGAGAATAATTATATAAGTTAAATGATGTGCCACATTATATACATGATTTATTTATGATTTATCAATTTTGAAAAAAATAATGATTTCAAAAGGTAATCTAATGAACTGTTGTTTAAATAAAATTATTTACTATTTCTTATAGGTGAATAGTATAAATTTGTGGAAAAGTTTTGATGAGTTTATCTTGATTTCAAAGATACATTTATGAGTGTTATTTTTTCTTTGACATTTCTAATGATTTTTTTTGAAAATATTTGGTTAGAAAATTTTATTTCTTTAGTAATAAAATTTTTATTTTGATCCCAAGCTTTATTTTAAAAATGGAAAAAATTATATGTATTCATGGCCTAATAGGTTTATTTCTTTATTTTTATATGTCACTTACTGAGTTTTTTCATATTCATCCCACATATTAAAATGTTTCTCACATGTTTTTTTAATGATGAGTAGGTATAAGGATGAATTCATGATGAAAATTATTGAGATTTTTCATTAAAAGAAAACTTATTATATCATAAAAGTTTTTTTTGTGTGGGAACAATGGATTCTATGTAAAATTTTCCACTTTGTGATATAATATTTATTTATGTATGGGTGATGGAATAACCCTATAAAACTCCAAAGAGTAAAGATCATAAAATTTAATATAACTAATTATTTAATTAAAACTCAACATTATGTAATGTTTAAGTTTGAGTCCATGTAGTTGGTATTATAGGAAAGTTTTATAAAAATTTGGATATTAGGTTGCTTTCACGTAAGGTTGTCTTAATAATTATGGATACCATCATGGGATTATAAGATTAAGGTTTATAATAAGATCAAAGTCTTAGACACCACCTTTTATATTTTATGTGATTGGATTTTAAGGTGATTAATGATATTTTAGTAGATGTTTTATTTGGTTGAGTTATATGTGACCTTTAAATTAAACATAATGTATTATTTCATAATAATTTTATTAAATTATTGGTTATAAGAGATAAAAGGAATGAGATAACCTTTTATATTAAAATATATTTAATAAGGAGGTTATTGAGTATATAAGGTTATTTCTTTATAGAATGATCTATTTTTAACATTTATTGATTAAGTGATTAATTTTATTTTGGAAGAAGATCACTATAATTTTGAAACAAATTATTTAATTAATGTAAAATAGAATATTATGGGATTTTATTTTAGTAAAAATTATTGAATTACATTTTTGAATAATTAATTATTTTAAGGTGGATATATGGTGATACTGGTTATTTATGGAAATTATTAGCATATTTTGGAGTCTTCGACATCATCATCATTCAGTTATTAATTCAAAAGGAGGGAGTACAAAACAACAAGGCCAAAAACAACAAATGGAGGACCACATGAAAGGGGGAAACTATGGAGTCCTAAATTAGTGTAGAACTAGAGAATCCCATCCAATCATGTTCTCCATTTAAACAGAAAAATAATACACATCCAGTAGAAAAAAATATAAAGACCTTGTGATGCCATAAATGAATGATGATCAGCATCATTATTAACCTCCCTCTAAGTGTGAGAAAAGATAGTACCTGCACTAATAAGATTCAAGAACCTTCTCAAGAAATATGATAGAGACTAGGGGATATTCTACTTACCATGCATAGATTCATGGAGGATTAGAGAGTCAGTCTCTATGGCAACTATATTAATACTCTGATGCCTAAAAAGATGGAGACCTATAAGCATTGTTATAGCCTCAGTCTGGAGGGAGTGACCTCTACCAAAGTGAGAAGTAAATGCAAGGATGATATGCCCCTTGGGGTCCCGAACCACACAGCCACCTTTCATGTCATTCATAATACAAGATCCATCAAATTAGAGCTTCAAGACAAGCGGATAAAAAAATCATATAACCAAATGGCCATGGGTTTTCAAACAATGATTAGGGGAGTCCACCTAAAGTGATCTGAGAGAGGGGTCCTCACACCATTTTCTTTTTGAGCAGTCCATATCAAAGAGAAGAAACGTGGTCTTAGAAACCAAGAACCTACTCATGTATGGATTTATTCCGAGCAATATAAATACACCAGCACCCTGAATCAAGAATAATGGTGCGGGATTTCATCTTCAAGAAACTATTCTCTAAACCATGAAACCATCGATCGAAAAAGGGGAGGACCATCAAAGCTGTAATGGAAAACCCCATGAAGTCTCTAAAAGACCACCACACCTGGTACAATCATTCTCTATTTAAGAAAAGGTTGGTTGAGCTCTCCTTCCTATAGTCCCTACAAAACTAGCAGCGAGAGGCCAGGCTAATCCCTGAATTTTTCACATTTTTTTCTATATGTAGCACTGTATTCCTAATTCACCACAAGAGAAATTTTTTTTAAAGGAACTTTTTTAACCCATAAGTTTGAACCCCTAGATTCCTACTAGGCCTTACAAGTATAGACCCTTATGTAATCCTTATAAGTGAAGGTACCTGAAGAGGATGTAGTAAAAACATACCTATCTAGGTCATTTGAAAGATCAATCATAGCGAAGGCCATATGTTTTTTATTGTCCCACATAGCACTAATAAACTCTGGATACATACTCTCCTGATTAATAGTGATGTAGGGGACTAGGAAATGAGGGAAACTGAGAGTCGTAGTAACCCAATTAAGATTCCAAAAGGAAATTTCTCCAAATCCCATGATCCATCTAGTATGAGGTTGAAGGGATTTCATGTGAGAGGCAACAACTGACTCGAGTGAAACCTAGATCACATTGGATCCATTCACCCTCCACTGATCTGAGTGGCCACAAAACTACCACATAGGGTACATGCCTCAATGACCTCACAATCCAACTTCGCCCGAATATCATGAAACATGCTAGAAATGCTCCTAAAATCAATGATTCCTACCTATGTTGGCCTATAAATCTTGTTCCATGATGCCCAATGTTTCCTCCCCTCCGCATGTGCGTCACAGATGAAAGAGGAAATAATATAGTCATGCTTAGAAATCACACCCTTCGAAACCTTATAGGATGAAAGTGTATGGCATGGAATAAAAGTTAGGACATCGTTTTCCTAGTTAATTATGCCTCTAAATGATAGAAAATGATTCTTTCTATTAATTATTCATCCTATCATTTTCCCAATGATGTGGTTAAAGTGATGGAATATTCAATTTTGGGTAAATGTATTTATGAGTGACTAATATTTATTAAAGTTAAATATTAAATTAATATTAGAAGAATATCTTATCAATTCCTTCTAATTTTTGGGTTTAAAATTTGGTCAGGAATATGTTGATGAATTTTTAGGTTAGATATTTATCAAATAATATTAGTTAAAATTTTGGTATTATTGTCGAGTCTTTAAAGATTAATGTTGTATTTCTTCATATGGAGCTTTAATTTTTTTGGAAATTATCTTACTTTTTGAAAACCATTTGATTTTCGTTAATGTCTAAATAGATTTTGATTATATTTTTATACTTGTATAGATTATAAGATCTATTATAAGTCGATTTTAGTGCTTTAGGCATAAAAATTCATCTTGAATACTCATCGCATGAAGAAAAAGATGAGTTTATAGTGGAAATTTATTAATGGATGAAATTGTACTTATTAAGTAAGTATATTTACTTATTTAATTAATCTATATTTTAAAATAATTATTCAAATCGAGGAAAATGATATTGAAAAAATATATTTTATTAACTTAATTTATAATGAATGAATGGTCTTTTTCACACCTCTTTGGATGATGGTTTTCTCATCATTAACTTTATCATGATCATTCAATTTCTTTTGATCAATGATCTCACTCACTCTCAATAATTATTTGGAAATCATGTTTTTTCTCCACATATATATTTTATTTCCCACTAATTTTATCTTATTTGGAAACATAGTATGTGTTATTCTATACAACCTTCATTATTCCTTTCTCTCTCTTTTCAAAAGGATTTTTTAAACGTTTTTTATGATGTGAGACCTCAATAAAAGATTTTTAAAATTTAAATCCTTTTATTACCAAGATAACATTCAAATTACTAGGATGTGATTTAGTAATGGTTGGATAATTTAATAGACCGATATTTGGAAATGAAACTACGCTTGATAGTTTATACGATATGCAACATGGAGCCTAAACAAACCACGGAATATTATAATTTAAATATGATTGATAAAAAATAATAATTAAATTTGTTGGTAATAATAGGATTAACTAATTTATTAAATAAATATAATTTTCACACTGAATATTAATTTATTTATAAATTTTTAATAAATAATTATTCATTTTTTAGTAAATTCATTTTATTCTTTAAAAATAAGTTTTCTTCAAAAATGGTTTTTATATATTTTTGTGAGAAAATATTATAATTAACGTCTGAAAATTTCAGAAATTTTTTTTGATAAAAAGGATATAATTTTTTAAATAATAATATCATAAAAATCTTATTGTGAAATTTTGGGTGTTTTCTGAAAAATTTTATTTTTCAACAAATAGTTTAATGTATTGATTGTTGTTGAAAACTATATTTTATTTTAAAGTATTTACAAAGTAAAATTATATGTTTAATAAGTTTTAAAGTTTATTTAGTTAATTTTTATTAATAATAATCCAATTTTAATATTTGGAATGAATTTTATACTTAAATTTGGTATAAAAACATTTTCATACTTGAGAAGGGCATTTTTTAAAGAATTGTTTTTTATTGATTTTTATGTTTTAATATTAAATTAATTTATTCTAATTATAAAAATTTAATATTGAAAAATTAATTTCATATTTTTAATTAATAGGTTCAAATTTGGTAACTAATAACCTTTTATTTTTTTCATTATAAATAGAAACCATAGTAAATAATGGTCACCATGGTAAGAGAAAATTGGGTAATTAACGTTAAAAGTATTATGATAAAGACTAAAAAATAACGCTACCACTTTTCTTTATACTATTAGATAAGTTTAGTTTGTCCATGTACATCCAAGTTTCAAGAATATGAATGTTTTATTCCACATTTCTTTCATTTTTAACTTTCTATTAATTTATATAAAGAAAATTAAAAAATGTCCTTCTCTTGGATTTATTATCACTAAATTTTTGACATTGGAAAATAATAAGCTATGTTCCATTGTAAAAGTTTTATTTGAGATATAAATTTTTATTTTTATCATCAAAATTTATTTCAAATTTTTAGTGATGAAATAATTACTTTAAATTCTTACACAGCACTGACAAAGTATTTATTCAATTAATAGAAAAATAATATAATGATTTTGACAATATTAAGTAATATAATTTTAATATATTATTGTGTAATATACATTTTTTAGATAAATATAGCATTATATTTTTCTGTTAAATAACTATATTCTAATTCATTTGTTTCCATGTTTTTTTCAAAGTCAAATTAAATGAATCATGTCAAAAATGACATTAATGATATTTTATGTTAAACAATATTTTTTAAGATTATTTGAAATTCACAAAAATATTTAAAAGGGATAATTAGGATGGTAAATTGTCTATAATTTTATCTCTATTCCATTTATGTACCAGTTTCCACCTTATAAGTAAAATTATAACCCTTTAATTTTAAAAAATATCATTATTGTGGTACAGGTTTAAATTTTCTAACGAAGGGGTTAATTAGAAAGATAAGATTTAAAATAATATAAATATAAGTAAAATTTTATTTCATGATGGTGTTAATACCGTATATTTTCTATCTTCCAATATATGTCATTTTGGAAACATTTTACATGATTTAGATACATCTTATATTATAATATATCATGTATTTCCAGAAATGACATATATGATATTTTATAATATAAAATATTTTATTAGATGATTAAAAATTCATAAAAATACTATATTTTTTCATTTTATTTATATATGGTATAAAATATAAATCATTCTCCATTTATGGTTCAATTTTCCTTTTATAGTAACTATTATGACCCGTAAAGTGTAAAAAAATTTGTTATCATGGTAATCTTTAAATGGGTTAACGGAGGGTTAAAAAAACAATAAGGGTGAAAAATTCAACTAACCTTATCCAATTATTATTATATTATAATAATTCAAATCATCATCATATTTTTTTAATTATATATATTTTTATCCATTTTATCATTAAAATTAATTTAAATTAATTTAATATATTAAGAAATTCTAAGAATATCCCTCCACTCATTATAAAAGGGAACCCCCTCTTCACTTCTCTACACACATCAAGAACCATTTATTATAGATAATACCTATCCAAATCCCTTTATAAAATCACTTTCCACATTATATTTTCTTATTTTGGGCATAATTCTAACCTTACAGGGCTTTAAGTGTCAAGAAAAAGAGGTTTTCTAAAGAAGAGGTACAGCTTTTTACCAACTGTTTCACAATTATTTCTTCATCTACCCATTTCAAATATTTTTAAACCATGATGAAATAATAACACCATTATATTTTATATACTAAGATATTTTTTTAATTTAATCACTTATCTTCTTCTCTTCTTCTATCAAATTGGAAATGAAATTGTTGTTCATATGTACGATGGACTACCACCATGTGAACTGATGTAATTTGTTTTCCATCACCAACTATCATGGATGGTTATAATGTTGGATTTAATGTATATATATATATATATGATATTCATGAAATAATTATCATTCTATAAATATGATATATCATCTTATTCCTTAACTTTCCATCCTTTGAAAAATAGTTTTGTTCTTATGTATGTGTGGATTATCACCTCCATGAAGCAATGTGATTTGTTTTTCATAACTACATCACATGAATGATATATATAAGTGAATTTAAAAAAATGGTATCATATTTATGTCACAATAAATTATTATAGAAATATAAAATAACACTTACCTTCTTTCAATCGAGATCGTTAAAAAATGGAAGTGTTACCCAAGCGTACATATGATCTACCATCTCCACGATTGTAACGTAGTTAATTTTTCATAATCATATTTCATAGATAGTTTTAAAATTATAATTTATTTATACAAATTATAATTATTTTCTGTTTATTATTCTAGATATAATTAAATAATGACCTTTTTACCATTGTCAACCTTCCAAAATCATTTTGGACTTATGAGCTGAATATCGTCAAAACATCTGATGTGAACTTAATTGATTGAGTAATTTTATATAAAAATGTAACAAATAAAATAAAGGGAATAATAAAATTGAAAAATTTTGTTAATAAATTAAATAATTTACAAAATTTTATTATTCAAGAATAAAAGGAACATACATGATGATTAAAACTCTACATAATAGACACTTTACCTCAAAACGTTTTTTAAATGCTTTAAAATTTTATTTTATAAATATTTTTCATCCATGTCTATATTATTAATATTATTTATGTATATTTTTATATGAACATAAATGAATTAAAAATTTCATTTTATGTATCTTTTTAATTTCTTTCAAATGTTTTTGAAAATGAATCTTTTTATGTGTTTTATATGAAATCTTTTAATGCTATTTATAAAATTTAAAAAGAATGGTTTATTTTAATATATATAGTGTTAAAAGATTTTCCCACCACTACAAACATTATTTGATATTTGGATTCCTTTTTAATATTCTATGACTTATTCAATGAAAAACTCTCTTTATATATGTTCTGGATATTATAAAAAAATGGTTTCAAATGGAATGAATATTTTGATATTTGGAAATGTTTTTATTATGGTGGAAAGGAATATATTTATAAGTATACAATATTTCATGTGTTATGATTATGTTATTGTTATTGGGAATTTTTTATGATTATGGTTGGTTCCATTATAAACAAAGGATAGGTGGTTTTGTTATAAACTAAGGATGGGTGGTTATGTTATAAACCAGAGATGGTTAGTTATGTTATAAACCAAATATGGGTGGTTATATTATAAACTAAGGACATGTCGGTCTGGTATAGCCCTCCAATTAATTGGGTAATGATTATTTTCTCTATATAAATATTATAGAGGTTCAATTATCTCCCAAGATACCTACATGATTTATTTATTCTTGTTGTGACTTTACAGAAACATCATGCTTTCATATGGTAACCTGATGAGAATATGTTTTAAGAACAATATTTACTACTTTTTATGGGTGAAAAGTATAACTTCGTGAAAGAGTTATCATGAGTTTATCTTTATTTCAAAGAAACATTATGAGTTTTATTTTTTCCTTTAATATTTCTAATGAAATTTTTTATGAAAATATTTGGGTAAAGAAGTTCATTTCTTGAGTAAGAAAATTTTTATTTTTAGCGCAAAATTTATTTTGAAAAAAGGAAATTTTTATAAGTATACATGGACTAATATGTTTATTTCTTTATTTCTATATGTCCCTTACTGAGAGTTTTGTTGTCATCCTATGTTTAATTTTTTTCCAATGTTTTTTTAAGGATTAGTAGGGATAAGGAAGATGTCATGATGAAAATTATAAATATATTCCATGAAAAGAAAACTAATTATATTATAAAGTTTTTTTGTAGGAAAAATTGATACGATGTATAAGTTTCTACTTTGTGGTGTAATATTTATCTAAGGGTGATGGATTAATCCTCTAAAAATCTAAACTGTAAAGAACCTCAAATTTAATATAATGAATTATTGACATAAAAAACAAGATTATTAAATGACTATGGCTAGGTACTTATAGGATTGATGTCATAACATAATATTTTTATAAGAATATAATGATTTTTTTTCAACAACCCCTTTAAGGGCAGGGAATTCAGCTACCAAAATCCCTTATGTAATGTGGGAGTTTTTTTCACTATTATCCCCTACATCAAGAGAGGGCCTTACTCTGCCACCAACCCTACCCATCGAGTGGGGATTCTGTTCGAGTCATCATCCCCTACCAGTGGGGTCCTTCCTCCACTTCCAACCCTTACTGTTGATAGAGAAGGGGTTATTTTTGTGTCATACCCTACATAGTGTGGGGACCTCCTCTACTACCATGCCCCATGTAACTCAAGGGTTTTATTATGTCATTATCCCCCATCATCAACAAGTCTCATCCTATACATGGGAGAATATAACATGCCTTCAAATTGAGCTAAAATAAATAGTCAGGGATTTAATCCCCAAACAGAGTGTAAAAACCACTTACCTACACAAATGATGGCAATAAATTTATCTATTAAATGAAAATATAAAATATTAAGAGAAATATTTTGTATAGAAAATTTTAATTTTAAACTTTTAGAGTTCGCAATCTTATTTCATATTAATTTCTAATTAAATTTGTGTTAATATATTACGTTACATATTGAAACATTATATATTATCGTGATCATTTTTGAAAGTGATAAATTTAATTTTTTAAAATGAAATACTCAATATGTTAAAAAATAGTTCTTTGAAAAATATTTTTTAAAAAATTTAATGATTTTAATCATATCACATTAAATATTTAACTTATAATCCTTAAATTTAATAAATTCGTCTTTATTATGACATATGAAATAATTCTTTAAATATAGTAATAATAACATGTAAGTAATTATAATATATCTTTCTTTAATAAATAATTTTGATATATTATTATTTACTTGAGGTTTTATTCTTATTACAATTTTCTTAATGGTATTTCACATAGTATACTAATATTGTGTTAATGTTTACCTTGAATTGTAATAAGGTGTAATTCAATTCATTTTAGTTCAGTGTTACAAGTGATAAAAGCTACTCAATAATGTATATCTTTAATGAAAAACACATACTAAAATCTAAGGGTGTTGCATATAATATCTATCTTGGAATGAACCAACTACATGGAACTTGTCACTTTTACTACAGTAGTTTTCATGAAAAAAAGTAAACCCAACATGACATAAATAATTTTCCCTTCCTCACTGGTTCTTTTGAGAATCAGCCTCACAGTATGAACACATTCTTGAAAATTTATAAAAGTATTCAACCTTACGAATTATCTGATGAACCCTTTGAAATATCCTTGAGCTGATCACTGTATGACTCAAGCAGGTGCAAAGAGAACTACTAAAGCATTGATACTTCATCAAATTCTTCTCTTTCATTTGTAATTCAAAGTGTTTGGTTGATCTCCCTCCTTGCATGCAAGGTGTTCCTGTAACACCCCAAGGACTTATAAATAAATTTAATATATAATGTAATGCAAACTTTTTATTTATAATTATTTAAACAAGATGGTTATAACCTAGCTATTAAACATAATTTTTCCGCTTTTGTGATTTGAATTTTGAAAATTGGACATACATGGTTGCGATTATTAAAATATTAAGATCCCGTTTGGATCAACATAATTTTTTGGTGAATAGTAACTTGACCCCTTTGAATAGTAATGTTACCCTTATAAATAGTAATATGGCCCTTATGTATAGTAAAATGGCCAACTGAATAGTAAACTCACCCATGAAATTATAAATAAAATTCAGGCATCTTATAAATGAAGTTGTGATATAATTATATCATTGTATAAGTAAATGAATATTTAAAAAAGTAATATTTAAGTGTTGGTATTCTTGTAAGTCAGAAATATTTAATTACAATTTTATAATTAATAAAATTATTCAAAATAAATTCATTTTTATAAAACGTATTCATAAATTAATATTTTATAGTCATAATTTTTTGGATAATTTTATGAGACCTTAGTTAATCTTTTCTGAGTGTTATAAAATGAGATATAAATTTAAAATATGTATATTTCAAGTAAATGAAGTTTTAAATTAATAATTAAATATCTCATATTTAAAAAAACAAATTCATAAAATGGAGTTCATTTTTTGAATTCTACTTGTCTAAAAATGGTTAGGGTGAAATTTTGAAAATTTTCTAAAATACCTGGATTTTGTGAATAGTGAAATACGATAATTTATGATAAATGTTAAATATAAGAATTTTTTAGTCATTATTGATATAAGGATAAGGTAAGCTCCATTATTTCTAACTCACATGTATATGTTACTATATCTAGTCACAAGAATCAACACAATTGCTTTTCTTGATCAAAATAAAAAAAATTAATGAATTAAAGAGTGAGAAATCACCCCTCTCCTCCACTATAAAAACAACCCCTCACCCTATTTTCTCCCCACACCTCTATTTCTTGAATACTATAAAATTTCAAACAAAATATTCTTCTCTAGTCTCTCTCCACATCCAGGAGCTCTTGGTTTTTCCAAAATACCAAAACCCCCTTTCTTAAGGAGGTTCTTAAGGAGGAGTATTCAAGTGGTAAAATCCAATTACTTTTCATTTTATTTTATTTTCAGGTTCTTTCTTTTATTATACTCTACTCACCACCTCTATTAAAATGATCCTGACTATTCTAGTACCATATATATAATATAATTATATCATGTTAATGTAAAAAGTATCATCAATCTCTTTATACTATCTTTTATTTTAAAAATGAAATCATCATCTGGGAGGTGCCGATTTATAGCCTTTGTGGATGACTAACTATCGTTCTTCAATTTATTCTTCAAGGTTGGTCATGATACAGTTTTTTACGGTTAAACCAGGACATAATATGTGTATTATAACATATTTAATGTTTTGGAACCCATATATATACACAATACTAATTCATTGGACAAAACTAGTTTGTGATGATCAAAAACTGCCAAAATAATCTAAATGATTATCTCTAATGTTTTATCTAATAACTCGTTCTCATACCATATAAAAAAATTAATTATATAACCATTTAATCTTATGTATGTTCATTAGTATCATGTAAAATCAATTTTGTAGAATTATATTAATTTTACATGAACTCTATTACTTATAAATAAGCGAACCGGTCATGAAATCCAATAGAATGAATGCTCCAGAATGATGAAATTAAACTCTATAACTCATCAATAATTACATAAATGAACATAATAAAATTATAATTATTCTAATACATGTAGAAACTTCTATTAATTAATTAATTAATGTTTTTAATTTTATTTTCCATGTCATTAAGGTCAAGTGCAGAGCACATTCGGACATAGGGTAAGGGTTTTCTCATCTCACATCTATTTTTGAGAGATATTCATTTTTCACCACTATATATTATGTTTGGTGTATGTATAATGCTCATTGATGTATCATATCATTAATATACTTATTTTCATGTTATTCAATGTATCCTTTTATGATTTTTATTTTTTTGTTTTATATGATTCGATTGATTATAAAATGGTAAGAGATCCTACCCGAACCCCCATCTTTCCTTCGGGTTGCTCTACCTCTAACTTTACTCAAATGTAATGCTTCTTTATTTGGGTATATTTATTTTAAATTATATTTATATGTTCCAAGATCATATATCCAGACCATATCATCCTTATTTAATTGGGATATTCATGTTTTAACATGGTTCCCTTCTTAATTATTCCCGATAAAAAAGTCTCTTTCAAGGGAACTTCCGTAATTCCTACCCATTTTCAAGTGCACTATATAATCTATTTTAAGCCATAATTATTTTTAAAAAATCAAAAAAATTATCATGACAAAATATCTTGTTTCATCTATGGTTTTAATAATAAAAATATTGCATTCCATTTTAAAATTTCCTATTATTTTCATTAAAACACACTAAAGTGTTTTATTTCTAAAGTTTCGTAAAAACTATTTTTGTGTGATTTCACATCAGTGGGACATCATTTATGCCCCAAATATATTTTTAATGTCCTTAATTTTCTTTTATGGGATATAAATTTAGAAAATATTATTTTATGACAAATATAAATGATTTTCAAAAAGAACTCTTCTTTCCAAAGTAAAAAAGGTTTTTTCTCATCTCACTTGTACTTTTGGGTGATATATTCCTTGTTTGCAAATTTTTCATTGTGTGTATGTTATATGTACTTCCCTTTGATATAACATATCAATATTACCATTATTCTAGATATATTCTCATGGATTATTATTTTAAGTTTTCAATGTGTCATTGGACACTTTGGAATGTTTAAAGATTATTTCTTCAAAAGAAAATGCAATGGTCTCATTTAAATGTATCTTCATATATGTTAACCTCCATTTTTTAATATTTTACCTCATTGAGGTGTATCTATTATGATTCCATATACCATATTTTGTTAAAGTTTTGATGACATGTTCAACTGTGGATGTGCTAATTTGATATAATTCATGGGCTATAATTAATGTATTTACATTTCGCAAGTTAGTTTTTCAATACGAATGTTTATGTTTTTTATGTTTCACCCTTTTCATTTGAGGAGTGTATTATACTTAATAACTGATATTAGGGCCCACTATATCCCCTATATGTATCGATAGGTCTCATGAGAAACAACAAAATTTGGTTTTGGTTGAGGCCTTACCCTAGTATTTTCATACATCTTGGATAAGTCCTTGACAGTATGTTTTAGGTGTCCTGCATTATGCACTCCATCATTATAAAACTAGTAATTGATATTCCATACAATTATTAGACTAGTTTAATATCCATTGTTTTGTTTTATTATAGAATTAGTTTTTCAGATTTTAGTCATTCCATATTATTCTTAAGATTATGTTTTAATGGAATCTGTTCTTTAGTTATTCACCATGCCTTATTATTTATGCTTCCACTATATTAATTACCCTTGCTAAGTTTCTTAGCTCACCCAATTCTTGTGTTTCCTTTCTCTAGGTTATGAAGAAGAAAACATTGAATAATATTTCAAGGATTTAGTTTATTTCATTTTATATTTTTTCATGTTTTATTTACTTTTCCCAATGTATTACGGCTATCAAGAATGTAATTTGATCTTTCAAGACTGATAAACTAATCAGTCCTTCAGGATTTGATTCCTTGTAGTCATGACAGTGTAATAAAATAATGCATCAGCTCTGATCTTCTGGGGTTGGGACATTCTAGTTGGAATCAATGAACATTTAGTAACAAACGTGGAAACTAGATTTAATAAATTATAGAAAATAACCTTAAGATATAAATTGAGGATAAGTATAGAAGAACATCCTAGAATTTTGGTAAGGTAGATATTATGTGGGACTCCTTGGAAATAAATCCATTTCTAAATAATAAAAGTAGATGTGATTTTATCACTGATGTATCTAGGGGTAACAAATTTGACAAGGTGTCCCGGGCTTTACTTAGGGTAGCCTAGTACATGACAATAGGCCTTATTGCGTGCTGGGTTTGACACTACGAGGGGATATTTTTAGGATAATTTACATTAACATTACAAAAAAAATTAAGGATTTGAATTTATAATGAAAATGAATAACCCAGGTTAAACCTAAGGTGTCTTAGGTTTAAAATAATATGTTATGATATTCAATAAATGATTATATGTTTTTCTCACTATGAAAATTGTTACACGCAATATGATTTCTAGTTTTAGTCAATGGATGGAACCCAAAGGATTCATGTTAACATTGAACATGATGGAAAAGGTGGTGGTGATGAGAAACCAAATGGGATGTGGATATGAGTGAAAGATATTTTGTTCATACCTAATCAGTTTTCCCAAAAATATTGTTAATAGCATATACCTTAACCAACACCTGAACCCACCAAAGAACAGAATAATATAGTTTCATGAGATCTCTAGTGGTGGAGACCACAGAGAAAAGAAATAACAATTTTGATCATGAAATAAATTTTGAAGAAGACACCCAGGAAAGTGTCTTAATGGAATGAATAAATTCTTTATAAGTGGGAAATAATGGCATAACAAAAATAATTGTAGAGTAAAATAATGAATACAATGGATGGAAATAAAACTAATCCCCAAAATCAATTTTTAGTTATTTTCCATAAATTTAAGGGACCTGGGCATTACCTGATTTAATGACCTATTCTATAGGATAACCTCTGGACCAAGGAAGGATGTATGTGGAAATAAATGTATAATGTATTTGTGTATAGATATTGTATTGAAATTTATTTTTAAAAGGATTCTTAGTGATTAACTTTAGTTTATATAAATCCATCATATTTATTTTGGAATTTATATGGATTTAGAAAAAGGACAACCCACATGTCGAGTGACAACCCACCACGTTCTGAAAGACCACAAATTTAGAACCCACAACCAAAGGGTGACAAGGGTGAAACGCCTACCACTAGCCTATGTGATATCCTGGTTATCAGGACTTTTTTAGTTAAAACATCTAAATGATAAATGCTATTTATTTTAGGGAATTTTTTTATCAAATTTATAACTTTGGGATTGGAAAATGATTTGGTCAATAAGTAATTAATATTATTTCATAAGACATTTGTAATTTTTAGAATCCTATAAGATTTAGTAAATAGAATATTTTGAGGAATATATGTTTAATTTTATATTAGAGTCATTTAAGATTCTATTTTGGACTTACAGTGATCCGGGTTATTTATTGAAATAGCTAGAATAACATAGAGATTATGTGATAGGGGGAATTAAATGATTGGTATAAGACATTAAGAGTTATCAATGTCATTTGGAAGATAATATGAACAATTCCTTCTAGTTTTGGGGTCATATTATAGAATATTTGTTTTTGAAGAATGATAGTAATTTCCAAAATTATCTACTTTTGACTTTGAGTTTTACATTTGAATTTTGGAGATTAAAGTTGTTTTTCCTCATATAAAGGTTTATAATTTTTGAGGAATTATCATATCTTATCCTAACCATTTTTAATTTGGTTAATCTATAAATATTATAAAAATACATAATTATACTTTTTTGGGATATATGATCTATTGAAGTTTATTATAATTCCTCAAGAATGAAAAATTCATCTTGAACGTTCATTTCTAGGTATAAGGAATGAAGTGAACATAGATCGAAGCACAAAAAAGGATGATATTATTCTTATGACATGGAAAGTTATCAAGTAAGTTTAATTTCTAAAGTTATTTTCTAGATAGAAAACTAATCCATCAATTATATGAAAAATATTTTTTAAAAAAACATTATCCAAGTAGTCTTCTTTCTTAGAAAGCAATGGTCTTTTAACCGATCACATGATTTAAAGCTTTGTGACTGTTAACATTCTAATGACCATGTCCTATATCAGTCCCCATCAGAAAATTATGGTTAGAATATTCTTCAATGTACATATTATCACTTCTCACTAATGTTATCCAATTTGAATTGTAGTTTTTTAGTAACCTATGCTTCTCCCTATCCCTCTTATTAAAATGATATTTTATTAACCCTATTTTCGATGTGGGTTTCCCATAAGGGGTTTTTCAAGTGTCAACCATTAACTTAAGAAGTGTCACATACATGGATTCTTTTAAAGGAATTTTTCATTTAATTTCCATCCTTTCTTTGTTATGGGGGTTTTCCATTCATTTTGGTGGAAATGGCGGGTTTTCCAAATTTGGGCCAAACTGTGAACCCATTTCCACATTTAAAAATAAATTTTTCTTCTTTTATAACTCATTAATTTTTCAGAATTTTACACCCATTACACTTCCCAATTGGGATACCCTATTATATAAAAACCACAATATCTATTTGGACCTCATATGAATCGATAATAATGATGAATTTTTGTTTTTTATTAAGGTGTTGGTCCAGCCCGATAGCTCATTTCCCACTTTAAATATTTTTTTAATTATTTAATATATCATTCAATTTTTAAGTTTATTTGGTGATTAAAACTCTCACCTAAGTCCACATACCCGAGCCACACCCCATTCTCTCCTCCCCCAATTTTGATCTCAATTGAATCACTAATTTGGGTGAAACTTCTCTGGATTTTACGAATCGCCCAGATTTCAAGAGGTAAATTGATCCTTTCATAACTCATTATATTTTTACTATTTTTCTCCCATTCAAGTTCCTACATGACCTACCAAGACTTATTCAAACATCAATTTAATTTATGGTTATTTTTAAATTAAAATACTAGTGTATTTGGGTCGTTTTCTTCAATATTTATTTGGGTAAGTGTTTCTCTCTTCATTTACTTCTCTCTTCATAGGGTTTCCTCCCTCTTTAATGAATTTATAGAGTGTATAGAAGTTATGGTTAATAACTAGGGTTCTATTTGGGGTTTTTTTGTTAAATATTATGGTTTACGGTTCGTTTTCAATTCCTTGTGGTGCGGAGGAGGTGCGGTTGAGGTTTCACGCCAAGATTCAAGGGTTTTGACTCAAAAGGTAGGTTGTTCCATTTGTATGAAATTGTTTATGAGTTAGATGGATTTATTTACTATTTTTAATGTCATTAATATGATTCTTTTGGTGAAAAAACCGTTTTGATGGATTTTCTTAAGCTTTTAATTTTATAATTTCATTATGGCTTGAAATTGGGTACTTTTCATGGGTCAGTCTTGGGGGTAATGTTTGGGTTTATTTTATAACACATGAAAGTAACTTATTGGTGTTTAATGGGGATTCCAAATCTGGTTTTCTAATGCCTTAGTGTCATGTGGACCTTGAAATGGGGTTTTTGAATGGGTTCAAGGTGTAAAACCATGTTGTACTTCTTGGAAGTGATTTATTAAAACATGTGTTTTCTTGTGTGTCTTTTGTGGTGTTAATTGAGGTATTTTTATAACACTTGGGGGTAGTTTAATAAATGTTATTAGGGCTGAAAATTCTTTTATGGATTGGTATTAGTATGATTTTGGAATTGAATGAGCGACATGAAATGGGTTTTGTGTGTGAAGCATAGTTACACCCCTTGGGTTTGTTTTATGATGATTGTGAATGTTTTGTTTGGTTAAAAAAGTGGGAAAAGGGTGTATATGTACTTTTTTGGGGGTGTGTTCACCTAATATGGGGTTTTGAAAGGTAAGGTGATTATTTAAAGAAGTCAAATATTTTTTTATAATGTTTTATAAAGGGATGAAATGTTTTAGCAAATGCAAAGAGAGCTGTGAAACATGGTTGTGGGCTGTTTTGTGTGAGTGTGTTGTGAAAAATGAATTTTGTTGATAGAAGAATTATTATATGATATTTGAGTGGGTAGTTATGTGAGTTTAAATTTCATGGAATGGTTTTATAAAATATTTTAAAGGATTTTCCGAAGTGTTAAAGAAAAATGAAAAGTGTTGTGGGCTATTTTTGGCGTAACTATGATTTCCAAATGCATGTCAATGAAAAAGTTGATTTTGTAACTTGTGTGATGTACATGTGGTATATTTGGAGAACTTGTGATGTGGAAATGATATTTTCATGTGAAAATTATATTTCTTAACTTTTTGAACTTGTTTGAGCACACGGGGAAACTCAGGTATCTAGGTGGGTGGACATGTACTAGTATACTAGTGAATCCGTGGGGTTTGGCCAAAGTTTCACGTAGTAAGATTGAAACTTACAACACTAAATAAACTATGATGATGATGATTTGGGACCACTAGGTTATGGTTATGTTCCATACTAGTTGCTCATGCATGAGAACAGATATTGTGATGGTTACTCTCACCGAGATACGAGGTACCTGGGACCCACAACGAGCTAGTTCTTAGGGGTTATTTCCTTTTTCTTGTGCTCATTAGTTACTTTTGATTACCGTCATCATTATAGGATCAAAATGATACTGATTTTAGTATTGAAATAATGATGTGGATTCCCAATATATAAAAGAGGGTGAATTTTATACTTTAAAAAATTTCTTTGGAACTTTTAAAGATATAAATCTTTATCAAAATTAAACAAAGTAAATTCACAACACCTCTTAGTTCTACAAACTTACTTGATTCTGAAAATGATTTTCCGAAAATGAAAATTAAGAAAAGTTTACAAAGATAAAGATTCTACTTTAAATAGTATAGAATCTTATTAACTAGAGTACAAGTATATGAAAGTATATGATAGTTATAGTTTCCTCAACAACCAAAATGCAGCAGAAAACATGAAACAATACACGTAACAAGTAGTAAATATTTTAACACAAAGAGAAGGGTATCCAAAAACCTTGGATAAAAGTCCCTTGATTTATACTTTCAAAAAACTCTGTCTTACCCACAACAGGGTAAGCCCCCGATACTAATATCGGAGTCTGTCATGCTATCCCGACAAGCCCTTGAACTTCAAGGTAGTCAGAACATCTATCTTACTACCTCCGTAAGCCCTAAAATGTACTAAGAAACATTTATGGTCGCATGAAGTAATTATGAACAAGATGTTCAGTACGCACAAAGAAATAAAGTCTCTCCATCTAGAAATACCTTCAAGAGCATGTAATCTCTACATTGATCTACTTCAGCCAATGTTAACATTATGAGCTCTTTAAAATGAGATCCTATTTATAGGCACATATTCTACGGTCGGCTTCCTCCTCCAATGGTCATATTTTTCATTTAATTTAGGAGGGACCTATACACGTGTCACTCAAACAAAGGTTGGTTAGAAACTGATTACATGGAATCGTTTCAATTACAAACAAGAGTAAGCCGAAATATGTTTGCTCAACCAAAATGAATTATTCAGAGTCTAAGAAAAAATATATGTTCGGATTCTAACCAAAAAAACCATTCGGTGTCTATAATACATAAATATTCAGATTCTTTATTCAAAAGAATTCAGATCCTGAATTCTATAGAATTTCGGTGTATGAATTTCAAGGAAATTCGGAGTCTGGATTCATAATAATTCCGAAGTCTGAATTTCAAGGAAATTTGGAATCTGAATTAATAAGAATTTGAAGTCTAAATTCATAATAATTCAGAACCTAAACTATGAATGTTCAGAGTCTGAATTTAGAGAATTTGGAACCTGAACTCAGAAAGTTCAGATTCTAAATTCAGAGAATTTGGAACCTGAATCCTAATCCTAAAAAGAGAATGATCTATATCTATGTTTTTATAAGATTCTGATGTTTTAGATACAAAACATAATTTTATACATAGAAATAAAAATGAGTTAGATTTAGAGAAACTAAAAAATGAATAATGAAAACAAGGTAAGGATAAATTTTCCTTGAGGAAGGAAAAGTTTCCTTATTAAGATAAAACAAAGGGGGGGAAAATTCCGTAAGATAAAGCGTTTGTGATTTTCAAAACATGAAGGAATGGAAAAGTCATAAGGAAACCTTATTGACTCAATAATCTCCCCCATTTTGTAAAGCACAAACATCCTTACGAAAAAAAATAAAAGGACTTAGAAAATATTTTTTTTAACTTGGAAAATAAAACTTATCTCCCTTAACACATGGGAAATGATCAATATGACTAACTCCCCCTTAGGATTTAGAAACACTGAGTATTGTATTATTGATTTCTGGATTGAGACTTAGCATTTTATTTCATACAAAAATCATCTTGGATAAGAACTCCCCCTTGGATAAACTCCCCCTTAGGGAAATTTCTTCTTTTACTTTGTATTCTTTTTTATCACTACTTTCTCCCCCTTTGTGATTTTCAAAAAGGATTAAAGGGAATAGAAAAAGAAATATGGTATCTGAAATATTAGTACTAAACAACCAAAAGACGAGAAACCAAAAATTTCATTGCGATTGGAAAAAAATTATACAAGGAAGAAATGAAACAAAATGTCGGAATTGAAAAATATTATCCTTCCTTCTCCATTGTAATCAACTTATTTACTACGGTTTTGAGCTTCTTGAGTTCCTTGTGATCCTCCTCTGTACATTCGAGAAGATTATCCTGATCTTTTGTTTTCTTCTCTAAGGATTTTTTTTTTCTTCCTAAGCTTTAAGAGATTATGCCTATCCCTTAAGAAATTCTTCTTTCTTAACAAACTTTTCCTCAAGTTTGATTCTAAGATCTCTTTCCCTCTTAGAACTCTGAGAAACTGAATATAGTTTCCCATTTATATATTTCACTTCTTGTATCATAGAATTCTATTCCAGAGTTAGCGTTTCCTTAAAAATATTTGTGAGATCCCCGATCTTCACATATTCAGTGTCTAATGCATCCTTGACACTTTCATATAAATCGTCAAGAATTATCATTTCTTCTATAGTTTTTTTGACGATCCGGTCATCTTCTTGCAAGAACTTTTGTGGGATTTGTAGTTTATGAAAAATTATTTGAAATCGGCCTCAAGTTTGATGCACTTATTCATCACCATGGATACTAAATCTAATTTTTGATTTAAAGAATATTGAAGCATTTAGAATCTCGATTCAATATTGGGAAATATTGGTATAGTCCTAACAATCTTCTTCAAAGACTGGTCTAAAAAAATCAGGTCCAAGGGAGAATGATTCTGAATCATTGATTTTTCTTGGTGAGGTTTCTTTTTCTAACACAGTATCTTTCCTCTTTGAAGATCCACCAACATGTTTCTTATTTACCAAATCCTTGGTAGGTGTGTCACCTACTACCTATTTTCCCTTATCAACCATCAGAATCACTTATTCTTGATCAGGAGATTCATGTTCACTATAAGATAGCTGAACGATTTTGTCTTCATCAAATTATTCCTTTTTGGCTCATGCCTCAGCAACCTCTGGCTGAATGAAATATTTATTGATTATTTCTTCTTCAGATAGTTGGTCTACTTCGTCTTCATCCTTCACTTCATCCTTCCTAGGAGTATCAATATTTGATGATTCGTCTTTAGAGGTTCGAAATGATAATTTCTTAGAAGGGATTTCCTTCTCATGAAAATCATCAACTTTATTTATTAGATCTTTGGTATCACCACTCCCTTCTCCTTCTTCTTACACTACTTTTTCTTAAACTTTTTTGAGAGTTACAAACTTCTTTCCCAGAGTCTCTAGTAATGATTATATCATGAAGGATTCTAGTACCGAAATATTCATGGATGCTTTCTCAGTATCCTTCAGAAGGGATTGCTATTTCAGCCTTAGACAACTTCTTCTTTGGATTCTTTTCTTTCTCTTTTTTCTCAATCTCTTCAGCTGCATTTTCTTTCAAATATTTTTCGTCAATAGGGTCCAAGCCAAACTTAGGCTCCCCTTTATTTTTGATTTCTCTTATATTATCTCCATTTAGCCACAACCTCATCAAGATAGTATTTTTTCTTCTTTGGCTTCGGTGGTGTGGATTGGGTTTCCTTATCCATTGGGGTTTTTTCCTTTTCTTCCACATCCTTTAACTTCCTCTTCCTTCCACCCTTTTTAGAGGTCTCATCCACCTCCTGTTTCTTTGAAATAGATTCAACTTCATCTTCAGGAAATTCATATAATTTTTTGGATTCTATGAAAAAACCAACTTTCATTCTTCTCAAAGTGTCATCACTTGACAACATAACTTTACAATTCCTCGACATAGATCTGTATGGAAGTTTAAAGTATTCTTGACACTGAACAATCATCTTTGAAAGAATGGCTGGATACATAACAATCTGAGCCTTTATATTTCTATTATTTAATTTTTTAATTGTAACCAAGATATTCTTAACCAAGTTTATATTCTTTATGTTTACCAAGAAATCAAAAATGTACATATCACTTTTCTTCAAAGTATCTTTCTCCCCTTTTCTCGGTATGATGAATCCCTGAACCCACAATTCAAGAATCTGATAATTTGTAGTCGAGTGAAAATTATTCAGAGTCTTTACATATGAGAGTCCAAGGAAAGCCATGGCCATCACCTTGTCAAAACATTCTTGAACATCAGGCATCTTATGAGAACAAAAATCATCTTACCCTTCATAAGGAATATGGACCAAGATTGTAGCTTTGGTGTAAGAAAGAAAATATGTATTTCTATAAAACATGAAAGAAAACTCACTCCTCCCTTCTTCCTTGAAGAAAATTACTGATTCATAGAATTATATTAACAAATACTGATATACCAAATCTTGATCTTTTAGTTTTGAAATTAAAACACCTTCCCACCCATTTAGCTTTATATTCTTAGAGATAATAGAATCATACTTTTCGGAAAAAAATTGGATTAAATAACCTTTCTCTATATATCTACCATTCATAGATTGGTTTGACTGTTGACATATCTTTATGAGAGGAGACTTCGACAGACATTTGGATATAAGAAAGATATGAGAATTTTGAAATGGGCTTATGTAAGAGAGTAGAGATTCAGTGCACGAAGTCTTGAGTTTCAGTGTGGGACAACCATCAGGGGGTCCTTTATATAGGAAATTGATTCGACGGTTCAACTTCCATACTCAATCCAACAGTTGAAAAACATTCTAATCAGATCTGAAGGTTGAGGTGATATCCGGAAGGAAATTTTAGTAGAATATGATTTTTTGAGGTTTTTTAAGAGAAACATTCAGATTCAAGGAAAAGGGAATATGAAAATTTTAGAAACAGATGAAAAAATACCATCAAATAAAGGATGATTACAAAAATTTAAGAAAGCAAACATACCTTTCGGTTTGCTAAGAAGATTATTCGTAATGAGGAAAATTCATCTTGAATAACTTTAGATTCTAAAAATGTTAATTATAAAAATTTTAAGTACAAAAATCTCCATTACAAAAATTTTAAGTACAAATTTCCTTATTATGAAAATTTTAAGTGCGAAAATATTCATTACAAAAATTTTAATTACGAAAATCTTCATTATGAAAATTTTAAGCACAGAAAAAATGAGTCTACAAAAATTTTATACTACGAAAAAAAAAATTAGACTACGAAAAATTTTAGACTACAGAAAAATATATATATTAAGAAAAAAATTTAGAGTAGAAAAAAAAAATTACTACAAAAAAATTTTAGATTATGAAAAAATTTAGAATTCTAACAAACAAATGTACTCCCCCTAAGAAAAGGAGTTTGTTACTATAAGGAGATAGGTTTTAACAAGAAGTTAACATGGAATATTACCTTATATTTATAATTCCTAACTTCTATTTAATGTATTCAATTCTATCTAAGGGTAATGATTTTTTGAAAATATCAGCAAGTTGATCTTTTGTTTTGATAAATTGAAGAATGATATCTTTTTTTTTGTGTATGATTCCTAAGAAATTGATTCCTAATATCTATGTGTTTTGCATGAGAGTGATGTATAGAGTTTTTTTTAGGGAAATAAAACTAGTATTATCACAGAAAATTTCTGTTTTGGTAAAACTGATACCATAGTCTGTGAGTTTGTGTTGTATCCACAACACTTGAGCACAATAACTTTCAGTTCCTACATTTTCAGATTCAGCAATGGAGATTCCTACTGAGTGTTTTTTTTCATGAAAAAGAAACTAATGAATATCCTAAGAAACTACAAGTTTTGGATGTACTTTTCCTATCCATTCTGCATCCACCAAAGTCTGTATTCGAAAAACTTTTTAAAACAAAATCATTTCTAGATTTGTAAAAGAGTCCTAGATCCATGGTTCCCTTTAAGTAGAAAAAAATAATTTTCACTGCCTTTAAATGAGATTCCTTTGGATTGTATTGATATATTTTACATAACAATACTAAAAACATTATGTCTAGATGACTACCTGTCATGTAAAGTAGTCTTCATATCATAGCTCTAAAAGATGTTTGATCTGTTGGTTTCCCAGCTTCATCAACATCAAGTGAATTTGAGGTACCAATGTGAGTACTTGTACTTTTAGTTTCTTTATATCCCTACTTTTTAAGAATATCATTAATATACTTATGTTGTGATATATAGATTTCATTTATTTTTTGAGAAATTTGAAAACTAAGGAAAAATGTTAACTCGCCCATTATACTCATTTCAAACTCAGATTTCATTAGATCCGCAAAGAAATCAGTTAAATATTTCTAAGTTGAACCAAATATAATTTAATAAATATAAATTTTAACAATAAAAACATTTTTATTATTTTTATTTATAAAAAGGGTTAGATCATCATTTCCTTTAACATAATTATTTTGAAGGAAAAATCCTGTAAATTTATCATACCAAGCTCGAGGGGCTTGCTTAATTTCATACAAAGCATTGGTAAGTATTTAAACATATCTAGGATGTTTTGAATCTTCAAAACCAGGAGGTTGTTCAAAAAAAACTTCCTCTTGTACAAAACCATTAAGGAAAGAACATTTGACATCCATTTGAAAAGGTTTGAAATTGAATAATGATGAGAAGTCAAGTAGAATACGAATAGATTCAAGTCTTGCTACTGGAGAATAGGTTTATTCATAGTCTATTCTTTCTTGTTGATTATTGCCTTTATCAACCAATCTAGCTTTATTTCTTAATATGATTCCATTTTCATCACATTTATTTATGAAGACCCATTTTTCTCCAATAATAGAAGTTTCCTTAGGTCTTTCAACCAAGGTCCAGACTTTATTCCTATCGAATTCATTTAGCTCATCCTGCATAGATTTTATCCAATCATCATCACCTAAAGCTTTATGAGTGCTTTTTGGTTCTAATTGGGATTGGAATTCTAGATGATCAACTTTATTTATTAAGGAACTTCTAGTCATTACAGGTTCATTTTCATCACCAATTATAAATTCACTGGGATGATTCTTTACAAAAAACTAATTTGGGTTTTGTAAAACTTGTTTATCAACATAGGGTAAGAAGTCTTCTGGGGTAAATGCTTCAGAAATATTTTCTTGAACATTTTCCTTATCAGAAGGATCTTCTAACATGGGTTGATAATCAGTTTTTGAAAACACATCTGAATAAGTAGGTTGAGGTTATTTAAAAACAATCTGATCAGTTTCTTCAAATTTTACATGTAATGTTTCCTCAACAGTAAAAGTATTTTTTATTGAAAACTCTATAAACCGTAGAAGTTGTGAAGTAGCCTAAAAAAATTCCTTCATCGGATTTTGGTGCGAATTTTTATAGATTATCTTTAGTATTCAGAATCAATACCTTGCAACCGAAAACCTTGAAGTAAGAAAGTATAGGTTTTGTACCATTCCATAACTTATAAGGAGTTTTATTAAGAAAATATATAATCAAAACATGATTTATATTATAACAAGAAGTACATTAAACTTCAGCCCAAAATCTTTAGCTATCGAATATTCACTCAACATGGTTCTTGTTATCTCTTGATGAATTCTATTTATTCTTTCAACAACAACATTTTTTGAGGTTTTCTGGGTGCTGAGAAGTTATGAGTAATGCCTTCTCTACTACAAAAAGATTCAAAATCAGAATTTTGAAATTCTACTCCATGATCACTATGAATATTTATCTAAGGAAGGTTTTTTTCATTTTTAACCTGGGCTATAAAACATTTAAAATAATAAAAATCTTCATATTTCTTTACTAGAAAATAGACCCATATAAATATAGTGTAATCATCAACTAAGAAAAATACATAATATTTGCCTCCAATGCTTCCAGTTTGTGTTGGGCCAAAAAGATCCATATGCACTAACTATAATGAATCAGTAGTTGAGACATCTCCAACTGATTTAAAACTTGATTTATGTTTCTTTCTATATTGACAAGGATCACAAACTTTTGAAGAATCCAATCTAAGCTCCGGTAGATCCTTAACTATTATTTTCTTAGAAAGTTTACATAAGTTCCTAAGGTTACAATGTCCTAACCTTCTATGCCATTACCAAGAATGATCTTCCATTGCACTAAGGAAAGGTAGGTCTTGGCTTCTAAGGTCATCTAAGTTTAGTGTGTAGACATTCTCTTGTCTATTGGTAAAAAGAATAAACTCTTCCTTGGAATTGTGTACTAAGCACATGTCAATCCTAAAATTCCCAAGGTAACCTTCATGAAATAATTAAATTATGCTAATGAGATTGTGATTAAGACCCTTAACAAATAAAACATTTGAAATCAAAGTTTTTCCAAGAAGAACAATGTTACGTATACCAATAATTTATCCCTTAGCATTATCTACGAATGTTACTTTTCCTCCTTTCATCTTGATAATCTTTTTAAAGAAGTTTTAATTACCAGTCATATGTCGGAAACATCCACTATCCATGTACCAAATATTGTTGTTGGTACTTTCTTTATTTTCCTGAAAATAAGAGTATTAGACTTTTGGAACCCAAAATTTCTTGGATCCGGAAACTTCAGAAAGAAAAATTTTAAGAATCTACATTTTCTTTGAAAAATAAGATTTATTAAAACCTAAAGATTGAGTTTTTTTTAAGGAACCATTTTTTCCCAATGCCCACCACACTGACACTTAGTGCAGAAAGGAGCATTTTGAGGAACAGAATAATTGTTACTAAAAATCCGGTTTAAACTAGTATAACCAAGACTAGAATTATTCCCTAGAGGTCGAATTTGGGAATACATTTTATCAAGATCTTCTTTACCCAAGGTAAAATTTTACAAACACTTCCTCAAGGAAATTATTTCTGAATTTATTCTAATAACTATGTTTTTATCCTTAAATATATCAGTTTTAGCAGTAGATTTAGTCTCGAAAACATTTTTCTTAGAAATTAATTTTTCTAGATCCTTAGAAAGTTTATCCTACTCTGAATTAACTTCCTCAAGGTTTTTTAAAATACATTCAAAATCAAGGGTTTTCTTATCAAGATCATTAGGAAGATCTTATATTTCCTTATTAAGAATAGAAATCCTAGAATTTTCCTTATCAATCTTTTTATTGATTTTAGAATTTTCATTCTCAAGAAGCTTAGTAAACCTAGAAACTTCTTTATAGGTAGGTAGAGTATTATCCTCATCAAAAGAATATTCTGCATCTGAGGATTCATAATATTTACTATCACTATAATTAGCATTCAAGGGTACATTGGTGATAGATTCAGCATTGTGTACCTTTTCCATAAAACAATGATTTTCAATAGGTAGTCTGTCTATTAGACCAAGATTATTCTATCTAGAAGATTTGTAATCTGAGGTTTCATCAGAAGAGTCTCCACCACTAGCACTCCAAGTGTAATTATATTATAAAACATTCTTAGCTTTATCTTTGTAGTACTTATTTCTATTTCTCTCAGAATTATTTTCTTTTCTATCTTTTCTCTTCAGCATAAGCCAATATGGACTTACATATCCAGCTCTTTTTCATTCATAACAAGTGACTTCAGAATCTTTATTATCCTTTCTTTCTTTCTTCTTATATCTATAATGAAAATTTGTCTTCCCAACTATCTTGTTCATCCTTCGATCAAGATTATCTAGTTCATTCTCAAAATGTTCACTTTCACTTGATTTAAATAAAATAATATCCTTCTTAGACTTTGACCTTGTAACTCTCTCAGGAGTTTTGGATTTCATATGATTTTAAGTAGTTATAAAAGAAAGAATTCCATTCCCATTCTTCATCTTAACATTGTCAGCATCTCTCTTCATTCTATTCTCATGTTGAGGAAGTGTTCCAAAATGTTCATCAAGAGTAATCTGTGAGAATTTCTCATTATCATCTATATTTGTTCCTTTAGATTCCCACTCATTAGGAATGATGTCTATAATCTTGTCTACAAGTTCCTCATAATATTAACCTTTTCACCCATGGATTTTATGCTGTTGAAAATAGTCATAAATCTCTTTTGTACCTTACATATAGGTTCTACATAAGGAAAGAAAAAACCATGGTACTCAGCTATAAGAATATCTCTTCTCATTTCAATAAATTTGGAAGTACCAAAATGAATTACATAAAACTTCTTGCAAATATAATTTTCATCTTCATAAGAAGAAATCTAGGTATATATATTCCTGGTCATGGAACACAAAAAAGTATTGTGTACCTTATAGTTAAGTTGATATTCTGACTTCTCTTGATTAGTAAAAGTTCTGACTTCCTTATTAGGAATCTTGAAATCTCCAGTAAGCATAAAAAAGTTTTCTACTCTAGTGTTAATAAAAAAAGTCTTCATATGATCTCTCCAATATTCATATTCATTTCCATCAAAAATAGGTGGTCTAGTAAGATTAATATTGTCTGTTGAACCAACATTAATTACTGCCATCTGAAAGAAAATATTTCCACACAAACTTGTCACTAATAAAAGTTTGTAAAAAAGGATAAAAATATCTCATGTAAGGAAAATATAGAACAATGAAAAACTTGAGAAAGCAAACATATATGTGAATATAAGTATTTCAGAGAAATTATTTGATACTAATTTTAGGATCAAAATGATTCTGATTGTAGTATCGAAATAATGATGTAGATGCTCAATATACAAGAAGGGGGGTGAATTGTATACTTTAAAAAAATTCCTTTTTAACTTTTAAAGATGTTAATGTTTAACAAAGTTAAACAAAGTAAATTCACAACACCTCTTAGTTCTACAAACTTTCTTGATTCCAAAACTGTGTTTCCAGAAATGAAACTTAAGAAAATTTTACAAAGATAACAATTCTAACTTAAAGCATATAGAATATTATTAATCAGAGTAAAATTATAAGAAAGTATAATATAGTTATACTTTCCTCAACAACCAAAATGCATTGGAAAACTTCAAACAATACACATAACGAGAAGTAAATATTTTAAGCCAAAGAGAAGGGTATCCAACAACCTTGGATAAAGGTCCCTTGATTTATTCTTTCAAGAAAGTCTATCTTACCCACACGAAGCTAAGTCCTCGATATGAATATCAGTGTCTATCGTGCTATCCCTGCAAGCCCATGAACTTCAAGTTAGTCGGCACCTCTGTCTTCTTATCCTCGATATCCCTCGAATTTACTCAACAACATTTGGAGTTGTACGAAGAAATTCTGAATAAGATGTTCAGTACGGACAAAGAAATAAAGTCTCTCTCTCTAGAAATCACTTCAGCAGCATGTAATCTCTAGAGTGATCAACTTTAGTCAAAGTTAACGTTATGAGATCTTTAAAATTATCTCTTATTTATAGGAACATCTTCAACGGTTAGCTCCCTCCTCCATTGGTCATATTTTTCTTTGAATTTCAGAGGGACCAATACACGTGTCACTCAAACAATTTTTGGTTAGAAACTAATTGCACGACATCATTTCATAACACAAACAAGAGTAAGAAAAAATATGGTTGCTCAACCAAAATCAATTATTCGGATTCTAACCAAAAAACCCATTTGGTGTATATAATACATAAATATTAATATTCTACCTTCAAAATATTTCGGAACCTGAATTATATAGAATTGTGGTGTCTTAATTTCAAGGATATGTGGAGTCTGGATTCATTAGAATTTCTGAGTCTTAATTTCAAAGAAATTCAGAATCTAAATTCATAAGAATTCTAAGGCTGAATTCATAATAATTCAAAACCTGAACTCAGAAAGTTTGGAGTCTGAATTCAGAGAATTTGGAACCTGAACTCAGAAATTTTGGAGTCTAAATTCATATAATTTGGAGTCTGAACTCAGAAAGTTCGGAGTCTGAATTCAGAGAATTCGGAACCTGAATCCGAATCATGAAAACAGAATGCTCTATATCTATGTTTTTATACAATTTTGAGTTTTTTGATACGAAATATAATTTTATACATAGAAATAAAAATGATTTATATTTAGAGAAACTAAAACATGAATAATGAAAATAAGGTAAGGATAAATGTTCCTTAAGGAAGGAAAAGTTTCCTTATAAAGATAAATCATAGGGGAAAATAAATTTTCCATAAGATAAAGTGTTTGTGATTTTCAAAACATGAAGGAATAGAAAATTATAAAGGAAAAATTATTGACTCAACATAAATATGGTATGGTTGGATGAAAAATTCAGTAGTATTGACATTATTTTTAAAAGTTTTGATTCTTAATGATAGCCCACTTGAAAATAATTTTAATTTTTAATTTTAATCTTTTATAAATTGTAACTAGAATTTTCTTGTTTATGAACGCATGCAAGATTTTCATCATTGAATTTTTATCACATGGAATATCTCAGTGGTGGTATTTTAATGGACATTGGCTCACACCCTACTTACACCCTTGGGTGTAAATAGAATTTTTTTGTAGGTTGGCTATAGTTTTTAGTGCCAGTGGTTTGGGTTTCTAGCAGGTCCTTGGTGGTGAAGTCTTGTGGAGATGGCTTAAGGGCAGTGACCCATTCCATGGGGGTTATTAGGCTGTTTAATTTTGGTTTTTTACCTTTGTTATAGTCTTGTTGAGTTGTTTTAAACTATTTAATTCAGTTCTAAATTTTTGTAAAAGATTGTTTGGTTTGGAAAATCTAGATTCATTTTATTCGATTCATTTGTTTTTTTATGTTTATAAACTCAGTTATATCATTCCCATTTTCCATTTTATGATATCCTTGAGCTTGTGCGAACCCATGGGGATTGAGAATGCCCTTTGGGACTCGTCAAAGGCTAGTTTTGGCACCAGTTTCGATGGCGACAAGATTTGTTTCGTGAGAAAATGGTATCCAAGGAGGTTCATGTTAACTTTTGGGGTCATGTTATTTGGGGAAGAGTTGGGATAGTCTGGAGTTAGAAATGCCAGGACTTGGTATTCAAGTTATGTATAGTGTTCCGGATCACCACACCACATGATGGGATCATGTTTTCTGGGGAATTCATGATTTATCTATGTCCTTTGGTTTTCTTGATTTGATAATGATTAGGGGAAATGAAAAGAGAGTTGGGTTAATTGTCTCAGTGAGCTTGCAGGACCTGGAAAGCCATATAGAGCCTGGGATATTCATTAGAACACTCTCTGTTATGATGGAGTGATTGGTATGTGGCTTCCAGCCATATTTCCAAGTTACCCACTGAAACTAGTTTTCTCTCGCATTGTCTTGTATTCTAATGTTTTGAAATCTGGGAAATTTGGTTTTAAAGTGACTTGTTTTTAAAAAGAGTAAAGTTTATGTGAAATGATTTTCAAATAAAGAGGTAATGGTTTGATTTATGAAATGGTGGAACTAAATTTTTAGAATTGTTTTGAAATAGAAAAAGGTTTTCTTACACCTCCTTTGAAAGTGGGAATTATATTGATGTTGGTTTTGAAAAAGTGTTTCCAATAGAGTTTTATGAACAATAAAAGGGTATTTTAATGTGATGAGATGTTTTGAAATTGATGTGAATAACCTAAAATTGAGTTTTTATTTAAATGGTTGTCTTTCTGAAATATTTTGTAAGATGTGAATTGGGATTTTGATCTTGTGGTTAGCGGTTTTGAGAAAAAGGATATGTTGGTTGACCATTTTGGTTTTGAAAAGTGGAAAGAATTTTTGTTTTAACCTTTAGTATTTCTATGAGATACCACATGCATGGGGTTATATGGGATGAAGGATTGTTTATTTCATTAATGGATGAGTTTCTGGACATATATGTGGAGGGTGCCCATTTTGTCACAAAAACATGCATGTGTGAGGCCCACGGGGTCCCATTGGTGGATACGCTAATCGCTGAACCATTTTTTTTTTCAAAGAAATGTTTTTAAAGGAAAACATGATGTCTTGATGAATTTTTTGGATGGTGTATATTATGTGTTTTTGGAAAATGTTTATGTTTTTGGATGTTTTGAGTCCAATAACCCCTCCTATTCGAAACATTTTTGGGTTTGTGTTTGGTCTATAAGTTGGGTAGAAGGAACGGTTAGTAGTCTCATCTGAGATATGTTTCGGGAAAACTTTACAGTAGATCACTTTATGTGTTTTGATCTGGTTTGTGTCATATTTTTACCAATGTACTAGCTTGGTTGGGTCATTGGGTTCTCTCTTTGGATAAGGTATGCTTCCACTAAGGGTTTATAAACAACTGAAGTGAAACCCGGATTGTTTCACCGTCGGAAAATCCTCTAGTTGATCAGTATAAGGAATATTTTTTCAATATTTGTTGATTGAGTCTAAACCCATTCATTTATTTGATTTCTGAATCCTCTTATAGCGGGAGAGTGATCATGAAAGGTTGAAAGAGACCTTAGTTTCATCAGTTGTCTGATTCATCAAAGGTGGAAGTGGTCTGGGGTTGTTAGTGTGGATGAGTGTCTCGATGTTGTCTAAGAGGGCCTTTGGGTTCTTCATAGTTTCTTTGAAGCAAGAGTTCATGTTAAACCACCAGTTCTGGGAATCTGGTCATTAGAGGCTATTGTGGCCACTTTTTGGACTTGTGTATTGTTTAGGGACTTGGAATAATGTCATGTTCCATGTATTGTTTCTATCAGTCGCAATGGTCAAGTTCGGTAATTCCATGTGATGCCATGTGCTCTTTTTACTATAAAGATAAAGGTTGTGCAATCCTATGAGAGTCTCTGTTATGTTGGGAGTATGTCTCGCTTGAAAAAACGTCAAAATCCTATGTTTTAGAGGAAGGTGTTTATATGTATCCTTTCCTTCTGTTGTTTCTCACCCAAAGAAACAAGGTGTGATGTGTGTGAATCTTATAAGACCTTGTTTCAGTGAAATGTTTGGTTAGGGTAAAGTGAGTTTGGAATTTTTATGTCTTAGTAAAATTATCGAGGATTTTGGGGTAGTTTTTTGTTTCACTGGAAGAAGAAGTTCAGTTCATGTGGTTTCCAAATCCAATCTGCGAGGCTGAAGATGCTTCAATAATTTGAGCTCCAACCATAGGTCCTAGAGAGAAGTAGGCTTGTAGTTAGGGAAAACCCCAGGGTCATTCAAACCCTTGTACAATGTCATATCCTCGGTATGAATGATAGTATTAGTTTAAACCTTTGGTTTTATCATCATGTTCCAGTTTTTCCCATTTTTTGGTAGGGATGGGAGGACCTTGTTTCCATGTTGTTTCCTGAGTTCATACTTTCCCCATTTGGTTTCGACTATGTATTTGGAGAAAAGTTTGAAGTTTTGTTAGAAAATTTGAGAACATGGTTTTCACATGGTTAGTAGTGATCATTCACCAGAACACCATGTAGATAGAAGTATCCTCATGGTTAGCTCACAGTTTCCCAAACTGTGTAGACTAACCATACGGTCATTCCAACTCTTTAAATTTTGGGGTCTTTATGTATCGACCTATACTGGTCGATTAAGATTGTTGGTTCTTATGGTGGGGTGACCCACTATGAGTCTTATATATTTTCTTTTGTAAATGTATGATGGAAGTATACCCCTTGAACCAGGGAGTCCATTCAGGCCTCCCCCTGTTAGTGTCCTAAATCTGTCTCTAGAAAAATTTAAGTTGCCTTTTAAGATGGAGAGCCCATTTGTGTCCCCCTATACTAGTAACTCAGATTGGTCCTAGGTCTTGGCCTGGAAGAAGGTAGTATCATTTAGAGTTATCTAACTTCAAACATATTCCAGGGGTTAACATTGGGATTAGATAGCTCCCAACAATTTATTTAAAGAAAAGTAAGTGTAACTGTCTTCGTTCTTATTGTCTGTCTGGGTAGATTATTGGAGTCTTGTTCATATTGTGTTTTAGGAGTTTCCTTTTGGGGATAAAGTCTAAATGTTCTTGATCATTTCAGGTAATTGATGTAAGTTTTGGTTTGTGAGAGTATCCCTTAGTTAATTTATCACTAGAGGTGTTTTGGCCTTTCGGGGGTGGACCGAACTTGGCAAAGGAGTGCATTTCTGGTCTATCATTTGGGTTTGGTTTTTGCTTTTGGACTTTCCGTGGCTTTCTAAGGGTGGAAAGTTTTATGGTGGGGAGAATATTTATATCCATGACTTCTATTAAAGTAATTTTCATTTAATTTCCATCCATTCATTGTTGTGGGATCTTTCTATGCATTTTCGTGGAAATGATGGGTTTTCAAAATTTGGGTCAAACCGTGAACTCATTTCCAGATTTAAAAATAAATTTTTTTTCTTCTATAAATCCTTAATTTTTCAAAATTTTACACCCATTCTACTTCCCAATTGAAATAACCTAGTATATTAAAACCACCATATCTATTTGGATATCATATGGATCCATAATAATGATAAATTTGGGTATTTTATTAAGGTATTGGACAAGCCTAAAAGCTCATTTCTTGTTGTAAATATTTTTTTATATTATTTAATATCATATTAAATTTTCAATTTTATTAGGTTATTCCAACTCTCACCTGAGATCACTTACCCAAGGCATGCCCCCATTCTATCCTACCCCAATTTGAAGCAAAATGGAATCGCGAATTTGGGTGAAACATCTCTGGATTTCACAAATCTCGTAGATTTGAAGAGGTAAATTGATCCTTTAATAAATCCTTATATTTTTACTATTTTTCTTTCATTATAGTTCTTACATGGCCTCATCATCCTTATTATAACATCACTTTCATTTATGGTTGTTTTAAAATTTAGATACTGCTGTATTTGGGTCGTTTTTTCTAGATTTATTTGGTTAAGTATTTCTCTCTTCATTTCCTTCTTTATACATAAGGTTTCCTCACTCTTTCGCGAATTTATAGAGTGTAAAAAAGTTAGGGTTCATAACTAGGGTTTTATATTGGGTCTTTTTAGTGAAATTTTTTCATTTAGGGTTCATTTTCACTTCTTTGTGGTGCGGTAGAGGTGTGATTGAGGTTTCGCACCAAGATTCAACGGTTTTGACCTAAAAGGTAGGTGGTTCTATGTGTAAGAAATTTTTGATGAGTCATCTTGATTTATTTACTAGATTTAATGTTTCTAATATGCATATTGTGGTGAAAAAACCGTTTTTGATGGATTTTATTATGTTTTTAATTTTATAGTTACACTAGGGCTTGAAATTGGGTGCTTTTCATGGGTGACTCATGGGGGTAATGTTTGTGTGTATTTTATAACTCATGAAAGTGACTTATTGGTGTTTAGAGGGGATGAAAATTATGTTCTTTTAATGCCTTAGTGTTATATAGGCCTTGAAATGGGGGTTTTGAATGGGTTTAGGTTGTAAAACCATTTTGTACTTCGTGGAAGTGATTTATGAAAACGTGTGTTTTTCATGTGTGTCTTTTTTTGTGTTAATTTAGGTATTTTTATAACACTTGGGGATTGTTTAATAAATTTTTTAGGTCTTATAATTCTGTTATATATTGATATAGGTCTGATTTTGGAATTTAATGAAGGGCTAGAAATATATTTTGTGTGTGAAGCATAGTTACACCCCTTGGGTTTGTTTTATGAAAACATTGAATGTTTTGTTTAGTTAAACAAAGTGGGAAAAGGGTGTATATGTACTATTTGGTGAGTGTGTTCACCTAATATTTTTTTTAAAGGTAATGTGGTTATTTAAGATGTAAAATATATTTTTTAGAATGTTTTATAAAGGGTTGAAAAGTTTTATCAAATGGAAAGAGAGTTGTGAAACATGGTTGTGGGCTGTTTTGTGTGAGTGTGTTGTGAAAAATAAATTTTGTTGATGGAAGAAGTATTATATGATATTTGATTGGGTTGTTATGTGAGTTATAATGTCTTTTAATGGTTTTATAATATTATTTAAAGGATTTTGGAAGTGTTAATGAAATTTGAAAAGTGTTGTGGGCTATTTTTGGTGTGACTATGATTTCAAAATGCATTTGAATGAAAAAGTGGATGTTGTTACTTGTTTGATGTACATGTGGGATATTTGGTGAAATTGTTATTTGGAAATGATATTTTCATGTGAAAAGTATATTTCTCAACTTTTTGAACTTGTTTGAGCATAAGGGGAAACCTGGGTATCTAGGTGGGTGGACGTGTACTGGTATGCTAGTGAATCCGTGGGGTTTTGCCTTAGTTTCACATAGAAAGATTGACACTTAGAATAGTAACTAAACTCTGATGATGTTGATTGGGGACCACTAGGTTATGGGTATGTTCCATACTAGTGTCCCGTGCATGAGAGAAAATATTGTGAGGGTTACTCTCACTAAGATACCAGGTACCTGGGACCCACAACGAACTAGTGCCTCGGGGTAATTTCCTATTTCTTGTGCTCATTAGTTACTTTGTGCTTACTATTGGAATAAGGTACTTTTGGATGAAAAATTAAGTATTGTTGATATAATTTTTAAAAGTGTTGATTCTTAATGATAGCCCACTAAAAAACTGTTTTAAATTTTAAGCTGCATCTTTTAGAAATTATAACTAGCATTTCCTATTTATGAAAACTTACAAGCTTACCATCTTTGAATGTTTATCACATGTAATCTCTTAGTGTTGGTATCCTAATGGGCATTGTCTCACACCCTAATTACATAATTCGGTGTACGTAGACTTGTTTATTTTTGTTTTCTCATGTTGGGTATTGTTTTTAGTGCCAGTGGTTTAGGTTTCTAGTAGGTCATTAGTGGTGAAGTCTTGTGGAGATGGCTTTAGGGAGGTTCCCCAGGTCATGAGGGTTCTTGGGATATTTCCTTTTGGTTTTATACCTTTATTATAGTCTTGGTGAGTTGTTTTAAAATATGTAATTCAGTTCTGAGTTTTTGTAAAAGATTGTTTGGTTGGAAAAATCCAGATTTGTTTTGTTGGATTCATTTGTTGTTTTATGTTTCTAAACTCAGATAAATCATTCCCAATTCTCATTTTATAATACCCGAGCACTTATGCCAGCCCGTGAGGATCAGTAATTCCATTCAAGACTTTTCATGAGCTAGGATTGACACAGGTTTTGGTGGTGACCAGATTTGGTTCGTGAAAAGAAGTGTAATTTCAAATTGTGAGGATATAATTTATTAGATGGGAGAATGTAACACCCCAAATATTTACAAATAAATATAATATAGAATGTAATGCACATAACAATGAGTCTCTGTGAAATAAAACTTTTTTATTATAATTATTTAAACAATATTGTTATAACCTAGCCATTAAACAAATTTTTTCCACTTCTGTGATTTAAAATCCAAAAAATATACATACACAGTTGTGATAAGTAAAATATTTAGAGTCCAATGGGATCAACTTAATTTTTTGGTGAATATTAAGTTGACCTTTTTTAATATTTATGTCACCCTTATGAATAGTAATACGGCCCTTATGAATAGTAAATCAACCAAATGAATAGTAACCTCACCCATGGAAGTATAAATAAAATTTAGGAATCTTATAAATGAAAGTATGACATCATTAGATCATTGTATAAGAAAATGAATACTTTAGAAATTAATATTTAAGTGTTGGTATTATTGTGAGTCATAAATATTTACAATTTTATAATTAATAAAATGATATAAAAGAAAATTATTTTTTATAAAATTTATTAATAAATCAATATTTTACTTTCATGTGATTTTAGGATAATATTATGAGATCTTATTAATTTCTCAGAGTGTTTTAAAATCAGTTATAAATTTAAAATCCGTATTTTTTGTGTAAATGAATTTTTTAATTAATAATAAAATATCTCATATTTAAAAAATTATTTTCATAAAATGGAGTAAATTTTTTAATTCTATATGTTGATATTATGGTCAGGGTTTAATTTTGATTTTTTTTAAAATACTTGAATTTTTGTGAATATTAAAATACAATAATTTATAATAAATATTAAATACATGAATTTTTTATTCATTTTTTATTTAAGAATGAGGTAAGCACCATTATTTAGAACTCAAATTCACAATTTAATATATTTAGTCAAAATAATAAACAATATTTCTTGTCTTGAGAAATATAATAAAATAAATAATTAAATAATGAGAAATCACCCCTCTCCTACACTATTAAAACCACCCCTCGCCCCTCTTCTCCTCACTCCTCTAAGACTTGAATGTTATATAAGTTATACAATAATACTCTACTATGGTATCTCCCCATGTCAAAGATCTCTTGTTCTTACCAAAATACCAAAACCCCTTTCCCTAAGGAGGTTCTCAATGAAGAGTATTCAAGAGGTAAAATCCCTTTCTTTTTCATTTTATTTTATTTTCAAGTTCTTTATTTTATTATATTCTCCACACCTCATCTATCGAAATGATCATGATAACTCCAGTATCATATATATATATATATATATATATATATACTTGAATGATATCATGTTAATCGAATACCCATCATAAATATCCTTACTCTCTCCCTTTTATTATAAAAATGAAATCATCGTATGGGATCTGCCGATTTACAACCTTTATGGATGAATAACATTAGTTCTTCAATTTCTACTTCAAGGATATTCATGATACAATTTTTATTGTTAAAATAGGCTATAATTTTTGTATTATAACCTATTTAATGTTATGGAACCAATATAAATATACAAAACTAATTCATATGTCAAAACTAATTAATGATGATCAAAAACTACAAAAATAATCTAAATGATTATCACTACTATTTTAAACCTATTTGGGCCTTCGAGCCACCAGTTTGGGCCTATGGGTCTCCAGGGCCTTCAGGTCACGTAGACCATGGAGTAGCACAGTTCACACAGAACAGGCCCCAGAAGAAGATCAGAGAAACAGGAGTAGCATCCACTAGATGCAGAGCTAACCAGATTAGAAGAATGAGAGTGTATGGCATCCGCCATCGGGACCAGGCACCGTGCAGCTTTGTACAGGGAAATGCTAGCTGATCAGCAATGCAAGGTGAGGAGCTAAAGGCGATCAATGATGCAAGACGCTGGGGAGGGGAAGTTCTAGTGGGCTAGGCCAACGAGGCATGTAATGGGAATGGTATACCTCTGGGCCTTCAGGTCATGTATTTTTGGTCATGTCGGGCCTTGTGCCTTGGGCCTATGGGTCTTGTACGGGTTCCCCTTCAACCCTTAAAAAGGGGGATTATCTATAAAAAAAATAAAAAAGAAGGCCTTCGGGCCATTCAAGCTAATATATAAAAAAATGAATTATTTAACCATTTAATATCTTATATGTTCATTATTATAATATAAAATAAATTCTATAAAATTATATCCATTCCACATGAACTCCATTACTTATAAAAAAGTGAATCAATTATGAGCACCAAGAAAATGAATGCCCCAAAACGATGAAATTAAACTTTATAACTCATCAATAAGTCCATAAATGAACATAATAAAACTATTATGATTCTAATACATGTATAAAGGGTTATTAATAATTATTTAATTAATTTAATTCTATTAGATAGGACATTAAGCTAAATTGTAAAACATATTCAGACATAAGTTGAGGGTTTTATCATCTCACTTTCTTTTTTATGAGATATTCCTTTTTCACCACTATTTATTGTGTATGGTGTATGTATAATACCCATTTATTTTTCATATCATGAATGTATTTATTTTCATGGTATTAATTTTATCATTTTATGATTATTAATTTTGGGGCATATGATTCGATTGATTACAAAGTGGTAAGGGATTCTATCGAAACCCCCTTCTTTCTATCGTTTTACTCTCACTCTAACATTAATAAAATGTAATGCTTATTTATTTTTGTATATTTATTATAAATGATTTTTATATGTTCCATACTCATATATATAGATCATATCATCCTTATTTAATGTGGATATTCAAGTTTTAAAATGGTCCCCTTCTCAATTATTCCTGATAAACAAGTCTAATTCAAGGGAACTTCCTGAATTCTTACCCATTTTCAAGTGCACTGTATAATCTAGTTTAATCTAAAATTATTTTTCTAAAATAAAAGATTTTATTATGATGAAATATATTGTATCATTTATGGTTTTACAAAAAACAAACATTCCTTTCCAATTTAAAATCTTTTTAATATTTTTATTAAAATGCACTAAAATGTTTTATTTATAACAATTCTTGAAAACTATTTTTACATGATTTCACTTTATTAAGACATAATTTATTCCTAAAATATATTTTCAATGTACTTAAATTTTATTTTTTTAGATATAAATTTTTACAATATTATTTTATGACAAATACAAATTATTTTCAAAAAGAACTCTTCTTTACAAAGTAAAAAGTATTTTTCACATATCACTTTTTCTTTTGGGAGATATATACCTTGTTCACAACTTATTCCTTGTGTGTGTGGTGTATGTAGTTTCATTTGATATATCATATCAGGATTATTATTATTCTCATTATATTCAAAGGTATTATGATTTCAATGTTTCAATGTGGTATGGGTGACTTTGGAATGTTTAAATATTTTTTCCTCAAGAATTTTTCAATGGTCTCATTTAAAAGTGTCTTCATCTATGTCAACATACTTTGTTGAATCTTGTACCTCATTGAGGTGTATATATTATGATACATTCTACCATAATTTTAGGATTTGATGATCAATTTGTCCATATATGTGCTAATTTTATACCATTCATTGGTTATAGTTAAAGTATTTACATTTTGTATGCTAATTTATCTATTCGAATGATTATGTTGTTTATGTTTCACCCTTTTAATATGAGGAATGTATTATGTATATAGTTTTATGGGTGGGGCCCACTATATCCCCTTGATGCATCACTATGTCTCATGAGAAAAAATAGAATTGGGTTTTGGATAAGGCTTTACCCTAGTATTTTTATACATCTTGGTTATGGCCTTGATAGTAAGTTTCAAGTGCCCCTCATTATACATTCTCTCATTGTGAAACTAGTAATTTATATTCTATGTGATTATTTGACTAGTAGAATATCCATGGTTATGATTTATTATGGAATTATTTATTCATATTTTATTCCTTGCATATTATGCTCAATATTTTGTTTTGATGGAATGAGTTATTTAGTTACTCACCATGCCTTATTATTTATTCTTACACTATATTACATAACCTTAGTAAGCATATTAGCTCACACATCTCTTATGTTTCCTTTCCCTAGATTATGAAGAATCAAACACTAAAAAAGCTTTCAAGGATGTAGTTTATTTTATTTTATATTGTATCATGTTTTGTTTACTTTTCCCAATGTATTATGGGTATCAAGAATATAATATAGTCTTCCAAGAATGCTAAACTAATCATTCATTTGGGATTTTATTCCTTGTAATCATGCCAATGTAATAAAATAATACATCGGCTCTAGGATTTTAGGTTCACAGCTTTACAGTGACCCTCTAAAAAGGAAAGCTTGAGATTACCCAAGACTCCATTTAATTATCCATGAACATTCTGGGCTTCATAGTGGATTTCTCAATCTTAAGAACTCTATCCATGGTGGTCTGGTGTGCAACATGAATAGTGTAAATGTGGCATAAACCAAGTGCAAACTCTAAGGAAGGAGATGTGGATTGAGATTCAAAATAGTGGTATTTAAGATAAAATTAATTTTTCACTGTATCCATTATACCACATTGAAAAGTCAGTTGGGTGGGCCATACTTTATCAAACTCAGCACAGTAAGGATTTTTCAATCAAATCCCTTTTTCTTATCCTAACTAGTAGGTCAACAAGATGTCATAATAGATGCTCTTTAATACACTCCAGTACCTACTTGTGCTAAATTTTCTCATCAGTGGTCCTCTATCACCACCTAACAGGCTATGGTTTAAGATTGGATGATTGCATTAGTGTGGTCAGCCTGATAACCTATAGTTTTCTGTGTTGGCCATCATCTTTTATCAATCACTTGGAAATTAATTTTCTACTAAATCATCATGCCCATTTTTTGTTTCCTTAATTTCTTCTAAAAAATCCTCTAAATTAAAATATAAGTAACTTATGTCATGAAAACAAATAAAAGTCATATTAAGGATGAAAAAATAATCAAATAAACTCAAAAAATTTACAAACAACATTAAAATGTGTTCATAAAATATCAACATTAACCAATGTGAACTGAACGAAAATAAACTAAAAAAATTGAATCAATCTAAATAAAACTGATCCAAACTGACCCATCCTATCATGACATGAATCAATTCTAAAAGACATGACCTTAACTAAAAAACTTTCAACCAAATCAAATTAAATTGAAAACAACCATCCAAACCAACCTGAATTATTATAGAATTAACCAAACTAAATTATACCTAACTGAGTGAAATTTAATAGAAATAAAATAATTAGAATAAACCAAAACTAAATTGAAATAGACTATACTAATCCCAACCAAATCAAATCAAATATAATCGAACCAACATCAACCAAAACAAATTGAACATAAGCCAACTAAACTAACATAACAAAACCATACATACCTAATTAAAAAAAGGAAAACACAACACATATGAACTAAGAGGAATCGAACAATATTTTATAGACCCTAAACCAATATAACTAAACTAAACTGAATCAAATCGAACTATGAATAATCAAGCTAACCAAAATCGACTGAATCAGACCTAACTAGAACTGAAATAAATTATCCTAACTAAAAATGACTTGATTATACCTAATTAAAAATAAAACTAAATAAAATAAAATTGAACTAAACCAAACTTTCCTGAAGTGGGATAAATTTTTTTAAATGAATCCAAATGACCCAAACTTAATTAAAGTTAAAAAAAATTAAACAAATCTGAATCAAAATGAACCAAACATAGCATACCTAAAATGACCCAAACTGAAAAAACCTAACTAAATAGACCAAAACATACTAAAATCAAATAAAACAAACCTAACTGAATGAAAAGAAACCTAAACCAAATCAAATTGAACCAAAATGAACAAACTTTAATTGACCCAAATCAAATTAAATCAAAACAAATTGTCCGAATCTAAATTGATAAGAATAATATTGAATTAAAATAAACCAAACTGAAACATGATAATCCAAAATGAGTCAACCAAAATTGAATAAAACCAATATAAATAGAATCTAATATATTTGAATATAAATCTCATGAACTGAACCAAATAAAACCAAATTGAATTGGATAAAATCGAATTATACTGACATAAATTGAATCTAATTGAAGCAGGCTGGTCTGTATTGAACTAAACAAAACTAATATTAATCAAACCAAAAAATATACCTAAACCTAAATGAATAAAACCTATTTGAACTGGTCTATGTCAAACTAAACTTGAAATGACTCAAAAAAAACTGAATCAAAACCAAAATGACTTAACCCTCTCTGAATGGAACTAAATAAACTAGACCCAACCAGACCTAAACCAACTTGAATCCATGAAAACTAAACTAAACCCAAAAAAAACTTATCTAACCTAATCTGGTTCCATTTAGATCAAAATTTACCAAATAAAAACAAACCAAACTGAATAAACCAAACTAAACTGAACTAACTAGAATAAATATGAACCAAACAGAACTAAAATAAAAAAGAATAAAGTAAACCAAACTGAACTAAACTAAACTAAACTAAACCGACCTGTTCCACCCCAAATAGAATTTAATGAAACCAAAAAAAACCTTTACCAAAGAAAACTGAAAAAAATTGAACCAACCAAATATAACTCAAATTGAATTTAATTGAAATGAAAATAACCAAATAAAACTTAACTGAATGAAAATGAATAGAACAACATCAAACCAAACCAAAACACAACAAACTAAACTAAATTGATCCCAATTGAAATATATAAATTTAATAAAAAAAGTAAATGACATAAAATTGATTGGAACTAAAAGAAATAAAAATGAATAGAATGAAATTAAACTGAATCACTCCATATCACACAAAACTGAATCAAATTGTCACAAATTGATATGAATGAAAATGAAATAGAATAAATTAGTCAAATGAAACTAAACCATATGAAATAAAACTGAATCTATGTTTTTGGATCCAAACCTCATAGAAACTAACCAATCCAAACCAAACTGAATGAAATTGAAGAAATATAACATAATAAAAAAGAATCCAATATACCTGATCCAAACCAAATTGAATAGAAATGTTATGAATCAAACAGTATTAAACTAAAACAAGTAAAAATAAACAAAATAAATTGAAAGAAAACCAAAGTTAACCAAACTAAAATTAACTGACCCAATTTGAATTGATTTGTCCCTACACTTCCCAACTCTGACAATGCCAGATAGAATGGTCAAGAAATTAAATATATATAATTTATCTATCCCAAACCATTAGAAAATGAAGATAATATTCCAAAAAAATGAACTAAATCCAAATTCAAATGAACCTAACTAATATTATTATAATAAAACTAATCTAATATTACCTCACTGTAACTAATCTATCTTAACCAAATCAATTATACCATATATAACTTTTGTTTAACTGAACTAAGTCAAAATGAAATGAATCAACCTAACTTGAACTCATCAAACCCTACCAAACCAAAATCCAATAGATTTTAGCTAAATAGAGTTGAACCAAACCCAAAAAACCAAAGATAAGTTAAGTGAGTTGAATTAAATGGAATTAAATTGAAATAAATAGTTCTAAACTAAACCCAACTTGCCTAACCCAAACACTTTTGATCTGAGCCAAACTGCACCATTATGAGACTTCATAAATGGACCTAAACCTATCCAAACCAAACAAATTCTATTAAAATGATATGAACTTACCAAACATGGAAAAAATAAAATACACCTAAATGAGTCAAACCAACATCACTTGAATAATACTGAATAAAATTAAATAGAAAAAACTTTCACCGGACAAAAAAAATCAAACTGAATTAAACCAAACAGATATAAACAAACCAAACCTAAAGTGATATGAATCTAATGTCATCGAGTGCTACCAAGATGAATCAAAAAAACTGAAGAAAAATGAACCAAATCAAATTGACCTAACTAGAACTAAACTGAATCAAACAAAATTGAATCGATCCAAACTAACATGACATTACCTGTCATGAACAAAGCCAAACCAAATGGTTATAAACTAAAATAAATGAAACAAAACCAAACCAAACCAAGCTAAACCAAACCAAATGAAAATTAACTAAACCAAATGAAAAAAACTAAAATGAACCAAATTGTACCAAACCCACTTGAACAAAAATGGAATAAAATGTATAGAAGAATACCAAAAAAATAAGAATAAAAAAACTTGAATAAATTTAATCATCTAGAAGGTACTCAAAATAAACTATAATAAAATAAAATGAATTAAATTAACTAAAAATAACCTGACATGCCCTAAACCTTTTCAAAATGAACTGGATCCATTAGACCTAAAGAAAACTGAACCAAATTAAACTAGACCGAACTGGAAGAAAATAACCCAACCTCATCCAAACTAAATTGAATTTATTTGACCTACACAACTAATACCAAACCATACCGAATTGAAAAGAACTTACTTGAACTTAATTTAGATAACCCGAACTTAAGAAAACTGAAGAAAATTGAAGGGAATTGAAACAAAAAAAATTGAACTCGGTCAAATGGACCCAAAAAAAGTAAATAAAAATGAACTAGACCATATTAAATATACTTAGACCTATAAAAAACTAGAACCAAACTGAACTGACCTCAACTAACCCAACCTATCCTGACATTTCCTAGCATGAATAAAATAAAAACAAACCAAACTGAATTGAACAAAACCGAAGTGACCTAAATAGACTTAAAGTTAAATAAATAAAACCAAATTTAAATGAAATATCATGACCTAACTTGGTCTAACTTGAATAGAACCAACCCAAAACAACACAACAATACCTAAACTAAACCAAAATAAGTAAAACTGAATTAAACTAAACCAACCTATCCAATATATATTAGAACTAAACTGAAGAAAAAAATGAAATTAAAATAAACTAAATTGAACCAAACCATCTCGATTTAAACTAAATAGAACCAGACAAGACTAAAATATACCATGTATAATCGACTACCACCAAATGGAATTATGAAAAAACAACCTAATATAACTTGACCTCACCCAACCTGAATCAAACAGAACATACATAGACCATAAAGAACCAAAATAAACAGAACCAATATGAACTGAGTCAAACAAAACTAAACCACCAAGTTTAATTGAACAAAACTAGATTAAAAATATTTAAATCGAATCATACTAACCAATTATACCTAAATAAAATTAAAAAAACTCAACCCAAATTAAATCAAATCAAGCTAAAATGACCTAAAATAAACCAAAATGAACTAAACTAAACAGAACTATAATGAATATAAAAAATAAACAATTAAATATAAATTATCTCAAATTGATCTTAATTGACCCAAATTGAACTAAATATGAATGTAATTAACCACTAAAAAATCAAAAAAAGTTTAACTAAACAAACCCAAAAATGAAATGAATTTTAAATAAAATTCTATATTTGAATTGAACCAAATTTAATGAAACTAAATTGAATTAATATAAGAAAAGATACATAAACTTGAGCTAACCTGATCTAACCATTAAAATATTGAATTGAATAACCCTAAATGGTCTCAAACTAAATTTAATAACCCTAAATGGTCTCAAACTAAATCAAAATAACCTAGAGAAATAAAAACTAAAAAAAACTGAAATTTGAAAAATTAAATTAAAATAAACAAACTAAATCAAATCAAATGAAAATTAATTAAAATAATCCAAGCTAAACCAGACCAAATGAAAGTGAAATAAACTAAATCAAATAGAATGAAATCATAAGGAATAGAATAAAACTAAATTGAATAGAATTTAATGATTTAAAAACAAAATAAACCTAATGAAATTGAACAAAACTAAACCATGTTGAATGTTAGAAAATTGAATCCAATTAATGAAAATCAGTCATCCCAACCCATAATAAACTGGCCTTAACTAAACCAAGATGAATGAAATATAAATGAATCAAACTAAATAGAACCAAGTTGTTCTAGACCTAACTAAATCAAACAAAACTAACCAGTTCTAAAACAAATTTAACTAAACAAAATCAAATATAACATACAAAAATAGAATAGATTTGAGTCAAACCAAATGGAACGTACCAATCCCAACTCAACCCAAATCCTATCAAAACAACCCAAGCTAAACATAAATGAATAAATGCGGACCAAAAAAAATATATTGGAATCATACCAAATAAAACAAAACTAAAATTGAAATTGAATTAAATGGAAACAAAAAAGATTGCAGTGATTAAAACTTAACTAACCCAACCTATCCATAATTAAACCATAGAATTGAACCAAACAAAGCCACACAAAACCAAACCAAAATTAACTATTGAGTTGATCTGCATTAATTGAGATTTTAATAAACTGATCCACACCAATATAAATAAAATTAAACCCCATCAAACAAAACTGAATTGACATGGACCATACAAAAATGATTCAAATCAACTTGAACCATGTTAAACTAAACTAAATCAAACTAATCCAAATTGAACCAAATATAATCAACTGTAAACAAATTGAAATAATGGAATGAAATGGAACCAAACATGATCAACCAGAACGGAACCAAAACAAAGATAACTAAAACTATACTAGACCAATGAAAGTGTACCAAACCATCCTAAATATATCAAATAATGGATGAACCAACCCAATTCATATTAAATCAATCCAAATTAACTAATTCAAAATATAATCAAAATTAATCAAAACTACCTAAATAATGATACCCATACAAGACCTAAACAACTGTAAATTGAATCAAATGAAACTAATCATAAAATTAGGGGTTGAATTTTATTAGTATTGAACTATATAGAAATGACCTGAATAGACCTAATATTGACAATACTAATTCAAATAAAAACAAACCAAAAAATTTGAATCAAACCAACCTAGCATGACATGAACTGAACTGGATAGATTCAAACAGAACCAAACTAAAATAAATTGTATCAAATTAAATTGAGAATTCTTGACCTAAATTAAAACAAACCAAATTAAATTGAAATAGCTAGTATTGAGTTAAATAAAATTTAACTAAAAAATCATAAATGAAATTAACCAAAATGAAATGGATGGAATAAAATCATGTTAAATAAAATTGAATTATACTAAATGAAAATGAATCAAACCAAACTAAACTAAATCAAACCAAACTAAATATAATTGAGTATAAATAACTTGAACCAAATATAAATACACTAAAATATACCAAAATGAATTTAAATAAAACACTGTGATCCATATCAAAAAAAATGAAATGATTCCAAACTAAAATGATCCAACCCAGATCAAACCACTTTGAACAAGACCAAATAGAACTAAATCTACACAAACCAACCTGAACTAAACTGATGAAAACTAGATTAAACTAAACAAAATTAACTCAAATAAATCAAAAAATGTAAATAAATCGAGATAACTTGGGATTAAATTATATATATTTAAACAAATCTAGAAAGTCCAAAAAAAATTACTACATTTAATCAAATCAAATAAACATGAACTAAATTTAATTAGAGTGTAATGATATATCCAATCCCAAAATGAACTAAAAATACGGCCAGAAAAATGAATTGGAACTAAATAGAATGAAACTGAACCAAACCTTCCAAAATTAAACTAAACTAAAATGAATATAACTGAATGGAATAAAAATTGAATCAAATTAATCTAAACCAAACAAATAAAATTAAAAATTGAACAAACTAAAACAAATTGAACCAATCTAAATAAACTAGAAAACTAAAATGAACCAATATAATTAGGAGTAAATAAAAAACAAACTAAATATATAAAAATGATCCCAAAATTGAATTTAAATTCTAATTCATGTTAATTATAGTCAAAATGATTTGGTTCAATGCATTTTTATTATTTATGGTTCTTCTTGGTTTGGGTCAGATTCGTTAGAGAAGGTTTAGTTTGAGGAAAATATTTTATGTTCTATTAGATTTGAGTATTTTTGAGCAGATTTTATATAATTTGGTTTATTTTAGGTTAGTATTTTTAGTTTTGAAATGTTAAATTTGATTGGTTTTGGTTTGAGGTGTTCGAATTATTATTTTTATTTGTTTCAATTTAGAGTGGATCAACATTGTTCTATTTGATTTTTTTGGATAGAAGTTTCACTCACCTCTCTAGGATTATCTCCCATGAGAGATTCACCCCTAGTGGATGATCATTAATTTAATCATGCAACTTAGGAAATGTTGGAGGTTTTAAATGTGTCTTGTTTCCACCCCATATCGTTCTTATTTTTCATCTTTCCATTATTGTTTGAGTTGGTATTCAATGGTGTCCCTACTCTTTCATAAGAAGTAATCTCATTTAAGACTATATCTATCCTTAATGATAATATATCTTTGTTAAATGATTTTTCATCCATCGATTTCTGTTTATCTTCATTGGTGTGATTCCCTGGGATTTTTTTTAATATCTTCCTCATCCTTGTTTTCTCTCCATTCCACCATTTTTTTATATCATGGAATAATTATTTCCTTTACCCTATGTGTAGGCATGAGGATGTAGAAGGTTTTATAATGTGTATATGATTATAGATTCTCAACATTATTTTATTTTTATTTTTGTTTAAATTTTTTAGATATCAGTCATTAATGTCTCTCAGTATTGATTTCTCTTTCATTTAGAGGCATCACACACCCCTAGTTGATTCCCTAAGAAGATAAAATCAATGAACACTATACATTTTTTTAGAGTGACTTCCACCTTAGATTCTCCCAGTGAGTTTTTACCTCCCCCACTTTAATGATTTCTTTATTCATTATGGTTTCATTCATTTATTCACAAGCCTCTTCCAATGGTGCACTCTACTAATGCAGGGGTTGTTTTCGATCTTACCTCTTTGATGAATGTTCCTTGACCTCTATTTTTTCCTATTTTATTTCCTTCTACTTTATCATCCTTTATATGGATGGTTAGACTCCATGATCTTATGGTTCTTATCGATGGAGATTGCAGCATCCTTCACTTCTTGGGGGAAATGATATTTTCAGCAATTCTATTTTGGTGATGGTCCATCCCCGACGTTGATTACCATGTGTTTATGCTTCCTTAGCATTAGATTTCTTAGTGATTTTGTGTCATCTTTTAGCCCCTATTTTTATCCTTTTTTGGGAAGTTAACCTAATTATAATTAGAATCCCATTTATCCCACTAAAACATTCCCTTAAAAGCTTAGGTTAGGGTTGGGGTTGAAAAAGTCTCCATATTTAGGTGTTTGATGGTCCATTTTGGGCCATATTCATTTTAGGTTCCCCATTAAACCCATAGTGACCCTATTTTTATCCTTAGAGAGACTTAATTTATTTTTATTTTTAAAGTTTTTGGATTTTAAAATATGTAAAATGGTAAATTTACCTTATAAATTGGACTCATAAAAAATTTATAATAGTTTCATAAAATGTAGAATTTTGTTTTTCCCTTGGATTGATTTTTTGTGAAATTCAGAGCTAGTTGGATTTTTATGGATCTTTAATATTTGTTTATTAAATAAATATTCATCATGTGAGCATTAATATTAATATCTTCTAAATGGATGCTTGTTTATATATTTTTATCATATACTTGTGTCTAAAAGAAAGTGTTTTCTCTAAGATAGTTAAATTTTCATATTTAGGATTTGGTCCTTAGACCGAGTATTTTTATGTTTTTATTTAAGATAATCAATTTTTGACACCATGGCCTAATTCTCCTCAATAAATTCATTTTTATGTTTCCTCTCTAGGGTAATCCATCAATGATAAACATTAACATAAAAATTATTAAACTATTCATAGTTGATTTAGAGGTCTTCTTTATAGAAGCATATACAATGATAGAGAGTAATGATATGATCAACGATTCTATGCCTATTCAGTATTGACGCTGGACTTATTTTTTATTTCATACCTTATTATTCATTCATTATGTTCATCACTATGCTCCCTCAATTTAAATCTCCAATAATTTATATCTTGAATATAATGGAGTTATAAAACAACAACAATAATAATAATAATAAATATAAAAAATATAATATCCAATATATTTTAAAAAATAATATTTCAATAATGTTTCGTTCTTCCATTAAAATTAAATTTATTTTTCTTGAAATTAAAACTTTATATTTTAAATTAATTTTGTTTGTGTTATGGATTATTTTGGGAAAGATAATAGAGTAGATATTATATTTAAATTCTATGATTATTATCCTAAATGATTTTTTGAAAAATTATGTGGGATTAGAAAAGGTGTTTTTTGGAAGAAGAGAACATGCCATGTTTAAATATTAATTTTTAATATTAAATTTACCATTCACAATAATATTCTAATTCATGAAAATTATTTTTAAATCATTTTTTATAGAAATTCATTAAGTAATTATCTCTAATGAATTAATTTTTTCCAAATGACGTGTTATTCATCAGTAAAGTACTAATTAATGACGATTTTTTTTGTTTTTGTTTTGACTCATATTGAATTATTATAATTGAATAATGAGTGTTAATGAATGATGACCTTCAATGAAGAATAGTAGCGGTTAACACGTCAAATTATTTTTTTTATTTTTATATTCTCATGATATTTGATAAACGAGATGCGATATAAATTTTTTTTAGTCATACCCTCCCACCAACCACCCTTATTTGATAATTTATTCCAATTCATCATTCTTTGGATCATTCTTGGTGATGAATCTCAATGATGGTGATTGGTGGCCAATGTTGTGTGTGTAGATGAAGCCACTGGAAAACCTTGGATTTCATATCCATATTGGATGTAATATCAATGAGGGTGATGATGAGGATAGTTATAATGAAAATGGATGATCAATGAAGATATGATGAGGTGAGATTGAGATACCAAGGGTGTCTAGGTCAGCGCGACACCAAAGTTTCTACTAGAGGAAAGGCGACAATGCACATTTCTAGGATATGTTTACTATATATTAGGAATTCCTTATTACATTCCATGTAATATTCTAGATTACACAGCATAAAGTCCAATATATGTGGTGTTAGTGTTTATGAATCACTATAAATATTATACATCAAGTATCACTAGGATACACATCATGTACTACAAAACCTAGAGCATTGACATGTACTTTGTGTACATGTGAGGTCACTATAATGGAATCAAATGATGTGTGACCCCATAAAAAACCATATATATTGTATGGAGTGGATCGACATGTATATTATAGACATACTGAGTAATTTCATGGGACCCACATGTAGTTTATTTGATGAATATTTATTTTACTAATAATGTTGTGACTCGATGTGTATCTGAAATACATGCAATCCATCCCGAGTAGCACCACACACTATGTACTGGTAAGCACATGTTGTGTACTATGATATATGAAAATGAAATGTATTATAGTATGTGATTATATTTGCATATTTATTGGATATTTCATGTACTTATAACATGCTGAGATTTTGTGATTTTTTTAGAATGAATTTATTTTTTTTGATATTTTCAGTTCACACAACATTGAAAATTGTTATTTCATATATATTAAAGCATTATGATTGAATTGAGTTACACAAATTTCAAATATAATCATGCACTGAAATTAGTATAAAGGTTATATTTCTATATATGGAACATTGAGTTTGATTACATTATATGAAAGACTGACTTTCCTTAATGGCCTATGTAACATGAAGACTGAATTTTTCCAAAAAAAATATATTATTAAAATATTATTGTAACATCCCAAGTAAGTAAGGAATTATGAATTTTCATTATCAATGTCTATTTATAAATTAGATAGTGTTTTAGAGGCTTAAAATGAGAATAAATCCAATCTTAATCATAGAATAATCTAATATTTTTTGAAAGATTGTTTTACTTCCTTTTAATGGAGAACCATTTTTAAATCTATATTTTGAAAATTTTATAAGATAGATTTTTCAAAATAAACTTATTCTTTAGTATTGTAACATTGAAATTTATTTTGGATAAATTTTTGGTATTTTTCTAACAATGTTCATTTTTTTTAATGAATAGTGAAAAATACTGCAGTTTACTTCAAAACTGCATTTTCATCTAATTTAATTATATTGTTAGATTATCTTTTTAATTGGTTTTAAAGTTTAATTAGAATATATTTTTACCATTTAATCCAATTTTGTTCATTTTTATTTATTTCACTTTGAAATTGGACATAAATAATTCTGAAGCTTTTGATAGATATTGTTTCTAAAAAACCCGCTATTTGTTTTGACAACGAGAATTATTTTTTAATTAATTACCACAATTTCTGTGTTATTAATTTGGTAAAATGGATTCCATATTTGGAATCAGAAGTTCCAAATTATTTAATTAAGACTCTTTTGTTTTTGGACATTATGAATAGTAACGACGGTAATTATCTTTAATTATCGTGATTAATTAGTAATCATGTAGTTAAGGGTAATAAAATAATATCATAATAATAACAAAAATGACCCCAACATGTTTCCTATTGCTACTGGTTGTGTCATGGCTGACCATTTTATGCCTTGTTCCAAACTTTGGGACCCCATGGAATCATTTTTAGGTGACAATGACACTTTATCATTTTACGTTTTTTAAAAGGAAAATATAACCAACGTATGTATCACCCAAGTAAAACAATTTTAGTTATGTCTGTGTAAATTATATATTAGAATATAAAAATTCATTGGAAATATAAAAATATTTCTTACATCATGATATTTGTTTTATAATTTTTAGACATTAAATAAATTAATTTATTTATGACACGAGGATGATGCAGTGATTACCTCATTAATTATCAATTTAAATAAATTGAAAAGATAATGTAAAATCTAAGACTTAAACTTGTCAAAAACATATAGTATGGGTGGATTTAGAACCCTTATCACCTTATCCTAGAAATATACCATTGTGGGACCATTAAAATTCGAAACTCATTATATAATAAAGTAACATTTCGTGAATTTCCAAGAGTGCCCCTCCTCCCTCTTATAAAAGGCCCCCACCTCTACCACCTTACCCACATCTCTCAATCCATTGGCTTGGCCAAGATCTTCTCATTATATCTCTACACAACCCTATTTTCATCTTACAATCCTTAACTTAAGCATAATGCTCTTCAAGAAACCCTTTTGGTTCAAACCAAGAGGAGTTGCCCGATTTAAAGGTAATGTCTTCACTTGTGTTCTTTTGTTTTATTTTGCTTCTCCAACCCCATAAACTATTTTTATTCCTTTCTTTTGCAACAAAAAAAAGTATATTAAATATAATATGATGTTTTTATGAGAATTATTTGATTTACACTTACACACATCTCCGTCTAATGGTTAAAGAACATACTGTTTTTCTGGTTGGCGAATTTCTGCCTCATGAAACGATGATTGTTCAATCTTCTTTTAACACCTTTCATGGTGGCCATGAAGATGTCACTATATTTATATATGATATATATTATTATTATGTTTTCCTTATGATTCTTTATTTTTCATTTATGGCATTCCTTTATGGTTTCCATTATTTGTAAACGCGATATCTTCATTTTAGGAAGTGCGGACTACCGCCCCCTCAAAGTGATTTGATTCATTAATGCCATATGTGGGATTTATAAAGGATGGGGTTAATTATATTATATATGATATTATATTGTAATTATAATATACCTTTATATCATTATTATTTCACTCCTTTAAATATGAAATAGAAATGAAATTAGCATTCATGTGTACGTACGGCTTACCGTCTCCATAAACAGTGCATTTCATTTATTACCTCTAAATGTTATGTAATATTATAAATGAATGTATAAAATGGATATATATGATATATATGATATCTAAATCATGAATATAATTCTGGATATAATGGATATTTTACCACATGAACAAATTGTAATTATAAGAATCTTATTTTTGACTCAAGTACCAAAGATCGACAAAACGGATGTTATTAACTTAAATAATTACATAATGTTCATAACATGGTAATAAGTGATATAAAATGAATAATGAACTTGAAAAAGGTTCTTAAACAAGTATAAATTAACTCTTGTTTATTATTTTGGGGATTAAAGAATGATCGAGTCAAGTCGGACACGAGGTATGGGACTTCGTCTCAATATCCTTTCATTGAGACATATTTTGTTTTATACACAACATTCTTTTATACGATGTATAAACCCCTTTTACTTTGAATTTTATTCAAAAGGAACCTTTTTATACAAAGCGTTTTACTAAACGATAAAAGGTATTGTTTTTGTCTTATGTAAGCGGCGACAATGACTTCTCTGCTGTCGTGACCGTTATTTGAGTTTTCGCTTCCTCTACAAGCCATAAATTTTTTTAATTGAAAAATAAATACCATGTTTTACTTTTCTTCTATTTTTTGTATTGAAAATTGTTTTTATAATGTTTTGATCATATCAATGTGTTTTTTATATCTTGTGATTGAAATGTGGAAATTTTATGTTTCCTTTATGAATGTTTTATGTGATACGATTATGTTATGGTTCTTAGGAATTGTTTATGAAGACTGGTGGTTCCGTGATAAACTAAGGGTAGGTGAGCCTGATATAGCTCTCCATTGCATTGGGTAACGCGAAGGAGTTAAACTATAAGGTTTTTCTGAAGAGATTTATGGAATATACTGTGATGGGTACTCCAAAACTTAACCATGAGGGTTACTCCCAACATAAGAATGTTATGAATGTCTCAAGTTACCTTTATGTCTTATGTTTTTAATGAGTTATTCATAAACCTTATGATTTCACAAGGGATGATAAAGTGCTTATGTTTTATGAGTAAAGTATGATTTCATTAATTCTTACATATACATGGACTAATGTTTTCATTACGTACTTTTATATCCCTTACTGAGCTTTTTATGCTCATCCCATGTTTTTGAAATGTTTTTCACAGGTCAAGGGAAAGGTGCATGATGTGATGATAGTATCGAGGAAGTTTCCAGAAAGAACCCATGTTTTATTTTAAATATGTCTCATTTTATGGGAAAAAAGAATATTTTATTTTATGTAACCACCTTGTTGAAATGTGTAATGTAATGCATGATTTATGATTTAATTCTCTAAAACTCTAAACCTGAAAAGATCCTCAATGTGTATTCTTGAAATAACTCAAGATTAAGTAATGTTTAAGGCTGGGTCCTTATAGTTGGTATCAGAGGGAGGATTAGATAACTTTAAGAGTTAATGTTCTATTAAATGATTATCCAAAAATATTTTTTTATGTTCAAATTGAAAAGATATAGCATTTGAAGATTACCATGTTGCTTCATCTAAGACATGTTTGTTCAGAATGGTTTTCCACAGAGGAAACAGGGAAGCAGTGTTAGGAATGCATAAAGGAGGAAATGACCTTCTAAATCAGCATCCCGAGATGGTCGGAATTTCAACTAAATAGTTTGTTGTCGTAATGGCGCAGTTGACTCAAGTGATAAATGGTGGTGGTATCCATGCATGAGATCAACCAGATCAATCGCAGAGGAACTTGTCAGTGGTGGAACATTTCATGAGGCAACATACCCAATCATTCAGAGGATCATCTGACCCTGTGCTAGCTGAAGGGTGTATTAATAAACTGGAGAATATTTTCGATGTCATGGGGTGTTCATAAAATAAAAAGGATAGTCTTGTTGTTTACCATTTGGAGGGTAAAGCAGATCAGTGGTGGTCAATGGTTAAAAATATTAGGGACGCTGATGAGATTGATTCTCTTGACTGGGATGAATTCGAAGGTATGTTTCTTGAGAAATATTTTCCTAAGGCTATACTACTTAGGATGGAAAAAAAATTCTTGGAATTGAGGCAAGAGGACAACTCAGTGGCTGCTTATGAAGAAAGGTTCACTCGATTGGAAAGGTATGCTCCAAATTTTATCTAAGACCTTGATAGTAAAATCAATCTTTTTTACTCAGGATTAAAGCCAAAATATCAAAGGGCTTTAGCTTCTCATGAGTTCAAAAGTTATGAAAATCTTGTTCGATGTGCTGATAATGTGGAAATGGATTTTTTCGATGATCAAGTGTTCTATAACAACCAACAGAAGAAGAGACCGAGGTGGCAGGATAAAGGGAAGAATCCTTCAAAGAAGTCTGATGGTAAGAAAACTAAGTTTTCAGTTAGTGATAAATGTGGTAAAAAGAATGCTGGGGAATGTCTTTTGAATTATTGAAAGTGCTACCAATGTGGTAAGATGGGACATAAGGCTCGTGATTACACTGAAAAAGATCTGGGTGATGGTAAGACCAAATTTGATTTACAGTTAATGAAATGTTTCAAGTGCAATGAGATGGGTCATTATGCAAACGACAGTTCGACAAAGAGCTCAAATGATGCGAAGCAGTCAGACCACAAGCAGAAAGGTGTGGTGAAATCTTTTACAACTACTTCAGCAGATGTTGGGCCACCAAATAAAGTGGTATCAGTTACTTTGTTTTTTCAGATTATGCCAATGTGTTGTTTGATTCGGGGTCTACACATTCTTTCATCTCTAAGAATTTTTCTATTAAATTGGGAATTCTATCTCAAGAATTGACTTCTGAACTTGTGGTAAAAACACATGGGGGGAATTTTGAGGCAAAAATAATTTATAAGAATCATCCTATCCTTATCCATGCAAAGAACCTACTTTAAACCCTTATTGTTTTACCTATAGTAGAGTTTGATGTTATCCTGGGTATGAATTGGCTCTCTGTTTAACATGCTAAGATTGATTGTAGAGCTAAATAAGTTTCTTTTTAGAAAGATTTTTTGTTTCTGTAAAAGAATGAACCGTTATTGTAGATAACATATCAAGAGGTTTAGAAACTTTTAAAAGATGGAAATGAATGTTACCTTGCACATGTTGTTGAAAACAAAGGAACTGTTCAGATTAATGATGTGGCAGTAGTAAATGAGTATCCTGATGTTTTTCCTGATGAGTTTCCTGGAATAATACCAGATCAGGAAGTTGAATTTACTGTTGACTTAGTTCCTAATGCTAAGCCAATTTCAAAACCCCTTTATCGAATGGATCAAATTTAACTTTTATAGTTGAAGGAGGAATTTCATGATTTATTAGAGAAAGGTTTCATTCGACCTAGAACATCACCATGGGGTGATCCTGTATTATTTTTTAAAAATATATATGGTTCTATGAGACTTTTCATTGATTATAGACCCTTTAATAACATCACTATTAATAACAAATATCCTTTTCCTCATATCGATGATTTTTTTGATCAGCTCCAGGAAGCTCAGTATTTTTCAAAGATTGACCTGAGATCGGGGTACCATCAGTTGATGGTAAATGAAGTAGATATTCTAAAGACTGTGTTTCGTACAAGATATGTCCATTATGAATTTGTAATAATGCCTTTTGGGTTAACCAATTCACCTTCTGTATTCATAGACCATATTAATAGAATTTTCCATGAGTTCTTGGATAAGTTTTTGGTTGTTTTCCTTGATGATATTTTGGTGTTTTCTAAAAGTAAATAGGAGTATAAAAGTTATTTAAGGTTTATTTTTCAAACCTTAAAAGAAAATAAATTGTATGGGAAATTCAGAAAGTGTGATTTTTGGTCGCAACAAATTTCTTTCCATGGTCACATTGTTTATAAGGATGGAATAATTGTTGATCCTTCAAAAAAAAGGTTTTTGAAGAATGAAAAAGACCCAAAAATGTAACCAAGCTTCATAGTTTTCTTGGTTTGGTAGGCTATTAACGAAGGTTTGTTAAAAAAATCATGGTTATCTAGTTCAATGACTAAGTTAACTCAGAAGGGTGTTATGTTTATCTTGACAAAAGAATGTGATGATTGTTTTCAGGAGTTGAAAAGAAGATTAGTAAATGCTCCAGTTTGGGAACTACCTTCCAGGAATGGTGAGTTTGTTATCTAAAATAATGCTTCATTGAAAGGAATTTGTTGCATCCCAATGTAGAATGATCAGGTAATTGCTTATGCTTCACGTCAGTTGAAAACTCAAGAGGTAAATTACCCTACACATGATGTGGAATTAGCTATTTTTTTTCGCTTTAAAAATTTGGTGGCATCATTTTTATGGTGAAAAGTGTGAAATATATACTGATCACAAAAGTTTAAAGTATATATTCACCTAGAAATAATTGAACATGAGACAGAGGATATGCTTGGAATTAATCAAGCATTATGATTGTACAATTCATTACCATCCGGGAAAAGAAAATAAAGCGGCTGATGCTTTGAGTTGAAAAATTAATGCTTCATTAACCATGTTACGTTTGGAACCTGATCCTTTAGTTAAGGATTTGATGAACCTTGGCATAGAATTTATTGGTGCAGGATGTTCTTCTGTTTTGTTTCAGGTATCAGTGAAATATTCTCAATCAGACAGAATTAAGCAAGCAAAGAAGCAAGATAGCGAGTTACAGAAAAAGGTAGAGCTAGTTCATAAGGGTAAGTTTCCTAAATTCAACATTGATAATGATTGTGTTTTGAGATTTGGGAAGAGATTGTGTGTGTTGTGTGATTCACAGTTGAAGAGAGAGTTGTTATGTGAAGCTCATTGTTCTCTTTTTTCTATTCATCCTGGTAGTACTAAGATGTATAGAGATCTTCAGGAGTATTACTAGTGTGATGAAATGAAAAGAGATATTGTTGATTTTACTGTGAAGTGTCTGACTTGTCAACAGGTTAAAGTAGAGCGGAAGTTACCAAAAGGAATGCTTCAGACCTTACCAGTGCCAGAGTGGAAATGGGTGAATATATCCATGTACTTCATTGTGGGATTGCCAAAGACACCCTAAGGTAATAATGCAATCTGGGTTATTGTTGATCGCTTGACTAAATCTTCTCATTTCCTTGCTATATGAGATAATTTTTCCCTAGATCAACTATCTCGTTTGTATCTTAAATAGATAGTCAGGTTACATGGAGTTCCCCTCTCTATTGTATCTGATAGTGATCCAAGGTTTACTTCTAACTTTTGGAAAGGCCTTCAGAAGTCATTGGGTACTGAATTAAATTTTAGTACAACTTTTCATCCTCAATTAGATGGGCATTCAGAACAAAAAATTCAGAACTTGGAGGATATGCTACGTGCTTGTTCGATGGATTATCAGGGAAGTTGGGACCAACATCTTTCATTGGTTGATTTTTCTTATAATAACAGTTTTCATTCTAGTATACAGATGGAACAATTTGAGGCATTATATGGGAAACAGTGTCGAACTCCAACTTTTTGGGATGAAGTGGGTGAAAGGAAGTTGATGGGACCAAAATTGGTAGAAGAGTTGATAGAAAAAGTTCAGCTGATATGGAAACACCTGAGAACAGCTCAGATCAGGCAGAAAAGTTATGCGGACAACCGGAGGAAGGATCTCTCTTTTGAGGTAGGTGATCATGTCTTCTTCAATGTTTCACCATGGAAAAGTGTGATGTGATTTGGTAAGAAAGGAAAGTTGAGTCGAAGGTTCATTGGACCATATGAAATTCTTGAGGGAGTTGTATCAGTTGCTTACCGAGTGTCTTTACCTCTGAGTTTATCTTAGGTACACAATGTTTTTCATGTTTCAATGTTAAGGAAGTACATGCTATATCCATCTCATGTTTTGAGTCCAAAGGTAGTTCAGCTAGAAGAGAATATGTCTTATGAGGAACAACCGGTCCAGATTCTTGACCACATGGAGAAATTATTGTGGAATAATTTTATTCATCATGTAAAGGTTTTGTGGAAAACCACATTATTGAAGAGGCAACATGGGAATCTGAAAATGCAATGAGGGATAAATACTCTCATTTATTCGATAAGTAAATAAATTGTGGGACATAATTTTGTGAAGGGGGAAGGATGTAACATCCCAATTAAGTAAGGAATTATGATTTTTCATTAATTACATCTATTTATAAATTAGATAGTGTTTTAGAGGCTTAAAATGAGAATAAATCCAATCTTAAGCATAGAATACTCTAATATTTTTTGAAATATTGTTTTACTGCCTTTGGATAGCGAACCATTTTTAAATCTATCTTTTGAAAATTTTATAAGATCTATTTTTTATAATAAACTTGTTATTTTGGATTGGGACATTGAAATTTATTTTGGATAAATTTTTGGTATTTTTCTAACAATGTTCATTTTTTAATGAATAGTGAAAAATACTGCATTTTACATCAAATTATTTTTAAATTAATTACTAAAAAACCCCGCAATTTGTTTTGACATTGAGAATTATTTTTAAATTAATTACTAAAATTTATGTGTTTGGAATTTGGTAAAATGGATTCCATATTTGGAATCAGAAGGTCCAAATTATGTAATCAATACTCTTGTTTTTTGATATTATGAATAGTAACGATGGTAGTTATCTTTAATTATCATGATTAATTAGTAATCGGGTAGTTAAGGGTAATAAAATAATATCATAATAACAAAATGACCCCAAAATGTGTCCTAATGCTACTAGTTTCTTCATGGACGACCATGGTACTCCATGTTCCAAACTTTGAGACCCCATGGAATCACTTTTGGGTGATAGTGACACTTTATCCTTTTATGTTTTTTAAAAGGAAAGTATAACCAAAGTATGTATCACCCAAGTAAAACAATTTTAGTTTTATCTATGTAAATGATATCTTAGACTATAAATATTCATTGTAAAGATAAAAATATTTCCTACATCATGATATTTTTTTTATAATTTTTAGACATTAAATAAATTTATTTATTTATGACACCATGATGATGCAGCAATTACCTCATTAATTAACGATTTAAATAAAATGAAACGATAATGTAAAATATAAGGAATAAACTTGTCAAAAACCTATTTGATGGGTGTATTTCGAACCCTTATCACCTTATCTTAGAAATATACCATTTTGGGACCTTTAAAATCCGAAAATCATTATATAATAAAGTAACATTTCTTGAATTTCCAAGAGTGCCCCTCCTCCCTCTTATAAAAGGCCCCCACCTCTACCACCTTAACCACACCTCTCAAGCCATTGTATTGGCCAAGATCTGACCATTTTATCTATACATATCCCTATATTAATCCTGGAAGCCTTACCTTAGGCATAAAGCTCTTCATGAAACCCTTTTGGTTCAAACCAAGATGACTTACCCGATTTAAAGGTAATGTCTTCACTTGTGTTCTTTTGTTTTATTTAAATTCTCCAACCCCCTAAACTCTTTTTATTACTTTCTTTTGTAACAAAACCAGTATCAAAAATATACTAGGATTTTTTTATAAGAATGATTTGATTTAAACTTTCACACACCTCCGTCTAATGGTTTAAGAACATATTGTTTCTGTGGTTGGCGAATTTTTGCCTCATGAAATGATGATTGTTCAATCTTATTTTAACACCTTTCATGGTGGACATTAAGATTTAACTCTATTTATATATGATATATATTATTTTTATGTTTTCCTTATGATTATTCATTTTTTTCATTTATGGCATACCTTTATGATTTCCATTATTAGTAAACGTGATATCTTCATTTTAGGAAATGCGGACTACCGCCCCCTCAAAGTGGTTTTATTCGTAAATTCCATATGTGGGATGTATAAAGGATGGGGTTAATGATATTATACATGATATTATACTGGAATTATAATATACCTTTATATCATTATGATTTCATTCCATTAAATAAGGAATATAAATGAAAGTAGCATTCATGCGTACGTATGACTTACCATCTCCATGAACGGTGCATTTCATTTCTTACCTCTAAATGTTATGTAATATTATAAATTAATGTATATACTAGATATATATGATATATATGATATCGACATCATGAATATAATTCTGGATATAATGGATATTTTACCACATGAACAATTTCTAATTATAAGAAGTTTATTTTTGACTCAAGTACCAAAGATCGACAAAACGACCGTTATTAACTTAAATAATTACATAATGTTCATAACATGGTAATAAGTGATATAAAATAAATAATGAACTTGAAAATGGTTCTTAAGAAATTAGAAATTAACTCTAGTTTATTATTCAGGAGATTAAAGAACGATCGAGTCAAGTCGGACACGAGGTATGTGCCTTTGTCTCAATCTCCTTTCATTGAGGCATATTTTGTTTTATACACAACTTTATTTTATACGGTGTATAAACCCCTTTGACTTTGACTTTTATTAAAAAGGAATATTTTTATACAAAGTGTTCTACTAAATGAAAAAATGGAATGTTTTTTTCTTATGTATGCAGCGATAACGACTTCTCTGCTGCCGTGACCGTTATTTGAGTTTCGACTTCCTCTACAAGCCATAACATTTTTTTAAATGAAAAATAAATACCATGTTTTACTTTTCTTTTATTTTGGTATTGTAAATGGTTTTGATAAGTTTTTGATCATATCAATGTGTTTTTGATATCTTGTGATTGAAATGTGTAAATTTTATGTTTCCTTTATGTATGTTTTATGTTATACAATTATGTTATGGTTCTTGGGAATTGTTTATGAAGACGGGTGGTCCATGATAAACTAAGGGTGGGTGAGCCTGATATAGATCTACAATGTTTCGGGTAATGTGAAGGAGTTAAATGCTAAGGTTTCTACAAAGAGATTTATGGAATATATTGTGATGGGTATTCCAAAACATAACCATGAGTGTTACTCCTTATGTAAGAATGTTATGAATGCCTCAAATTGCATTTATGTCTTATTCTTTCTATGAGTTATTCATAAATCTTATGATTTCATGAGGTATGATAAAGTACTTATGTTTTATGAGTAAATTATGATTTCATTAATTCTTACATATACATGGACTAATGATTTAATTCCTTACTTTTATATCCCTTACTGAGTTTTTTATGCTCATCTCATGTTTTTGAAATGTTTTTCACAGGACAATGGAAAGGTACATGATGTGATGATAGTGTCGAGGAAGTGTCAAGAAAGAATCCAGGTTTTATTTTAAATATGTCTCCTTTGATGGGAAAAAAGAATACTGACTTTTATGTAACCACCTTGTTGAAATTTGGAATGTAATGCATGATTAATGATCTAATTCTCTAAAACTCTAAACCTAAAAATATCCTCAATGTGTATTCTTGAAATAAATAATGATTAAGTAATGTTTAAGGATGGGGCTTTATAATTATTATTTATTATATTAATAAATAAACTTGGCCTTAAGTTAGATATTATTAATAGTATTAACTATCATATTAAAACCTATGGTTTTACAAAAATAAAATGAATTCATCAGTTATAATGAACCAATTGAATATAAAGGGAATATTTTCAGAGAAAACTATTGTTATGCGCACAAACCTATTTTATCATAATAAAATAAATTAATTACAACTAGTGATTGATATTAATTTAATATATATATATATATATATTCAATCAAGTATTTTTTTATATATATCCAATATATTAAATAGTAATAAGATAAGAACAAACAAAAATTTACACATAAAAACCTATATTTTTATTACAACACTTTTACCACCTTTCGATAGAGAACCTATTTTAAATACAAGTTTTGGAACATTTATAAATTTTATATTTAAAAATAAACTTAATTTATAAAATTTAAACATAAATATTAGGTTAGGGTGAATTTTTTGTATTTTTCTGTGAAGTTTCTTTTTTTAATGATTAGTGAAAAATACTGAAATTCAACTCAAAACTGATTTTTCATCTAATTTATTTATAAGGTTAAATTATATTTTTAATTTATTTTAAAGTTTAGTTAGATAATTGTTTATCAATGTATCCAATTGAGGTAATTCTAATCAATTTCACAATGAAAATGGTTATAAAATCATAGAAAACTTTTGAACATTTTTTTAAACCTCCTTTGTCATCCTGTCTGCGGGATTAAATTTATATTATTTTCTACCGCTTATGTGATTGTAATTTGGAAAAATAGAATCAATATTTTAAATAATAATTATTTATAATTTCAAATAATATCAAATTATTTTCTGACCAAAAATATTAGTGAAGGTAACTAAAATTAATTACAACGATTAAGGTGAAATTAATCTTAACAAGTTACTAAACCCTAAATATAAGGCCTAATATGACCTATAAACTTGTCTAAAATACATTTTATTGAAATATTTAGACCATATACTTAGGTTTCTCTGTGTTTTAAAATTATTTGATCCACTTTAAAAAAAACATGGGTGGGGATTCCCTTTTCCAAAATTTTACAAAAATGAAACTCCTCCTCCACTATAAAATAGAATCCTCTCCTCTCATTTCCACAAACTTTTAAAGACATTTAATTTGGGAAAATATATGACCAATTAGCTCCTAAAAATACTACCCTTAATATTTTAATCCTCCCTTAGGTCATAAATCAATCCAACAAATCCCCTTCGTGAAAACCAAAAGTAGTTACCTGAAAAAGAGGTAGTATCCCTCCACATAGATCCTTTCTTTTATTTTCTTTCTCCACCCACTAAAATATTATTATTTCATTGTTATATAATAATAAAAGTATCCTAAATATAGTTATATATTTTAATATTGATGTTTATGCCTACACGTACACAAAATTTCATCTAATGGGTAACGAACATATTGTTTTTGTGTACGACGTACTATCACCTCACGAAATGATGATTGTTCATATTTTTCCTTTACCCCCTTTCATGTTTGGGAATTATGATGGAAATGAGGAATATATATGATATATATGAAAAACATTATTTATTTAATATTATTTAATTCTTTTACAACATATTTTTTTATAATTTTAATTTTGTGTAAATATGATAATTCTGTTTGAGGAAGTGGGGACTACCACCCCCTCAAAACGATGTGATTAGTTCACACACTACACGAAATATATTAAGGATTTGTTTCGTGAAATTATATGAAATATATGAAATAAAAATTCTACTTTAATGGTATTATATACATATATATATATTCATATACATCATTTACTTTCTTCCTTTCAATATGATTATAAAATGTAAACATCGTTCATGACTATGTACGGTCTACCGTCTCCATGAATGATGTATTCCATTTCATACTTATTTATTCTATATGCTACTATAATAGACATATACTAAAAATACATGATATTAATATCATATTTTTTATTCTTTTAATCATGATATAAGTATAATTTCCAAATATATAACAAATTAAGACCATGTGAAAAACAAAGCGGGTATTACCCAAAAAAATATCCTTAACATGGAATTTCTAATAATAGTATAATATAAAGTCATAATAAAATCATATTTGGTATTAGATATTATTATATGGTTATTTTAAATATGTATAATAAACATAAATTTATTATACAAGAGGTTTGAATGTGTGCGATGAGAGTCAAGACACAGGGTAACGAGATTTCATCTCACTCATTATTTCCATGAGATACAAGCCTTATTCACCACTAACATAGGTTGTGTGGTGTATATACTTCCCATGAATGTATTATATTCCTCTTATACTTAAATATGTGTGTATTTACAAAAAAAATTATGATATTTCCATTATGGGTTTTAAGATTTAAAAATTTACCAAATCGGTCAAATAATTTTGTCTCAAATTTCCTTCTTTGAGACACATGACATGTTATACACCTTTATTTTTGTATAAGCTACATAAAATTCCTTTGATATTCTATAAAATTAATCTAAATATTTTCATTATATTTTAAAGCTCCATGTAATTATAATTTCTTACATGGGGAGTATGATTCAATGTTTCCTTGTGGTAAGAATTTATTGAAATAATCTCACCATTTATCGAGATTGTTTATGATCACATTTTCATTAATGAAATATTATGATTCATATTTCCAGAAAACTAATGAATTTTATTCCCCTTTTTTTAGTCTTCATATCTTTATGTATTAGTGCCATTTTTTCCACTCTTTGTTACTTCAGATAATTAAGAAATGTTTTTAAGAAGATATGACATTACCTCTCTATTAGGTAGGAAATCTATATTCCTTGATAATAATGATTTCTAAAAAGGGATTAAATGAATATTCAAATAATATCCTATAATCATTAAAATAAATTATTACCCTTTTTTTATTTTTCTAATGTCTTCAGAGGAATATTTTTTTCTTTTTATGAACAAGACATTTTACTAACCTTTTTTACCATAAAAAAGGAATGTTCTTTTTACATCATATGGAATGTACTAATTTTCCCTCTTCATTTATTTGAAGCTTAATTTTCATGTTTAAAAGGTTAATTCTTAATAAAAATTTTCTTTTAAATTATATTTTCAATGAAATGGTTTTTAAAAAGTTTTCAATCTCTACTATATGTTTTCAAAGAAAAAAAAATTCAAAATATTTTCAATGCCTTCTTTATAAGTTTATAAGTTTATTTTCTTGAAAATGATTTTAAAATGGGTTTAAGTTTTAAGGAGAATTTTTCAAAGGATAAGGGATAATTTCCTTATGGAATGTTTCCAAAATATATATGAATATTATTTCCCATCTAAGATTACATCCATTGGTTTCACTCATTCCTTTCTGAGAAATGATATAAAGGTTTCATTCATATTATTTCTCTAAATGGTCTATTTAATTATGACATGATGTTTATGAAACCCACTTCTTTTCATGGGTTATATGTCTATGAAACCCATTTATTTTCATATTTTATGATTTGATGAAATGATTATGAAACCTATTTCTTTTCCAAAGGTTAAGGTATTATTTCATGTTTATGACACCCATTTCATTTCATGGGTTATGATATAATTTTTTTTTGATAGTGTTGTTTATGTATGTATGATTTCATTTTGAGGTGGGTGGGACCTATATCTCCCTCCAATGCATTGGGTAAATATTTATATCATATGATATATACTAATATGTTCTTGGGAGTGAACCTTGACTGCTAAGATAGCCATGGGAGTGAACCATGACTACCAAGATGGTATGGGGAGTGAAATAATACTACTAAGATAACCATGTGAGTGAACCATGAATAACAATATGGTATGGGGAGTGAACCAATACTACCAAGATGGTATTGGCAGTGATTCCTTGACTACTATGGAAATCATTTCATATGATTATGTGTCTTCAACAATTCCATGTATTATTCTTATATTATGCTTTTACGTCTCATGTTCCTTATTTCCTTATGATTCAGGTCTTATGAACTACAAATATTTACTCTATGATTACTATTTATAATTTTTTGATATGAATGTTATATTCATCTATTTTTATAATCCGATTCTCCTAACCTAATGTTCATGATTTTTTTACATATCTTCGTTGTTTACCCTTACTAAACATCTGATCCCACCCCTTTTTATGATTCATTTTCACCATGTTATGAAGATATGTATTATGGTTGATGTGTTTGAGAAGGTTAGTAGTCAAGAAGAACTTATTGGGAGATGATGTATCTCACTTATGTAGTAGTTTTCATGTTTTTGTGTTTCCAAAGGTAGTAAACTAATATGGTCTTTGGGAGTTTGTTTGTAAAATACTTTAAGTATTCTGAAAAAATGATGTAATTTCTATGTTCAATAATACTAGTGCATTATATTTGGTATCAAAGTGAATTTTTAATTAACCTTTGTAAACTGGGATTAGAAAACCATAGGGAGAACTCAAAGGATATTTCTAAGGATATGTATAATGATATGGAAAAGTATAAGAAAATGTCCTGAAATTTTGGTAAAGGATAGAGTAAGTGGTTTCATAGAAATATATCCCTTTATAGATACTAAAAGTGGATTTGGATTTGGAACAAATATATCAAGGGGTAATAACTCTGAAAAGATGTCATGGGCCTGATTATGTGTAATCTGGTATATGACAACGGGCCTTGCTACACACCTAGTTTGAAACTCCCAGGGGATATTCTTTGGAAAATCACAAAATATTCACAGACTGTTATGAAGGATTTGAATATAATATGATTATGAATAACCTATCATAATCCTAAGGTGTCATCGATTAAAATGTAAGTTTCGTGATTTGGAAATCTTATAAGTAATTTTTCCTAATTATGTGGTTTTCTTCTATGATATGTGTTTCTCACCCCGTGCTTTCTGGGTTTTTTCAATAGAGAAAACTAGAAGGAACATGGTTAACATTTAATTTTTCATATGTGGAAAGTATGGGCATTGTGAAAATATATTTCCTAAGTGGAAGTATTATAAAGAGAATAAGGAAGGTGGTATGAGTATTTGTTATACTTCAGAAAATAAAGAGACAACAAATGCCCTGTGAAAGGCAAGCGATGTTCTTCCATTATTGTTTACATTAATCATAAATAGCATGATTAGGTTTAGGTTGAGTAATATTAATACCTGATTCATAATTCATATTATAGGAAATATGTATTAAGGAATAAGTTTATGAAGTCTGAGTAATGGTTTAAGAATAAATTTGGATTAATGAAGTACATATGTTTTGGAATTCAAATCTTATGTTGTATAAATCATGAAATACATAAGTATTTTTAGTATAAGTTTTCATTAACGATTGAAAAGGATATGTTTAATGGTGATGAAGATATAAAAAAGTGATATTTAAATTAAGGGAAGGTAAACCTTAATGTGATCAATATATTGAGATAATTGTGTTTCTCTAGGATAAATAGAAGATTTATTTGGATAAATTAAATTAGATTTGACTGATTACAGTGGATCTGATTATTGATTGGTTGAAAAGGTGGTCTATGTTATCATGGATGAAGTTTAAAACGTCTTGGATTTAAGTAATATGTCCAGTATCTTTTGGAATAAGAAGTATACAATTTTTCCAAAATTATTTAAGTAAATTCAAGTTATTACCAAGTTTCAAGAGAATATATGATGAAGGTATTTGCATGTTTTAAATGGGTCAACAATAGCTACTTTTTGATATATTGGGGATCACTGTTAAGCTGGTTTTGTGACTATATTTATAATGTTTTGGATTTTCATCTTTTGGAATGGTTATAAGGTTAACCATTTATGGAAAGATTAATTTAAAATTTGGATGGTATTTTTGAGAATAATGTATTATCACCACATAAGGATTTATGAATACTAGATAAACTATAATAAAAAACATGGTTTTGATGATAAATGACGATAGATGGTGTGGTATATCATGAATCACATGATCTATTAGTGCTTCAAGAATGAAAAATTAAACTTCATTTTTGGAGAAAGAGTTAAAGTGAATCAAGGAACAACAAAATTGTGAGATTTTTCTGAAATCATTCAAGTATATATTTTCATGAAAATTATTTAACATTAGAAAAAATGTCATTAAAACCAAATTTTTTATCATAGTACCTCTGTTTCTGATGAATCATATGGTCCCCTATTTTATCCTAGATTAATGGATTTGCAATTGTTAAATTTATACTGACCTTGTTATCTATCACTCTTCATCAGAACATGATGGTTATATTTATCTATCAAATCTATGTTTTTACTTTCCACATATGTTATCCTATCTGGAAACCTAGTTATATGTTACTTTGGTTAATCATTATACTTCCAACATTATTTTATCTAAACGAAGTTTAAGTATTCATTTTTATGATATAGTTTTCTAAGAGAAGTAAATTTCAATTATTAATCCTTTAATAATGTAGATCAATTTTGAGGGTTTAATTCATTTTAATTGGGTATAATGTTACACCCTAATATTTTGTGAATTTTTTTTTGAATTTATTTATTCTTTTTTTTATTTTTCATTTCACACAACACTGAAAATAGTGATTTTATATATATTAAATCACTAAGTTTGGATTTCATTATATGCAATTATAAGTTGAGAATGCACTATGCACAATATAAAGGTTATATTTATATATAATTAAAACTGAGTTAATCTTAAGTTATATGCAAAACTGACTTTCGTCGATGGCCTAAGTAACACGCAAGACTGAGTCTTACCGAACAATAATATATTATAGAATATAATTATTTAATATATTAAGACTTAACCTAAATATTAACTTAGTGGTTATGAATACTATTAACTATCTTATGAAAACCAATTCTTTACATAAATATAAAATTAATTCATTAGTTAAAATGAACCAATTGAATATAACGAGAATATTTTTATAGAAAACTATTTTTAGGGTCAAAAAGATATTTAATACAAATAAATTAAAATAATTAAAATTAAGAAGTGATATTAATGTAATTTATATATTATATATTCAATTAATTATTTTCTATATTCGCCCAATATATTTTATATGAATAATATTAGAACAAACCAAATTTTACTCACAAAAACCTATATTTTTGTTAGGGAACTTTTACCGCCTTTTGATGGTGAACCTATTTTGAATCTAAATTTTGGAGCTTTTATAAATTTTCTATTTTAAATTAAAATTAATTTTAAAATATAAAAAAATAGGTTATGGTGAATTTTTTGTTTTTTTAAGAGGCTTCGTTTTTTAGTGAATAGTGAAAAATACTAAAATTTAACACAAAACTGCTTCTTAATCTAAATATAGTTATAAGGTTAATGTATATTTTTAATTTATTTTAAAGTTTAATTAGACATAATTTTTATCAATTTAACAAGTGTAGGTCATTTTAATCAATTTCAAATTGATATTGGTTATAAAAAACTAGCAAAATTTTGAACGTTTTTTTCACACACTTTGTTGTCTCATATTTGAGATTAAATATAAATGACTTTTAGATAGTTCTATGATTGGAATTCAAAAAAATGGATTACATATTTGGAATTATAATAATTTCTAATTTATAATAATATCATTTTATTTTTCGACCAAAAATATTTGTGAAGGTAATTAAAATTAATTACAAAAATTTAGGTGGAATTAATCTTTACAAGGGACTAAACCCTAAACCTACATCCAAATATGACCAAGAAAATTGTACAAAATCCATTTTCTGGACATATTTTGATGATTTCCTTTAGTTTGTTTAATTTTTTTCATTATTGGATCTAGTTTTAATAAAAAAATGTAGGTGGGGTTTCCCTCTAACAAAATTTAACAAGAATTCCACTCCTCCATTATAAAAAGGCCTCTTATTCTCCTACTTACACACACATATCAAGCCAATTAAGTTCAGAAAAAATAAACCCAATTATATCATCAACAAAACTCCCTTCCTCCTTTAAGCCTCCCTTTTTTCATAAATCCATCCAAGGAATCACTTTAGTGAAAACCAAAAGGAGTTACCTGAATAAGAGGTAACATCCTTCCTCCAAATCCTTTTATTTTATTTCTCAACCCCATAAAATCTCTTTATTTCATTATTATATAACTACACCAGTATTATAAATATACTAAGATTTTTCTTTATTAAATTTTCAACCTACAGTTACACACAATTCCATTTAATGGGATATAAACATACTTTTTACGTGTATGATGAACTACCGCCTCACGAAACGATGATTGTTAGTTTTTTTCTTTACCACCATTCATGGTTGAAAATTATGATGGACACTCTGACTATATATGATATATATGATAAATATTATTTCTTCAATATTCTGAAATTATTTTATAACACAGATCTTTATACTTTTCATTTTGAGTAAATATGATAATTTTGTTTGAGGAAGTGTGGACTACCTCCCCCTCGAAGCGATGTGATTCATTTATAAACTACATGTAATGTATTAAGGAAGTGTTTAGTGAACTTATATGATATATATGACATAATAATTATAATTTAATTATATTATATATATATAATTTATTTTCTTCCTTTCAATGCGACAATAAAATGGAAACATCGTTCATGCGTACGTACGGCCTACCATCTCTATAAACGGTGTATTTCCTTTCATATATATTTGTTCTATATATTACTATAATACACATATAATGAAAATAAATTATATTTATATCATTATTTTAATTCTTTAAATCATGATATAAGTATAAGGACCACAAATATAAAAAATTAAGACCTTGCAAAAAACAAATCAAATATTACCTGAAACATAACCTTAATATGGAATTGCTAATAATGGGGTAATATAAAGTCATAATAAAATAATATATGCTATTATATATAATAATATGTTTGTTTAAAATATATATAATAAACTTATATTTATTATATATAAGGTTTGAACTTGTACGATGAGAGTCAAGACACAAGGCAAGGGGATTTAATCTCACTTTTTATTTCTGTGAGATACATTCTATATTCACTGCTCACTTCTTTTGTGTGGTGTATATAATTCCCATGAATATATTATACTACTCTTATAATTAAATATATGTGTCTTTACATAACCATTTTATGATCTTTCTTTCATGTGGATTAAGTTTCAAAAGTTACCAAATCAGTAAAATAATGTTGTCTCAATTTTCCTTTATTGAGACACATGCCATGTTATACACCTATATTTTTACATGAGGTGTATAAAATAACTTTTACATGTTATAACATGAATATACTTCTTTTAAGGATATTTTAAAGCTCTATGTAATTTCATTTTCTTACATGGGGAGTATTATTCAATGTTACCATTTGGTAAGAGTTTATTTAAAAAATCTACCATTTATCGAGATAGTTTATGATCACATTTTCAATAATGAAATATTACAATCCATATTTCAAGAAAAACCATGAATTTTATTCTTCTATAGTTAGTATTTATGTATTCATTTATTAGTACCATTTTTTCAACTCTTTGGTACTTAAGATAATTAATTTTTTTTATAAGATATGTCCTTACCTCTCCCTTCAGTTAGAAATCTATATTTTTTCAAAATCATGTTTCCAAAAATGGATTCCAAGAATATTATACTAATCTCATATGATCATTTAAGACTTTTTAAAAAAAATCTTTTACCTATGTATTCAAAGGAATATTCTTGTCACTCTTCGAACAAGGCATTCTTCTAACCATATTTTACCATGCAAAAGGAACGTTCTTTCTACCTCATACAACATGTACATATTTACCCACTGTCATTTTTTTAAAGCTTCTTTTTCATGTTTAAAAGATTTATTCTAAAGAAAATTTTTCTTTTAAAAGTGGTTTTCAAATAAATTTTTTTCAAAAAAAATCAAGCTCCTCTATATGTTTTCCAAGGAAAAAGGATTTCAAAATGTTTTCAATGCTTAATTTATAAATTTTAAAGTTTATTTTAATGAAAATAGATGTCAAAAGGTTATATGTTTTACGAATAATTTTTTCAAATAGAAAGGATAATTTTTTCATGAACTATTTTTAAAAAATCATTAAAAATTAATCCTCATCTATGATGAAATCCATTAGTTTTACTCATTCCTTTTTGGGAAATGATATAAAGGTTCCATTCATATTCTTTCTCTAAATGGTTTATGTATTGATGAAATGATGTTTAATTAAACCCACTTAATTTTAATGGTTATATGTATATGAAACCTGATTTATTCTATGAGTTATGCTTTCATGAATGATTATAAAACCTATTTATTTTCTACAGGTTAAGGTATGATTTCATGTTTACGATGCCCATTTCATTCCTTGGGTTATGATATGAATGTTTATGATATTTTGGAACATTTATATATTATTTTATCTTGATATTAGTGGGACCTATATCAACCTCCAATGAATTGGGTGAATATTTATATCTCATGAGATAGACTAATATGGTCTTGGGAGTGAACCTTGACAACTTAGATAGCCATGGGAGTGAACCATGACTTCCAAGATGGTACGAGGAGTGAACTCGTACTACTAAGATGACCATGGGAGTGAACCATGACTACCAAGATAGCATGGGGAGTAAACCCATACTACCAATACGTCCTAGGAAGTAATGCCTTGACTACTAAGGAAATAATTTTAAACACTTCTGTGTTTTCCACAATTCCATGTCTTATTTTTATATTATGATTTCATGGATCATGTTCTTTATTTCCTTATTATTCATGTCTTATGAACTAACAATATTTATCATGATTACTATTTATGGTCACTGATATGCAGAGTATGATCTTCTATTTTTATGATCATGTTCTCATACCCTTATTCTCATGATTATGTTTACATATCTCTCTTGTTTACCCTTACAGAGCATATGATCTCACCCCTTTTTATGTTTCCTTTCCCTCATGATACGAAGATATTTACTATCTTTGATGTGTCAAAGATGGGTTTTTTTCAAGAAGAACCTATTGGGAGATAATTTAGCTCACATATGTTCCAATGTTCATGTCTCCATATTTCCAAAGGAACTAGACTAATACGGTCTTTGGGTGTCTATTTGTATAATGTTTTATGTATTCTACAAAAGTGATCTAATGTCTATTTACATTAATATTGGGTCATTATATAACCATAGAAGACACATAATATATATCAACTTAACAATAAAATGGAAGGCATTTATACATTAATAATTGTTGATAAAGTAATATACGTTGTGTATAAAAGAGGAACATTTTATTTTCTTTCTAGACTTCAGTATTTTTCATGAATTCATTCCCAAGTATCAGTTTTGAATTTATGAGTAATTTGTTTTGAATTTGTTTCCACATTGTGTGATGGTATATATTTCTTAATCACGTGGAGGTTCTTTTATTGGTTTTCAAGTAGTTATAGTATACTTGACCTTCATAGATATGATGACGTGTGTAAGTGAATGATAAGAGTAAACATATAGTTGGTATCCCTCCTAGCATCAAATCACCTGAATGGTTTGGGTATTTTATATAATTAGTAGAGTGAGTAACCTTTTTATAGTGTTTTGGTGTGGGTCATCCACATTAGCAGCAGGTAACTCTCTCAACTGATGCTTGTTTCATATGGTAAGGAAAATATCCTCCACGGGGTTTGATACATTCTTGATTGACTACTCTTCTAGGAGGAACAAACCCAGAATTGGTTGTAATATTAAGAGATGATATGGAAGAGAAATATGGAATATATTTTAGATTAATTAAGTTATATAGTGATCTAAGTAATTTAGATCTCAATCTGGTTTTATATTTCTCTAGAGTCTAGTTGTGGTGATCAATAAACTTCTAAACCTTGGTTTCTTGTTAAAGTAAATAATACCTACGTTTATTCTTTTGGTATGAACTATTATAATATTTTAATTTTGTGTTTTTGGAGAATCCCAAGGTATATTCATACTACCCTATTCAAAGGATTTTTTTTCCCACATATGTTATGTTTATACAAATGTTTCATTTATTTTCTTTATTGATGGCGGAGGTGGAGCTGGTGGAGTCGATGCATAGTAACATATGGTGCCTATTTGTGGGGCATAGATTCTTATGGAGTTAATTCCAGGAGACCATATATTAAGGAATTTCCTTCCCATTATTTAACTTAGTTATACTAGGTGGTTTTTTATAATACATTTTTATTTACCATTTATGTTTTTTCATTATGGAATTGTACTTAACATTTGATGTCTCATACATGGATTATATATAATTTAGTTTATATATATTGTTGGTGTTGTTAAAAATTATTGTGTATGGTTGATGAATTATTGTTACAAATTGATATAGGATAATGATTTCCAAGTATGTATATGATTTCTTGGTTCTAATCTCAAACCACTGACCGAATAGAGGTCGTTTTGGGGAAGCACACTTAGCCTACTACTAACTTAGGAAAGGTCTCAGGTGGGTCAGGCCATGTCAAAATGGTATCAGAGAAATTCTATTCCTAGGGTTGGAGTTTTGAATTTTATATATTCTGATAATTGGTTTGGTAATTTTGAGGTAGTGATGCTAAGGATGCCTTGTGATTGATTATTAGAACATTGAGACCAACATAGGTTTGACAATCAATATATCCTTTCATCAGAACTCTGGTAAGATGTTAGATGTCTCGAAACTCTAGGATGTCATTTGAAAGATAGTAATTTATATGTTAATAATATAGTGGTCAGTTATGATATTTTACATTTACTTCATATGTCATCTCTCCCAGATATACTCTATTAACCATGGGTTCATTCTATTGGATTGGGGAAGCTACCTAATGATAATCATCTCATTATCAGAGGTGGGGTACTTATTTGATGAGACTGATGTTTGATCCTCTCTATACTGATCAGATTAGTGATGACATTTTATAAAGATAAAATTTATAAGGTATCTTTAATTCTATTTTAATTGTAGATCCTTTGTCAATATTTCTTACTATAAATATTCCTTATAGAGTATATGGTAGTTTCCAAAAAGCTGGGTAGGGATACTTCTTATTAGAATATGATATATGAATTCCAATTATGGATGAATTGTTGGTTTATGAGGTACGTAGTGCCTCTGGTATTTAATATTATAACCTTGAGAATATTTCAAAAAATATTTTCTAGGGTGTTCACTGAGCTAGTTCTATGATTTTTGTGTCATGAAGCTTTGAAAATAATATAATTTAAATAATATATTATTTTTAGTCTGTGTTAAGATGGTAATGAGAATAATTAATTTTTCATGTTAAAGTGTTATATGAGAATTTTAACACCTCCATTGAGTCTAGATAAGGGTTTCACCAATGGAGTGTTGTTATTTGATTTCTCTTTAGTAGTACTTGGGACTGACCCTAATGTCGTTTTTTAGTTGAACACTACAAAACCCAGGGTTTATCTATTTAACCCCTATTTTACTTAATTCCATGTTTATCCACCATAAATACTAGAATCACATAAATATTATGAGAGAGTGGATCAAGGGAGATTCAAATATTTGTGGTTTCAAATATCGGTATTCTTCGATGAGAATCACTAATGGAACCTAATGGTGATGAAATATTCACTAGTAATCGATCCAAACATATGGTAGGGAT